>CM077086.1:137962401-138562401 GCA_039513925.1 Platanthera zijinensis
GATCCTAGCCATCGGCTGGAGGAAGGAGACAACCAGATCCCGTCAGTTTTGCGCCAAGAGTTCGTGCGGAAATTATATTAAACTATGGAATTATATATTTCATTTCATATTCTGTCACACTTTTTTGTATTTAATGGTTTTAAATTTTTAAAAATACCTAAACGCATGTTCATGAAAAATGGTTAAACATATAAAATGTAGCCCTATGGGTCTACTTTCAAACAAAATTGGTTTGGACCAATTTAGGTGACTGGTTTGACTAGGGCACTCTTTTTGGTGGGGTCTATACATATGTCTAGGCAGACATTAAACAGAGTGCCCACACTTCATCCTTACCCCAAATGAGTTGAAAGTTTGGCAGGGTGTCACCCAAACTAATATCTAGACCCCGCCCAAAAATGAGAATTTTTGGAGATAATTCTTCTATAGTTTTGTAAATAATTTAACTTACATAGGGTAAATTAATTTATGGGTCAATTGAAGTCCAAATTCATCCAAATTTCGGTGGGAGGTATATGAGGTCAATATAGACCTCTGGTTAAAATTTAATTAAGTTTGGTGGTGTTGAATGGAAGTCATGCAAACCCTAGCCTTGCCCTAAGAAGGGCATTTTGGTCCAAAATGTAATTTTGTTTAGAGTGTCCAATAAACCTAAACAGAGGTTCAAATTTGGAACACTGACTTTTCATGAACTTGTGCACCTTCCAATGAAATATGGGGAGGTTTGGAATTGATTTGCCCCAAGATTCTAGGTCAAACCCTAAGGAAGGGCTTTTGTACCTTGTGAAGGCATGTGGCCAAAATACCTTGTATGTCTATGAAATTTTGTAGGGATGGTATTATGGTAACTATAACCCTCTGGTAAAAATCTTAGGGTGTTTGGAAAGTTTGGGACCCAAAACCCCTAACCCTAGTTTAGGGCACAAATATTGTAGGGTTGGAATGGGCTACCTAAACTCCTCAAACTAAGATGAAATTTTGGTAGATTGGTCATAAGGATATTATGAGCCTCTGGTAATTTAATTGGGAATTTTTGGACAATGGTTATAGTACTTCATTTGTAACATAAGGGATGCCTCAATTTAATAAATTGAACATTATGGTCCCTCTGACCCTTGGGAGGTCATGAAAGTTTGGCAGAGGAAGTTTTGAATCATTATATACATATAAATTTTATGAAAAAATTTGGAAACATATTTGAGGTACATACTTCACAAGCTTGTTAAATGAGGAAATTATTCAATAATTTAATTAAGACTATTTACTGATAAATAAATTATGAAATTTGTCTCAAATCATTTATATGCCATTAAAATCATACTTGAATTTTCTTTAAATTTTTGGAAGCAATATAGTCTTTTATATCTCTTTAAATGAATTTTTAAGGATTAAAATGAAATAAGAATTTGGGGATAAAACCTTACTGAAAAAATTTAGATATTTTGGAGGATGAGTTAAATTCTTATTTTAATATCATATAAAATTAGTGGAATGATATCTTGTCTGAAATTGGTACCTCATGTTTATTATTGGAAACTTTAGTCACTATAATAATTAAATAAATTATTAAATAAATAAGGAAAATTTTGGGTCTCTGGATTTAAGGCTTAAAGTTTATAAGGAACTTACATTTAATTATTATAGGAGTATTGGATGATCATTCGATGTACTTTCCATTTTACATGAAGTTTAACCTTGGTGGTCTGCATTTAGTAATTTTGGAAAATTGTTCATGATTTTTGTTTGAGCCTTATCACTCCTTAATCACTTATGATATTTGACCCCAGAGCATTTATATGCCCTTGCAATCAGGTTAGAGTTTTCCTTGAATTTTTAGATAATATTGCCCTATTTATTATTTTTAATAAATTATTGCAAGTTACCTTTAAAATAAAATCAGTGGCCTAAACCTTACTGAAAATTTAAAGAGACCTTGGATCTTAGGTTAAATGTTCATAATGAGTATATCATAAATCTGGGGAATTGTATCTTGTCTAAATTTGGTACCTCCTGTTCAATCGGAGACCTTGCCACTAGGAATATTTTAAAAAATTACTAGATAAATAGAAAAATTGTGAAATTCTGGATTTGGGCAATAAAGGTCATAATGGACCCCCATTAATTATTATAGGAGTATTGGATGATTATTTGATGTACATCCAATTTTACATGGCATTAAACCTTGGTGGTCTGCATATAGTAAATCGGCAAAAAATAATTTGGAGTACAAGTTAGGCACATAAGTCGAGATTAGTGGTTATAGGTTTGGATAATTTAGAATAAGTTCATCCCTCAGGGTTGGATGAGAAAAGGTTGGGTTTGGCTAAAAGTTAGATGGTGTTCGGGATCGACGAAAGATCGTCTTCCCGTAGAGTGAAAGGTCAAAATCACCTTAGGTTTCGCCTAGCGTAATATGAAAAGAGAATGGGTAAGGGATATGAGATTAGTTATCAACCAACAATAATAAGTGCCTTGCAAAAGGGAGCTTTGAGATTCAGCCCATCATAGCTCCTAGTGCCCTCGAGAGCCCTTCACAGGGATTACCTTGGGCAGTCCTGGGTCAAACCTAAGTCGTAGGGTATTTGATAAGTCAATATCTATAATTATTTTATTATAGTTTTATTAAATAAATAGTTATATTTTAGTTAGATTTTATTCAAATTTGTTATTAATTACTTTGTTTTCTTATTTCAGGTAAATCTGGGCGGCCAATATCAAATTGGAGCTTGCAGGATAGATCAGGAGATGAAACAGTGAAAAGCTGGGGAAAATCTCATGAACACGCCTCGGTCTCGGGCGTAACCCTCAAGTCACGGGCGTGACCAGCAGGCGTGACCCTCTAGGAGCTCCAGAAATAATTTTCATGTCGGATTAAAGTTACATGCCGCTGTCACGGGCATGACCTTTGGGTCACGGGCGTGACTAGAAGGCTTGACATCCAGGCATTCCGTACTTTATGATACCAGTTTCAGATCCAGCCAGTTTCAAGCTTACACGCCCTAGGACATGGGAGTGACCTAGGGGCGTGACTTACCGCAACAGCCAGATTTTATTTCCCATCATTTCCAATTCCAGCCGTCTCTAGTAATAGTACAGACATGCCCTAAGTCATGGGCGTAACCTAGGGGCGTGACCCACAGAATGACGAATTTTAGCGATTTTCTCCCAACATTCCCGAACTTTCAAGAGGACGGTTCCGCACCTTACACACTCCCTAGTCACGGGCATGACCGAGGGGCGTGACTTATCAGAAAATTCTTATAAATACCATATTGAGCCAGGACCTGAGGGAGCATCTAGGGAGTCATCTAGGGGTAGAGTTTATGAAGTTTTAGTTGTTTATTTCTGCCAGGACCTGAGATTAGTTACTCGGGAAATAAGCCCAGTGGCTATGGTGATGGGCATGGTGGCCCGGCGAGCTTCGGCTCGGTTGTAGAATATGACGGACGGGATAGTCCGAGGAGCTTTAGCTCGGTTGTTGATTATGACGGATGGGATAGTCCGGGGAGATTTGGCTAGGTTGTTGGGACTCATAACTATTGCATTTGCATAAAAGGTATAAGGTGGTGGGTCTTCGGTATTGGAGGGTCGGTGCACCGACGCCAATACGCTGACTCGGCAAGTGTGGTTAGCACTTCGCCAACAGAAGTCCTGTGCGCCAGCCAGCAAGAGTACGCAGGAGTCCGCTTTGTGCACCAAGCGTTGAGGAATACGATAGGTCTGACCGGTAGTGCTTTACTGGTTTAGAGGTGGGCGAGGCCCAACCCACCGCTTCCGTCTGCCACTACGGAGGTATTCTGGGAGGTAACGGCTCCGAAAGGGGGAACTAAAGGTCTGTGTACATAGAGTCGAGTGGGTGAGTTGCACTTGCATGTTCACATCATAGAATAATTGTATTTCATAGCATAACCATTGCATATAACAGGACACCTAATGTATAAGCGGTATGGGACGCTCTATACATTAGGCCTTACAAAATGACCCCTTGGCCTATAAGTTCGTGCGAGCGTGCTTATAAGTCAAGGTTCTCTTTCAGTATTATATATTTAAGCCTGCTAGTAAAATCGACACTCTATCGTATAAATCGGTATGGGACTTTTTATACGATAGGAGCCATGCAAAAGATCCCTTAACTTATGTGTATTCACATAAGTTAAGGTTACTTATTCCAAATTTTATATCATTATTTCCATACTTAGAACTGCTAGATTAGTTCCGCTGCCATCTGCTATTTGATATTCTCCACCTTCATGTCCTTTCCTTTCCTTCTCCCCGCTCGGTGCTTAGGAGCCATGGGGGAAGGGGCGGAGGACGATAGGACTTAGTCTTTTAGACTAACGGTTTTCGAACCACATCATTTAGGGGACCACGGAGCCCAGCATGGAGGAGCAGCCCCGGAGGTTGGCACGCTTGGAGATCGGACAGTCTAGTATTGGGGTCCAGACAGTAGGGACTGTGAGTCCCGAACACTAGTAGTTGTATTAGTTTGCTTCTGCGATGAGTGATTTGTAGTGAGGACTTGATGTACCGGGCATAAGCCCGAGATTTTTATTATATGTACTATCTACGGACACTCCCTTCGTGGAGCTTATTTTCTATACATGTGATTTTCTGTGGACTTGCTTTTATTTTATTGCTACATTTGTGATCGATTTTGGCCGGTAGAGTCGGCATCTTGTAGTGACGACCTTCCCGGGTGCGAATGTATCACCGCAAGTTGGCGGTTCTGGGCCTAAGACCCCGGTGTCGAAATAGAAAAAAAATGGGGGTCTTACAATAGGCGCCTTGTAGAGCAAGTTAGCATGTGTGCTAACGCTACTGCAAGGCGGATGTTCTGGGCATAAGACTCCCCTCGTGCCGTGTTTTTTGTTCCAGTAGGAGGTCTTACACAAACAAGGCAATGATCAGCATTCAGATGACCAATTTATAACGACCCTACCCCTTTCCAGGGGCAGTGGCATTCCTTCCCTGCAGGCATAGCATTTTACAAGCAGATATATCATAAGATGTGCACTCACACACAATCAATGTATCACAAACGTCGGCAACGCTGCCCGACGCTCCGTGCACTCAGGGCACATTCTTGGTGTAGCGGAAAACCAGGGTCAACACCAACATTCAAGGTCCGAAACCCAATAGTATTAAGCATTATGCTCCGCAACCTCTCGTCAGAGACTTTAGTATTAATGGTGTGCAGGCCTAAGACTCTCATTATGTGATCCTGACGAACGCCACTTTTTCAGGCACTCATGTCAGGCATCCATAACGCGGAGACAGGTCAGCCCTTACCCGTTGCTCAAATCGCCAAACTGACGCGGGTCGGCTTCCCCTTATCCGTTCAGCACGAAGCCTTCAAGATCTCGCAGCTCACAATAGCCATACTGTCCACTAAGGTCTAGCTTCACAATCCAGAAGGGGAGCTAGTGCCAGCGTTCCTCGCAGTCGCTTGGCGGGTTCCGCAGAAACTCTCTTTCTGTACCCAAACTCAACCCAAAACCTGCATCATCCTGCAGTGCCAGAAAACTGGTCTTTTATAGCATACGCCACATGAATTACGAGGGTATTTTCCTGGAATCCCCATTCCAGTACTTCTTATAACTCCACTTCACAGGCACAACCCACCGACTCCACAAACTACACGTTTAAACGTGAAGTATTCTCCGGTGCACAAAATGAAACATCCCTAATCCAGACCAACCTGTCCAAATGGGCTTCACACAACATGTCTATGTCGTACAACACATTTCCGGATCTATATGGATGACTTGTTGGGAATTTCAAGAATCAACCCAAGGGAAATCCCTCATTAATCCACCTTTTGGTGGGGGAAATCCATGCACATGCCAAAATAAATACTTCACATATCCAAGAAGGAAGATCGTTACCCTTGATGATCTCTTTGAAGCCATAGAAAACTAGCAAGATGAAAAGTACCGTAACATACTTGCCTCCATGAATCTCGACTCGGCTCGCGATTTGGGGCTCTGAAGCTCCACCGGCAGCCGGATTCCTCCTCCTCCTTCTTCCTTGCTCTCCCCACTCTCTAACACTTTAGAAAGAGAAATACTTTAGATAAATGAGAGCTTATCCCTCAACTCTCTGCCTTAATACAGCAGGGAGAGTTCTGGACTATTGGGTCATATTTGAAGGGAATGAACTACAACGAATCGCCTTGAAAATCACTTTCCTGGGTCGAACATGGCTTGTGACACGCCCGTGTCATAGGTTGTGTGCCTTAGGAGGCAAATAAACTGACTTGACCCGACCAGGACATGGCCCTATGACATGCCCGTGTCACAGACCGTGTGCCAAACACAGCTTTGGACACCCCCGTGTCCAGCCCGTGTTCAACAGTCCTCATAGACCTGGCCAAACACAGAGAAGGACACAGCCCGTGACACGGGCCCATGACACGCCCGTGACATAGGACGTGTGCCCAACATGACTTGCTACTCGTGGATCGTCGAGTGATTTTCGTCGAGCTCATAGCAGGACACGGCCCTAGATACGCCCGTGTCTCATAGTTTATCTTCCATACTCGACACCACCCTACTCCACACTCGAGACTGCCCTGCGCCACACTCGAGTACACAGAGCAGGACATGTCCTTAGACACGCCCGTATCCCTGACCGTGTTACCTCAAGCAGAGCAGGACACGGCTTTGGACATGCCTGTGTCCCAGACCGTGTTGCTCAGCCAAAATAGCCCACTTATAAATGATATTTTGGGGCGTTAGATTAGCTTAGAGCAATCTTGCTCCTACAACTAAGTGATTAACTGATAACCATACTCAAGCCCCAAGACCCTACAACTCAGGCTGGGAGTACATCCCTACCTTAGATCAACAAAGGATCCTACCTCAGAGAGAATGACTCTCCTACAGCTCAGGAACAAAGGCCCTACCTCAAAACAAAAGGATCCTACAACTCCAGCACAAGCTCCCTACAACTCAAAGAGAATGAATCTCCTACCTGAGGCTCAAGAGCCCTATAGCTCAGTGACCAAATGATCACCTACCTCAGATCCAAATTGGATCCTACACTCAGAGAGTATAACTCTCCTACATCTCAGGCAAAACTGCCCTACCTCAAGCTAAAGAGTCCTACAGCTTAGATCCAAAAGGATCCTACAGAAATACAATGATTTTAGTTAATTTGACAAAAAGAAATTTCTCTGTGTCTGCTACTAGGGCTAAGTTATCTCAGCTCTAACTATCTTCACGGCAGCAGAAAAATGTTCTTTAATAAACGGTTGTCTCTACTAGAAGTATCTCAGAAAGCTGTTTTTAAACTTTTCTATAGAAGACTGAAGATCTTCTAGGTCTTGAGTTCTTCAAACAGCTACTGAACTTATAGAAGACTGAAGGCTCTCCTATCTTACTTCATCAAAAGTGTTCCTGAACTTACTGTAGTAGAAGAAAATGCTTTAGCTAACTGAACTTTTAGTTCTGTTGGTCGACTTCAATCTTTTTCCCGCCAGCAATGGTGAGGAAGATGAAGTCCAACCGCTCTTTTTATATTTGAAACAAAACCCTAGAAGTTTAGTTCAACATGCAATAGCTACCCCTTTATCTCCCATCGATTAACGACTTCAATAAGCAGTGGGGACCACCTACAGCAGACAGCCACACCTTGCTTTAATTGAAGAAGATGTACAGTAGACCTCCGACAATATTTGTCCTGTTCTATAGCTTTTCCGCACTTAATTTGAACTCTGTTGACTTTGTCAATTTTAGCTGACGTCATTAGATTATGGACTTAGAAAATTTCTCAAATTGACTCTAGGCGTTGAGTGCGTTGGGTGAACAAGCTTCACTCAACGCCAAAACCCTTAGTAAACTAGCTGAATCATTCTGCAACATAGGCGTTGAGAGTGTTGTGTGAAATGGTTTCACTCAACGATTTTACACTTAGTCATTTCTTCACCTATCTAAAGGCTTTGAGTGAGATGGCTTCACTCAACGCTTTCTGCTTTAGCCTGCCTTCTTTATTGGGTGTTGAGTGAACTTGCTTCACTCAAAGCTTCTGGACATAGTCGATTTCTATCTTCTTCTTAGGCTTTGACTGCAGCAGTAAGACTCAATGCTTTTGCTTTGGCGTTGAGTGACCTGTGCTCATTCGATGCTTCTAGACTTCGTCGAATATTCAGCCCACCAAAACTTAGGCATTGACAGATTTAGCTATACTCGACGATTCTTGATATATGGCGTTGAGTGAGTTGTAATCACTCAATGCTCGTAGACTTAGCCATAGAATAGCTTTGCACTGCATGGCTTTGACTATCCACAACTTCTTTCAGCGCTTTTGGCATCTGGCATTGAGTGAACTAGTTTCACTCAACTCATGTGGACTTAGGCAATTTCTAGCCTATCCAGCATCTTCCCTTGCATCTAACGTTGAGTGAACTGGCTTCACTCAATGCCTTTGGACTTAGACAAATTTCAGTATCTCCACATCTTTACTTTGTGACCACCTATCACATCATTTAGAATAATTATCCTATCAATGTTATAAGGACTAACGTGCATGCATTAATTTAAGCATACATCAAATACAACTTTGGGAATGTCAATGATAAGGTTGACTTCTTCAAATCAAGGAAATCGTGGCAATAGACCCAACACAAATGAAGGCACTCTGATACGCACCACAAAGTCCTCAGACAGAAAGGAATGAGAAGCTCCTATATCGAATAGTGCTCTCGCTTGATATTCCGATATCAGGATAAAGCCTAATTCAAACAAATTATAAACAATCAACACACAAGGTACCATGTCTAGAAAGCAGTAAAAACTATATCTTAACACATACCTATTATGACGTTACTTTGTTTTATGGCTTCTCGTTGGCCAAGGTTATAGACTCGCGGTTGCGCTTAGGATGTAGTCGATTCCACCACTGTCTTTCACTTTTCAACATATGTCGCACCCGTCTTTTTCTCCGTCTTTGGAGGGCCACTCCGACAGTCTCGGGTCATATTTCCCACCTTGCCACATGTGTAACAAGTGAGCAGACCTCTCCCTGTCGTCACTTCAGGTTTATTAAAAGAAGCTGGTCCCGAATATTGAGCCTTCTTCTTCCACTTTTTATACCCAAACTTTGACAAGCTAGGTACTTTGAACTCTAGCTTCTTTACTGCCAAGTCACTCTTACGCTGCACACATTTCATATCTTGTTCGAGAGAACTGGTTGTATTGACCATGATTAGAAAACCTTGATTCATCGGTCCTGAGAGAAGCAACCGCAGGTCATCTCTTAGTCCTTCATAAAATCGATTTGTTTTTCGTTCCTCATTTGCAAACACAAAGCCTACATAATGTCCAAACCTCGTAAACTCCTGCAAGTAGTCATCCACAAAACTCTCGTCTTGAGTTAACCTTTGGAACTGATTTTCCATTGCAATCCGTTGTGCAGAGGGAAGGTATCTTGCAAGAAACAGTCTCGAGATTTCCTCCATCAAGATCTAAATAAACGGTCGACCAGCAAACTAGTGCAGCTCATACTCATCCCACCATAGCCTCACCTCTCCATCTAACAAGAAGGTAGCTATAGTGACTTTCTGCCACTCCTCTGTTTTCATTATTTTCATTGTGCTCTTTATCCTTGAGAGCCAGTCTTCAGCTTGTGTTAGGGCTCTAGTACCCGCAAATATGGTAGGATTGAAACTCATCACGTGTTTCAATTGCTTTTCCGTCGTTCGCCTTGCGACCATTGGCTCATCGACCACTTATCTCACTATCAAATGATCAACAACGCCAACCGGTTCTTGGACTACAGCATGGGTAGGAGCTTGTACTCGCCCTCTTGGTTGCGCATTAAATAATACGTACACGGCTTTAGCAACAAACCGTATCATTTCTGCAGAAGGAGGAGGTGTTGGCACCTAAGCTGGAGTGCTACTCTCTGCTGAGCGATGTGGTTCATGTTGCACCACACCACTCCTAGTTGCCTATAAACGTGAAACACACAATTAAGCAACTAATACTATTGCAAAAAGCAATTATAGGAACACATAGGTTCCACAAATTTGTGTATTTTCATTCCTAAGTGGACATTCATGGGTTCATTTCTGATATAACAGTAGCTCACATACACGTGCTCACCACCCCTTAAAATAATTCAACCATGAATTCAAAGAGGAAAGACCAACAACAGAAACTGATACCAAATTATAAGACCCTCATCTGTCACATAAAATATAATAGAGGGTCCGGTCGGGGACTCACGCCATATTCCACAAACAGTTAGCGAAGTTACTTCTTGAATCCATACTATCTTACTTGCATCCTAAATCAGAGTGCATTCTAGCGGAAGCAATTTAAGTTACTTTTTGAACCCACATACCAGAAATATCCAATATAAATATTGGAATGTATAGAAACATACAACCTATTTTAGCCTTAAGGCCTTACACTATTTTCTTTACAAAATGTGTCTTCATACATCGGCACGCAAGCCGACCATAAATGAAAACAGTAAACGTTCGCCTTTGGGCCTTCAAGGGCCAGCCAATCACAGCATAAGTGAATTAATCCCACTACTTTCCACTTGGCTTTCTAGCACCTACATTGCACGACCCACCAAAATGTGGCAAACAAAGCAACGGTCAGCATTAGCTGACCAAATTATAATGACCCCACCTCTCATTAGGGGTAGCAGTTCCCCTTCCCTACAAGCAGCACATATATATACATATATATATATATACATCTTGGCAAACAGAACATGCAATTTAAGCACCATTCTCCACAGATGTAGGCTCGATTGACCACACGCCTCGTGCACTCAGGGCACATTCTCGGTGTACAAGACTTCTCTGGTTCCCACCACCATCCACAGTCCCAAACTTGATGGTTCACTTGAGAATTCTAGTTTTTCTGGCTTAGGGCCTAAGATTCTCATTATGCCAACAACAAAAGCCTGTTTCTTTAGTCGAACTTATCCGAATGACATAATGCGGGTACGGTTCAGCCACATCCCGGGTCTCAAATCACCATGCCAACACTAACATTCACAACCTTCATGGCGAACGGCGAGACGCGGGTCAGCCTTCCCTTATTCGGCTCGCTGACCTTTTTGCTGGGCACTTCAGGCTCTCAGCATCAATTATCGCTCACATTGTCCCCAGTACCTGAGCCTGCAATGATCATAATGGCTCCCACGGCCAAAAGCACGACTCTCTAGGCTCACAACTTCTCATGCTACGCACCTTGTCTCACAGACACAAGATTTGAAACCACAATAAAGCTGGCTCACATGGGCACCTTACCTGGGCTTTCAAGGCTCTCAGCTTCAAACAATGGCCCCCAAGTCTCTAAGAAATAGTTCGCTCATAGCTCATTGGGTGCTACCATCGGCAGTAGCACTACCACCGTGCGGTAGGGGACAGAAGTCGTTTCTACCCCCAACTTTTTGGTGTTTTCCCAGAAATCAATTCAAGTACTTTTACTACAGTATCATGCACATCACATGTCCCCAAATTTTATACATTTTTCTACACGTTTATCCACGAAGTCTTCTCCGGCATGCAAAATAAATCATCACCAACCCGACCAACCTGTCCAGATGGGCTACACACAGCATGCTAATTCCGTACTTCGATTCCGGATTCTATATGTAATTTTTGTCGGGGATCACAATGATCTACCCGCTAGAAACCACCTTTTTTTCACCTTTTGGTGAGGGGTTCCATGCATGTATGCAATTTGAGGATTTCACATGTCCAAGAAGAAAGACGTTACCCTTGTTGATCGCTTAGGAGCCATGCCCTTGCTCTTGATCCTGATGGAACTAATCACCACAGCTTCCTCTACATGGATCTGGATTTGACTCGCGATTCCGATCAGAATAACACATTGTATCACCTTTGTCATTAGCCTCCTGGACTTATTTCTTCTCTTCCCTCAAGAAGCTCAAGAACTAAGAGAGAGAGAGAGAGAGTGAGAGAGAAAATGATAACTCAATCTCATGTCCAGCCTTTATCAAAGAGCTACCGTCACGCAGTGTCTACTACCTCCGCGCAGTATCATATGCGGTAGCTGCTTAGCCCAATCGGCATCGCACTATCGCCATGCGATAGATCACTACTGCCTAAAGGTAGGTTCTCAACTCTTCATCGAATGCATCGAGTACGTCGATTGGTACCGCCCCGCGTTACCTTTCTAATGCTATGTGGTAGGTTTCTCAACGATTTGTCAAGTGTGTCGAGTGGTACCGCCGCATGTTACCTACCCAAAATAAAGGTTGAATTAATTCATCTGGATACCGCTAGCGTTAACACTACCGTCGGGCAGTAACTTCAAGAAACCAACTCCTTCCAATTTTTAGGAACTTTGTGGCATTATAATTTGTACTCGGAATAGATATGAATTTGAAGGGTAAATTCTTTGTAGACATCATTGGAAAAACCTTAATATTCAAAACTGAGTCTCATGACAAAATTTCAAGAAAGATGTTTGATCTAATGGCTAGAGTGATTTTATCCAAGAAAAATAATTGGGGTAAGGTTGTGTTGATAAGATAATTGAGTGCATCCCTATGTCCTTTAAGGTAAGAATTCTATCTCTATTTCTCCTTAACACTGTTCCAGGTATTCTGAATATTATGTTAGGTGTAAAGATCTATCATATGAGAAAGATGGACATCAATATGTTTGATAGATGGGATAGGGTGTTGATCATTCTCCCTCAGCAGACTTAAAAGAATAAGGAAGCTGAAATAGTTGCTGAAGAAAGAACCAGCTGTAGCTCTTCTGATAGCAGGAGTACTGAACCCCACAACGCTCACTTGTCTAGTTCAAGTGTTCATGAGAGAAGGGATGTGAGTGCACAAGTTTTAATTTCATCTGAGCTTGCTACCAAGGATGTTCCCAAGAGAGTTTCACCTACTAATGTTGAAGGAGACAATTATGGAGAATCTTGAAGATCTAATAACAGCTATTATGAAAAGGATTTGTGTTGATACGGAGGGGGAGATCCTAGAAAAGGATGATCATGTTGAGGGGGATGACATCATACTAAGTGTTGTTCTTAAGGGGGAGATCAAGAAATCTAGTGTTGCAGTTGAGGGGGAGACTTACCCTGAGCTCCAAGCTCAAGAAAATGAATCTTAGTTGGAAGTTTTTGTAAGAAAAAAACAAAGGAGATGAAGTATTATCCCTTACTGAGGAGCAAGAGAAAGAGGAGTTTATCCCTGCTGCTGATATTCCTGACCACTCCTCTGAATATGAAATAGTTGATTCTGAAATAGGAAGAGATGTAAGGGAGAAACATGATGAATTTTACTATCCAACAACTACTCAGCTGAATGAGGAGATTCCCACTTCTTTTTTATCACAACTCAGAGGAGTCCCTGACGAGCAAAGAAGAAATACTGAAATGTATGTGGATGATTCAATCAAAGTACTGAAGAAGGATCTCTCTATTGAAATCACTTCTATCAGATTTGAGGTCAACCAGCTGAGAGAGAACACAGTCAAATTCTTCTTGAGAGCTGCTCTAGTTGTTGATTATACTACACTTCATCTTCAGCAAATTTAGAAGAGTCAAAATGATATCATCCAAAATCAGTGTGCTACATCTGAAACATGCAACTGGATCATAATATGACAAAAACCAATATGGAAGAGCATAAAAAAATATTTAAAGAAGAATGGATGCCTGCAACCAAATCCTTGATGATCATATGTTGTAAGTTAAGAATATTATCACAACTTTTGTCAATAACTTGGCTAACAAGATATCCTCCTCCAAGGGCTACCTGAGTAGTCTAGTTACTAAAGAAGTTATAAAGGGGGAAAGGTAACTTATAAGAGCAAGTGGAGACCATGCAATCTGGACCTCCAATGTAGTAAGGGGAGAACTGGGCCTAAATCCCATCCAATATGATGAGCCTGCTGCTCTTGAAGATGGAGTTGGAGCTGATGATGAAGCTAATGTTATCACTACAATTCCTATTGATGAAGTTGCATTCGACCCCACCTTTCAACTTTTATCAAAGGGTGGGGCAAAGAAGGTTTTGAAGGGGAAGAGGATGTAAGGTTAAGGAAAAAAGAGACACAAAGAAGAATAGGAAATAAGGCCTGATTATGTACAATGGAGCCCAACCTCTAGGACAATCATACTGGCTACCTGGAATCAGATCAGAGAAAACAAGTTTGATAGAGCCAAGATATACAACTCTATAGAATGGGCTATGTATGAAAATCAAGAAGAAGTGAGGAAAAAGTTCAGAAAGGACAAGTTTGCTGGAACTATACCAGTAGATGCCCCATGACCCAACAGATACAATCCAAAGCCCTACAACTACTTTGAGAGACAAAGACAGTAAAAGAAAAAGGCTGAGGAAAAGACTACAACAAAATCTGGGGGGGGGGGGCATTGTACTTAGGGAACCTAATCCTTAGCAATATTATAAAATTTTGGTTTATAAGGGCAATAGAATGTGGAATGTTTATTATAGACTCACTCATATTTTATTATTAATGCTATTTGAAATATTCCATATCACTTGTCTGAGTGTTTGCTCATTTTGAGTTAATCTTTATTATTATCTGTTTTGAAGTGGTGTATATCATTGACTAGAATTCTGCCTTCTTTAAATAAGGGGAGATTGTTGGGAATGTTAACCACAATATCATAGATTTGAAGTAGCACATAAGTCAATAATATACACAAATATGTATTTGAAATTTCTCTATGTTAATATTTCAAGGTTATCAATATTTGATTGATAAACACCTTGGAAGAAAGTCATCTCATTCTTATAGTGAAGAAAATCTGCTAAGTATAAATGTGTCGAGTTATCTCACATCACTCGACAATCAAGGTCTATTTGTATTGAATAAATGTTATTCACTCAACGCCTTAGAAGATAAGCAAAGAATCTACATAAGTTCAAATGTGTCGAGTCATCTCACATCACTCGGCGCTCAAGACTCATATGCGATGACTGAATGATTCTCTATCAACGCTTAAGTAAAACAGCAGAAATTCGGACCAAGTTCAAATGTGTCGAGTCAAGGCCTTTCACTCAACGTCTCAGTAAAAGAGATGAGTTTCATTCCAAGTTCAAATGCGTCGAGTGAAGATCATTCACTAAATGCATCTGTAATGAAGCAGAAAAACTATCTAAGTACAAATGCGTCGAGTGAAGATCATTCACTCAACGCCTCAGCAGTGAAGAAAAAAAACTATCAAAGTACAAATACGTTGAGACATAAGACTTGACTCGACGCCTAAGTAGAATGTGCTGAGTAAACTGCAGTTACTCGAAGGCTCTTCAAAAAGACTTCACTCAACGCTTTTGAAGAAAGGGAAAAGTTGTCAAAGTACAAATGTGTTGAGTTAAGTATTGTCTCTCAATGCCTCATCTTAGTTCAAGAATTTGATTAAGTCATATTGCTTCCAGCACCCAATGCCCGTACAGAAGATCAAAAATTATTCTAAGTCAAGTGGCGTCTTATCTATTTAGCTGACATCATACAAAATTTAAATCGATGCAGATTGCGCGCTAAAGGACAGAAACCGCCGTATTTCTCTAACACGCAATCTTGGAAAGATTCAGCCATTAAAGCCGGTCATGTCGCTTACCCAAACAAGATATAGCCTTTCTAGATGCTGAGATATAAAAGCTAAGTGTGTGAGACTTTTACAAGAACTTTTTGAAGAATTTTGTGAAAAACTTTCTTAAACCATCAATTGCAAAAAGTCGCTGCTAGCAGAGAGAAATAATTTTCATTTACTTTAAGCTTAAAAGTCTACAGAAAAATCTTTCAAAAAGCTTGAGGAAGAAGATCTCTGCAAGTATTCACTCAGCACAGGATGTTTATAATCTAAAGATCATTTTTGTTTATGCGGTGAGGAGAAGTTGTTTGGGGAAACAACTCAAGAAGAAGACTTCAGAGCTTTTGTTCTAGAGTTATTGTAACACTCATTAAATAAATATTGTAAGATCTCACCTAGATCTTAGTATAGTCTTGTGTAGGATTTTTTTCTAAAGTCTGAGGTAGGATTTTGTAGAGAATCTAAAGTAGGCCCATGTTATAAAGGCTGAGGTAGGGCTTGCTTATGTGTCGGAGGTAGGAGACTTGTTATTGTCTCTGAGGTAGGACTATGAGTAGTCTATGTTGTGGGAGTGGAAGCAATCTAAGGTGTAGGATCCTTGGAAGGAACGTAGGTGTAAGATCTTTTGATCAGGATTTTGGAGGAGTTAGCCGAATCTAGTTCACTACTAGATAGGTGAAGGGGGAAAGTGGATTTATCCTAGATAGGGGAACCACTGTAAATTGCTTGTGTGTTCTTTGTGTTCTTGAAATCTAATAACCTAATAACAACACATCAAGTATAATTCTAAAAAGGGGTTAAAAGTTTTAAAAGAAACTTATTCACCCCCCCCCCCCCACACACACACACACACCTTTGGGGGAATTAGCTACCCTGAAAATACTTTCAGGTGGCCTAGGATAAGAGCCCCTAGTTGAGGATGAATGAAGGAGAAGTCAAAGCCATCCTGCTGGTAAAAATGGCGGAACTGAAGATCATCTGAAACTAGGGCAAACCTGCGATATTTATAGAAAATGCGTCAGAAATTAAGGCACACATGGTCGAGCGCACGACCATGCGTAGATCATGTGATATTAAAATCGTGGGATTGCCTAGTCTGGAATAAGAAGCAGAACATGTGATTTTGAACGCACATGGGCAAAATAGACCATGTAAGAACAAAACGCACGGGCGGGAATAAAATGCTGAAAATCCAGGCAAAGAGAGAGAGATCATGTGTTTTTGTCCGTGCATGGTTGAATCCAAATATGCACGAAGAAAACGCACGAGTAATAATTTTATAAAATTTTAGACAAAAAGAGGGGGTCATGCGATTTGGTCATGCACAGGCAAAATAGCCAGTGCGCGAGCAAATCGCACAGCCCGGGCTAGAGCACTAGAAAACAAAGTTGTAGGCATCACACGATTGTTTCGATCGTGCGTGAATAAAAATGTTCGACTGTGCTTGAAGAAAAATGCTCGACGATGCGATTCCTACAAAAATGAACTAGACTGGAATAGGGCTCTGCTCACCTGCACAGGAAAACCACAGGTGAGGCACATTCCTCCGAAACTTACAAAAAACCAAAATCAACAAAATAAATACATAGGGAGCACCATATGCTTACCCCCAGCAAAATAGTGTGCAACTGCACACCACAACGGGCAAAATGTGCACTTTGTATACAAACATGAGACAAGTGAAATAGTAGAAATAAGGATCTAAAAGTGATTTACCACTGCGTGAAATCTAGCCTAGATGAGTCCAAAAAACACTATTAAAATCGGACTCATCTGCTATACTTTCCCTCCTGGTTGCGCATTGAGTAGCGTAAACACAACTTCAACAACCAATTGTATTGTTTCAATGAATGGAAGAGGTGTAGACACCTCATTTGGTGCACTACTTTCCTCCAAGCGCTGGGGCTGAGACTGCCCCACACTGCTTTTAGTCACATATAATCGTGAAACACATAATTAAGCGACTAGTCATATTATAAAATAGCAATTACCGGAACATGCCGGTTTAGCAAACATGTATATTTTCATTCCTAAGTGGTCATTCATGGGTTCTTTCATGTTGTAACTGTATAGCACATGCACGTGCTCACAACCCTTAAAAGTATTTGACCAAAAATTCGAATAAGAAAGACCAACAGCAGAAGCTGATACCAAATTATAATACTCCCATTTATCATGAAGAATATAACAAAAGTTCCGGTTGGGGCCCCATGCCATATTCCATGGAGAGTCAAAGGAGTTATGAAACATCCAAGTATCCTAACTCACAGTTACATTATAGCAGAATCTTTTAATTAAGAACCCACAATCAGGAATGTCCACTAAAAAAGATAGCATGAATGATAGTCATGCACAATGCCTGGTCTTAAGGCCTTACAACATATAAATTGTTTCGCACCAAGGTGGTTTACCTACTTCGGCACACAGGCCAACAACATATGAAAATAAGCAAACACTTCGCTTTGCCTTCAAGGGCCTGTATAGCACAAAGGGGATCCAACCCGCTACTTTCCACTCTGCTCTCATGCACCTGCATAAGGACAATCCACCAAGATGTGACAAACAATGCAACATATAGCTTTAGCTGACCAAATTATAACGACTCCACCCCCTTCTCATGGTATTAGTACTCCTTCCTTGCAGGCAAGCAACATTTAATTTAAGTAAGAACGTGCAATTTAAGAACCATTTATCATCAACAGTGGAACGACTGGCCACACACTTCATGCTCTCAAAGCACTCTTTTGGTGTACTCCTGGAGTCCCACCACCATCCTAAGTCCAAGACTTGATGGATCCACTTGAGCATTTACCAGTCATAAGCTATTATGCTTCTGGCATAATTTTTGGTCATAAGCTATTACAAATCCAAAATAACTATCGTCCATAAGCTATTACGCTTCCAAAGCAATTGCCAGCCATAAGATATTATGCTTCCATACTCTCCCTATGCCCACGACATTTCCAAGTACTTCAAGAATCGAGTCTGAACAACATAAAGCGGCTACAGTTCAGCCACATCACCTTACTTAAATTGGTGTATCAATGACAACGATATAGGTAAACCTCCCCTTTCAAGATCACAACAAACATAACCACGTTATGTTCCAAGGCTGGCTCTCACGACCATTACAGCTGGGCACTCTAAGCTCACAACACAACATACTACACACCAAGTCCCTAGGACACAGGCTTCGCAATCACAAACAATCTAGTATTACATGCAGTATTATAACACCCCCATCAGTCACGTAGAATATAACAAAAGGTCCGGCCGGGGCCCCACTCTATATTCCACAAACAGTTAGTGGAGTTATGTATTGAGACCATAAACCTTTAAGCATCCTAAATCAGAGTGTATTATAGCAGAAGATAAATAAATTACTTGGAACCCAAGCACAGGAATGTCCCCAACCACAAAATATGAATGTTAAACAAAATACACAAATTGTCATGGCCTTAAGGCCTTACAAAAGTTTCCTCAAATAGAAGTGTTTTATATACTTCGGCATGCAGGGAGGCCACACATGAGTAGTAAAAGTAAACACACTTCTCTTTGGACTTCGAGGGTCGGCTTAGCAACCATTGTCTTCAGCCTGCTATTTTCCGCTCGGCTCAACTGCACCTGTATCACAACCCACATTTTTTCCACATTAAAATGATGTATCATAGTAAGAGAAAACACGCGTCATGATGCTATGTCGTGCAATGGATAACTGCAAGCGCTCATGCAAGAACCCGAACCTAACACTTTATATGAAATCCTCAAGTTTATTATGAAGAAAAATGTAATTTAAGTTAAGTTTTGATGGTCGTATCCCTCGGCTCAGTGGATCAACTAGTCCACAAGTGAAATTATGAATATACACTGTGGAAAATACTTTGCTTGTATAGATTAACATCCTACATCAGCATAAACATCCAAAGAAGACAACTCATGGTATGCATACCTTTAGATTTAATATAAGTATAGAAATAGCTTTTACATTCGTTAAAATATGGTGACTTTGGTTTAAAACCATGCTATGAATGAGATAGTTAAAATGATACTTTTATACTTTGAAAAAAACTAACATGCAATGCTAGCATAAAACCTTCCCAAAGATCATATAAATCTAACAAGTCGTCAAGAAGAGACTAAGCAGCTAGCAAGTAACTTAACAAAATAATAACTCTAGTGGTCGTCAACAACCTGACACGAGCCCATTAAAAATAAACATGTATGCATGAACTAAACAACAAGGAAACAACACTACCTCGCAAAGGTGAGGAGAAGACCACTACAATAGCTGCAGAACACCGGCAACCACCAACCCTAGCCGCTCAACCGGCTACTGCTCTAAACCTGAGGCATTCCAAAGAAAAGAACACCTTAGCAACAATATGCAAGTTGCAAGGAAAGATCAGTTTCAAATGAAAATAAAGGAGTCAAAGGGTTACAAACCCAAACAGGAATAGCTGAACGGAAAAACACAAACCATACGATAAACAGTAAGAAAGAACACACAAGGGTTAGACATCCCAAGTTGCACCAAGTGCGATAAAGATCTAAGCTTTGAAAACATATACACAAGTACATATATAGAAGTAGAAATCTCATCATAGAATGAGCATAAACACTGACAAAATCCGGAACCTGTGGTGGTGGGAACCTACCCAACACACCAACAGTAAAAAAAACTTCACCAAGATCCAAGGAATGGTGGTCCTATTTATTGACACACCCATAAAAAGGGAAAAACCGGAACCTAAGGTAGTGGGAACCTACCCAACACACAATCAGTCACAAACCCACACTGGGTAAACCCAACAGGGCAAAGATCCATAAGTAAGCCTTAGGTTTGTGGTCCTTTATCCACTGCCAACCATGGGCCACACCAAAATAACATCCCTAAAAAACCAATAAAACCCCATTGAAAATATGGGATTACTCCAACGACAAAAAGGAAGAAGGAATCCCAAAAAATCACCCTAAGGCCATACTCGCCGAATTGGATTCAATTCGGGAAGAGAAAGCTAAGTACACACTGACTCTTTGAGTATACTCGACGAATACAGTAGACACTCGACGAAATATACTTAGCAAAATTAGCTAACTTGTTACACGATGAATCGAAAAAATAACCCAAGTCCACAGAAATTCGTTGAGTATGATCGACGCCTAGCTGAGTTCACTCAGCACACTCGATGCCAAAGGCAGTCTCACAAGATGATTGGACTTAAACTCCACAGTTTTACTTCACTCAATTCCTTCACTCTACGCCAAACTGAGTCCAATCAGCGCACTCAATGCTAAGAATGATTTAGTCAACACACTCAACGCCAAAGGACACACTCAACGCCAAAGGCTACACTCAACGCTAAAGGCTACACTCAACGCCAAAGGCTACAATTAATGCCAAAGGCCACACTCAATGCCAAAGGTTGCACTCGACGCTTTTGATGCCAACTGACAATACTCGACGAATTCATCAAGTTTACACGACGAATTAGAATTTGCCTCATCAGCACTGGATGCTCTCAACGCCAAAACCATATCACTCAACGCCAAGCCAATAAATCAACGAACTCAATGCTTAAAACCCAACTAATGTAGAATCACTAAACTCTGAGACTGATACTCAACAAATTCGTCGAGATTACTCGAAGAATCTGACTTAGACTCACAGATCACTCGACGCTCTTGATGCCAAGTCACATTCACTCAATGCTAGGAATGTTACTTGATGAATTCGTCGAGAATACTCAACGAATTTGCCTTAGTCAAGAACACATATTGACGAAGTTCACTCAAATTGACCCAACCATACCTGACGAATTTAAACTTAAGATAAAAGTCATAATCAAAGAATTTTACTTGGCTAACTATCATACACGACGAATCGTACTTAGGCTAGCTGTCATACACTCGACAGGTTAACCTAGACTAACAATCATATATGACAAATCTTTTCTTTTACTCTACTTGGAATCCTACACTACCTAATAGATCGATCTTGGTCGATCACTATTCTACTCCTATTTTTAAGGAGGGAAGAAAAACAACAATGAACGCGCGAAAAAAAATTTGGCAAGAGGAAGAAATCACCACTTGCCTCAAATAGCCCAAAATCCGGCCACCCAAGCGCTCCTCAAGGATCTAGCCGCAAGAACACCAAGGCAACAATTCCTGAAACTTTTTGTGGGCTACGAGACTCATATGAAAATGTATAACGATCCGTTGGAAAGGTATTTCCAAAGAATAGGACTTTCATGCTTAGTCAAAAACCTAGATCTGGCCGTAACCTACTCGAAATCGGCCTCGATATTTACTGCGCACAGAAAACAGACTTCAGCACGCATCTTAAAGCAAGACGAATGACATCAGTTCATCTTCTTCCTTTAGTTAGTTGTTCAAGACTATATTCATACTTTCCTTCTCCCTTATTCACCCTCAATAGACCATTCTTCTTCATGAAACCAAGTCCATCAAATTCACATCGAAGAGAAGAGAGGGTGAAGAATATATATTTCTAGGACAAGGTCCTAGCATGGTCTCTTCCTAAGAGATCTTCATCTCTCACAAGGCAAACACCTTTGAGTCGACATCTCTCCTATAAATAATAACTAGAGATCTAGGACCAAGGGAGATGGTAGGAAGCTCACTTCGTTTCCGACCATGTATCTTGTTATCCTTATCGATGACATCTTCTCCTCATTGGCGTTGTGCTTCACGGAAAGGAACAACCCTTCCTCCAGAAAATCTGACTCCGACAACTTTCCCTATTCCGACGATTTCGGCATAGGTAACGAATCGGCACGAAGTGAAGTGATAGCTAGGGTTTTCTGTAAGTCTCCTTTTATAGGAAGAATTAGGGTTTGCTTGCTTTGCCACGTGTCACCCATAAATTTGACTGCCCATTATTATTTAAAATTAAGTCTTATCAAAATGACCGGGTCCAAATATGTCTATTGGCATATTTCCCAAATACCTTGTTCAGCCCATTTTTATAAACCAGGAAATAGTCTGGGATGGAAAAATCCTTTAAGTCAAAGTCGTCGAGTGTACATACACTCACTTGACGAATAATCGATATTCGTCGTGCCAAATACAAATCTATAAAGTCCAGTCAAAATCGTCGAGTATACATGACAATTCGTCGAATAGCGTCGAGTTTACTCAACACACTTGACACTTCATCGAGTGGCATCGAGTCCACCCAATGCTTATAGTACCCAGAATAATTCTAAGATAATACACTCAACGCCTTATCGAATGGTGTTGAGACCACTCAACGCTCTCGACGCTTTCTGAGTCCAAAAATATTCTAAGTCAAATCACTCAACGCCTCGTCGAATGGCTTTGAGACCACTCAACACTCTCGATGCTTTCTGATTCAAGAAATATTCAAAGTCAAATCACTCAACGCCTCGTCGAATGACTTTGAGACCACTCACCGCTCTCGATGCTTTCTGAGTCCAGAAATATTCTAAGTCAAACCACTCAATACCTCGTTGAATGGCATTGAGACCACTCAATTCTCTCGACGCTTTCTGAGTCCAAAAATATTCTAGGTCAAATCACTCAACGCCTCATCGAATGGCGTTGAGACCACTCAATTCTCTCGATGCTTTCTGAGTCCATGATAATTTCTAAGTTAAACTGGAATGGTGTTGAGACCACTCAGCACACTCAATGTCTGATGGATCCAGAACAAATTTTCTAAGTTAAACTAGAATGGCGTAGAGACCACTCAACACACTCAACGCCTGGTTGAGTCCAGAATTCTTCTAAGTGAAATTTGCCCTATTAGTCGAGTATCACTCAACACCTATTACTGGTGCAACCTGAGCTTGAGTCAGCTTTCTTGACTCAAAACGTGTGCGATGGGTCTAGCAGAAGTGGGATGTTACAAATCCTATAAACAAAATAAATGATTTCGTCCTCGAAATTAGGCTAAGGTTGTTGTTGGTGTTTAGAGACCGGGCGGTATGTCGGTCTGGCTCTGGCGGCTTGGATACCAGGCGGTCTGTCGGACTTGCTCTGGCGGCTTGGAGACCGGGCAGTCTGGCGTCTTGATCCTTGTGACTTGGAGACCTGGCGGTCTAGCGGTTTGGCACAGGCGTCTTGGTGGCTCGGCTTGTCTTGAGGTCTCTCCAGCGGGTTGTTGATGTAGCCGGGCAGTTTGCCTAACCGCATGGCTTGTGCGGTCTAGTTTGTTTATAGTCTCTTATTAATTGTCCCACATTGCTTATTTGTATTCTCCCTTCTCTCCTCCATTCTATAAAAGGGAGGTTATACCTTTGAAATAGATACTTTTTTGGCATAATAAAATTTCAGTTATACCATTTTCCGGTCTCTTTTTTTCTTGTTCTCACATGGTATCAAATGACTCAATTTCTTCCACCTGATTATGCCACTATGTTCACGCGGTCTGCTCGTCCCTGTCCGCGCAATTTTCATTCTCTCCTTTTTTCTATCTGCGACCTTCTCTTTGTCGCCAAGGCTTTCTCCTAGTCGCCGCGGCCTGTTCTTCTCCTCTTTGTCTTTGCCCTTTGTGTGCGCGGCCTCTCTTCTCTCTCTAGTTCTATCCGCAACATGTTCTCGCTGTTTCTCTGCCTCTGTTTTTTCCCGCGATCTCCTTTGATTCGCGCGGCTCCTCCTCTATTCGTACGGCCTTCTCTCTAACCGTACGACCTTCTCCCTGATTTGATCTGCTTCTTGGTTGTGTCCATTGTGGTTTCCTTTTTTTGTCCACTGCAATCTTCAAGATCTCACGAACTTCCTTGTGTTCATGTTGTGTTCGCTGATTGCCCGTTCGCGCGGCCTGTTTCTCGGTTCTCTCGAAATTCCTTTTAGTTCGCGGGACCTGTCTCTATTCGTGCGACCTATTTCTGCTTCTATGGCTCTCTTCGATATCTCTACTTTCTCCTCTTCTTCGAAGCCTTCTGCCTCGGTGGTCACGTCTTCTGGTAGTGCCCACTTCGTTACTCAAGGAAAATGGCTGATCAACTCAGGTTCTACCAATCATATGACCGGCTCTCCCCAGTGTTTTTCTCTCCTGGAAACACATGATCGGTTGCCCCCGGTTATTCTCGCTGATGGCTCTCCATCCCCAGTCCATGGGACGGGAGTGGTTCAAGTCACTCAGTCTCTTCAATTGGCGAATACTCTCTATATGCCCAAATTCCCATGCAACTTAATATCTGTTACCTCTCTATGCAAGAAATTACGGTGTTCCGTCACATTTACTTCTACTTCTTATTTTTTTCAGGATCTGGACTCCCAGCGGATGATTGCTACTGGGACTGAGAGTGGTGGCTTATTCTTCCTCGACAACGTTTCCGCTCTATCCGCCTTCTCCTCCACCTCCACAGATCTAATCCAATGGCATCTTCGCCTTGGTCATGCTCCTCCACATCTTCTTCGTCAGCTTCTGCCCCAACTTCCTCCACAAAGTCCTCCCCTCAATTATGAGGCCTGTCAGCTTGGCAAGCATCACCGCTCCTCCTTCCTACCAAAGCAAGTTCGTGGATCTTCCCGACCGTTTGATCTCATCCACTCTGATGTTTGGGGTCCTTCTCCTACCCTTACCGTTGGTCGGGGAAGTTCATATTTTGTCACGTTTATTGATGATTTCTCTCATTTCACGTGGGTGTATCTTTTAAAAGATCGCTCTGAATTATTCTCTGTATGGATGTCTTTCTATCTCGTGATCAAAACTCAGTTTGATGTTTCTATTAAAGTATTTCGATCTGATAACGCCCAAGAATATCTCAGTCATGCTTTTTCATCCTTCTGTATACAACATGGGATTATTCATCAAACAAGCTGTGTCTATACTTCATAGCAAAATGGTGTGGCGGAGCGCAAAAACCGTCACCTCATTGATGTCGCTCGCACTCTGATGACACAGATGCAGGTTCCTCGTGCCTATTGGGGCTATGTCATTCTCATCTCCTGTTTCCTCATCAATCGTATTCCATCCACCGTTCTCCATGGTCAAACCCCATTCTCCATTCTCCATCCGGGCAAGGAACCCTTCCCCCTTCCTCTACGTATCTTTGGTTGTATGTCCATCATACATGCTCCCTCTGTTACCCATGATAAACTCTCCCCTCGTGCCACAAAATGTGTCTTTTTGGGTTACTCTACAACTCAGAAAGGTTATTGTTATTTTGACCCCATTGTTCGCAAACAGTTCGTCTCCGCGGACATAACCTCCTTTGAAAACGCATCATATTTCTCTCGTGACTCCGCACCTATTCCTGATGTTCCTTCTTCTCCTACTGAGCTTTCTCCTCCTACTCTCCTCTTCATCCCATCTACCCCTACCGAAATATCTCCTCCGTCGTTTTGTCCACCATCTCCTGTTCCTCCTTATTCGTCGCCATTTCTCTCCACTCCCGTGCTAGCTCTCTCTGCCATGGATGCTACAGATGCTGAGGAACCCACTAATCTAGATCTTCCCAATGCTCTTCGTAAAGGGGTGTGGGCGTGTACCCAACACTCCCTTGCTGTCGTTGTTTCCTATGATCGTCTTACTCCTTCTCGCAGGACTTTTGCGTTGGCTATCTCTGCCGCCTCTACTCCCCGCAACTACCATGAAGCTCTTACCATTCCTCATTGCAAGGCTGCCATGAATGAGGAATTTTCCACCCTAACTGAGCGCGGTACATGGACCCTCGTTCCTCCTCCAGTGGGCACAGATGTTGTTGGCTATCGCTGGGTCTTTGTTGTGAAGTTCAGACGAGATGGCACTGTGGATCGTTATAAGGCACGCTTTGTCGCCAAAGGCTTCACGCAAACTTTTGGCGTTGATTATTTTGATACCTTCTCTCATGTTGCTCGTCTTAGCACTATTCGGGTTCTTCTTTCTGTGGCAGTCAACAGGGATTGGCCCATTTCCCAACTAAATGTCAAGAATGCCTTTCTCTATGGAGATCTTCAGGAGGATGTCTATATGGAGCAACCTCCTAGGTATGTTGCTTAGGGGGAGACATAGGTATGCAGGTTAAAGAAGGCCATCTATGGCCTAAAGCAAATCCCTCGGGCTTGGTTTGATAAGTTTAGCAGCATTTTGCCAGCCATGGGTTTTATGAGAAGTTCTGCTGATCACTCGTTATTTGTTCGCAAAACCACTCTAGGTATGGTGGTTCTTGTCATATATATGGATGATATACTTCTCATTGGAAATGACCAGGCTGGGGTTGCCTTGACAAAGAAACATCTCAGTCAACAT
Source organism: Platanthera zijinensis (assembly GCA_039513925.1). Taxonomy (NCBI): domain Eukaryota; kingdom Viridiplantae; phylum Streptophyta; class Magnoliopsida; order Asparagales; family Orchidaceae; genus Platanthera; species Platanthera zijinensis. The sequence goes on from CM077086.1 coordinate 137,989,186, forward strand.
CTGGTCACAAAGGATATGGGCTCCCCAAAATACTTTTTAGGGATAGAAATATCTCAGAAGTCCAATTCATTAGTTCTCTCCCAGCATAAGTATGCTCTTGATCTTTTAAAAGAGATGGGGTTGACTGGAGCTAAACCTACCCGATTCCCCATGGCCACTGGAGAAGATAAAACCTAGACAGATGACTTGCCTCTTCTATCAGACTCTACGAGATACCGGCGTCTTGTCGGCAAACTCATTCATCTCACGGTAACCAGACCTGACATCTCCTATGCTGTAGGAAAGGTTAGCCAATTCATGCAAGCTCCTAGGGAGTGTCATCTGCTGTCACAACCCGCATTTTCTCCGAATTAAGAGTTATCAGAGTAAGAGAAAACACGCGTCATGATGCCACGTCAAGCAGGGGATAACTGCTGACGCTCAGGCAAATCCAACTACAATCTTTATGCAAGAAAATCATGTGCTTAATGAATAGAAAATCAGTTATGTTTAGAGTCAGTATCCCTCGGCTCAGTGGATCATCTAGTCCACAAAAGAAAACTATATTTAAACGCTGTGGAAAATTACTTTAATTAGGTTTTACACCCTAAAGAGCGCATAAGGGTCCCAAGAGAACCACTCATGCTATGCAAGACACTACACTTAGTTTATATAATATATATAAGAAAACGGTTTTCGTACGTGATTTGGAATATAGTGATTAAGTTTATAAAAACATGCTGATCATGAGCTTCATTTATAATAATAATTATAGTTTAAAAATAACTAGCAACCTAGCATAAAACCTTCTCAAAGCAAGTAGACTATCTCCAGAAAAATAAATGGTAGCAGCAATAGTATATATCTAGTACAAGGTAAAAACTACTAGTGGGCGCCAACAACCTGACACGAACCCACCAGCACACATATATGTCTGTAAGAAAGTACTGAAAACAACCTCACAAACAAGGTAAACAAAACTCCAAAGTCCGGGAGTCCACCAACAACAACACCTCCAACTAGCCACCAGACTGGCTACAGCTCAGAACCTGGGGTATTCCAAAAGAAAACAGAATACCTCAGCAAGCAAAAAATCAAGGTAAAACTGCATGAAAGAGTCAACCAAAAGGACAAAAATAACAGAAAACATGCAGTAGAAAGAGTCACAACTGTCCAAAACAGGACATCAAGAAATGCACAACGTGCAAAGAAACAGCAACGACCCAGCCCAGGAACAACATCCTGCAGGGCCTACTAGGCTACCAAGAGCCAGAATGCTGCAACACTACCAAAGAAGAAACTTCTAACACCCTAAACTGCGGGAAGTGATAGCAGCAAAAACAACAACGAGGAACCGGATCGAAGGCAAACGCAGTCCCCCAATCCACCATGTCCAAGTCAAAAGCTCGAGGGTCAACACGTGAAAACACAAGGGACCTTCCACCCGACATACCCAGCCCGTACCTGGAGCAAGAAATCCATGGGTGGCCTTGGCTATATCACACAACTCCACCCCCATAAAGAGCTACAACCACCACTACTATCCACGACCCACGATTCGGCCTTTAGGAAAATAAAGAAAACGGCCGACAAGGAAAACCCAGAAATACAACTGGAAAAATCCACTCGGAAACGAAATACAAGGTAAAGGAAGAGTGTTGAAATAAACCAACACGACTAGGCGTTGAGTGAAACCCACTCAGTGCCTACCTAAACTTTGGCCTTGAGTGAGCTAGCCTCACTCGCCGCCAAAATTAAGTTACTACCCACAAACCCACTAAAGAAAACGGAGCTCGACGGCAGTCGAACGACCAAGGCAGAAGATCCAGAACTCAAGTGATTGCCTGCCACTTGAGTATCTAAACTCCCGCACTCGAAACCATCTAAATTTGCCTATCAAAAGAAATTATACAAAGCGCACGATCAGTGACGCACGATCAGTGGTCGTGCGCACTCATCGGCTGATGATCGTGCGAAACGAACCTGGAAACCTGACAGAAAACCTAGCAACTGCGCACGATCAGTGTCGCACGATCAGTGGTCGTGCGCACTGTTGCCAGCGCTCGTGCTATTGCCCGAGATAGAACTTTGGAAACTGAAATTTATACGCGCACGAACAGAGGCACACGACCAGTGGTCGTGCGCCCTAAAGGTTAATGACCGTGCGCGGCAAACCTGTACCCTTTGGAATTTTCCGAACGACACCGGAACGCGCACACGACTCATGCCACTGCAGAAGCAGTAGACAACTATCACGTCTCACGCTACTACCATATAAACTATGCCTAACCATTCGAATAATACCATAACGAAGGAAATTGGCAACCACACCCCCTCCTAACTCTCCCTCTCGGCTACGCCCGAACCAGAGCATCAATCAAAATTAAAGGAAAACAACGGCTTCGCGCCGACAATTTGGATTCCAAACATCACAACATAGGGGGGGTTTCAGTAGGAAGAACTAAGCCCTATAGTTAGCAAGAAAACGAGAACAACAAGGCCTCTAACCTGGGCTAACCGGGATTTCAATTTCAGCAAATAAAATCAAAGAAAACACTTGGCAAGGGCAAGAATACCACTTGCCTCAAATCTCAGCGAAGCTTTGGACTGCTTTCCTCCTCTTCGCACGGATCAAGACGGCCGCAACACCTAGAACAAAGACTCGGCCATTAATGGCGGAAAACTTCCAAAACTGAAAATTCCAATCCTTCCAAAACTCCACGAAAATCGAATTTCTTACCGCAGGAATGAAGGTCTCGACGAGAGCAATCCGTATCCACTCTCGGAATCGAATTCCGTCCACAAACGCTCCGGGAATCGGCGTCCGAAAGGAAGGCTCGGCGGTTACTCGCTTCTCTCGTACAAGGGGCCGGCGGTTTTCTTTTTACGGGGAAGAAGATGATGGGGGCTTTCATTCTAAATATATATATATATAATTATATAATTATATAATTAATTACAAAATTACATAAAGCACCAAATTGACGCGAAAACCGATTCACCTCGGAATTCGACGAAATTCGCACCGTAGCTAAATACCCACGCTACGAACACAACGGCGAAGTCGAAATTAACTTTCGACGAACAGAACTCGAGTTATGCCCAAACAAAGATAAACACAAACATCCCCCCGAGAGGCCACGCCGGGTCACCAAAACGACTCGGTTTGCTAGGGAGATCTTGCCAACAGGCTACCAAACAGGGCACTCAGTTCTAAGGAGCTAAACCATACTCCACACATGGCACAAGCCACGGAAACGCGTCATCGTAACGCCAAACAAGAATAAAAATAATCGCTGAAAAAACGGGGCGTTACAGTCACTCCCCCTAAAAGAAAGTTTCGTCCCGAAACTTTACGCACAATCCTCCTACAAAAGAAGGAAAAAGTAACAAACGGAAGTTACAAAGGGAAACATACCGATCAAATCAGAGAAACAGGTGAGGGTACGCCCTCCTCATGGCCGACTCTAGCTCCCAAGTCACGCTCACCAAATCCTGATTTTTCCATAGAATTTTCACCATCGGTATGGACTTCTTTCGCAGCACACGCTCCTGAGAATCCAAAATACGAACTGGCACTTCAACGAAAGAGAGGTTGGGCTCTAACTGGGGCACAACATCCAAGAGTTGCCCACTGCTGCGCACACACTTCCGCAATTGGCTAACATGAAAAACATTATGAACACCAGGGAAGTTCGCTGGCAAATCCAATCTATATGCAGACACACCAATCCGCTCCAAGACCTCAAACGGGCCCACATACCTTGGGTCCAATTTCCGATTTTTACCAAATCTCTTCACACCAACCATTGGAGAAACCTTGAGGTATACATGTTCCCCTACTGAAAATTGCAAAGCAGACCTACGCCGATTGGCGTTCTTTTCATACCTCTCCTGGGCTAAACGAAGCTTCTCCCGAATAAGCTTCACGGCGACTTCCATCTCTTCTAGAGCATCAGGACCCAAAAAAGGCTTCTCACCAGCCTCAGCCCAAAACAACGGAGTCCTACAGCGCCTCCCATACAAGGCTTCGAACGGAGCCATCTGCAAGCTTTCCTGATAACTGTTACTGTAAGCAAATTCCATGAGTCGCAGACGCTCATCCCACGCTCCACCGTGGTCTAAAATATAGCACCGGATCATATCCTCAACAATCTGATTGACCCGCTCCGTCTGCCCATTGGTCTGAGGGTGGTACGCAGTAGAATACCTCAGATCCGTACCCAAACCCTCCTGCAGACTCTGCCAAAAACGAGAAGTAAACCGGGAGTCTCGATCAGAAATGATGCTAACTGCCACACCGTGGAGTCGGATGACTTCATTCAAGTACAACTCCGCTATCTTCTTCATCGGGTAATCAATCTTATAAGGCACGAAGTGAGCACACTTCGTCAATCTATCCACTATAACCCAAACAGAATCAAATCCTCTCGGAGATTTTGGCAAACCCGTAATGAAGTCCATAGATATACTCTCCCACTTCCAAGTCGGGATCTCTAGCGGAGTCAACTTACCACCAGGCCTTCCATGATCGGCCTTCACACGCTTGCAAGTGTGACACTCAGCAACATATCGGGCTATATCTCCTTTCATACCATACCACCAAGCAATTTGCTTTAAGTCACGGTACATCTTCGTAGATCCTGGATGGTAGGCAACGCTGGAACCATGAGCCTCACTGCAAATCATACTCTTAATGTCCCCAACAGCGGGAACGCAAAACCTGCCGCGGTACTTCAAAGTACCCGCATCATCAATAGAAAAATCTGGCAACTCTCCCTTCTCTGTCCTGGTAAGAAGGTGCAACAGATCCGGATCGTCCTTCTGATGCAATCTAGTCAAAGAAATCCAGGACGGCTCTTCCACTGATAAGCTACTCGGTAAACTACAGCATCCCACTGAAATATCCATAAGGAGGAACTCCTCAACTAATCGATCGGCGGAGAGGTTAAAGATCTTTCCCGTCTTTCGGCTCAGGGCGTCGGCCACAACATTGGCCTTGCCCGGATGATACTGGATTTCCACATCATAATCCGCCACATACTCAAGCCACCGCCGCTGACGCAGATTCAACTCCTTCTGCGTGAACACGTACTTCAGACTCTTATGGTCAGTAAAAATCTTGCACTGAGCCCCATAAAGTAAGTGCCTCCACAACTTCAACGCATAGCTAACAGCTGCAAACTCAAGGTCATGCGTAGGATAATTCCGCTCATGAGTCTTCAGCTGCCTTGACCCATAAGCAATTACCTTTCCATCCTGCATTAATACGCATCCCAGACCTATATGCGAAGCATCCACATATACATCATAATCCACGCCCTCAGTAGGAAGGGTCAGAACGGGAGCAGTACACAATCTCCTCTTTAACTCCTGAAAAGCTTCTTCGCACTTCTCGCTCCAAACAAAAGCCACATTCTTCTGAGTCAGCTTAGTCAATGGTGCGGCTAGAGAAGAGAAACCCTCCACGAATCTCCTGTAATAGCCAGCCAACCCTAAGAAACTTCTGATCTCCTTAGGAGTATTCGGCCTACTTCAATCCGTCACTGCTGCAATCTTTTCTGGGTCAACCGAGATCCCATCCTTGTTCACCACGTGGCCTAGAAAAGAAACCTGAGGCAACCAAAATTCGCACTTGCTCAACTTGGCGAATAACTTGTGGTTCCTCAACTCTGATAGGACCAAATGCAAATGCTGCTCGTGCTCCTCAGCACTGCGAGAATAAACCAACACGTCATCAATGAAGACCACAACGAACTTGTCTAGGAAATCCTTGAACACCCGGTTCATCATATCCATGAAGGCTGATGGTGTGTTGGTCAGACCAAACGACATCACCAGAAACTCAAAGTGCCCATGCCTCGACCTAAACGCAGTCCGTGGAATATCTGCCTCACGGATCCTGAGCTGATGATAGCCCGAACGAAGATCGATCTTGGAGAACACCGTGCTACCACGCAACTGGTCAAATAAATCATCGATCCTCGGCAGAGGGTACCTGTTCTTGATAGTGACCTTGTTCAACTCTCTATAGTCGATGCAAAGCCGCATCGACCCATCTTTCTTCTTTACGAACAAAACAGGAGCACCCCAAGGCGACGAACTCTGCCTGATAAAACCTTTAGCCAACAACTCATCTAACTGAATTCGCAACTCCTCTAGCTCACGAGGGGCCATCCGGTACGGCGCCTTAGCAATAGGACGCGTACCCGGCTCTAAATCAATAACAAACTCCACATCCCGCTCAGGAGGGATACCAGGAAGATCATCAGGAAAAACATCAGCGAAACCACGAACAATAGGAATCTCCTCCAAGCGTGGCGCGCTAACAACGGTTCCAACCACCGAGACTAAACAAACACAACAATCAGAAAGAAACAATCTCTGAACACATACCGCAGAGAGAACAGGAGAATCATGACATGGATCAGCATACACGCTGCCGGGCTGACCGTCGTCCCTGATGAAGTCCAAGCGCTTTCCCTTGCACTGAATGACCGCATCATACCGAGAGAGCCAGTCCATGCCCAAAATGACATCGAAGTCCTCTAGATCAATCATCTTCAGATCCGCCTTCGCAAGAAAATCCCCCAACAAAACCGGGCAATCCAAAATACCCAAATCTGACAACACAGATTCACCAGAGGGAAACTTGACACGGAAGGAATCCCGAACACGATCTAGAGACAACCGATGACGCTCCACAAAGGCTCTAGCCACGAATGAGTGGGTAGCGCCGGAGTCAAACAGAACACGCGACCAGCGGTTCTTCACCTTAAATTTCCCTATAGGAACGCACAAAGCTAAGGAACTAGCACAACAGTACCACAAACAATCTAGCAACTAAACTACCAGGCTAGAAAGAATAACAACCAACTACTAACCTGAGATCACCTGGGTCGAAGTCTGAGCCTCCTCGGAAGAAATCACGTTCAGCTTCCCTTTTCCCTTGTCCACATGCTGAGGTGGAGGTAATGCCTGCAATGGAACTGCAGGAAGAGCTGACTAGACCTGAGGACACCTCGACTTAACGTGACCCTTCTGCCCACACTGATAGCAGACTCTTTCCCTGGACCAACACTGGGCTGCATCATGCCCGGATCGCTTGCAAACTGAACAGGAGACATCTCTCCCAGGAGCACCCTGAATAGCATGAACCTGCTCCTTCTTCTGAGCTGCCGCCTTCTTGAAACACCTCTCAACAGGATGGCCTGACCGGCCACAAAAACTGCACACCACCCTGCTCCTCTTTCCCGGAACAGCATCGGGTACCAGGGGTTTCTTCTCCTCTACCAACTTCCTCTTATCCTTCCTCAACTGCTGGCCTCTGCTCTTCGCCGTCTCAATGGCCTCAACCTTAAGAGCAGCCTCTACAACTCCAGCATAAGTCACCGACCCATAAGCACTGGCCAACTGCTGCACCTCACTCCTCAAACCACCGAGGAATCGCTTAACTCGATCAGCCTCCACGCTGACCAATCCAGGGGCAAAACGGCTCAACTTACTAAACTCTATCTCATACTCACCCACCGTGAGCTGCCTTTGCTTCAGATAGAGGAAATCATTCATGAGGCGGTCACGCTCGACCGAGGGTAAGAACTTCCTCAACAGCATCTCCCTGAACACTTCCCAAGAGCATCCAGCCACTAAGCTCTCCTTCTCTCTCAGCCACCAACTCTTAGCCAATCCTTTAAGCTGATAGGCGGCTATCATCACCCTCTGATCATCTGAAATCCCAGAGTACGAGAACATCTCCTCCATGGAGATCAGCCAATCGTCTATCACCATGAAATCTGCCTTCCCATCATAAGTGGGAGGGCTCAGCCTCTGAAACTGCGAGATGAAGGCCATCTCTGCTGGCACCACCACTGGAGGCCTCAAGGGTGCAGGAGGAGGAGGAACAGCTAACCCCCCTGCAGGAACTTGCGCACCCTGAGCCTGCCCTGCCACAACTGCCACCAAAGACTGAATCTGGGCTTGCACTTCCTCCAACTGCCTCCCCATAGCTTCGCTACTCTGACGCAGACCCTCGATCACCGCATCGTTCTGAGCTCCAGAAGATTCACCCTCAGATAGGGGAGTCGATCGGGTCGCAGGACGCCTAGCCATCCTAAAAAAAATCAATATAACGCAAATCAGAACCAAATCCCACGACTAGAACCGACTACTAGTACAGACAATACATATGTAGATATAGACTTAAAGCTGCTAAACTTGCTCTGAGAGTTTATCTTCTTCACAATAATTAGATGATATGCCCTAACCTAGGATGGTTAACCACCACCTCACTAACTCTTGTGCCTAGATCGGATGCATGAACTTATGTTAGTTTGAAAACTTATGTGTGTACATATGTCATCCTGCAAATCTTTAGCTCGGCGCGTTGTGCTTATGCAATGATATGATATGCATGATTGTGCTATGCATTCTAAAAAGAAGGCCCTAATGCATGATATGAGCGGCGTACACATGAAAATGTTATGCATCCCATACTACATAACATTTCCATGCAACGAAAAAGAAACGTGCTAGTCGCAGTCATGTGGTGAGGTTATGCATCCCATACTACATAACCCTCACATGTAGCCCCTATGGTGGATCCATATACGAACACATATTATGCATCCCATACTACATAATATGCCCCGTATACTTCATGTTATGCTATGAGTGTAGTGTTCGTGCCTTTGCCAAGACGTGCTGATGACATATCGGTGTGTGAATGACATGATGCTGAACTACTAACAGCATCCAAGGAAGGTTGCCCAACAAACTTGTCAAGCAACCTCCCTCTGATACCAACTGTCACAACCCGCATTTTCTCCGAATTAAGAGTTATCAGAGTAAGAGAAAACACGCGTCATGATGCCACGTCAAGCAGGGGATAACTGCTGACGCTCAGGCAAATCCAACTACAATCTTTATGCAAGAAAATCATGTGCTTAATGAATAGAAAATCAGTTATGTTTAGAGTCCGTATCCCTCGGCTCAGTGGATCATCTAGTCCACAAAAGAAAACTATATTTAAACGCTGCGGAAAATTACTTTAATTAGGTTTTACACCCTAAAGAGCGCATAAGGGTCCCAAGAGAACCACTCATGCTATGCAAGACACTACACTTAGTTTATATAATATATATAAGAAAACGGTTTTCGTACGTGATTTGGAATATAGTGATTAAGTTTATAAAAACATGCTGATCATGAGCTTCATTTATAATAATAATTATAGTTTAAAAATAACTAGCAACCTAGCATAAAACCTTCTCAAAGCAAGTAGACTATCTCCAGAAAAATAAATGGTAGCAGCAATAGTATATATCTAGTACAAGGTAAAAACTACTAGTGGGCGCCAACAACCTGACACGAACCCACCAGCACACATATATGTCTGTAAGAAAGTACTGAAAACAACCTCACAAACAAGGTAAACAAAACTCCAAAGTCCGGGAGTCCACCAACAACAACACCTCCAACTAGCCACCAGACTGGCTACAGCTCAGAACCTGGGGTATTCCAAAAGAAAACAGAATACCTCAGCAAGCAAAAAATCAAGGTAAAACTGCATGAAAGAGTCAACCAAAAGGACAAAAATAACAGAAAACATGCAGTAGAAAGAGTCACAACTGTCCAAAACAGGACAACAAGAAATGCACAACGTGCAAAGAAACAGCAACGACCCAGCCCAGGAACAACATCCTGCAGGGCCTACTAGGCTACCAAGAGCCAGAATGCTGCAACACTACCAAAGAAGAAACTTCTAACACCCTAAACTGCGGGATGTGATAGTAGCAAAAACAACAACGAGGAACCGGATCGAAGGCAAACGCAGTCCCCCAATCCACCATGTCCAAGTCAAAAGCTCGAGGGTCAATACGTGAAAACACAAGGTACCTTCCACCCGACATGCCCAGCCCGTACCTGGAGCAAGAAATCCATGGGTGGCCTTGGCTATATCACACAACTCCACCCCCATAAAGAGCTACAACCACCACTACTATCCACGACCCACGATTCGGCCTTTAGGAAAATAAAGAAAACGGCCGACAAGGAAAACCCAGAAATACAACTGGAAAAATCCACTCGGAAACGAAATACAAGGTAAAGGAAGAGTGTTGAAATAAACCAACACGACTAGGCGTTGAGTGAAACCCACTCAGTGCCTACCTAAACTTTGGCCTTGAGTGAGCTAGCCTCACTCGCCGCCAAAATTAAGTTACTACCCACAAACCCACTAAAGAAAACGGAGCTTGACGGCAGTCGAACGACCAAGGCAGAAGATCCAGAACTCAAGTAATTGCCTGCCACTTGAGTATCTAAACTCCCGCACTCGAAACCATCTAAATTCGCCTATCAAAAGAAATTATACAAAGCGCACGATCAGTGACGCACGATCAGTGGTCGTGCGCACTCATCAGCTGATGATCGTGCGAAACGAACCTGGAAACCTGACAGAAAACCTAGCAACTGCGCACGATCAGTGTCGCACGATCAGTGGTCGTGCGCACTATTGCCAGCGCTCGTGCGATTGCCCGAGACAGAACTTTGGAAACTGAAATTTATACGCGCACGAACAGAGGCACACGACCAGTGGTCGTGCGCCCTAAAGGTTAATGACCGTGCGCGGCAAACCTGTACCGTTTGGAATTTTCCGAACGACACCGGAACGCGCACACGACTCACGCCACTGCAGAAGCAGTAGACAACTATCACGTCTCACGCTACTACCATATAAACTATGCCTAACCATTCGAATAATACCATAACGAAGGAAATTGGCAACCACACCCCCCTCCTAACTCTCCCTCTCGGCTACGCCCGAACCAGAGCATCAATCAAAATTAAAGGAAAACAACGGCTTCGCGCCGACAATTTGGATTCCAAACATCACAACATAGGGGGGGTTTCAGTAGGAAGAACTAAGCCCTATAGTTAGCAAGAAAACGAGAACAACAAGGCCTCTAACCTGGGCTAACCGGGATTTCAATTTCAGCAAATAAAATCAAAGAAAACACTTGGCAAGGGCAAGAATACCACTTGCCTCAAATCTCAGCGAAGCTTTGGACTGCTTTCCTCCTCTTCGCACGGATCAAGACGGCCGCAACACCTAGAACAAAGACTCGGCCATTAATGGCGGAAAACTTCCAAAACTGAAAATTCCAATCCTTCCAAAACTCCACGAAAATCGAATTTCTTACCGCAGGAATGAAGGTCTCGACGAGAGCAATCCGTATCCACTCTCGGAATCGAATTCCGTCCACAAATGCTCCGGGAATCGGCGTCCGAAGGGAAGGCTCGGCGGTTACTCGCTTCTCTCGTACAAGGGGCCGGCGGTTTTCTTTTTACGGGGAAGAAGATGATGGGGGCTTTCATTCTAAATATATATATATATAATTATATAATTATATAATTAATTACAAAATTACATAAAGCACCAAATTGACGCGAAAACCGATTCACCTCGGAATTCGACGAAATTCGCACCGTAGCTAAATACCCACGCTACGAACACAACGGCGAAGTCGAAATTAACTTTCGACGAACAGAACTCGAGTTATGCCCAAACAAAGCCAAACACAAACATCCCCCCGAGAGGCCACGCCGGGTCACCAAAACGACTCGGTTTGCTAGGGAGATCTTGCCAACAGGCTACCAAACAGGGCACTCAGTTCTAAGGAGCTAAACCATACTCCACACATGGCACAAGCCACGGAAACGCGTCATCGTAACGCCAAACGAGAATAAAAATAATCGCTGAAAAAACGGGGCGTTACATCTGCAGTCTGTCCAAAGGATACTGGAATATATAAAAGCGGCGCTAGGTAAAGGATTACTGTTTCGGAAGAATGGTCATTTAAAGGTAGAAGCGTACTCAGATTCTAGCTATGCTGACGAAAAAGGAGATCGCAAGTCAACATCAGGCTTTTGCACTTTTGTGGGAGGAAACCTTGTGAGCTGGAAGAGAAAGAAACAATTTGTTGTCTCCAGGTCTAGTACAGAAGCAGAATATCGAAGCATGGCGTCGACCATATGTGAGTTAAGTGGTTACGGGCTCTCATGTTTAACTTAGGGGAGGTTTACAACTATCCTCTACCTATGTTCTGTGACAACAAGGCCGCGATATATATCTCAAAAAATCCGGTTTTTCATGAGAGGACAAAGCACATTGAAGTCGACTGCCATTTTGTTCGGGAAGAAGTTTTGAAGAAATAGATCTGTACTACATTCGTTACCTCCAACAACGAGTTAGCAGATATCTTCACCAAGCCTGTGTCTGGTTCCCTTTTTCACATTTGCGACAAGCTGGGCATGGTTAATATATATGCTCCAGCTTGAGGGGGAGTGTTGGTGTTTAGAGACTGGGCATTCTGTCGGTCTTGCTCTGGCGGCTTGGAGACTAGGCGGTCTGTCGGTCAGGCTCTGGAAGCTTGGAGACCGGGCGGTCTAGCGGTCTGATCCTTGTGACTTGGAGACCTGGCGGTCTAGCGGTTTGGCACAGGCGTCTTGGTGGCTCGGTTTGTCTTGAGGTCTCTCTAGTGGGTTGTTGATGTAGCCGGGCGGTTTGCCTAACCGCGCGGCTTGTGCAGTCTAGTTTGTTTATAGTCACTTGTTAATAGTCCCACATTGCTTATTTGTATTCTCCCTTCTCTCCTCCATTCTATAAAAGGTAGGCTATACCTTTGTAATAGATACTTTTTTGGCATAATAAAATTTCAGTCATACCATTTTTCGGTCTCTTTGTTTCTTGTTCTCATAGTTGTGGGAAGAAAAAGCATGGAAATATAATATGCTTAAATTTTACCATGGGGAAACAACTCCGGGTAGCACTTTCGCATCAATTCCACCGGCTCCTAACAATATTATTCCTTCCCATGGTTAGACCACAGGACCTTCACCAAAGGTACACTTTTCTGACGCAAGTTCCTCATCTGTGTGTCCACTATTCACATCGGCTCTATTCGAACAAATAGATCAATTTCCATTGCTCCATCTGTGGTGTAAACATGTTGATCGGGCCGTAATAGTGCCTTTCAAAGCAACGACACATTGAAAACATTGTGCAAATTTTCCAGCTCTGGTGGTAAGGTAACTCCAGCCGATAGGCCAAAGGGCCAATTCTTTCCAATATAGCATAGGGCCCCACATATCTCAGGCTGAGCTTCTTTATACGATGCACTCGTGGCACTCCATGCATCGGTCTGATCTTCAAGAATACTTTGTCACCCACTTGAAATTTCACCATCCGATGTTTCTTATTATGGTATTTTGCCTGCCGACTTTGAACCTCAAGCATGCAGTCCTGTATCAATCTAACAACAACATCAATAACATCAATATACTCGATTCCCAAGATCTTTAGACCGTCATCCTGCACCCATGATAATGGAGTTCTACACCTCCTCCCATAAAGTGCTTCATGGGGTGCCATCCTGATTCTAGCTTGATACCTATTGTTGTACCGAAATTCCACCAGAGCCTTTCCCATTGCTCTCCTCTATCCAGTACACACAATCTCAACAAATCTTCCATAATTCTGATGGTCCTCTCAAACTGACCATCCGTCTGAGGATGAAAGTTTATGCTAAAGGTAAGGCGAGAGACAAAATATGCTTGATCTGCCTTTCATTCTTGGGAGTTGAAGCGACTATCACAGTCTGAGACTATCATCTTAGGCACACCATGGTACCGTACAAACTGTTTAACAAAGAGACGAACCAATACATCCACATGCGTCTCCTTCTTCATTTGGATAAATATGTCGACCTTAGTAAAGCGATCTACAATTACCCAAACTAAATCGTTCCCAGAGTGCGAGCGAGGCAACCCATGAACAAAGTCCATGGAGATATCCTCGAACTTCCACTCGGAGATGGGCAATGACTGTAATAATCCTCTAGGGCTCTTACACTCCATCTTCACCTTCTGGTAAGCCTCACAGTGTGTAACATAGTACTTAACAACACTCCTCATTCCTGGCCAGAACATGGTCTTTTGTAAGTCACTATACATCTTGGGATGATCCTTGCACACCAATGTGATCTCCATCTCCTTGAGAACTCGAGTTAATTCCATAGTCATTAACCGAGACCCAGGGCTCGACTCTTGTATTTTTCTACTCAATTCATCAGCTATAGAGTTTGCTTTCCCGGGGTGGTAGTTCAATTTAAATTCATAATCACACAAAAATTCTAACCACTGCCACTTCCTCAAGTTCATCTCTTTATGAGTGTTAACTTACTTCAAATTCTTGTGATCCGAAAAGATTTCGCAGTGGACGCAATATTAGTAGTGCCTCCAAATATTTAAGGCGAACACCACTGCTCCCAACTTCAAATCATGTATTGGATAATTAACTTCATGCTTCTTCAACTGCCTTGAAGCGTAAGCGATCACATGCTCGTGTTGCATCAACACTTCTCCCATCCCCTGATAGGACGCATCAGTGTAAACCTGAAATCCTTCTTTTACTGATGGAAGAGCCAGGGTGGGTGCGGTTGTAAGTCGATCATTCAGCTCTAGAAACGCAGCTTCACACTGAGGTGTCCACTCATATGGCACACCTTTCTTTGTAGGGAAGTGAGGGGAAGGGCTATCTTTGAAAATCAATTCTCAAACTTACGATAATATCTGGCAAGTCCAAGGAATCTTCGTATATCAGCCGCCGACTTCAAAGACGACCACTCCTTTACGACACGCACCTTAGCCGGGTCTACTGCTAACCTAGCTCCACTAATCAAATGACCCAAGAAGAAAACTTCTCATAGCCAAAATTAACATTTGCTGAACTTAGCAAACAGGGCATGCTCTTTTAGCTTCTTCAAAACTAGGGCCAAGTGTTCAGCATGCTCCTCTTTTGTCTTCGAATAAAATAGAATGTCATTGATGAAGATGATGAAAAAGATGTCTAAATATGGCTCAAACACCTAGTTCATCAAACTCATGAATGCAAAAGGGGCGTTCGTGAGCCCAAATGTCATCACAGTGAATTCATATAAGCCGTACCTCGAGCTTAATGTTGTTTTCTGAACATCCTCCTCTTGTATCCTCAACTAGTAATACCCCGAGCGCAGATCCAGTTTGGAAAACCAATGCGCTCCTACCAGCTGATCGAATAACTCTTCAATTTGGGGTAGGGGATAAGTGTTCTGCATCGTTAGTCTGTTGAGCTCCCGATAGTCTATGCACAATCTTAATGTTCCATCCTTCTTATTGACAAATAGAACAGGGGCTCTACAAGGTGATGAACTAGGGAGAACAAACCCAGATTCTACCAACTCCTGTAACTGAACCCTAAACTAGGTGAGTTCCTTTGGAGACATTCAGTAAGGGGTCCGAGAGACAGGCTTGGCACCCAGTACTAATTTAATCTGAAAGTCCACCTCTCTATATGGGGGTAATCCTGACAAATTCTCAGGAAATACCTAAGGGAAGTCCCGCACTACCCGTATATATTTCATACATGGTGCCTTCTCTTTTAATTAAAAACATATCATATATACTTCTTCCTTTTTCATATGGGCCTAAAGGGCCTGAATCGAAGACAACAACATACGGGGTAAAAATTTGATACCTTGGAAAAGTCCTCCGAGTCTCCATGCCTCAAGGTGATTTGCTTCGACGCACAATCTATCTTGTCATGGTGCCAATCCAACCACAACATACCCAAAATGAGATCAAATTCTTGGATTCTCAACACTTTCATAGGGGTTTCAAAAGGTCTTCCTTCAATGTATGATTCCAAGTCACACTTGGCAGACGACGTCATCTCGGAGCCATCTGGAAAGCGTACTCTCCAAGTGGAACCAGTGAAATATTGCACACCCTATAAGTCTTGTACGAAGTCCGTCAGGACAAATGAATGCATGGCACCAGTATCAAATAGGGTGTAGGATGGTTTCCCACTAACAATCACAGTTCCTCAGTATCATTTATAAGGATTGAAATCTAGATTCCTAGCATGACTTAGGAAATTGAAGAGAAATGCTTATAACATATTAATTTCCTCCTCGTGGTCATCGTCCTGAAGCTGGGTCCTTCTTTCATTACACCTTCAACGGGTCTCTTATTACTTGCCTGGACCCCCAAGTGGTCTGCTTCCAGCCTCTTTTCCATATCTACTATCTCTACCAGGCTCAAGTCTACAATAAACAAAAGTTCTTGACCTAGGGAATCTGCCATATCTATTATCTCTGCCAGATTTAAATCCTCTATAAACAAAAGTGCTTGCCCTAGAGAATCTCGCAAGCCATTGTAAAATAGTTTTATGTACCCACGATCATCCAAACTTCAGGAGATCTACGAATAAAGGAATGAACCTAAGGTCAGGTTGGCTAATCGTAGGTTACAATTGGACATACTTAGTGTGAATTACATATGGGCACACCACTGCTTCCGCTATGTCAGTTTGTCGGCAAACTGACCAATCGAACGGAGGTGGCACCATTGTTCAATGACTTCTTTAGTTAAGGATTATTGCGAGCTAATTCCATTTGTAAGACCCCCCTCCTGGAACACAAGACATAGCCGAGGGGAGTCTTATTCCCAAAATAGCCGCGTTGCGGTAGCGCAAACACACTGGTTGACAGTGTAGAAATGAGAAAGGAAAATAGAAGGTATAAGTTTTATTTATCCTCAAGGGGCATTATATAGGATTACAGCAAGATACCCAACACCGATAGGCGGTGTGGGACTAAACTCAATATATAGTAAAATACTAACTCTAACACTCCCCCTCAAGCTGAAGGGGAACCCAACAGCTTGAACACAACATATAATGGAAGGTAAAAGAAGGTTGGCAACGTGGAACATAATAGCAGCCACCGAGGCCCAACCACGTGTCACCGGAGATACTTCAACTGGGCAAGAGCCACATGACATTGGTCCACTAAACCGACCATGACCACGCTAGATAAATTCGGAGCGGAAACTAGGTCAACCACGCAAAACCAAACCAACCCTACCAAATCCAGAGAAACAATGAGGATAAACAAACAACATATGAAATCAACCTAGGGACAATGTGTGACTAAGGCAGCAGTCAAGAAAGAAGTATCTGAGTCGCCGTGATCACAAACACTCCCCCTCATGTGGATCATGTGCAAGAAGACATAGGTTATACCTAGGGGCTAGGTGTGACTAAGGTAAGAGTCAGTAAAGAAGAATCTGAGTCGCCGATATCACAAACACTCCCCCTCACGTGGAATACATGCATGAAGGTATAGACTATACCTAGAGGCCGTGACGTACACTCCCCCTTACGTAGATCACGTGCAAGAAGGTGAAAATCATAGAGACGCAACACAACAACCACAAACAACAACTTAAAAAAAATTAAATGTTAAACCCTACGGGTCGGGCTGGATCTGAAGAAGAAGGAAGCATTCGTCGGCATGAAGGATCAACACGGCAGCAGTGGAGGAGAAGCACGACTAGCAGAGCAGCCGGAGAAGAAGCAGCAGGCCGGAGAAGATGAGCAGGAGCGGCACGGAGAGGAAGCAGTGCCTAGCAGCTGGAGAAGAAGCAGCTGCGGCAGCAGCAGGCTGGAGAAGCAGCGGCAGAGCAGCATCCAACAGCGGAGAATAAGAGAGTTGCAATGAGTGCAAACAAAAGTTGGAGGCATCGAGAGAGAAGTTTAGACGGAGAAGCTGTCGATGTCGATGAAGGAAGTCGGAGTAGGCGTCGGTGTCGATGAAGGAAGCCGGAGGAGGCATCAGTGTAGATAAAGGAAGCCGGAGGAGGTGTAGGCGTCGGCGATGGAGATGGGAGCCGACGGGATCGTTGATGTCGTTCACCAAAGCCGCACAGGGAAGCTGCGGCGAAATCTGTCGTCGGCACGACGGGAGAAGGTCCCGCTCCCGTCCTGGAATCAAACGACGATTTCGCAGATGAGAGCGAGGGGGAAAGGACTTCTAGTAAGCCCTTGCAACCGGAGTCACGGAAGGATGGGTCGGGGAAGAAGTACGGGTTGGGATCGGAAGAGGGAAACGAGAAAAAAAATTTATGTCATAGAACCGTCGGGACAGAGATGCAGAGCCATTGAGAGAAGATGTCGTCGACAGAGTAGAAGAAGCTGTAGTAGTAGCAGGCCAGAGAAGTCACAGCTACAGTAGCAGCAGGACAGAGAAGAAGTAGCTGCAGTAGCAGCAGGACAAGGAAGAAGCAGCTGTAGTAGCAGTAGGCCGGAGAAGAAGAAGTTGCAGCAACAGCAGCGACGGAGAAGTAGGCTGGAGAAGAAGAAGCAGCCGGATAACGAGAGCACCAAAGACAGAGAAGTAGGCTGGAGAAGAAGAAGCAGCCAGAGAAGAAGAGCACCAACGGTAGAGAAGTAGGCCGGAGAAGAATAAGTTGCCGACGGGAGATCTGGAAGAGGGGAGATCTGGACAGGAGGACTTGCCCGATGCCGGCGTAGATCGAAGAAGTCGGGGATGACAATGATGCAGGGGATGACATATAAGGCATAGAGAGGAGAAGCGGGCGTTGGTGTTGGCATCGATGGAGGTGGCAAACAGTGTCATCAAAGTCGCAGATATAAGCCAGAGAAGCCCTCAACGTCGCAGGCGGAAGCAGCCCAGGGCAGCGACGGAGTAGAGGGGGCCGATGAAGACGTCGGGAGAGGTCCCGCTCCCGTCTTTGGAATCAAATAACAAATCCGTCGATGGGAGTGAGGAGGAAAACTATTCCCTTGAGCCCTAGCAGGCGAGCTTAAAGATGAAGCATGGGTGGGGTTTTCGGGAGGGTAAAACAGGAGAGGGGGAAAAGAAAAAAAAATTGGTCACAGAACCTCCTCTGATACCATGTAGAAATGAGAAAGGAAAATAGAAGGTATAAGTTTTATTCATCCTCAAGGGCCATTTTAAAGGATTACAACAAGATACCAAACACCGATAGGCGGTGTGGGACTAAACTCAACATATAGTAAAATACTAACTCTAACAGACAACATGAGCTCCACTCAACGCTTTTGCTCTTCTGATGTCGAGTGTGCTGTCCTTACTTGACGCTTCTGTACTTACTTAGAATTCTTAGCAGATTCTTCTGCGGCTTTGATTGCTTGAGCTTTACTCAACACATCTGGTTCTAGACGTTGAGTGAACTGCCTTCACTCAATGCTTCTGGACGTAATAAGAGTTCTGTCTAGACAATACTGAGGCTTTGATTGCTTGAGCTTTACTCAATGCTTAAGGCCATCTGGCGTTGAGTGAATTGTCTTCACTCAACGCCTATGGACTTAGATAGATTTCTGTATTTTCAGCATTCTTCCATGTGTCTGCCTGTCATTGTTACTTAGACAACATGTCGAATCAATTTAACAAGTAACCACCTACATACATAAAACTTATGGTATTCATCAAATACAAATATGTGTATGCCATGGTCATGTAGGCCTTCTTCAAATCTGGGGCATTGTGATCAATGGACCCAACAATATCCCCCTATTGGAAGAATACAAAACCTTAGACAGTGACATACACCAACACAAAAGCAGCAAATATAATATTTTAGAAGAAAGAACAAAAAATGTATACACAACCAGAAATATGATTTTCATTAATAAAAGTCATGTTTTAGTAGTGTGTATAAGACGAAATACATTTCCTACAGCCCTTTAAGAAAAACAAGAAACTTTTCTAAGTTTCAGGTTCCCTTATCACTAAGCCCATGCTTGGCTTCTTGGCTGCTTTCTCTACTTTCTCTTCTGATTTCATTTCTTTCTCCTTCTGGAAGTAACTATAAGGCTTTGAGAAATACTTGACAGGCTCCACGACATCTGGTGGTAAAGTGCCTAGCCACTTATCCTTTTTGAACTTTCTTCTGTTAATTCAATTTTTCTCAATCTTGGCCTACTCAAGGGAGCTGTAGAGCTTTCCCCTCCCACTGTTCAAAATCATGCCTTGTTTCCATCTCTTCTGTAACATCCCGTTTCACGCTAGACCCCTCGCACGTATTTTTGAGTCAAGGGAGTTGTTTGGGGCTCGGGGTGCGCCAGACTCTACATGTAAATTTGTTGGATATTGTCATGGATATCCGATGAATTCGTCGAGTATAACTTGTGAGTTGAGACCAATACTATTCGTCGAATATCGTCATGAGTACCCGACGAATTCGTCGAATATATAAGACTAATTCGCCGAATATATAAGACGAACTAGACTTAGAATATTTCTTGGACACTATCGTTTGGTGATAGTAAGTATCGCCCGGCGATAGCGGACTAGCCAAGGCATTGAGAGCGTTGAGTTGACTCAGTAGCGTTCAGTGGTACCGCGCGGCGGTAGAGAGATACCGTGCGGCGGTAGTGAGATACCGTGCGGCGGTAGCGGAATAGCCGAGGCGATGAGTGAGTTTAAGTGGACTCAACGATCGTTGGACGGCGCTACCACATAGTTGTAGCGGGATACTGCACGGCGGTAGCCGAGTGATTCAAGAGTCAAACAGCTCGGGAACCTAGCGCTTTGCGTTAGTGTTACCGCGGATGATAGGACGCTGAATTATTTTGACTAGGCGCTCGGGAAGTTATCGCAAGGTGGTATAAGGATATCTCCTGGAGATAGCGGTATAGATGGCGACACCTGTGTGGGCAGTTTGGACGGTGGCTTGCAGAAGAAGTCATTCTTGGGGATACCGCCCGGCGGTAGCTCCCTGATCAGAAAACCCTAATTATATTTTGCCTCCCCCTATATATAATCATCCAAGTCTTAACTGCCTGTTACTTTCTCCAGAATTTTCTGGGGGAAAGACTACGATGGAGCCTTTCTTAGAGACAAGGAATGGAAGGAGGATAACGAGAGCAAAGGTCGACGCCAATGAAGAGAGAGTCATGCCGCAAAGAAGAGTGAAGTGATCCATGGCCAAAAATGTCAGAAACACCCGAAATGATGTGAGCTTCCTACCCTCTCCCTTAGTGCTAGATCTATAGTTATTTCTAGGGGAGATGTCGACTCAACCGTGTCGGATTTGCGAGGCGAAGATCTCCTAGGAGGAGGCCGGCTAGGACATGAGTCCCGTGGTAGAGTCTTCAACCTTTCCTCACTTCAAATGAAGTTTGTGGATTGATATCGTGAAGATAAAGGGCCTCATGAGGGTGAATACGGGTGGAGGAAAATCCGCGAGAAGTGTTGAAAAAAATAGTTAGAGTAAGAAGACGAGCCGTTGCCGTTCGTCCCGCTTTAAGATGCGCGCAGAAATCTATTTTCTATGCGCAGCGAACTTCGAGGACATTTTCTGACTTGATGCTGTCGGATATTGGTTGTGGGATGAACATGAAATTTGTATCCCACAGAAATAACTTTCCAACGAGTGGTTACACTCCATCACCGGATTCTTGTAGCCTCAGGAATCCCCGATCGCATTTGTTGTATAGTAATCTTATCTGCACATATAGTTCTTGGGTTTGTGTTGAATCGGCTTTGGATTTGGTAGAGAGATTGAAGTACAATAACGTTAAAGTTTTGGTGAATTTATTCTATAAGTAATCGTGATAAAATGTGGTTAATGACATTTTTTGGATAGATCCTTAATGAACAAATGGTTTAGTGAAGTGTACTTGAACGAGATGACTTGGTGGAGATTAGTAAACGAATGGGTTGATGAGTTGGGATGGTAGGAATGATTTAAATATGTGAACCGATACGGACGTACTTGATAATGGTAATACAATGAATAATGATGTTGTCAGAAAATTATGTATTGGAATAAGGGACTTAGTGCGGAGCCCTTGAGTGATGTTAAGCATTGGACATGCGTGTGTGTTTGCCGCACAAGAATTTATATAACAAAAAGGGACTCAATGTGGAGCCCTGTAGGTGAAATGCATGCGGTGTGAGTTGACATGCGGTGGCATAATCTTGGGTTAAGGATAGTGTGGCATGTATACGGGCTCGCCGGTCATCACACTGAAGGGAGTTGACAAATAGACTTGTACGGTTTGGATTTGTTCTTTGGTGCTCATTCCCGAATACCCTCTCCATGCCAGTGGACTGTTTGGCTTTGTTCTTCGGTGTATATTCCCGAAGACCCTCTCCGTTCAACGATATAGGAAACTTTGGGATGTGTTCTTCGTGATCATCTACCCAAGACCCCTCTAAGTCGTAGTACGCATGTGAGCTCCGTTATTGTGTTCTTAGCATTGAGGCATACGGAGGCCTGGGCAAGGTAGTGTGGATGCCAGCCTAGTAGTGGAGATGCCCGCTCTACTATCACCGTCTGGCCACGACGGATGACGGTTGAGAGGTTTTCTACCTGTTCGAAAAGTGAGAACTACAAGTCCGTGTTGACATAGCAGTTGCATGTGCATGATCATGGGTGAGTCATTGCATTGCATTCATATCATTACATATATTACATACACAAGATCCTCATCGTATAAGTTTGTATGGGCACTCTTATACGATGAGTTACTTTACTGTTGAACTGATCCTTTACTTATATATTTGTATGGGCATTCATATAAGTTATGTTATTTCTTGTCATAGATTTACGCTATATACTGCTGTTGATGGTAGAACAACTAGAGTAGATTGTTTACTCACATGTTATATTTACTCTAATACTCACTGATATTGACTAACTCTATACCACATGTTCGTACTACTTCATATATATATATATATATTGTACCTTGTCCTTTTCTCCGCCCGGTGCCGAGGAGCCGCCGGGGGAGCGGATGTGATAGCCGCTTAGTCTTTATGACAAACGATTGCTACGTCTTCTTTTTTAGGAGGGATCCCCGCAGATAGAGGAGGACTGCCAGGCCAGGACGACAGGGCTTGATCTGACAGTACCATCGCAGCCATTTGTTACTTATATGAGTCTTTGAGAGATTTCAGTTATATCATTTGGGCAATTTTGTAAATGTACTCTGATCTTATAGAAGCTTGTTGATGCTTCTTTTATTTGATTTACTTTATTTTAGACTATTTTACTTATGTGTGGATTTGACTTCTTTTTTATATTCTTGGTTGGGTTAGCAATAAATGATATTGATTGTAGCTGGCAGGATAGGCATCTTGTAGTACAAGCTAGCCCGTGTGCTAACGCTATCGTAAGGCGGCTATTCTGGGCATAAGACTTCCCTCAGCCCTGTCTTGTGTTCCGGGAGGGGGGGGGGGGTCTTACATATGATATCATCTTGCTATGCTCCTAAACTAAAGAAGTCATTGAACAATGGAGCCACCCCCGTTTGATTAGTTAGTTTGGGGACAAACTGACTTAGCGGAATTAAGGGTGTGACTATATGTAATTCACACTAAGTATTTCCAATTTTTGACCTTACGATTAGCCAACTTGACCCTAGGTTTTTACCTTACGTATGGATCCCAGCGCATGTAGAGCCGATAGGGGGCACTGCTGCCCCGTCTGTACCCACACAGTTTCAGCAATCGGAGCTAGGGAGGACACTCACAGCTATCTTGGATGCCTTTAGGTCCCAACAAGCCCCTGTATAACAACAAGCGCCGAGCTCTAATTTGTTGAGCACTTTTCGAGCTCTCTCCCCTCCTACCTACCTTGGGATAGAGTCAACAGTGCGTATGGAGGAATTGGTTGACACCGTGCAAGAGCTGATGATGGGAATTAGATGTCTGGATAATATGGCTGTCACCCTGGCAGTGTCACTTCTGGAACTGCACGCAAAAAGGTGGTGGAAGTCTCTCATGGGCTCCACCTTCCAAGGAAGAGTCTACACAGATATTAGTTGGAGCGAGTTTTTTGGAGCTTTCTTAGAGCACTCTATTCCTTAGTTAGTTCGAGATGAGCTTGAAGAAAGATTCCTGCAGCTGAACCAGGGATCCTAGTCAGTGGCAGAGTACTAGCGAGAGTTTCAGCATCTGGCTAGATTTGCTGACTCCTATGAGTTAGACGACAGAGGATAAGCTAAACAGTTCTACAAAGGCTTGCAGCACCCCCTAATGCAAGCCCGTTTGTTTATAGCGGACTCCAGCTTAGCAGAGATAATTGACATGATGAAGAGACTAGAGGCGGACCACTTGGGAAGTGGTAAGAGACCTGCTGAGGGTGTGATAGAATCTGGACCTAGCTAGTAACAGAAAAAGACATGACAATAGAGGTGGAAGAGGATACCAGAGAGGTGGCGGTCGTTTCCACCAGAATTTTAGAATGGATCGTCCGGTCCCACAACCGCCAACATTGCCTGCACCTCCACAGTTTCAACAGTTCCAACAACCCGAATGGAGGTATGAGTGAGTATGCTTCCAATGTAACCAGCCGGGCCACATTCAGTGTTTTTGTCCACAGCTAGGAGGGAATGCTCTGCTTGCTCTCTCTGGCAGCTCCACGAGGACGGGGACATATGCGTGGTCGAGGACGAGGACCACAAGGAAGAAACCCTGCACCTTCTCGGTATCAGCTATTTCCGCTGGACATGGCACAGGAGACGAACCCTCAGGAGGTGATCACAGGTATGCTACAGTTAATTAACGCATTTTTAGCTTTCACCTTAAGTTGCCTAAGATGTAATAGAAATCTAGCTTTGAGTATTTGCTATTGGTACTTAGGCACCTTGATGGCTAATGGAAAACCTGCCCACACCTTGTTTGATACCGACACCACACACTCATTTGTGTCGGCAGATTTTGTTAAAGACTTAGAAGGGGTACAACACTTCACCGATACCACCCGGAGGGTACGCCTCCTAGATTTCTCTGAAATGACTGTGTCCGCAAAGTGTGAGTTTGAGGTACTCCTTGGAGGAAGATTCTTTAACACCCCGACAACAGTGTTTTGAATGCCAGAATTCAACCTCATTCTGGGCATGGCATGGCTGGATTGGCACCAGGCCAAGATTAATTATGCGGCAAGGCGAATCATTTTGAGACATGGAGACTCATAAATCATTTTCCAAGGTATTAAGTTCATACCCCACATGTTATTGTCTTTGATACAGGCCTTAAAAGCCCACATGAAAGGGGATGAAGTTTATATGATTTGTTTTGAACTGAAAAATATGACAACGAATATCAAGGATACACGGGTAGTGCGAGATTTTCCCTAGGTATTTCCTTATAAATTTCCAGGATTACCCCTGTATAGAGAGGTGGATTTTCAAATTAAGCTAGTACTGGGTGCCAAGCCGTCCAGGGCCCCTTATCGTATGTCCCCGAAGGAACTCGCCGAGTTTAGAGTAAAGCTATAGGAATTAGTAGATTCTGGGTTCGTTCGCCCCAATTCATCACCTTGGGGAGCCCCTGTTCTATTCATTAAGAAGAAGGACGGAACGCTACGGTTATGTATAGAATACCGGGAACTCAACCGTTTAATGGTGTGGAACACCAACCCACTACCCCGGATAGATTAGTTATTCGATCAACTCGTAGGAGCGCCCTGGTTCTCCAAGTTGCATCTGTGCTCGGGGTATTACCAGTTGAGGATATAAGAGGAGGATATCCAAAAAATTTCATTTAGCTCAAGGTATGGGCTATATGAGTACACCGTGATGCCTTTTGGGCTCACGAACGCCCCTTCAGCGTTCATGAGTCTATTGAACAAAGTGTTTGAGCCGTACCTTGATTTCTTCATCATCGTTTTCATCGATGACATTTTGGTTTATTTGAAGACGGAGGAGGAGCACGTAGAACACTTGACCTTGGTGTTGAAGAAGTTAAAGGAGCATACCTTGTTCGCCAAGTTCAGCAAGTGTGAATTTTGGCTCTGAGAAGTTGCCTTTTTAGGCCACGTGAACTATGGTGCTATGTCAGCTGTGGATCCGTCCAAGGTGCATGCTGTGAAGGAATGGTCACCTCTGAAGTTAGCGGCCAATGCGCAGAGTTTCCTTGGACTTGTTGGGTACTATCGCAAGTTCGTGAAAGGATTCTCGAAGATATCCCTCCCTCTTACTACTCTAATAAAGAAAAGTGTGTCGTACGAGTGGACACCCCAATGTGAAGCTGCATTCCAAGAACTGAAAGACAGAATTACTATCGCACCCATCCTAGCCAATCCATCTGGGAAGGAAGGATTTCAAGTCTACATTAACACGTCATATAAAGGGATGGGAGCAGTGCTAATGCAACACGGGCATATTATAGCTTATGCTTCGAGACAACTGAAGAAACATGAGGCTAATTACCCAGTTCATGATCTGGAGTTGGGGGCAGTGGTGTTCGCCTTGAAGGTTTGGAGACACTATCTATATGGCGTCCACTGTGAGATATTTTCGGATCATAAGAATTTAAAGTATGTTAATACTCAAGAGGAGTTGAACCTGAGATAGTGACGATGGTTAGAATTTTCATGTGATTATGAATTTACTATGAACTACCACCCCAGAAAAGCAAACTTCGTTGTTGATTCCTTGAGCAGAAAAGTACTAGAATCGAACCCCGAGTCACGATTGATGAGTATGAAGTTAGCTATGATGCTTGAAGAGATGGAGATCACTCGGGTGTATAAAGATCATTCTGAAGAATATAAAGAGTACCTAACCACAAAAAGCATAGTCTGTGATATTCGGGACCGAATGAGGGCAGAGTAAGGGAAGGATGCTGCTCTGGCCCTAGTGTTTAAATCGATTGAATATGGATCTACTGATGAATATTCTCTAAAGGACGGTCTCGTTTATCTTCGCAGCCGGCTCTACATTCCCGAATGCGGCAAAATTCGGGAAGATATCTTAAAAGTGGCACATTACTATAAGTATTCAGTGCATCCGGTGATCGCCAAAATATACACTGACTTGCGGAAGACCATGTGTTGGCCAGGAATGAAGAGAGACGTCAGGTACTTTGTTACACACTGTGAAGCTTGCGAAAGGGTGAAGGTAGAATGCAAAAGTCCTTGGGGATTATTACAGCCAATGAATATCCCTGTGTGGAAGTTTGAGGATATCTCCATGAATTTCGTTCACGGGTTTCCTCACTCACGCTCTAGGAATGAATCAGTTTGGGTAATCGTGTACCACCTGATGAAGGTAGCCAGGTTTATTCCAATGAGGAAGGAAGCATATGTGGATGTTTTGGTACGCCTCTTTGTGGAACAATTTGTATGGTACTATGGCATGTCAAAGACAATTGTTTTTTACCGGGATGGTTGTTTCACTTCAAAATAATGGAAGGCATTATAGGCGTATTTGGGTTCACGCCTTACCTTCAACACACCTTTTAATCCTCTAACAGATGGTCAGTCTGAGAGGACCATCAGAACTTTGGAAGATCTACTAAGATTATGTGTGCTAGATAGAGGAGAGCCGTGGGAAAGGCTCTTACCCCTGGTAGAATTTTCATACAACAACAGTCATCAGGCCAGTATTGGGATGGCACCCCATGAAGCCCTTTATGGAAGAAGGTGTAGGACTCCATTGTCGTGAGTGCAAGATGAAGACCCGAAGGTTTTGGGAATTAAGCACATTGATGATAGTGATGCTATTGTTAGACGAATATGGGACCGCATGCTTGAGGTTCAATGTCGGCAGGCTAAGTATTATAATGCAAAGCACCGAATGGTGGAATTTCAAGTGGGTTACAAGGTGTTCCTGAAGATTCGACCTATGCATGGAGTGTCATGGGTGCATGGTATGAAGAAGCTCAGTCCAAGATATGTTGGGCCTTATCCAGTATTGCAAAGGATTGGCCCTTTAGCCTATCGATTGGAGCTACCACTAGAGCTAGAGAATTTACACGACATGTTCCATGTGTAGTAACTCTTGAAGGCACTATTACAGCCCGATCAACATGTCATCACCCAAGACGGATCGATAGCAACTGATAGATCCATCCAACTAGAGCCGGTGCAGATAGTGGACACTGAAACGAGGAGATTGTGGCGGAAAAGCGTACCATTGGTAAAGGTCCAATGGTCTAATCACGGGAAATAAGAATACACTTGGGAACCGGTGGATTTGATGCAAAAGCGCTATCCGGAGTTATTTCCTCAAGGTAATTTTAAAAGCATACTATATTTTTTTGCTTTATTTCACCCACAGCCTTAGCCTGATTTCGGGGATGAAATCTTTCATTTTGTTTATAGGATTTGTAACATCCTGTTTCGCGCTATACCCCTCGCACGTGTTATTGAGTCAAGGGAGTTGACTCGGGCTCGGGGTGAGCCATAATCGACAAGTAAAAATTCGTCGAATATCGCCGCGGATATCCGACGAATTCATCGAGTATAACTTATGAGTTGAGACCAATACTATTCGTCGAATATCGTCATGAGTACCCGACGAATTCATCGAATATATAAGACGAACTGGACTTAGATTATTTCCTGGACACTATCGCTCTCCGATAGTAGCGATCGCCTGGCATTAGCGGAATAGCCGAGGCTTTGAGAGCATTGAGTGGACTCAGCAGCGTTGAGTGCTACCGCGCAGTGGTAGCGAGATACTGCGCGGCGATAGCGGAATAGGCGAGGTGATGAGTGATGTCGAGTGGACTCAACGATCTTTGAAAGGTGCTACCACGCAATAATAGTGGGATACCGCGCGGTGGTAGCCTAGTGATTCAAGTATCATACGACTCTAGAACCTAGCGCCTAGCGTTAGTGTTACCGTGGGTGATAAGCGGCTAAATTATTTTGACAAGGTGCTCGAGAAGTTATCACGAGGGAGAAGAAGGATATCTCCTGACAATAGCGGTATAGGTGGAGACACCTGAGTGGTCATTTTGGATGGTGGATTGCGGAAGAAGTCATTCTTGGGGATACTGCCCGACGGTAACATGCTACGGCACGGCGGTAGCTCCCTGATTAGAAAACACTAATTCTATTTTGCCACCCCCTATATGTAATCATACAAGTCTTAACCGCCTATTACTTTCTCTGGAATTTTCTGGGAGAACGACTACGGCGGAGCCTTTCTTAGAGACAAGGAACGGAAGGAGGAGAACGAGAGGCAAGGTCGACGCCAACGAAGAGAGAGCCAAGCCGCAAAGAAGAGTGACGCGATCCATAGCCGGAAACATTGGAAATGCCGGAAATGAGGTTAGCTTCCTACCCTCTCCCTTGGTGCTAGATCTATAGTTATTTCTAAGAGAGATGTCGACTCAACAGAGTTGGACATGCGAGGCAAAGATCTCCTAGGAGGAGGTCGGCTAGGACTTGAGTCCTGTGGTAGAGTCTTCAACCTTTCCTCACTTCAAATGAAGTTTGTGGACTGAGATCGTTAAGATAAATGGACTCATGAGGGTGAAAAAGGGAGGAGGAAAATCCGTAAGAAGTGTTTAAATAAATAGTTAGAGGAAGAAAACGGGCCGATGTCGTTCGTCCCGCTTTAAGATGCGCGTAATAATCTGTTTTCTGCACGCAGCGAACTTCGAGGCCATTTTCGGATATGATACGCCCGTATATGGGTTGTGGGCTGAACATAAAAGTTGTAGCCAAAGAATGACCTTTCCAACAAGGGGTTACACGCCTTCATTGGATTACAGTGGCCTCAGGAATACCCGATCGTAGTTGCTGCACAGTAATCTTACCTACACATATAGTTCTCGGGTTTGTGTTGAATCGGCTTTGGATTCTGTAGAGAGATTGAAGTACAATAACGTTAATGTTTTGGTGAATTTAGTCTATAAGTATTCATGATAAAATGTGGTTAATGACATTTGTTGGATAGATCCTTAATGAATAAATGGTGTGGTGAAGTGTACTTGAACGAGATGACTTGGTGGAGGTTAGTGAACGAATGGGTTGACGAGTTGGGATGGTTGGAATGATTTAAATATGTGAATTGATAAGGATGTATTTGATAATGGTAATACGATGAATAATGATTTGGACAAGAAATGATGTATTGGAAAAAGGGACTCAGTGCGGATCCCTTGAGTGATGTTAAGAACTGGACGTGCGTGTGTGTTTGCTGCACAGGAATTTATGTAACAAAAACATACTCAATGTGGAGCCCTGTATGTGAAATGCATGCGGTGTGAGTTAATACACGATGTCATAATTCTGGGTTAAGGATAGTGTGGCAGGTCTACGGGCTCGCCGGTCGTCACACCGACGAGAGTTGATAGATAGACTTGGATGGTTTGGCTGTGATCATTCCCGAAGACCATCTCCATGCAAGTGGATGGTTTTGCTGTGTTATTCGGTGTACATTCGCGAAGACCCTCTCTGTGCCACGATATAGGCTAGTTTGGGCTGTGTTCTTGGTGCTCATGTACCCAAGACCCTTCTGAGCCATAGTACGCAAGTCAGCTCCACTGTTGTGTTCTTAGCATTGAGGCGTACGGAAGCCTAGGACAGGTAGTGTGGATGCCAGCCTAGTAGTGGAGACGCCCGCTCTACTGTCATCATCTGGCCACTATGGATGACGCTTCAGAGGTTTGCTGCCTGCTCAAAAAGTGGGAACTACAAGTCTGTGTCGACATAGCAGTTGCATTTGCATGATCATGTGTGAGTCATTGCATTGCATTCATATCATTACATACATAAGATCCCCATCGTATAAGTTTGAATGGAAACTCTAATACGATGAGTTACTTTACGGTTGAACCGATCCTTAACGTATAGGTCTGTATGGGCATTCATATAAGTTAAGTTATTTCTTGCCATAGATTTACGCTATATACTGTTGTTGATTGTAGAACTACTATAGTAGATTGTTTACTCACCTGTTTTATTTACTCTAATACTAACTATGTTGAAGCAAAAAATGACCTCAACGAAAGTTCAAAAACCAGGGAGCAACCAACACCTACTTCTCTCAAGCCTCGACCCTCGACTGGCTGCTAGGAACCTAGAACAGACCCAAAGCCTTAGCAGGGAGGTCCCACCTCACACTCGAAAGATCTCTGAGAGCTTTCCCTCCAAAGCAAAAGCTGGGCTTGGAGTTCCTTAGAAAGCACTTGGAGATTTTGAGAATAATGAAAGCTTGCCTTCTAAGGAGCCCTTATGGGTCTATTTATAGCTTTTTGCTGACCTGAAATTACTAAAATACCCCTGGCTGGCCTACCAATAGCCAAATCCCGTTGTTTATAAAATACTAAATACAGCCCCTGGGGGTATGTAGGTAATTATACCGGAGGACAATTAAGTAATTCTACCTTGGGCCTTGGGCCCCACTCGGCGAGAACCCTGAGCCGCGGCGAGAACCCAGAGCCGTGGCGAGAACCCTGAGCTGCGGCGAGAACCCTGAGCTGAGAACCTTCCCGCCTCCACTCAATGCGGCGTTGAGTGGGCTCGATGCCTTTGTTGCTGAACGCGACGTCTAGTGAGTGGATCTTACTCAACGCGGCGTTGAGTGGACTCAACGCGGCGTTGAGTGGACTTGACGCCATTGCTGCTGAACGCGGCATTGAGTGAGTGGAGCTTACTTTATGCGGCGTCGAGTGGACTCGACGACTTTGCTACTTGGATTATGGCATCAAGTGGACTCAATGCCTTCTCGCCCGCCTCTGGTCCTCAGTGGGTCTTGGCTGAGTCTTGGTGTAAACGATCCCGCCTGCTCGTAGGTGGGAGCTCTACCAAGGCGCAAGTGGTTCTTGTCTAAAGCCCGAAGCTAGCCCGGAGCTAGTCTAATCCTGACTGTTGGTGTCTCTGAGTCCTACCCAGCAAATATGGGGTTGTACACAATCCCCGCTCTTATTGAGCTAGCTTTACGCTCGAAAAGACACGTCCAACCCATAAATATTCTATGGGCACGTGTCATCTCAAAAAAGAGAATATTTTTGG
This sequence comes from Platanthera zijinensis, assembly GCA_039513925.1. Classification (NCBI taxonomy): domain Eukaryota; kingdom Viridiplantae; phylum Streptophyta; class Magnoliopsida; order Asparagales; family Orchidaceae; genus Platanthera; species Platanthera zijinensis. Next base: position 138,020,788 of record CM077086.1, read on the forward strand.
TGGGCCATCCCATAACTCTATATATACATGTGCTAATAGACGGCCTAAGTCTGCCCCTGAGTCGATGCTTCCTCACTGAGCTTCCACGTGATTCCGCAATGCGTTCCAAATGTATTGACAAGCCGCTCCCGCAATATCTCGAAGACCGCATCAATGCAGCTCATGCACGAGCTCTGGCGAATAGTGCTTTGGTTGCTCCAGGGCTGGCGAGAAAGTCGCTAGCCACTAATCCTTCCTCACTAAAGAAGAAGAAAGAGAAGAGGAAGAAAAAGGCGAAGGTGGTCTGGCGGGACCTTTCTCGCAAGAACATGAACTCACCTACTCCGACTCCCGACCGTGCGGATGATGCTTCCCCTCTGCAGAAGGTATGTCTCTCCGAGTTACTGATCATCAAAATCGCGAGCTGATTACGCGAAAGGGTCGGCACATGATGGAATACTTCTCGCAGGAAGCGGCTCGAGACGATGACGCCAGGTCCCTGCTGATGCCTCCGGACTCGTCGTCTCACCCTCCCGAGGATCGACCATGGGTTACGGAGGCCACTCTTCTGGCTGTCTATCCGAGAACTGCAGTTATACTTTTCTCTGTCACTCCTTTCTAACTGTTTCAAACGTAGCCTCCCCTACTGTCGAATTGACTTCCCGCAGCATCAGCTTCCACCAACCCTGGTCTCGCCACCCGGGAGAATGAAATATGGCTTCTAACTTGCTCGGCTAAGAGGCTAATCCCGCCGTACTTGCAGGAAGGGTGTCTATCGGCCCCTCCATAGCTCCAAAGGAGGCCAGCAATCTCGTGAGAGAGGACGACTTCCCCCTGCTTTCGGCCAAGCCGGGATCACTGTGCGCGAGACTTTTCGCCCGGGGCGTGGAAAGCCGCTCCACCTCCTCTATGGGACTGCGGGGGGAGGGGGGGCCTTATCGCCTGCCGCCATCCAGTGGCTCTTTCTATGCTGCAGGTATGCGAAACATTACCATAGCTTTTACTCAGCTCTCGCCGTAAACATGAAACTGTTTTCTCAGAGGATCCGGACCCGTGAACAGGGGCTGATGAAGATGATGAATACGATGATGAAGATAGAGTGGTGGAGGACGGCGAGAGCTCCCCCCTCCCTTCATCTGACGAGATGGAAGACATCTTAAATGACGTCGGGAGGGCGAAGAGGCGAGGGAAGAAGATTTATGCCCTCCTATAAAAGCTTGTGCGGTGATTATACGTTTTGTAGCCTAAACTATTATCGTATTTTATATTTTATATTGTACAAATTATGTCTATTATTAGTTTATTTTTATCCTTTTTATGTAAATATTATTGCCACTAATATTTTCCTGTCTTTTTGCAGGTTTTCGGAAAAATTGCCAAAATAACCTGTCACGCCCCCCTGTCACGCCCTCCCTGGGCGTGACCTAGGGCGTGTCACCCGATCCCGAGGACACCTAATGGAAGGGACAGAAAACGGTCAAAACCGCTGTCACGCCCCCCTGTCACGCCCTCCCTGGGCGTGTCACTAGGCGTGACCAGGGGCGTGTCGCCCTCTGCCGCAAAGCTGCCGCCGCATTAAATGCCCTCCCGCCTCAGCACGTAAATAGTACTGTCACGCCCCATGTCACGCCCGTGACATGGGCGTGACACCTTCCTTTTTCGGTGACTGACGGATTTCCGACCAATGATTTGGACATGACATGCCTGTCACGCCCCCCTGTCACGGGCGTGACCTAGGGCGTGACCACCGACGTACCGAAGCAATCATCCCTCCCGCTAGAATCCAGAGCCCGAGGTCAAATCCGTACCTGTCACGCCCCCTGACACGCCCCACCTAGGGCGTGTCGGAGGGCGTGACCAACCCGAGAAAAAAATCTATAAATTGAGCCCCCCCCCTCTCCATTTCAGAAAGCTTTGGTTGAGTGGGGGAGGTGCTGCCCCTTTGTTTCTTGATCCTTTTTCATGCTTTCTCTCTCTTTCTCTCCCCCTCTCTTTGTACTTTTTGGTTAACCCTAGTTTAATCATAGTTTGTGCTAGCTTTTAATGTAATTTTCTTCTTGCTTAGTGCTTAATGTAGGGCTAGAATAGGGTTTAATTTTCATGCACTTGTAACTTTAATTTTCAATAGTGTAACTTGCCCTTTTTATTAATAAAAGTGTTCTTTTTTAGCTTGTGTTCTTCTTATGCTTTTCTACTCATCTTCCCCCCCCTCCACTCCATTATGATTAACTAATCCTCCTTGTACTCGATCTTGATGATCCGAGGTTAGAGCGATTATGTTATGATGTTTTAATTAATCTTTTCTTTTTAGGTTAGGGCCTTGAATTACTCTTGATTTATCACGGGTCGGAGGTATATTTTCGATATATACTCTCCGCCTTTGCTTTCATTCTGGGCTAGCCGAGAGGCCGAAAGAATGAAGTGAGCATTCAAGAGTAAAGGGAGTTGTACGCACCCCTCGAGAGAGGCAGACGTCCAAATCTCCCGGATTGGAGTAAAATCCAATAGTGGGGTTCACCGCGTAAAGCGAGTTTTAGGCCTCCGATTTAGACGAGAGTCGGTCGGACCTTCCTAAACTCAGTTGGGCACGACTTCGAGAGAAGCGTGTTCAAGCTTTAGGAACCTCCACGGTCAAGGACCCTTATCCTATTAAGTTTAGATTTTTATCGTATTTTCTTAATCATCTTTAGCCGAGGTGAATCTTGATCGGGTGCATTTCCATTTCATATTGTTCTACCTTTTATAGTAATCTCATATATTGTGCTCTTTTATTAACTGCAGTAATTTCCTTTCTAGCTTAGTTGTTTGCTTAATAGCGTAACTTAATTGCGGTAGTTCTCTTTCTAGTTTGCTTTAATTTCTCCATTGCGCTTAGATTTTCTAAAACCCTAGTTTTTCCGTCGATAAGATAATAGCGTTCGTGTGAGTAAGCTTAGCCAACAGTTCCCGGATCTCAATACGACACTTGTGTCCCCTTGCTACAATTCGATAGGTATACTTGCCTCATCGGGTTGCTAGTTCGGTTGCGTTTATTTTCTTCGAACCCTAGCGCGCAACAAGTTTTTGGCGCCGTTGCCGGGGACCCAACTTCCGTTGATATTTTGAAAACACGAACCTATTAATTTTATCTCTTCTTTTTCTCATCCCCTTTCTTTAAAGTTTTAAAAAATCAAAAAAAAAAAAATATCACCGCTCTTAATAGAAACCAACCTCACAATTTTTCTACGCCACCTAATTCTCTCGAAAAAGGCAAAGGGCTTTAAGCGCCACTGTCTTGTCTAGTACCTTGCGAACCCTTCACGGGGTAGTCCTTGGGAAGTTCGGGAGTTAATTTATAAAAAAAAAATCTGTTTCAAAAAGAAAAAAAAAATTTTAATTTAATTTTCTAAATCTAGTTTTTCTTTCTAGTTTATCCTTTTTCTCTTTCTCTTCTTCTTTTCTATTCTTTTAGTGCATGACCCGCGGGAGTCCGTCGGTTATTTTGGACTTGGACCACGAAATTGAGCGTACTCTTCGGAGAAGATCGCGATTTCAAGGTCCTACTATCCAAGTGCCGGTTGAGGACTCCGAGTCATTTAATACTTTAAGAATGGAAGAACCCAACGTAGATGAGGCCGTTCAAAGGACTATGTCCTATTATGCACGACCGAACCTCGAGGGAACAGAATCGAGTATAGTCCGCCCTACTATAGCAAATAATAACTTTGAACTAAAGCCTAGCATAATTCAAATGGTGCAGCAATATGTGCAATTTGACGGACTTCAAGATGAAGATCCGAACGCACATATAGCTAGCTTTCTTGAAATTTGCGACACCTTCAAGATAAATGGTGTCACAAATGATGCGATCAGGCTAAGACTCTTCCCCTTCTCTCTAAGAACTAAAGCTAAGCAGTGGCTTAACACACTTCCGAAAAATAGCATAACCACTTGGAATGAATTAACTGAAAAATTTTTGGCGAAGTATTTTTCGCCCGCTAAAACTGCAAAACTTAGGAACGACATCTCTGCCTTCGGACAAATAGACTCTGAAACCCTTTACGAAACCTGGGAGAGATTTAAAGAATTATTAAGACGATGCCCACATCACGCGCTGCCTGTATGGTTACAAGTGCAGACGTTTTATAACGGGCTAAATCAAAGCACGAAGCAAATGATAGACGCAGCTTCTGGCGGTACTTTAAATCATAAGACCCCGGAAGCCGCTCTTGAGCTTTTTGAGGATATGGCCATGAACACTTATCAGTGGAATGTGCCTAGGTCCCGCCCGAACAAGCCTGCAGGTATCTATGAAGTGGACAACGTCTCCCAGCTCGCTCTGCAAGTAGAAATCCTAAGCAAAAAAATAACGGAGATGACTGCTGCCTCCGCCCCTCAGGTATGGGAATCTGCAACCCCTACTCCAGAACATTTAGATTATGTTAATAATTTGCCTAGAACTGCTTTTAATAATTTTTCTGCTGCGAATTTTCATCCGCCTGGTTTTAATTTTCCGAATAGTTATAACCCCGCTTTAAGAAATCACCCGAACTTTTCATGGAGTAATCCATCGAATGCGATGCGCCCACCTCCGCAAAATGATTTTTCTGCACAACCACCACCACCACCACTTCTTCAAAATTACCCAAAACCTCCAAGCTTGGAGGAATTACTTTCTAAATATATCACCACAAATGACGCCACTATAAGAACGTTAACCGGAAGCGTAAAAAGTCTAGAAAATCAGGTAGGACAGCTCGCGAAAATAATTTCTGAGCGACCCGCAGGGTCTCTTCCTTCCAATACCGAACCCAACCCGAGAGAGCAAGCGAAAGCTATAACTCTTCGGAGTGGGAAGCAAGTCTCCGGTATGGTAAGTGAAGAGCCCGAGGCAAGCTCCGCTCCTGCTTTTAAAAATCAAAGCTCCGCTCCCGCTTTTAAAAATCAAAGCTCTGCTCCGCTTCCACCCTCTGCTGAAGAAGTAATCACCCCCACTTTAGAAAATAATCTCACTCCACCACCCATCTTCAAAAATAATTCAACTCCTCCATACCCCTCTGAACTTAATAGACAACGTCAAGATGATCAGTACTCCCGCTTCTTAGAAATCTTCAAACAAATCCACATTAATCTTCCCTTCCACGAGGCTATTTCGCAAATGCCGAAATACGCCAAATATCTTAAAGACCTCCTCACAAACAAGAAGAAGTTAGAGAATCTTTCGCACGTCACGCTTAACGCCGAGTGCTCCGCCGTTTTAACAAACGGTTTGCCGAAGAAAATCAGTGACCCGGGTAGTTTCTCTATCCCGTGTGTCTTCGGTGATCTCTTTGTTAAACACGCGTTAGCCGACTTAGGCGCAAGTATAAACCTGATGCCCTTTTCGTTGTTCAAAAAGTTAGGGATTGGTAGCCTTAACCCCACGCGTATGAGTATCCAACTAGCCGATAGATCCGTCAAGTACCCGTTAGGAATAGTGGAGGACGTTCTAGTGAAAGTCGACAAGTTCATCTTCCCGGTGGACTTTGTCATTTTGGACATCGAAGAAGACGTCGAGGTTCCCCTGATCCTTGGCCGACCCTTCCTTGCCACCTCCCGAGCCATCATTGACGTAAGCAATGGTAAGCTCTTTCTTCGAGTAGGCGACGACGAAGTCACATTTCCTATCACCCCTTCGATGAAGAACACCTTAGCGAACGATGACTCATGTTTTTTCATAGACGCCGTGAGTGATGATTCTTCCTACTGCCTCTCCGACTTTGAAAAAGAATTTTCTACTTTTTGCTCCTCTTCTCTTACAACAGAATCACTGCAAGGAAGTGATGAATCTTCTTATTGTCTTTCTGAGTTTGAAAAAGAGTTTTCTGATTTTTGTTCTTCCTCTTTCCTTACCACTGAATCTGTACAAGAAGCCGTCTTGGCTGCTAGCCCCACCCCTTATTACGTTCCTTATAAAAAAGTTTATGAAGATATTATTTTTGAAAAAGAAAGAATCTCAAAATCCTCTTATGAAGAACCCCCTACCCTAGAACTTAAAGAACTTCCCGAACACCTTAAGTATGCTTTCTTAGAAAAAGACTCCAAGTTACCAGTTATCGTTTCGGCCTACCTCACGGATACGCAGAACGATAAACTTCTTCTAGTTCTACGTAAGCATCGCCGGGCTATTGCTTGGCAAATTTCTGATATCAAGGGCATAAGCCCATCTTTCTGTACACATAAAATTTTAATGGAAGATAATTCGCGTAACTCTATTCAACCTCAGCGCCGTATAAACCCGAATATGAAAGAAGTAGTTAAGGGCGAGGTTATGAAACTATTAGACGCAGGAATTATCTACCCTATATCGGACAGTAAGTGGGTTAGCCCCGTTCAGGTAGTTCCAAAAAAGGGAGGGATAACCGTAATTAGTAATGAGAATAATGAATTAATCCCGACACGGACGGTGACGGGTTGGCGTATGTGCATAGATTACCGTAAGTTAAATGACGCCACCCGTAAGGACCACTTTCCTCTACCGTTTATCGACCAGATTTTAGAACGTCTCTCCGGCCATAGCTTTTATTGTTTTCTCGATGGCCTCTCGGGGTACTTTCAAATACCCATCTCTCCCGAGGACCAAGAGAAAACTACGTTTACTTGTCCCTTCGGCACCTTCGCGTACCGAAGAATGCCATTTGGATTATGCAATGCGCCGGCTACATTCCAACGATGTATGCTCGCAATATTTGACAAGTACGTAGAAAGCATTATGGAGGTATTCATGGACGATTTCTCCGTGTTCGGCGATACCTTCGATAGATGTTTAGAAAACCTCGAAAAAGTCTTAGAACGATGCGAAGAAACTAACCTTGCCCTAAATTGGGAAAAATGCCATTTTATGGTGAGGGAAGGGTTAGTTTTGGGTCATAAAATTTCTGCTAAAGGTATTGAGGTAGACGTTGCCAAGATAGAAGTTATTGAGAAGTTGCCGCCACCTACAAACATAAAAGCTATAAGAAGTTTCCTAGGCCACGCTGGTTTTTATCGTCGTTTTATAAAGGACTTCTCCAAGATCACTAAGCCCCTCACCCATCTCTTAGAAAAAGACGCTCCATTCATTTTTGATGACTCTTGTATTTCTGCCTTTGAATTAATTAAAGAAAAGTTAATTAACGCGCCGATTATGATAGCTCCGGTGTGGGACCTTCCTTTCGAGATTATGTGCGATGCGAGTAGTTTTGCGGTGGGAGCCGTATTAGGTCAACGCATATCTAAGAACTTCCACCCCATCTATTACGCTAGTAAAACCCTCACATCTGCACAAGAAAATTACACCACAACCGAGAAGGAGCTCTTAGCCGTAGTATTTGCGTTTGATAAATTTCGCCCTTACATTACACTTTCAAAAATCATTGTTTTTACGGACCACTCGGCCCTCAAGTACCTTCTTGCCAAAACGGATGCCAAGCCTCGCTTGATTCGCTGGGTCTTACTCCTCCAGGAGTTTGACTTAGAGATCCGTGATAAGCGAGGAGCCGAGAACTTGGCCGCCGACCATTTATCAAGATTAGATAACCCCTTTATAGAAAAATTAAATGAAAAATCTTTTAATGACTATTTTCCTGATGAGAAGCTGCTTTTAGTTAATACATCTACTTCTCCTTGGTTCGCGCACATCGCCAACTATCTAGTGGCCCGGGTGCTCCCAAAAGAGTTCTCCTCTCAGCAGAAGAAGAAATTCTTTTCTGAGCTGAAGAACTACTTTTGGGAAGACCCGCATCTTTTCAAAATTTGTGCGGATCAAGTGATAAGGAGATGTGTTTCTTTTGATGAAGGAATTGATATTCTAAAACATTTGCATGAAGGTCCGACAGGTGGGCACTATCAAGCTGCTCGCACCGCTCATAAGTGCTTTGCGCGGGTTTTTACTGGCCTAGCCTGTTTAAAGACGCGCAAGCCTTTGTGAGCAGGTGTGATAGTTGCCAACGGTCGGGCAATATTTCTAATAAAAATGAAATGCCGCAAAATTATTTCTTAGAGTGCGAAATTTTCGACCTCTGGGGAATTGATTTTGTTGGCCCCCTTCCTTCTAGCTTCGGAAACAAATATATTTTAGTTGCTGTTGATTATGTTTCACGATGGGCTGAGGCCCAAGCTCTTCCTACGAACGACTCCCGAGTTGTAGTCACGTTTTTAAAAAAATTATTTTCTAGATTCGGTACGCCTCGCGCAATCGTTAGCGATAGGGGTTCCCATTTCTGTAACGCGCAATTTTCCAAAATCCTTACTAAATACGGCGTTACGCATAAGCTTTCCACTGCCTACCACCCCCAAACTAACGGTCAAGTCGAAGTAGTTAATAGAGAAATAAAAAGAATATTAGAAAAGACTGTTTCAACTTCTAGAAAAGACTGGTCAGCCAAACTTGACGATGCTCTATGGGCCTACCGAACAGCGTACAAAACCGCCCTCGGATGTACGCCGTATCGGCTGGTCTATGGAAAATCGTGCCATCTGCCCGTGAGTTAGAACACCGCGCCTTTTGGGCCTTAAAATTTTTAAACTTCGATCCCCACTCAGTCGGTGACCTTCGAAAATTTCAACTAAATGAACTCGACGAGTGGCGCTCTTATGCTTATGAAAATAATAAACTTTATAAAGAGCGGACGAAGCGTTTACACGATAAACACTTAAGGCACCCTAAAAACTTTAAGCCGGGCGACCAAGTCCTGTTATATAACAGTCGTTTACGTTTATTTCCGGGCAAATTAAAATCTCGCTGGTCTGGCCCATTTTCTGTTTTAGAAGTATTTCCTTATGGAACTGTTTTAATTTCTCACCCTGATAAGGGTAATTTCAAAGTGAATGGTCAGCGTCTTAAACTGTATTTCTCTGGTGATGATGATGTCAGTCCAAACACTATTAAGTTTCTGCTTCACGAACTTTAATCTTGAACTTTTTATTTTTTTGCTAAAAACAATTTTATTTCGGGACAACAATATTTTTGGACAATATTATTTTTGATGCGTCGAGCTCAACGACGCTTTAACCAAAGGGCGCTCTTGGGAGGCAACCCAAGTTATCTTTTTCTGTTTTCTTTATTTTACAATTTTTGCCTCGGACGGCTCCGACAAGCTGAAGCTTCTGCGATCGCCTGCTCCAACATTGCTGAATCCATCACGAAGTCCAAAGAAGACATTCGGGGAGCGGCATCACTCAGTTTTCGCAGCAAATAAATCCGGGAAGTACCTGTATTTCAATTCTGTCTTTTCAATTCTGTACTTTATTTTTCTCTCCTTCTCCAATCCCCTTCTTTAGCCATTGAGGACAATGTCTGTTTTAAGCTTGGGGGAGGATTTCCTCCTTCATTTTTGCTTAGTGTAAATAATTTCCTTTTTTGTAAATAGTTCCATAAATTAAAAAAAAAATGAATATCTTAAAATTCCAAAAAAGAGAAAAATTTTCCAAAATCCAAAAAAAGAGAATATTTCTCAAAATAAAAAAATATATATGTATTTTTGAATAGTTTAGACATTTTGGTATTTCAATAGTACCCCTAGTTTTTAGTTTTGTTTTACTCAAAATCTCCTATAAACAACTTAGTTAATTATAATATTTCTAATCGTCCTTTTTAATTATGTTTCACAAGTAAAATGTTGGCCATGCTGTGTTTCTAATTCGCGGTAGCATGTTAAGGTGAAATATTTTTCTAAAACTCGCATTTCTATTATGGTTTTTTGTTTTTTTATTTCCTTTACTTTCTCAAAAATTCATCATCCACTATTTTCTTTTTCATTTTTGAATAATTTTTGTAAAGTCAACTTTTGAATAACGTAGTAGATGTGAACGATCCAAGTCACCTATTATTTCTATTTTCGAGTTAATTTCATCAATCTTCTTTTATTATCTAGGACTCGCTTTTTGAAATTTTTCAAACCTTTGTTTTAAATAAATTCAAAAGCGTGAAAATGATTTAGGCCGTTTTTGTTTTCGTTTGAGCTTTCCTGCCAACCTAAAAACTTTTACCACTAGTTAGCCGTTTTTGAGCCTTTTTCCGATTTCATTTGATAGCTCCTCTCTTCATTTCAGTTTCACCAAAGCCAAAATTTCCAACCTATCGAATCGCACTAGCCTTTTTGAGTTTCATAAATTATTTTGACGATTTTTGATAGGGTATTTTGTGATTTTTGTGGAGAAAGGTTTTCGAAAAAAAAAGGAAGTATGTTCAAAAGTGATGTTTATTTTTGTTTGGCCAACTCAAAAAGGAAAATAAAAATATTTATGGCCTTTTGTTTTGAAAAAAAAAAAATGAAAAAGAAAAAGAAAAAGAAAAAAAAATGTGTATATATTTTTATGAAAGTTTTTGAAACTCTTTGCTTTGGTTTAGTGTGATTTTAAACCTTCACGTTTATCTTTGAATTCCACTCCTAATCATTTTCCTAAACCAAACGTTTCTGTCCTATTTAAGTCCTTTTGATTCACGCTTTTTGTTTTTTATTTAACAACTAAGAAAAGAAAAACAGTAAATCAGTTTTAGTTTTGGATTTAAACCTAGATTTTTGATAATTAAATTGATATAATTATAATGCGTTGCTTGGATCTAGTAACAACTCAATGCGTGTTTTTCATTTTCGTTGCTTTACTTAAGTCCATTTAAAAAATCTCGCTAAAATTTTGGATGATTTGTTTTTATTAAGTAAAGTTTTTAAAAGTTTTACCATACCTAAATAATTGTTTTAGACTTACATTTCACCTTTTCCCTACTAAGAATTTCGCATAGTACTTGTGTAGGCATAATTAGAACTTTTTGATTAGTCCTTTTTATAAATATCTAGTTTTTATATTTTTGCTTGGGGACAAGCAAAGCTTAAGCTTGGGGGAATTTGATAATACGTTTTGTAGCCTAAACTATTATCGTATTTTATATTTTATATTGTACAAATTATGTCTATTATTAGTTTATTTTTATCCTTTTTATGTAAATATTATTGCCACTAACATTTTCCTGTCTTTTTGCAGGTTTTCAGAAAAATTGCCAAAATGACCTGTCACGCCCCCCTGTCACGCCCTCCCTGGGCGTGACCTAGGGCGTGTCACCCGATCCCGAGGACACCTGCTGGAAGGGACAGAAAAAGGTCAAAACCGCTGTCACGCCCCCCTGTCACGCCCTCCCTGGGCGTGTCACTAGGCGTGACCAGGGGCGTGTCGCCCTCTGCCGCAAAGCTGCCGCCGCATTAAATGCCCTCCCGCCTCAGCACGCAAATAGTACTGTCACGCCCCATGTCACGCCCGTGACATGGGCGTGACACCTTCCTTTTTCGGTGACTGACGGATTTCCGACCAATGATTTGGACATGACATGCCTGTCACGCCCCCCTGTCACGGGCGTGACCTAGGGCGTGACCACCGACGTACCGAAGCAATCATCCCTCCCGCCAGAATCCAGAGCCCGAGGTCAAATCCGTACCTGTCACGCCCCCTGACACGCCCCCCCTAGGGCGTGTCGGAGGGCGTGACCAACCCGAGAAAAAAATCTATAAATTGAGCCCCCCCTCTCCATTTCAGAAAGCTTTGGTTGAGTGGGGGAGGTGCTGCCCCTTTGTTTCTTGATCCTTTTTCATGCTTTCTCTCTCTCTCTCTCCCCCTCTCTTTGTACTTTTTGGTTAACCCTAGTTTAATCATAGTTTGTGCTAGCTTTTAATGTAATTTTCTTCTTGCTTAGTGCTTAATGTAGGGCTAGAATAGGGTTTAATTTTCATGCACTTGTAACTTTAATTTTCAATAGTGTAACTTGCCCTTTTTATTAATAAAAGTGTTCTTTTTTAGCTTGTGTTCTTCTTATGCTTTTCTACTCATCTTCCCCCCCCTCCACTCCATTATGATTAACTAATCCTCCTTGTACTCGATCTTGATGATCCGAGGTTAGAGCGATTATGTTATGATGTTTTAATTAATCTTTTCTTTTTAGGTTAGGGCCTTGAATTACTCTTGATTTATCACGGGTCGGAGGTATATTTTCGATATATACTCTCCGCCTTTGCTTTCATTCTGGGCTAGCCGAGAGGCCGAAAGAATGAAGTGAGCATTCAAGAGTAAAGGGAGTTGTACGCACCCCTCGAGAGAGGCAGACGTCCAAATCTCCCGATTGGAGTAAAATCCAATAGTGGGGTTCACCGCGTAAAGCGAGTTTTAGGCCTCCGATTTAGACGAGAGTCGGTCGGACCTTCCTAAACTCAGTTGGGCACGACTTCGAGAGAAGCGTGTTCAAGCTTTAGGAACCTCCACGGTCAAGGACCCTTATCCTATTAAGTTTAGATTTTTATCGCATTTTCTTAATCATCTTTAGCCGAGGTAATCTTGATCGGGTGCATTTCCATTTCATATTGTTCTACCTTTTGTAGTAATCTCATATATTGTGCTCTTTTATTAACTGCAGTAATTTCCTTTCTAGCTTAGTTGTTTGCTTAATAGCGTAACTTAATTGCGGTAGTTCTCTTTCTAGTTTGCTTTAATTTCTCCATTGCGCTTAGATTTTCTAAAACCCTAGTTTTTCCGTCGATAAGATAATAGCGTTCGTGTGAGTAAGCTTAGCCAACAGTTCCCGGATCTCAATACGACACTTGTGTCCCCTTGCTACAATTCGATAGGTATACTTGCCTCATCGGGTTGCTAGTTCGGTTGCGTTTATTTTCTTCGAACCCTAGCGCGCAACATGCGGCGGGAGCGGGCCTGTACCGCTGCGGGGAAATAATTTCGCGAGATGGTGGAATAGAGGCTAGAGGCCCTTGAGCGCGACTATTTCTTTGGCGAGATAGAGCGACCGGGTTGTTCTACCGCCAAGTCTTCCCCTGGGAGGTATATCACGTGGATTTGAGACCAGGCTCGCCAAATCAACCTAGGGTTCACCACCATGTCTTTCTACTACAACCCACTGGCGCCCACGAGGACTAGACGGCGGGAGCGAGGGAGTTGGCGCTGGGAACTGTATTAACATAAAGAAGTCTCGCAACCTCTCTCCCCTTAGCCTTCCCTTCTCGTGATGTACCCTGTTTATTTTTGTTTTGGACTGCTTATTTGTAACCTTTCAATTATTATTTGTCATTTAGCTCTCGCCCGGCGAGAGCGATCTCTTCTTTTGTTTTCCTTTCTTTTTTACATGATCGTCTCGAGACACTTGCGCGAATCTGAATCGTCGGCCGGTCGCTGTAATCCTAGGCAAGAACCTGAGGCGTTGTTGACTTGGGGCATGACGCCTGTACCACCACCGCTATTTTTATTTTTCTTTTTTAGAAAAGTCATCATTATCACAATTTCCTATAAATAGAGGATTCAACCAAACACATTTATTTCTCCGACCCAGAACCCTCGCCTTCCTCCTTTGTTGTTCTCGCGCTTTCCCGAGAGTTTCCCCCATCTTCTGCCTTCTTCCCTAATTCTCTCCTAATTTTTGCTCTCGCCTCCTTCCTTTAGACCTCGCACTTGATCCCCTAAACACGATGCCAGGCGAAAGCGAGGGACGATCCAACGACGTGGAAGCCTTTTGAAAGCACCAGTTCCCCTCTTGCCGCCTAACCATTGAGGAGTAGCAGCTAATCGCCACCCGTTACATTCCCGCCGGCTTCACTGTGAGAAACCCGGGCAACGATGATCGGGTTAATAGCGTGAGAGCGGGAGAGCTTGCCATCCCCCTCGAGAATTTCTAGGTGGGCTTCCGCCTTCCCCTCTGGCCCGAGGTGCGTCAGGCCCTCCGCTACTACAACGTCGTTCCCGCTATCCTCAATCCAAACTCGGTCACCATCCTGGTAGCTTTCATCTGCTACATGCGATCCGAGAGGATTGAGTTTAGCCATCTTATCTTGTGGAAGCTGTTCACCTTCCGCGCTAAGGGAGGGGTGGTCTTCTTCTCCGGGAAGCTGCTCAAGACCACCGGTCTCGCCAACAGGCACCACCACTGGGGCAAGTAGTTCGTCTTCATTGCCGGCAACTTCAGAAACATTCCACTCGCTCCCGTTCAATACGAGGATGCAGCTTACAAGCCGCCAGCCCTGGGGTCACGTGAGGGAGCCCTTTTGGAGTTCTTCAAGATGAAGGAGTTTGACGTCCAATTTCTTAGGAAGGACGTCGATTCTCTCCCCTCCATCCCTCCTGGCAAAGGTACGGTCTCGACTTTGACTCGGTATTCCCGTTCTAAAATTTAACACTGAGCATTGTCTCCTTTGCAAGAGAGTGAGAAATTCCTCTGCACCAACCCTTTGCCGAGACTCAGGGTGCCGAGGGCCAGGCTGCGAGAGATCCGCTGGCTCTCGCGAAATCTGCGGCTCAAGCTTGTCGGGACAAGCCGGCCCCGCCTCCTTTGACCAGTGCCGGGAAGCGAAAGCCCGACGCCTTTTCGTCCCGGCCGCTTAAAATAACAAAGCCAACCGTTGCCGACAAAGGTAAATCCGTTGAGACAGCGCCCGTCCGACCTCTCGCACCAGGCCGGTCCTTCGAAGAGGTCCTGCAGGCAGCCAGCGAGATGACCGATGTCTCCAGGGATAGCGCCGGGGCCCCCTCCGAGAACCTTCTAGCCGCAAGCGGGGTTGGTGGCGAGGGGGCAGCCGCCGAGACCTCCACTCGATCCCCGCCCAAGGAGGTGCCAAAGGGACACAAGAATTTTGGACTCATTGTGAAGTGCCTTGACGCGGATGGGAGGCCCCTACTGCGGTAGGACCCGGAGACCAACCAAGTATCCATCTTAACCCTTCTCCCCAGTTGGGCAGAGCGCAACCAGGTCACCGGCGAGGCCTTCGCGTTGGGCTACGACCTTTACAGCTGGGAGAATGCCGGCCTTTACGATTAACTGCCCATACGGCTCTTGGCCTTCGACTCCACCCGGGCCCTGATGCGTGTGTTCGAGCGTGCGCACATGTGCGTGCGCCGGAGCATCAACATCGACCGTAACTTTGGTGAGATGCTTAAGGCGCGGGACCAGACGGTGGCCCAGGTGGCAGCCTTGAATACACAGCTGGCGGATGCTATGGGACTGCTTTCGTTTAGCCCAGCAGAGAAGGTAAGCGAGATCTTTCAAGCACTCGCTCTAGCCCCTGTAATCCTTGGCTCGTCGTTTCCATGTATTTGATTGGGTTCTCCCTTACGTAGGATTTTGCCCAGAGCATGGTTCTTCACGCGGAGTTGGCTGGAATAAGGTGCGAGAACGTCCTGCTGAAGGACTAGATCCGACGCATGGAGGTATCGGCGGCAGCGGTCGCGCATCCTCTTTCGCTGGACGAGAGGTGGAGGAGCCGACATTTATCAGAGTACGACATCGACAAACTCCTGCATACAAATGCTCAAGCGACGGTCAGGCTGACCCTTAAAAAGTTGCGAGATGTGGGATGCTTGAACGAGGGTGGCAAGATTGTTACCGCTCCCCAGCTCATTCCCTGGCTTTTCGAGCCTATCCTGAAGCCCCCAGGTGCACCCAATTCCCCGCTCTCGGATGTCCCGAAATCTACCACCGCTGCTGGCGAGACAACCGCGGAGGGCTCAGGCGAGATGTAACATCCTTATCCGTCACAAAGCATATAGCAGTAGGTCCGGCCGGGACCCGACGCCATATACTACAGACAGACCGGTGGGTTACTCAATGAAACCAATCAACCATTCACAACGTCCTACACAGAGAATCTAGCGGAAGAATTTTATTAAGTTGCAAAGAATAAAGAACCCAGCAAAGCATGAATGTCCACTACTCAAACCAATGGGAAAGTACAATACACAATTACTGGCCTTATGGCCTTAAAATAGTTTGCTCAAATATAAGTGTCTTCCAAACTTCGGCATGCAGGCCGATCATATTTGAGAATACAAGAAAACACTCAAAATTAGGCCTTCGAGGGCCGGCTCAGCAACTTGGGCTTTATCCCGCTATTTACCGCTCGGCTCTGCAGCACCTACAAGCAACAATCCACCACATAGTTACAAACAAAAGCAACAGTCAGCAATGCTGACCAAATTATAACGACCCCACCCCCAACTCAGGGCGGCGATGCACTTTCACTGCACTTTGTTAGCATAACCAAGCAGTATAGTGTAAACACACTTTAACACAGGCGTAGACACGCATGGCCATACACCCCGTGCACTCAGGGCACATTCACGGCGATCCGGCCTACGTCACGTCAATTTAAGCCATAGACGTTTCCATCTCACCACCACCCCTTGGATTGTGAACCTTATGAGCATTTTGTCTTCCTGGCATGGGTCACGTCAATTTAAGCCATACACTGCTGAAGACCCTCATCTATGCCAATGGTTCCGCCGAACGACATAGAGTAGGTACGGTTCCGCTTGACCCGTGCTCATACCGCACGTTGTGAATGGTTGTTTGGTTTCAATGAGTTACCCACCGGTCTGTCCGTAGTATATGGCGTCGGGCCCCAGCCGAACCTACTACTATATGTTATGTGACGGATATGGGTGTTATAATTTTATATCAGACTACCGGTTTCGGTCAAGCTTAAATGAATTCGTGGTCAAATTCACTTTAAGGGGTGTTGAGCACATGTGTGTGCGTCATCATTATAACATGAAAAGAACCCATGAATGTCCACTTAGGAATGAAAATACACATGTTTGAGGAACATGTGTGTTCCTGTAATTGCTTTTTCAATGTTGTTTGGTTGCTTATCGGTGTTTTGCACGATTATGGGTGACCAAGAGTGGTGTTGGACCATCAACACATCAAGTTTCTGAGGCGAGCAGCGCACCAAATGATGCGCTTGCAACAACTCCTTCAGCCGAGACCATTCGATTGGTAGCAGAGGTTGTGTTTGCAATGATCAATCCGCAGCCTGCGAGGCAGGTGCAGCAGCCTGCTCCTGCTGTGGAGAAAGTACCGCTCCAAGAGACAGAGCTAAGGAGGGTGGAACAGGTGGTCTTGGAGCCGGTGTTGCCGAGGAGAGCAACGGAAAAGCAACTAAAGCACGTGATGGGCTTCAATCCTCCTGTATTCTTGGGTACGGGAACCCCAACTCAAGCAGATGATTAGCTCTCTAGAGTTAATAGAGTGCTGACAGCAATTGAGACTGAAGAGTGGCAGAAGACCACGATTGCAACATTCTTGCTAGACGGGGATCCAAGGCTATGGTGGGAAGGCTTGGAACTACACCATCTGAGGGGTAGGCAGTTGGCTGATGTCTTAATGGAGTAGTTTTCAAGGTTGTTCTTGGTTCGATACCTCCCCTTAGCTCAGAGGATTGCTTTGGAGAATGAATTCCAGAAGTTGGTTCAAGGAGACAATTTAGTGGACGAGTAACTCCATGAGTTGACTCATTTAGGACGATACACAAACGCTACCTTTGCTAATGAGGAGCGCAAGACGAACCGATTCTATGAAGGCTTGAGAGATGATTGGAGATTGTTACTTTTGGGGCCTATGGCGTAGGGTTTCATGACCTTGGTCAACTCGGCCCGATCCTTGGAAAAGGACATGAAGAATGTTCAGGCAAAGAAGGACTCCAGTGGCAAGAAATCGGAGTTCAAAGTGCCTACTACTTCGAAGTCTGGTTATCGCAGGTTCTATAAGAAGGCTAGGACATCGGGTCCAGCCCCTTCTTCAGGTGCCTCGGGGGCAACTTCAAACCGAACCCCGGGCGCTTGTTTTACTTGTGGAAATACGGGGCATTTTGCTCGTGATTGTTGGAGCGGATGCTCGCATCCCACTATGCTCCGACTCAACCGAGAGCTATAATATGGGCCAGCAGGAGGCCATCAAGCAAGCGGATGTGGTGACAGGTACGGTTTAATTTATAGCAAGTTAGCTTTAAATACTGTTACCTAATGCTTGTTAGCTTAATACTGTTTGTATAGGCTATTTTCTGATTGGCGATAGTCCGGTACGAGCACTTTTCGATACGGGAGCTTCACACTCCTTTTTGTCCGAAAGTTTCATAACGCGCATCGGAGTCCCTTCTTCGATGGCGAAGGACAAGCTAAATGTGTTGCTGCCAAATGGGTGTTCGATGCGCGCGGACAGAGTATGTGCCGTAAAGGTTCATATTGGAAGCCAAGAGTTTGACTTGCTAGCATCGTTGCTACCGCTAGTAGAGTTCGACGTCATCTTCGGTATGGATTGTCTTTCGGAGCAGAAGGCTTTTATTGATTGCAACCATAAAGAGGTCAAGCTGGGTGTTGGGCAGGAGACAACGTTTGCGGGATTGAAGGGTCGAGCAAGACGCTGATGTCTGCTATTACGGTGGTGAAGGGGTTCGTGCTGGAGAAGAGCTGTTCTTCACATTAGTGGAGGCTGTAAAACCTTAGACCACTTTGGATTGTATCTCAGTGGTATGTGTGTAAGACCCCATTTTTTTTTACAACATCCACCGGGGTCTTAGGCCCAGAACCGCCGTTTTGCAGTGACACCATCCTCCGGGACAGTCGGCACTACAAAACGCCGATCCTGCCGGCCAAATCGATCGCAAAATAGTAGCATAAGTAAATATAAAACTAGTCCACCAGAATCACATGTATGTAAATAAATCTCCACGAAGGGAGAGTCCACAGTAATAATAATCAGAGTACAAAAGGGGGGCTTGTGCCCAGTACATGTAATCCTCACTACAAGTCACTCGCGGAAGCAAAACTAAAACTAAGCGTCACCATAACTGTCACTGAACCGAGAGCACCCAAGCTAGACTGGCCCATCTCCACCGACTCCGTACTCTACTGGTGCTGCATCTCTGGGTGCTTATTCCTTTTCGGCCTGCAGTCGTCGTCTCGCAATCCACGTCTGCGTCTATGTCTTCGGCCTCCTGGCTGCTGAGCTGGTGGGATCCTACCCATCAATGGGCATTTGACCCGTGTATGTCCCGGCTGGTTACAATGGTAACACGGTCGCGGGGTCAACTCTGTCAGAAACTGTGAAACCCGTAACTCTTCCATATGGTACACCTAAAATGTTGTGGTCCGAAAACCATTAGTCATAAAGACTAAGCCCTATCATCCCCCACCCCTTCCCCCATGGCTCCTAGGCACCGAGCGGAGAGGAAGAAAGGGGAGGACTTGAAGGTGGAGAGTAATCAAAAGCAGGTGACAGCGGACCTATGCTAGCAGTTCTATAGTAAATATGATAGAAAAAGAAAGTAGGAAATGTAACCTTAACTAATGCGGAAGCGCATAAGCCAAGGGATCTTTTGCAGGGCTCCAATCGTATAAAGTGTCTCATACCACTTATACATTGGGGTGTCGGTTATCAAACAACAAGGAGTAGCAAGTAAGTAAAAGCACAAGAAATATAACCATTGATTTATAGGGATTACCCCTATAGACCAAGGGGTCGTTTTGTAGGGCCTATCGTATAAAATGTCCCATACCATTTTATACGATAGGTGGCAATATTTATGCTATGACACGCAAATATGCCATGGAATGCACAAGCAAGTGCAACACACTCACACGACTCTATGTGCACAGACCTTTAGTTCCCCTTTTCTGGAGTGAGCTAAACTCCACAGGAGCCTCCGACGTGGCCGAACAAAGACAGTGGGGTGGGCCTTCCACTCCTAGGCTGGTAATCACACTACCCAGCCTAGCCCCTTTCGTACGTTTCAGTACTATTCCTAGCAACCAGCTAGTCTGTACCGAGTCAACGTACTGACGACGGTGTGATCGATCGTCCAGTACCGATGACCCACCACTTTTATGCACATGCAATCATGACAGTTATATTTGTACAAGTTCTCATGTTTCCGAGCCTCCAGCTCTCTAGGCTACCAAGCATATACCAAGTCCCCGAGCATCCAGCTCCCTGGACTTCCAAGTTTATACCAAGTCCCCGAGCATCCCGCTCCCTGGACTTCCAAGTTTATACCAAGTTCCCGAGCATCCCGCTCCCCGGACTTCCCAATCACAAACCAGACCATTGACATTACTAGTAGCCCCTTAGACAACAGACCTACTCCACCCATTCCATGCAAATTCTTCTTCCTAAGTGTACAAGCGTAGGTGTGAGGTGCAACTATTATTAGGGTTACTCTTGATCATTTTATTCCTAAGATTTAAGGTTAACCTTGGACTTCCTGAGGTTTACCCGGTGAAGGGCTCGCAACGGTACTAGGAGCTATGATGGGGTGAATCTCAATGCTCCCTTTCCAAGACACTTATTGTTATTGATTTCTACCCTTGATCCAAGACCCTCGTTATATTAAGTGACTCTACTCCTATGTGACTTTAACCTCCGAGCTAGACTACTCCGGCCCTATCACTATATGCAGACCACACTAAGCTACATGGTGCTCCCGTTAGGGGTACTCCAAATTTTCTCATACAAATGCCCTAAAATCAATACTGGGAGTCCACCATGACCTAATATAACTAAGTCTGAGATTTTCCAAATTTTTCCTTTTTATCGGGCATTTAATTTATTTATTCTAAACCTCCCAATGCCGTAGTATGAACATGAAGTGCACTAATGAGCCAATAATAAATCACCATAAAATCAGTAAAAATCCTATGAGGCATTTAAGCAGTAATTTCAAATTTTGTGAAATTTCAGAGGTGTTTAGGCCTACACTGCGGAAATAGGGAGAGTGATCCCGGAATCACTCTCAGCAGGATCCAAACATAGATCACTGTCGGTGTCATGTGAGTCATGGCGAGGGGAAACTGAGACCACGAGGTCCTCGGTGGTGGTTCGGACCTCCTCATCCAACAAGGAAGTAGAAACCTCCTCACCGGCAAGGATTTCCGCATCACACCTCGGTACGTCACGGCGTTCCAAGACATAGTACTCACCATTGATGAGAATAATGTCCTCGTCATACCATGGCGCATCCACATGTTCCCGATTCCCACAGGGCACAGCATCATCGACCGACTCACTAGAAAGGGGAGTAGGTAATTCATGCAAAGAAAGCGGAGGAGCAACATCATCAGAGATAATATGCGCAGGTTCCTCGGGGGTGAATCAAAAATAGGGGAAGAAGGCACAAGGAGAGAAGGTGCCGAAATGTCGTCGCACTGACTAGTGGAGGGTCTGATGGGTGTATCCACAGCAGTCCCCATAGACAAGGTGGTACTGCGGATACATCATCAGAATCAGAAGGAGCGGCCATTTGAGAGGTGGATGAGACGATCCGGATATCCGGTTCATCATCCGCCTCCATCTGGTGCTGAAATTCTACGCAATCTTTCAACACATGGTCGGTGCTATGACAACACAAACACCGTTTTCCATTACCCCTCGGTCCAGAAGGGACCGGGGAGGAATATGAAAAAGCTGGAGGCGGAGACGAGTAGTGACCATAAGACTGTGGTACCGTGTATGGAGTACCGTGAGACAGCGGCGCTGCATACACGGGACCATGAGAATTATACTCAGTACCGTCAGTGGGGCACTCATCACTACCATGCCATAATCCCCGCACCAATGGCACTTGATATACCAATTTGAATACATGGTGCAATAGAAAAGAATTCACCACAAGAAATTTTCTAAGCAGAAATTAAATACTCGCAAGCAAATAAAGAGTGGAACAGCCTGCAATAGCAAAATAAAAACTAGAAAGGGAATAAAATAAAAAAAAAACAACTAAAAACCAAAACAAAAATAAAACATGAAATATACAAATGGAAAGGGCAACTATCTCAAATCTTCCTCTCCAAAAACTCAAACGACTGTGTTCCCCGGCAACGGCGCCAAAAACATGATGCGCGTAAAATACAGCAAGCGTACGGTCGCACAAGTAATAAAGTTTGGGAATAAATCCCCGAGTGTCGGTCTCTTGAGGAACACAGTAAGGGATGAGTTTGTAACACCTCCCCTGTAAAGACCATATAATATGGGTCCGTCCGTGGCCCCACAACATACGGACACCACAGCTTTAGTATTAAAAGATGATATGAAACTACCCAAACTCAAAACTCCAGACAAACACAGCAGACACATAAAACTAAAAGACAGAAGTAATCCACTAACAATAGAGTATCGAAATGGCCTTAAGGCCTTACACAATATAAGTCCAAAAAATATAAAAGTGCCAAGCACTCCTAGGCTACCTCGGCCTGCAAGCCGGACATGATCAAACAACATCAGCAAAACAAGGAAAAGAAACTAGCCAAGCACAGCAACACTTCATGAGGCTTAGGGCTTTTCGCCCGGCGCGCTAGCTCTAGCCTGCGATCCTTGCCCTGTAAGGATTTGAAGTAACGTGGGTCAGCAAAGGTTGACCTCTACTGTGTAACAAACACATCTCCTCCCGGCCGTCCCTAACGGACCCCGGGGTACCACTCCACCTGCAAGTTAACACTTCGTATACCAAAAGAGCATATATATATTAAAGCGGTAAACAGGCTTGGATGTCTCATACAACATACATGTTCTCTATGTTTTGTACAAAGTAAAAGGGGCCTACTATGCAACATGAATGCAACCCGGGTTTCACCCAAGGCACCCTAGCTCGTATGCATCTAGCACAACATCAAACATTGGGTACTTCTATTTCCCCATTGGCTTAAAGCCGCAAACAAAAGGGAAACACCGTGTCCCCAACGGCACACAGGCCGTCACACGAAACCTTGCAATGGCCCCACCCGCACATGGGTCTTAAACCCCAGGCTTGCCCGCATAATCTGACGTCGCACGTCAGGGTTCCGTCTCACACTGACCGATTCTAAGAAGCCTTGCTGGACCCCACCCGCTCATGGCCACATTGCCCGGGCTTGCCCTCCGCTCGGCATTCTCGTCAGTCTCACACAAGGGCTAGTCTCGCCGGGACACTTTCCCCACATGACTTGCGCGTCACAGGATAGCCAGCCGACCACGGAGACCTAGCCGCACCTTTGCACAGCACAAAACAAGGTTTCCCCACCCCAATTACCACTCGCACCGTGTCTTTCCCGTGCTCCAAGGAAACCATCTACCGCACAAAGCGGACCTAACCTCGTCCGATTCCGACTACGAGTACTCACTCAAATACAAGGGGGAAAACGCATACATACAACGGCGTATTGCCGCAACGGATTTTCTACCAAAGCTCGCTATGCAACATCACCGGGTCGGGCTATCGGTCGCGACCACGGCTTCACCCACAATGCCTAATCCGCTGACGGAGCGGATCTCTAATGCAAGCATGCCGGGATGAACATACTCAACCCGGAGGTTCCTCTTGAACCGCTACACGAATCCCTCTCATTTGAGAGATTCGGCGCTCAAAATACGAAAGGAAGGGGATGCTATTCATGCATCCTAAATCCTAAAAACCGAGAGGAGAAGTGTCGTTACCTTCCGTCCCCTCTTCTTATCCATGGAGAAGATTTGCCCGGATGAACACCACCGCAACGCTCCCACCTTCGCGGATCTGAACTCCGCTCGCGAAACGGACCTCCGAAGCTTCGCGGCGGCCGAAACTTGGCCTCCTTGCTCTCCCTTCTCTCTAGAACTTAGAGAGATAAAATAAAGTGGGGAATGAGGGTTTGGAACCCTATTCCCGGCCTTAAACCACCCAGGGAGGCTCCCCACCGTTGGATCTTTCAAAGAAAAGGACGAACGGCCACAATCGGAACTCAAATTAGAAAATCTGGGTCGAACACGGGTTGCAACACGGCCGTGTGCATGGCCGTGTTAGCCATTCGCCGTCTCGATCGATTCGAAAAGCAGCACACGGCTCCTGACATGGCCTTCAACACGGCCTTCGACACGGCCGTGTCGCGCTCCACATGGCCGTGTCGTGACCCGTGTCACGGCACCCGTTTTCAACATTTTCAGTCAGAGAAGTACACGGCCTATGACACGGCCCCTGACATGCCCGTGTCACCTGGGACACGGCCGTGTACAGACCGGTGTCATGCCCCATGTGCAAAACCTCAAACAGTTCGAAACGACCCGATGCTACACGGCCTGGGACACGGCCGTGTGCCTGGCCGGGTTCCACACCGACGATCGTGATCTTTAATCTCTCCGCTGACCATTTAGTGGAAGAGTTCCTCCTTATGGATATCTCAGTGGGATGCTGCGACATGCAGAGTAGTTTGGTAGTGGCAGAGCCATTTTGGATTTCCCTTACTAGGTTGCACCAGAAGGATGATCCGGACCTTCTGCACTTATACTCCAGGACTGAGAGAGGGGAGTTGCCGGATTTTTCCATCGATGATGCGGGAACTTTGAAGTACCGCGGCAGATTTTGCATCCCTGCTATTGGAGACATCAGGGGTATGGTATGCAGAGAGGCTCATGATCAAGTGTTGCCTACCATCCGGGATCTACAAAGATGTATCGTTATTTGAAGCAAATTGCCTGGTGGTATGATTTGAAAAGTGATATAGCCCAATTTGTTGCTGAGTGCCACATTTTCAAGCGTGTGATGGCCGATCACGGAAGGCCTGGTGGCAAGTTGACTCTGTTAGAGATCCCGACTTAGAAGTGGGAAAGTATTTCTTTGGACTTCATAATGGGCTTACCGAAATCTCCAAGGGGATTTTATTCTGTTTGGGTTAGAGTGGATAGACTGACGAAGTTCTCTCACTTCGTGCCATATAATATTGACTACCCGATGAAGAAGATAGCAGAGTTGTACTTGAATGAGGTCATCAGATTGCACGATGTGCCTGTTAGCATCATTTCCGATCGAGATTCCGGTTTACTTCTCGCTTTTGCCAGTGTCTGCAGGAGGGTTTGGGTACCGATCTGAGGTATTCTACTGCTTACCACCCACAGACTAATTGGAAGATAGAGCAGGTGAACCAGATAGTTGAGGATATGATAATATGCTACATTCTAGACCACGGTGGATCGTGGGATGAGCGGTTGCGACTTATGGAGTTTGCATACAATAATAGTTATCAAGAAAGTTTGCAAATGTCTCTGTTTGAAGCTTTGTATGGGAGGCGCTGCAGAAACTCTCCTGTTTTGGGCTGAGGCAGGTGAGAGACCCTTATTGGGTCCGGATGCGCTCGAGGAGATGGAAGTCGCAGTGAAGCTTATTCGAGAAAAGCTTCATTTAGCTCAGGAGAGATACGAGAAAAGAACGCCAATTGGCGTAGGTCTGACTTGGAGTTTTTTCTGTAGGGGACCTTGTGTTTCTTAAGGTTTCCCCGATGGTTTGGAGTTAAGAGGTTCGGTAAGAATTTGGAAATTAGACCCGAGGTATGTGGGCCTCGGTTTAAGATTGTTGAACGGATTGGTGTGTTTTAGCTTATAGGTTGGATTTGCAGCAAACTTCCCAGGTGTTCATAATGTATTTCACGTAAGCTAATTGCGGAAGTGTGTGCGCAGTAGTGGGCAAGTCTTCAATGTTGTGCCCCAGTTGGAGCCTAATCTCTCTTTTATTGAAGTGCTGGTCCCCGCATTTTGGATACTCAAGATCGGGTGCTGCGAAGGAAGTCCATCCCGATGGTCAAAGTTCTATGGAAGAATCAGGGTTTGGAAAGCGCGACTTGAGAGTTAGATTCGACTATGAGGGAGGCTCACCCTCAACTGTTTCCTTGATTAGTTTGGTTTGTTTTCTTCTTGTAATGTTTGGCTTGTTACTTTTCCTTCTTTAGTGAGGCGTTGTGCGTAAAGTTTCAGGACAAAACTTTCTTTTAGCGGGGTGACTTTAACTCCCCGATTTTTCTGCGATTATTTAATTCTTGCTTGGCGTTACGTCGACGCGTTTTCTTGGCTTGTGCCATCTGTGGAGTGTGGTCTTAACTCCTTAGAACTTGGTGGCCTATTTTGTATCCTATTGGAAAGATCTCCCTATCAAGCCGAGTCGTTTTGGGGTGACCCGATGTGGCCTCTCGGGGGATGCTTGTGTTTTGGCTTCGGGTGGGTAAAACTCGAGTTCTGTTCGTCGAAAGTTAATTTCGACTTCTCCGTTGTGATTTGTAGCATGGATATTTAGTTACGGTGCGAATTTCGTCGAATTCCGAGGTAGTTTGGTTTTTCACGTCATTTTGGGTGTGCTAATAATAAATGCGAATTATAATTATTAGGCTAAGGGATTGGAACCGGCGGCTTAGGAGACGGTTAGGCTGAATAGGCATGTTTAGATTTATTTAAAAGCCTTAAGCCAAATTAGCGGGCCCATTCTTCTCCTTCCCGAAACCGTCGCCTGCTCCTGTTCGTGGAAACAGAGGAAAACAGCCGGACCTGTTACCCCTTCGGACGACGATTCCGGGAGCGTTTGTGGACGGATTTCGATTCCGAGTGGATCTGGATTGCTCTCGCTGAGACCTTCGTTTCTACTACGTAAGAGATTTTATTTTCGTAGGGTTTTTAGGAGATTTGGATTTTCGGTTTTTTCCCTTTCCGCCATTAAAGCTCGGGATTTTCTGGCTAGGTGTTGCTGCTGCTGCTTGTGCCGAGGGAGAGGAAGGGCTCGAGTGAAGCTTCGCTGAAAAACCAAGGCAAGTGGTTCTTGCACTTGCTGTTTGATATTCCCCCTCTTAACTACCCGGTTAGCCCTAGGATAGAAGCCAAGCTTTTCGCTTTTTGCTTGCTAAAACTCTGTGCTTCAGTTTCCCTTTATGAGCCCCCCTCCTTGTGCTGTTTTTGCTCAACCCGCTGGTTGTTTTCACCATTTAGACTCAAGATTTTTTTATTTCTGGTTTGGTGCTTTTGCGGGTGGAGCCGAGAGAGAGAGAGAGAGAGGGAGGTTTCTGTGGTAGTGCTCTTGTTAGAACCAGTCTTGGTAGGCTCTCAGGATTTGGTGTTGAGTGTGGTGCACACACTCAAAGCCAAAGCTGTCCGAGCTTGGCGTTGAGTGTGGTGCACACACTCAGAGCCATAGTTTGGTCTGTTCTTTTGCGGCTAAGTAGTGAGGCGATTGAGTGAGAAAATTCGTCTAAGTCAAAATCTACGGAATCACTAAGTGATTCTCGCCGACTTCGACGAGTATCGTTAGTGATTCCCGCCGATTCGGCGAGAATCAATCTGCTTTCCCGCCGATTCGGCGAGAATCAATCTGCATTCCCGCCGATTCGGCGAGAATCCATCTGCTTTCCCGCCGATTCGGCGAGAATCCATCGGCATTCCCGCCGACCTCTTCCGGATGGCGTTTATTAGGGTTTTCCTGCGGGTATGTACTTTGGCGTAGAGTGAGTTGACCTCACTCAATGCCAAAGCTGTTTTGGCGTTTAGAGAGGTGGACTCACTCAACGCCGCCGTTGGATTTTGCGGTTAAGTGCTAAGGCATTGAGTTAGTGGACCTCACTCAACGCCGTAGCTATTTTGGCGTTGAGTGAGGTTAGCTCACTCAACGCCACTTCCTGTTTTGCTGAAGGCATTGGACCTCACTCAACACCATAGCTGTTTTGGCGTTGAGTGAGGTTAGCTCACTCAACGCCAGAGCTGTTCTTGTGGAGGGCGTTGAGTGAGTGAACCTCACTCAATGCCATGGTTGATTCTGGCATTGAGTGAGTGGGGCTCACTCAACTCCAGGCGGTGTTGAGTCATCTCATGCTTTTCCTTACCTTGATTTTCTCCCCCAAGTGAATTTCTTTATTTTGAGGTTCCTTGTGGGCTATTTTCTTGTTTTTCCAAAAGGCCGAATCGTGGGTCGTGCTTAGTAGTGGTGGTTTGAAGCTTTTATTTGGGGAGGTGTTTTTAAATTTATCCAAGGCCACCCTTTTTCTTTTATCTTGCTCCGGGTACGGGCTGGGCAAGGGGTGGGAGGTCCCTAGTGCTTTCACATGTAAACCCCTGAGCTTGGTTTCTTGAAAATGGTGGTTGGAGGACTGAGTTTGCCTCCAACCCGGATCCACGATGTTTTTGCTACTACCATCTCCCACTGCTTAGAGTGTTAGACGTTTCTTCCTTGGTAGATTACAGCATTTGGGCTCATGGTAGCCTTGTTGACTCTGCAGTATTTGGGCAGAGTTACTGTTGTGTCCCTCACACTTAGTGCACTTCCTTTTTGCCTTGCCTTGAGTAGTTGTGACTGTTACTGCTTTGTTTTCCTCTTTTACTTATCTTCTGATTGACACTTTCGAGCAATTTTCTAGTTTGCTTGCTGAGGTATTCTTTCTTCTTTGAATGCCTCAGGTTCTGGATAGTAGCCGCTCTGACGGCTAGTGGTGCTGTGTAGTTGCTGGTGGTCTCTAGTGCTATAGAGATCAGTTCCTTGTTTTTGCGAAGAAGTTTTGGTGTTGTTTTTTCTTACAGACATACATACTTGCCAGTGGGTTCTTGTCAGTGTAACATCCCATTTCCGCTAGACCCCTGGAAGTTGTTTTGTCATAACAGAACCTTAGGAAACCCAGGAGTTGAAGATTATCGACAAAAAAGTTCGAGTCAAGGGGTGGTCACGCCCTGACCGACCCATCACGCCCGTGACCTAGGGCGTGACCCCTTCGACGATCGTCGACCTCAGGAAGATGATCATCGAGCTCATAAATTTCAACACGGGCCTGACACGCCCGTGACCCATCCGTCACGCCCGTGACCTGGGAATATCATTGAGTGAGATAAGCTCACTCAACACCATGGGCTGGATGGCATTGAGTGAGCTTAGCTCACTCAAAGCCATAAGTTGGATAGCGTTGAGTGAGCTTTGCTCACTCAAAGCCATAAGCTGGATGGCGTTTAGTGAGCTTAGCTCACTCAAATCCATAAGCGGGATGGCGTTGAGTGAGCTTAGCTCACTCAAAGCCATAAGTTGAATTGCGTTGAGTGCACTTACTGCACTCAACGCCATCTGGTGTCGGCAGGATGGCGTTGAGTGAGCTGAGCTCACTCAACGCCGTATACTAGATGACGTTGAGTGAGCTTAGCTCACTCAACACCGTAAACGGTCAGGCGGGATGGCGTTGAGTACGTTGAGTGCACTCAACGCCATAAGCTAAACGGCATTAAATGCACTGACTGCACTCAATGCCATTTGGTGTTGTCTGAATGGCGTTGAGTGAGCAGAGCTCACTCAATGCCATAACCTGGACGGCATTGAGTGAGCTAAGCTCACTCAATGCCATCGTCTAAAAGAACATATTCTGGGTGGCGTTGAGTGAGCAGAGCTCACTTAACGCCATAATCCAGATGGCGTTGAGTGAGCTGAGCTCACTCAATGCCATAGTCTGGAATGGCGTTGAGTGAGCAGAGCTCACTCAACACCGTAGCTTGATGGCGTTGAGTGAGCTGAGCTCACTCAACGCCATTATACTTACTAACTTTTTCTGTCATTTTCATTTCTAGCTGGGTGCTGGTTCAGCTGAACCGGGCCAGCCTGGGGGTGGGCCATTTTCTCCAATAAGACCTGATAAGTCTTATTTAATTAAGTTGACCAGTCATGCTGTGCCACGTGGACCATCGGTTTTGCAAAAGGGCGGTTATAGCCATGGCCGAGAGCTAGGCTTTATGGCCATCAAGGAATTTGATGCCATGGCTTCCCTCTTCCCCTGAACCGGCTGGATTCAACTCCTCTCAGGGAGAGGAGGAGTTTCCAGCCCTCCTCCAGCTGTCACAGAGCTATTTCAGCTCCCCTCCATCATGGCCGAGCCAAGCCATTATGGGCCATTAATGGACACCAGCTTTTGGCCATTCCCCCTCCTTGTCCAAGCTTTTAAACACCTTCAGAGGCCCAAGGGGAGTTTTCCCAGCTGTTACCCGAAGTTTTCGAGCCTCCCCTTGCTGTTGAAGAATTCCGGCGATGCCACCACCGCGCAAATGGCATCCCGATGGTTTGCACGCCTCCAGCCCGTGAACAAGGTCCTCCCCTCCCTCTTCTTCTGCGGATAGATCTTAGGATTCAATAGGATTGAGAATCATGCTCCACTGAGCCCGATTGGAGCTTTCATTTTCATGGATTTTTCATGAAATTTCGCGTGTTGGGGTTCGCCGGAAAAAGCCCCTGCCGCGACTGCGCCGCCCCCCGGCGATGGCCGCCACCTCAACGAAGGTGGTGGCGGCGGTGGCCGGCCAGGGAGGAGGCTGGACGGCCCGCGGCTTCTCTTGGAAGTAGTTCCAGGTCGGGAAGATCATGGCCTTTGGCTGGAGGAAGAAGATAAGTGGTATCAGAGAAGACCTTTATCGGAAGAGAAGTAGTCCACGAAACCTTGGGCCACCCCCGTACGAGCTTAGTTTGCGGACAAACTAGCAGGAAAGCAGTGGTTTGCCCATAAGGGAAATCACATGTGAAAGTCCATCCTACCCTTTCTTATATTCCATTCATACATCCTCTAACAAATGGAATTTTTCCTTGTAGCCTGCGACGAACCCTACACCACAACAGGGGATACCTCAGGCTCCGAATGTGGTCCCACATCCGCCGGCTCCAGCTCCGTTCCTGGAGACGGAGATGGGGAAAACACTGACGTCCATTCTGGAGCCCTTCAGAGCTCAGCAAGCCCCGGCCCCACAGCCAAACCCCGGGGCCAATTGGATGACTGTCTTTTGGGGACTTCCCCCTCCATCCTACCAGGGGATAGAGTTTGCAATACGTGCGAAGGAATGGTTGGATACCATTTACGAGATGCTAGCGGGGATTCAATGCCCCATTGAGGAGGCAGTTGCATTGGCAGTCTCCTGCCTAGAGTCACACGGAAAGAGGTGGTGGAAATCTCAGCTGGACACCACCTTTACGGGGATGGATTGTGCTGATATTACTTGGGAGGAGTTCAGAACAGCCCTCTCTGGACATTTTGTACCTCAGTCGGCGATGGATGACCTGGAGGATAGGTTCCTGCGATTGAGGCAGGCGAACAGGACTGTGGTGGAGTACTATCAGGAGTTCACTCACCTGGCCCGTTATGCGGACGCTTACCAGTTAGACGATGCTGGCTATGCCCGGAGGTTTTATAAGGGGCTGCAAGACGACATGAGACAGGCCCTCCTTTTCGTCTCAGAGGGGAGTCTGGCCAGGATTCTGGAGATGGCTAAGAAGAGAGAGGCGGATCAGCTTACAGTGAAGATCCGGAAGAGACCGGCTGATGATACAGTGATTATAGGTCGTAGAGACCGTCCCCGAGGCCAAGTTATTAGGGATAGAAGAAACGGGGATCAGCCTCGTCAGGAGTTTGGGCAGGAGCAGAGGAGTCAGGGGGTATTGGCTCCCCAGCCTATATAGATGCTGGAGATGCCAAGGACATCAGAGCAGCCACTGGTATGCTTTCAGTGCAATCAGCCGGGGCATATCAAGAGGAACTGCCCTATGAGGCGAGCACACCCACCAGCACATCAGGGCGCTCCAATTCCCCGACAGTTAGGTGGACGAGGACAGGACCGAGGATGAGGATTTCAGGATCAAGGCCGCAAGCTAGAGAGGGAGCAGGTGTATGCTCTAGACCTGACACAGCCCCGAAACCCGAAGCAGGTTATCGCAGGTATGGCAGTACTTTTTAATTTTCTTCATATGAACTAGTATTCTAGACATAACCTAGTTAGAAATTAAGAGAAGACAACTGCAAAAAAGAATACTTAGACACTTATCTACCCCAGGCATAGTCTTCGTTAGCGGCAAGCCCGCTCACACTCTCTTTGATACGGGTACTTCGCACTCGTTCGTGTTGGAGGAATTTCGTGAAAGGACTGGAAGTTGTGGAGCCATTCACGGGAAGATGATGAGGGTGCGCCTACCCGATGGATCAGAGATAATGACCTCTGCTCATTGCAATATGGAAGCGAGGATCGGCGGGAAGGCATTTAAGGCACCAGCGACGATTCTGAAGATGCCAGATTACGATCTTATCCTGGGCATGACTTGGCTGTGCTGGAACCATGCCCAGATTGACTGCGTTGCGAAGAGGATCACCGTGAGGCACGGCGACTCCTTCATTGTCATCGAAGGTATTATACAAGCACCCCGTACCTTATTATCGTTTGTGTAGGCCGTTAAGGCCCACCTGCAGGGGGAAGAAGTTTATCAGGTCCTTTTTGAGGTGGTCGTGGCCAAGGACTCCATTTCAGATATTCCAGTAGTGCGGGACTTCGCCGACGTGTTTCCGGAGAAGCTACCAGGGCTACCCCCGCACTGAGAGAAGGACTTTCAGATTCAGCTCGTACCGGGGGCTAAGCCGGTATCCAGAGCTCCCTATCGAATGGCCCCAAAGGAGTTGGTGGAATTTCAAAGCCAGCTTCAGGAGTTAGTGTAGGCCGGGTTCGTTCGGCCTAGCTCTTCACCATGGGGAGCTCCAGTGTTATTCATTAAGAAGAAGGACGAGACCCTTCAACTGTGCATAGATTACTGGGCCCTGAACAGGCTGACGGTCCAGAATACTTATCCCTTACCAAGGATAGACGAGCTATTTGACCAGCTGGAGAGAGCCCATTGGTTCTCAAAGCTGGATCTGAGATCCGGGTACTACCAGCTTCGCATTCGGGAGGAGGACATCCCGAAGACGGCATTCAGCAGCAGATATGGTTTGTACGAGTTTACCGTGATGCCGTTCGGGCTCACAAATGCACCCAACGCATTCATGACCTTGATGAATCGGGTGTTTGAAGAGTATCTGGACATCTTCGTTATCGTATTCATCGACGACATCCTTATCTATTCAAGGACAGAGGGGGAGCACGCGAGACATCTGGCCTTGACCTTGGAGAAGCTGCGTGAGAATGAGATGTATGCCAAGTACAGCAAGTGCCAGTTCTGGCTAAAGGAGATGGCCTTTCTGGGCCATGTCATCAGTGGACCAAGTCTGGCAGTGGATCCGGCGAAGGTCCAGGCAGTACGGGATTGGCCACCGCTAAAGTCGGCATCGGATGTTTGAAGTTTCTTGGGACTTGCCGGCTATTACCGGAAGTTCGTAAAGGGGTTCTCTCAGATTGCTCTCCTTCTTACGTCTCTGACGAAGAAGGAGTCCCCTTTTATTTGGAAACCTCGATGCGAATTGATGAGTTGTAAATATACCCATTTTATAGTGTATTTATTTTGTTGTTTTACTTTATTTTTGTCTTTTTTAGTTTATTTTCTTTAATAAATTGTTTCTTTTTTGTAATTTTTTATTTTTCTAACTTAGTTTTTTTTATTTTCTGAATTTTTCCAGAAAAATAATTTTCGGCCTTGTCACGCCCGTGTCACACCCCGACACGGGCGTGTCAGGCTCTCAAACGCAACCAACAGTCAAAACAACAATTTCAATGTTCCGAGCCCGACACGCCCCCGTCACGCCCGTGTCCAAGCCTCGTCATGCCCGTGTCGATGTCGGCACGCAACTCTCCGTCAACCGTCAACGCTGCCGACATCGGATGCCAGCTGTCCGGGTCACGCCCGCTGTCACGCCCGTGACAAGCTTGTCACGCCCGTGTCCGCCACGTGGATCGCCCCGAAGTCAAATGCCGCGTCAAATCGCCAGAGCCAGCTCCCTGTCACGCCCCCCTGTCACGCCCGTGACCTGGGCGTGACCGCCACGTTTTCAGCCGAAGTCAAGCCTCCAGTCAAATCACCAATCAAGCTCATGAATAGTACTGTCACGCCCCCCTGTCACGCCCGTGACCTAGGGCGTGACCACCCGAATTTTTGCCTATATAAAGGCAGCTGCTGTATGCAATTCTTGTCTCCTTTTTTGGCCACTTTACTTAGATGTTATGCTGCCCAAATGACTTCTAATGTTATGTAAGAGAATTTTCTCCCCCCTCCCTTAGTTTGTAATAGCTTTTTATTTTATAAAAATAGTTTATTTTCTCTCTGCTTAGCATGAATCTCATTTGGAAGCGCCCTATCTTGTAATTTTTCGTTCCCCTTTTTCGTTCTTTTCATGTTTTATCTTTTTCAGCTTTATAACTTAGTTTAGTTAAGGATTTTATCGCATTTACTAGCCGTTGTAATGCCCGTTTTATTCTCGTCTTCCGCACCCATTTAGCTTTAGTTTATTTTTTTTGCACTTTTTATGCATTTCTACCGCATTCTAGCGGTAGAAATGCACTTGTTTTTAATTTTTCGCCAACTTCCATTTTGCGTTTATTTGCAAAATTTTCGCTCCGTTTAATTTTTATTTCTCTTTTTATGCATTTCTACCGCATTCTAGCGGTAGAAATGCAGTTGTTTTAATTTTTCAGTAACTTTGCTTTTTCTTATTTTTGCAAGAGTGCGTGCGTGTATGAGCTAGATTTTATTGCTTTGTTTCAATTTCTGTAGAGTGTGTGCGTATGCATTTATTTCCGCCTACTCGTTAAGAGTTAAATGGCGCTCTGCTTTCATTTTCCGCCCACTCGTTTGAGTGGGACTTGTCTTTTTACTGCTTTCATTTTCTTCCTACTCACTGAGTAGGAAAACTTAGAGTGCGTGCGTGTGTTTATTTATTATAGAGTGCGTGCGTGTGTTTACTTTTCTGTAGAGTGTGTGTGTGTATGAGTATAAATTTACCCCCGCCCACTCGCTCGAGCCGGGATTCGCATTTACTGCTTTCTTCAGTCCTACTCGTTTGAGTAGGACTTGCAATTTACTGCTTTCTTACTGCTTTCTTTACAGCTTTCTTTAATGCTTTCTGGTGTAAGCGTCCCCATTCCGATGAGTGGCTAACCGCCCTTAGCCCTCAATATCGAAGAGCATTGGGACAGATAAAGCAGCTTTAAATAATTAAAGGTCCTGTTTTCTTTTTAATTAAATTTCTTAAGGTTTGCCCCGGGTTAACGACGCGTAGGACCGCATATCGATGTGCGGGCCCTATTTCCGTTATCCATACGCAACGCCGAGAGGCCGCACATATGGACCGATCCCCCTTGGGTAAAGAGAGATCCGCGCTAACCCTCGAGAGAGGAGGCGCGCGACTCTACCGGATTGGGTTCCCCACCCAATAGCGGGGTTCTCAGCGTAATGCGGGCGTTAAGAGGAATCCTTCGTCGGTCTAGCGATCGGTCGAATAGTCTTAGCGTTCAGGTGAGCGATATCCCTAGACCAAGGTGAGCTCATATCTAAGGAACCTCCACGGCCGAGTCTCCGCCTTAATTAATTTGAAAATTAGGATCTCTTTTTATTAAAAGTTTACTTTAGTTCAATTCTCTTTTTGATAGCGTCGCGCTAAGTTGGTCATCGGACTTCCGCACTTATTTACTGCATTTTTCCTGCTTTCTTTTGATGCTTATTATTATTATGCATTTTTATAATTTTAAACCAAACTAAGATATTATCGGTAGAATAATAGGCTTTCAGGGAAAGAGTAGATATAGCTAAGCCGGCCCCGAGAACAATACGACCCGATATTCCTCCACACGGGAATATCCTGTACTACACGCGATAGGTGCACTTGCCTCCCTCTCGTTAAAACTCGGTTTCTAACAAAATAAAACGCTCTTCTTTTTATAAATAAAAACCTCCACTTTCACAACTAAATAAGAGCCGGCGTTTTAACATCAAGTTTTTGGCGCCGTTGCCGGGGAGTTATCGTCTTACTATTTTGAATTCCTGAATCCTATTAATTTTACCCTTTATTTCTACTAATATATATATATATATAAATATATATATATATATATATTTTGATTAACAAAAAAATTTATATTAATAATAATAATAATAGCATTATTAATATTAATAATAAATACTTAAACAAAAAAAAATCAAAATAAAAATTTAAAAACTTTAAAACAAAAAAAAAAAATAAGAAAAATTTTAAAACTTACAAAATCAAAAACTTAAGAAAAACTTAAAAACTTAAAAACTTATAAAAATTTAAAATTTGAAAACTTAAAATAAAAAAAAAATGATGAGGATTTTTTTTTCTTTTCATCAAAAAATTAAAAAATTCAAAAACTATATTTTTCTTCTTTATTTTATTTTGTCTTTATCTTATTTTCTCTCTTTTTTCATTTTATTTTTCAAAAAAAAAAAACTTAAACTTAACAAAAAAAAAAAAAATCAAAAACTAAAAACATAAACTTAAAAATCTAAAAATTCAAAAAAAAAAAAAAAACTAAGAAAAATTTTTTATAAAACAAAAAAATTAAATTAAGTATCTATTTTGTCGTTTCGGCGCGCTTCACAATTGTGAGAGCTAGGGGATCGCATATCGGTCGCGCTCCTAGCTAAGACGTTAGCCTCCGAGTCACACCCACTTGTCGCCCCCTATCACCCGCACCTTTTTCGCCGAATTTTTCTTTTTTCGTTTTTTCTATTATATTTTTGCTATTTCTTTTAACTTTTGCAGGGTTATCTTAACGGGCTTCCCCGAACGCGGTTTAGGGAAGATTTCTAAACCTCTGTTTTTACTTTTTGTACATATTTATATATATCTCGTTCCTCATACTTAGTGCAACATTGGGGACAATGTTGGGCTTAAGTATGGGGGTGTTTCCTATTTTCTGTCTTTTTATTTCAAGCACTAAATAAAAAATTACCAAAAAAAATTGCAAAATTAAAATTTCAAAAAATATTTTCATCCTTTAAATAATAATTATTATAAAATAAAAAAAATAATAATAAAATTTCAAAAAAAAAAATGAATCATCGCTCCGCGACGTTCGACTCATCGAACCAACCACAAATAAGAGTCTGTTCGCGGGCGATCCTTTTTGCTTTGTAAATATTTTTGTAAATATTCTCGTCTCTTTCCCCTTTTCTTTCCTATCTTGTAAAAATTTCTCTCCTCTTGTAAATATTTCCGAAAAAATTAAAAATTCAAAAAAAATTTATATAACTCAAAAACTCAAAAAAAAAAAATTTTGCATAACCTTTAAAAATTTCCAAAAAAATGATAAAATACCAAAATATCAAAAAAAAATTAGAAAAAACTCATAAAAATCAAAAAAAATTATTTTGTAAAAAATAATTCGAATCCCTTATTTCTTAACCTCTTTGCTCTCCAAAATAATCGTTTCGAGTTTATTTATAAGCGAATTTTAATTAATTCTTTATTTACTATTCGTTTTTTTTTTGTAGCTCGATAGACTTAAATTTCTGGGTGTTAAGATTTTAAAGATTTTTTTATGTCTTTTTCTTATTATAGGGAACTTGTTTTCTCATTTTCACTTCTTATTTTTTGAAATAAAGCACGTTTTTATGTTAGAAAATAACATTCATGGATTTTATATTATTTCTACTTATGCTTTTAGAAACGTAGGAACGTTCAAATTAAAAAGGTTGCTCTCGAAATTTTTTATTAAACTCTAGTTTTCTTTTTGAAATTCATCCCTTCCACCTTTTTTTCATGCCTTACTTGGTATGATTCTCCACTCACCCTTAAAAGATCTTATGTCAATGGGGATAAGATTTCGTCCCGCAAACATAGGCACCCAATAGTTTAAAAAGATTATATGTTACGGAGTAAGAGGATAAAATTCATTACTCCTATACATATACATTGGGTTTATTATCTTTTATGAAGAAAGAAAGAAAAATTATAAGTTAGGAAAATAAGATTACATTTTCCTAATTATTCAAAAATTATTATGGAGGTTCGAGAAAAAATCACCTCGCCTCAAAAATTCTAAGCCTTCTTCATATCCGCCAATCCACTTATATAATTTTCACGATTCTAGAATTAATTTAAAACTTTTTGAGAGCATAATTTTTAAATTGAATTATTTCCTATCAATTTCTTTTTAGCTAAAGTTTTTTCGATAATTCCAATCCATTTTTGTTAACCTAACAAAATAATTTCGCTTTCTCTTTTTCCATTTACAAGTATTTTTTTGAAACGGTTCCTCTATTTTAACATTTTCATAAGTTAAGATTTAATTCCGAGACCCCGGAAATTCATTTCGATCTTTCGTACAATTAAATCAAGCGGTAGTTAAATTTAGGATTCTTTTTAAATCCTTATAGGTTCATCTCCAACTTTTGCTCTGGAATAGCAAAAGCTTAAGTATGGGGGTATTTGATGAGTTGTAAATATACCCATTTTATAGTGTATTTATTTTGTTGTTTTACTTTATTTTTGTCTTTTTTAGTTTATTTTCTTTAATAAATTGTTTCTTTTTTGTAATTTTTTATTTTTCTAACTTAGTTTTTTATTTTCTGAATTTTTCCAGAAAAATAATTTTCGGCCTTGTCACGCCCGTGTCACACCCCGACACGGGCGTGTCAGGCTCTCAAACGCAACCAACAGTCAAAACGAACAATTTCAATGTTCCGAGCCCGACACGCCCCCGTCACGCCCGTGTCCAAGCCTCGTCACGCCCGTGTCGATGTCGGCACGCAACTCTCCGTCAACCGTCAACGCTGCCGACATCGGATGCCAGCTGTCCGGGTCACGCCCCGCTGTCACGCCCGTGACAAGCTTGTCACGCCCGTGTCCGCCACGTGGATCGCCCCGAAGTCAAATGCCGCGTCAAATCGCCAGAGCAGCTCCCTGTCACGCCCCCCTGTCACGCCCGTGACCTGGGCGTGACCGCCACGTTTTCAGCCGAAGTCAAGCCTCCAGTCAAATCACCAATCAAGCTCATGAATAGTACTGTCACGCCCCCCTGTCACGCCCGTGACCTAGGGCGTGACCAACCCGAATTTTTGCCTATATAAAGGCAGCTGCTGTATGCAATTCTTGTCTCCTTTTTGGCCACTTTACTTAGATGTTATGCTGCCCAAATGACTTCTAATGTTATGTAAGAGAATTTTCTCCCCCCTCCCTTAGTTTGTAATAGCTTTTTATTTTATAAAAATAGTTTATTTTCTCTCTTGCTTAGCATGAATCTCATTTGGAAGCGCCCTATCTTTGTAATTTTTCGTTCCCCTTTTTCGTTCTTTTCATGTTTTATCTTTTTCAGCTTTATAACTTAGTTTAGTTAAGGATTTTATCGCATTTACTAGCCGTTGTAATGCCCGTTTTATTCTCGTCTTCCGCACCCATTTAGCTTTAGTTTATTTTTATTTGCACTTTTTATGCATTTCTACCGCATTCTAGCGGTAGAAATGCACTTGTTTTAATTTTTCGCCAACTTCCATTTGCGTTTATTTGCAAAACTTTTCGCTCCGTTTAATTTTTATTTTCTCTTTTTATGCATTTCTACCGCATTCTAGCGGTAGAAATGCAGTTGTTTTAATTTTTCAGTAACTTTGCTTTTTCTTATTTTTGCAAGAGTGCGTGCGTGTATGAGCTAGATTTTATTGCTTTGTTTCAATTTCTGTAGAGTGTGTGCGTATGCATTTATTTCCGCCTACTCGTTAAGAGTTAAATGGCGCTCTGCTTTCATTTTCCGCCCACTCGTTTGAGTGGGACTTGTCTTTTTACTGCTTTCATTTTCTTCCTACTCACTTGAGTAGGAAAACTTAGAGTGCGTGCGTGTGTTTCATTTATTATAGAGTGCGTGCGTGTGTTTACTTTTCTGTAGAGTGTGTGTGTGTATGAGTATAAATTTACCCCCGCCCACTCGCTCGAGCCGGGATTCGCATTTACTGCTTTCTTCAGTCCTACTCGTTTGAGTAGGACTTGCAATTTACTGCTTTCTTACTGCTTTCTTTACAGCTTTCTTTAATGCTTTCTGTGTAAGCGTCCCCATTCCGATGAGTGGCTACCGCCCTTAGCCCTCAATATCGAAGAGCATTGGGACAGATAAAGCAGCTTTAAATAATTAAAGGTCATGTTTTCTTTTTAATTAAATTTCTTAAGGTTTGCCCCGGGTTAACGACGCGTAGGACCGCATATCGATGTGCGGGCCCTATTTCCGTTATCCATACGCAACGCCGAGAGGCCGCACATATGGACCGATCCCCCTTGGGTAAAGAGAGATCCGCGCTAACCCTCGAGAGAGGAGGCGCGCGACTCTACCGGATTGGGTTCCCCACCCAATAGCGGGGTTCTCAGCGTAATGCGGGCGTTTAAGAGGAATCCTTCGTCGGTCTAGCGATCGGTCGAATAGTCTTAGCGTTCAGGTGAGCGATATCCCTAGACCAAGGTGAGCTCATATCTAAGGAACCTCCACGGCCGAGTCTCCGCCTTAATTAATTTGAAAATTAGGATCTCTTTTTATTAAAAGTTTACTTTAGTTCAATTCTCTTTTTGATAGCGTCGCGCTAAGTTGGTCATCGGACTTCCGCACTTATTTACTGCATTTTTCCTGCTTTCTTTTGATGCTTATTATTATTATGCATTTTTATAATTTTAAACCAAACTAAGATATTATCGGTAGAATAATAGGCTTTCAGGGAAAGAGTAGATATAGCTAAGCCGGCCCCAAGAACAATACGACCCCGATATTCTCCACACGGGAATATCCTGTACTACACGCGATAGGTGCACTTGCCTCCCTCTCGTTAAAAACTCGGTTTCTAACAAAATAAAACGCTCTTCTTTTTATAAATAAAAAACCTCCACTTTCACAACTAAATAAGAGCCCGGCGTTTTAAACCATCACGAATCTGCTTTCTCGGAGCTAAAGGATTGTCTCACCTCGGCTCCCACCCTTGCTCTTCCATCAGGGAAGGAAGGATTTCAGGTGTACACAAATGCTTCTTATCAGGGGATGGGTGCCGTTCTGATGCAGAACAGGCACGTAATAGCCTATGTCTCCCATCAGTTGAAGCAGCACGAGCAGAACTACCCCGTGCATGATTTGGAGATGGGGGTAGTTATTTTTGCTCTTAAGATCTGGCAATACTATCTCTACGAAGTACATTGCGATATCTTCTCCGACCATAAGAATCTTAAGTACGTCGACACCCAGAAGGAGTTAAACATCAGGCAGAGGCACTGGGTGGAGTTTCTGTCGGACTACCAGTATACCATGCACTACCATCCGGGGAAAGCGAACGTGGTCGCAAATGCTCTGAGCCGGAGAGCGAGTACGTCAGGAGTAGGCTCGCAGCTGATGGCCTTGGAGTTGGTTAAAGCATTCAAGGAGATGCAGATTTCACTAGTGTCTGAGGATGACCCAGAGCTATACATAGAGTACCTGGGGTCGATGGTTACTACTAATGATATTCGAGACCGCATCAGAGATGGGCAGATGCTGGATGAGAGAGCTGAGCCAATATTCCGAGCCTTGAAGGAAGGCACGACAGGAGATTACTCTTTGGGGGATGGTCTCCTATGTTTCAGAGGCAGGGTCTACATACCAGCAGGAGGCCAGATCCGGGAGGACATCATGACGGAAGCTCACTGCAGCCGATATTCGGTACACCCGGGGATCACCAAGATGGTAAAAGATTTGAAGAGGACGATGTACTGGCCGGGTATAAAGAAAGATATTACGTACTTTGTGACGCATTGCGAGGCCTGCCAACTCGTGAAGGCAGAGTGTAGGAACCCGGCAGGCTTGCTGCAGCCACTTCTGGTGCCAGAGTGGAAATTTGAAGATATAGGCATGGATTTCATACATAGGCTACCTCGATCCCGTACGGTGAACGACTCGATCTGGGTGATAGTGGACAGGCTAACAAAGTTGGCTAGATTCATTCCAGTGGCGAAGGACGCACTGATTAGTGTATTAGTATGGAGGTTCATTGAGCAGTTTGTGCGTTCTCATGGGGTGACCAAGACTATCGTTTCGGATCGGGATGGGCTGTTTACATCCAGGGAATGGAGGTCATTCCAGGCCCATCTAGGTTCTCGGTTGACATTCAGCACAACTTTTCACCCTCAGACCGACGGGAAGACAGAGCGCACCAACCGTACAGTGGAAGATCTTTTACGCCTGTGCATTTTGGACCGCGGCGAGCCATGAGAGAGATTGCTGCCACTGGTTGAGTTTTCGTACAACAACGTCCATTAGTACACCATAGGTATGGCTCCATATGAGGCGTTGTATGGAAGGAGGTGCAGGACCCCACTATCATGGGTTCAGGATGAGGATCCGCAGGCGCTAGGCTCGGAGTTTATGGGAGATACAAATGCTCAGATTAGATTGATCCGGGACAGGATGTTGGAAGCCTAGAGCAGGCAGGCCAAATACTACGATGCGAGGCATCGTCAAGTGGAGTTCTATGTGGGAGACCGGGTTTTATTTAAGATATGGCCGATGCACGGAGTCTCGCGGGTTTGCGGGCGGAAGAAGCTCAGCCTGAGATATATGGGCCTTATAGGATCCTGGAGCGGATCGGCCCCTTAGCCTATAGACTGGAGCTACCGCCGGAGTTAGCGAGATTGCATGACGTCTTCCACGTCTCCTCACTTCGGAGGGCTCTGCTACGCCCTAAGCTGCTGATTTCCTCGGCAGACGGCCCGGTGGCCTCGGATCGGTCAGTCAATCTGGAACCTATCAGGATCGATGACACAGCAGTGCGGGTCTTGCGACGGAAGAATGTTCCGTTAGTCAAGGTTCTGTGGAACAATCATGGGTAGGAGGAGCATACATGGGAGCCACAGGACTTGATGCGACAAAAATACACTGAACTTTTCCGTCAGGTACACCTCACAACCCCTCTGGACAATCAATTTGCTTTCCTATTTTAAACCAATAGGGCTGAAATTTCAAGAATAGGGGCTAATCTTTTGTTTATTGGGGTGTATATACCTAGTTAATCTGACAAATTGGACTTATATTTGAAACCGCACAAAGCAAACATAACGTAGAGATGTAATCTTTCAATTCTCATGGGATGTTACAAGCTTCTTTTTCCAGATTGGAGTCCCGTAAGCTTAACCTTGATTTCGGGGACAAACTCATTGTTTTTTTTATTGGGATTTGTAACATCCCATTTCCGGTTAGACCCCTGGAAGTGGTTTTATCATAACAGAACCTTAGGAAACCTAAGAGTTGAAGATTATCGACAAAAAAGTTCGAGTCAAGGGGTGGTCATGCCCGTGACCGACCCGTCACGCCCGTAACCTAGGGCATGACCCCTTCGACGATCGTCGACTTCAGGAAGACGATCGTCGAGCTCAGAAATTTCAACACGGGACTGACACACCCGTGACCGATCCGTCACGCCTGTGACCTGGGAATGGCGTTGAGTGAGCTAAGCTCACTCAACGCCATGGGCTTGATGCCGTTGAGTGAGCTTAGCTCACTCAAAGCCATAAGCTGGATTGCGTTGAGTGAGCTTAGCTCACTCAAAGCCATAAACTGGATGGCATTGAGTGAGCTTAGCTCACTCAAAGCCATAAGCGGGATGGAGTTGAGTGAGCTTAGCTCACTCAAAGCCATAAGTTGAATGGCATTGAGTGCACTGACTGCACTCAACGCCATCTGGTGTCGGCAGGATGGCGTTGAGTGAGCTGAGCTCACTCAACGCCGTAGACTGGATGGCGTTGAGTGAGCATAGCTTCCTCAACGCCGTAAACGGCCAGGCAGGATGGCGTTGAGTGCGTTGAGTGCACTCAACGCCATAAGCTGAACGGCGTTGAGTGCACTGGCTGCACTCAACGCCATTTGGTGTTGTCTGAATGGCGTTGAGTTAGCAAAGCTCACTCAACGCCATAATCTGGACGGCGTTGAGTGAGCTAAGCTCACTCAACGCCATCGTCTAAAAGAACATATTCTGGGTGGCGTTGAGTGAGCAGAGCTCACTCAATGCCATAATCCGGATGGCATTGAGTGAGCTGAGCTCACTCAACGCCATAGTCTGGAAT
This sequence comes from Platanthera zijinensis, assembly GCA_039513925.1. NCBI lineage: Eukaryota > Viridiplantae > Streptophyta > Magnoliopsida > Asparagales > Orchidaceae > Platanthera > Platanthera zijinensis. The sequence goes on from CM077086.1 coordinate 138,064,057, forward strand.
GGCGTTGAGTGAGCAGAGCTCACTCAACACCGTAGCTTGATGGCATTGAGTGAGCTGAGCTCACTCAACGCCATTATACTTAGACTTTTTCTGGCATTTTCATTTCTAGCTGGGTGTTGGTTCAGCTGAACCGGGCCGACCTGGGGGTGGGCCGTTTTCTCTAATAAGACCTGATAAGTCTTATTTAATTTAAGTTGACCAGTCATGCTGTGCCACGTGGACCGCCGGTTTTGCAAAAGGGCAGTTACAGCCATGGCCGAGAGCTAGGCTTCATGGCCATCAATGGCATTTGATGCCATGGCCTTCCCTCTTCCCCTGAATCGGCTGGATTCAACTCCTCTCAGGGAGAGGAGGAGTTTCCAGCCCTCCTCCAACTGTCACAGAGCTGTTTTCGTTCCCCTCCATCATGGTCGAGCCAAGCCATTATGGGCCATTAATGGCCACCAGCTTTTTGCCATTCCCCCTCCTTGTCAAAGCTTTTAAACACCTTCAGAGGCCTGGGGGGAGTTTTTCCCAGCTGTTACCCGAAGTTTTCGAGCCTCCCCTTGCTGTTGAAGAATTCCGGCGACGCAACCACCGCGCAAATGGCATCCCGACGGCCTGCACGCCCATAACCCATAGGTCGGAGGATCGAAACCTCCCTCTGATACCACTTGTAAGACCCCCTTTTTTTCTTTTTAGAACACCGGGTTCTTAGCCTAGAACTGCCGCTTTGTGGTGGCACCGACTCACGGGAAGGCCGCCACTACAAAATGCCAATTCTGCCGGCCATTTTCGATCACCAGAGAGAGAAGTAATTACACATAAATGTAAACAAGTCCACAGAAACATGTAAATAAAAGTGAAACCACATCCAGTCCATTAGTAGATAACAACAGGAAATAGATAATAGAAGTACTGCAAAGATACAATTCAGATGAAATATAGATAGACGGGCTCGTGCCCGGTACATCAGAGTCCTCACTACAAATCACTCATCGCGGAAGCTATAAAAATACTAGTCACTCACGGAGCTGGTCGCAGGTGCACCAGTGCTAGACTGACCCACCTCCATGCGCACCGTACTCCGCTGGTGCTGGTCCCTGGACTGCTGGTCCCTGTCTCCCATCCGAAGCTCCTGTAATGTTGTGGTTCGAAAACTATTAGTCATAAAGACTAAGCCCTATCATCCCCTACCCCTCCCCCACGGCTCCTAAGCACCGAGCGGAGAGGAGGAAAGGGAAGCTACAAAGGTGGAGAGTAATCAAGCAGGTGATAATGGAGCTAACCTAACAACTATCTAGAATAAAGTATGTCTAACAATCCTACGGCAGTAAGTAAGTAATAAGGAAAACATGTAGTAAGTGGAAAATATATAAGAAGGCAGACAGAGAACAAAAATAAAGAAGTAAGTAACCTTAAATTATAAGTTTGTATGGGCATTCATTTAAGTTAAGGTTACTTACTTCTTTTTTTTTTCTCTGTCTGCCTTCTTATATATCTGCCACTTACTACATGTTTTCCTTATTATTTACTGTCGTAGGATTGTTTGACATACTTTATTCTAGATAGTTGTTAGGTTAGCTCCATGGTCACCTGCTTGATTACTCTCCACCTTTGTAGCTTCCCTTTCCTCCTCTCCGCTCGGTGCTTAGGAGCCGTGAGGGATGGGTAGGGGATGATAGGGCTTAGTCTTTATGACTAATGGTTTTCAAACCACAACATTACAGGAGCTCCGGATGGGAGACAGGGACCAGCACCAGCGGAGTACGGTGCGCATGGAGGTGGGTCAGTCTAGCACCGGTGCACCTGCGACCAACTCCGTGAGTGACTAGTATTTTTATAGCTTCCGCGAGGAGTGATTTGTAGTGAGGACTCTGATGTACCGGGCTCGAGCCCATCTATCTATATTTCATCTGAATTGTATCTTTACAGTACTTCTATTATCTATTTCTTGTTGTTATCTACTGATGGACTGGATGTGGTTTCACTTTTATTTACATGTTTCTGTGGACTTGTTTACATTTATGTGTAATTACTTCTCTCTCTGGTGATCGAAAAGGGCCGACAGAATTGGCGTTTTGTAGTGGCGGTCTTCCCGTGAGTCGGTGCCACCGCAAAGCGGCAATTCTGGGCTAAGACCCCGGTGTTCTAAAAAGAAAAAAAAGGGGGTCTTACAGTCTGTTTGTTGACGCCCACTGGTAGTTTTTACCTTGATACTAGATATGTTACTTTTTGCTGCTACCTTTCTGGAGTTAGTCTACTTGCTCTGGGATGATTTATGCTAGGTTGCTAGTTACTTTTAAACATAAAAACACTATTATAAGTATTACTCATGATCAGCATGTTTTATAAAACTAGTCACTATTTTTTCAAACAACGTAAAAAGATCATTTTCTTATATATAGTATAAATTAAAAGTAGGGTCCTACATAGTATAAGTTGTCCTCTGGGGACACTTATGCACTCTTTTAGGATGTCAAACCTGAATGAAGTATTTTCCGCAGCGTATAAGTATAGTTTTTAACCTGTGGACTAGTTGATCCACCGCGCCGAGGGATACGGCCTTTAAAAATATAACTGATTTTCTAATCATTTAACTTATGAATTTTCATAAAGTATAGTTGATAGTGGTTTGCCTGAGCATCAGCAGTGAAAGTGAGGGGATAAGTTGTAAACTACTCTAGAGGGGGGGGTGAATAGAGTATTCAAATTTTATGAACAACTAGTCAGCTCCCTTGGAGTTTATTTGCGGAATAAATAATCTGATACTTGAACCCTAAGAGCCTAACACAGTGAAGTGCACAAGTGAGAGAGCTAACTGAAATTTCAGTTTAACTATAAGCCTATCACAGCAACTAGCAATCCTAGGTATTTCTATCACAGCCACAGAATAAGCAATTAAACAAAATAGCCAGAGGGACACAGGATATATAGTGGTTCCCTCTTAATAGGTACTCCACTCTTCTACCACCCTGGTAGGAATCCACTGCAGGTTTTTTGCTAAGGTGCCCTGCCACCAATGATCTGATTCAGGTAGATCAAACAAGACCCTTTGAGCTTTTGATAAGGATGCTCAACCACAGGTTGTTGATAAGGTGCCCTGTCACCAATGTTCACTTTTGAAGAGGTGTGAAAACTCTTTTACAAAGGGGTTGAGAAGGTTAGATTGTCTTCTCTGTTGTTAATAACAGATTAGAGAAGACTTGTGGATTCTCTAAAGAATCAAAGTCTCCCCCTGGCTCAGTGGAAGTCCAGGGAAAGCCTTTGCTTCAGGATGAAGGAGTTTCAGATATACTGAAACTAAATCCTCAGAGATCTGTAGACTGATTTTTATCAGGTCTTCAGATTCTGGAACACTTGAAGCAGAACTGGAGCTGATCTTTCTGAAGTCTTGAAAACTCTAAGCAGATGCTCAGGAGACTTGAGAAAGAAGATGATTGCTCTGGACTTTTGCTTCAGGAAAACTTTTCTTCTCTTCTTGAGAGATGGTGAAGAGCTGCTCTGATGAAGCTTGAGCGAATGAAGCCTTGAGAAGAAAATCTCTCTGTGTCTGTAACTTGCTGTCTCTGCTGGGAGAGAAATCTCTTTTAAAATATGTCTTCTCTTTTTCCCTTGAAACGGCTCTATTAATTTGAATATCTCGAGCCCTGCAACAGGTTATCTCAATATAGAATATAGCAATAGGAATAGAACGAGCTATTAACTCTCTGTCAGTCACCAATAAGGAAATAAATGAATGGGAAAATATCTCAGCATAAAGACTTAACATACTTGGAAATAGCATACAGCGCCAACGGCTAGAATACAGCCTGGAAAGATAAAGTCAACATATTTTGTGTAATAGGACAAAATACTTTATCAAATACGAAATCCCGTAATTTATGCTTAACATATTTGGTAATTAATTCATTTGAATTTAAGCCATAAATTAGAAAAAACAACTTCAGAAAATCTCTCTAACCACAAGCTAAAACACTTGGAAATAAACCAAGGAATAGAATGAATACAAACTGTTAAAGGCAGACAATAATCGTCGAACAGGGGTTCGATGATCGTCGACCTAGCCAACAGATCGTCGACTAAGGCAGAAATCGTCTGGGACAGAAATCGTCGAACAGCTCATGCTATCGTCGACCAACAAGGAATCTGTCGAAACAGAAATCGTGAAGCAAGACTGCGATCGTTGAACTGCTGATGGCAGATCGTCGACCAATCCTTCAGAGCATAATAAACTTGCTCTGAGATCGTCGACCATTGGTCGACGATAATTGTCTTGACTTCAACTATTCTATAGCCCTGCTATCATCGACCAATGGTCGACGATAGCGAGGCCTCGTTCGACGATGGTCGAACGGAAAATGCCTTAACCATATATTCATTCTACAACTTCTAATCTAAGCTCTAGGTCAGTTATAAACTGCCCTAGGGAGACTAAACAAAGTCTAAACATGATCATATATAGTTATATGGATCAAGAGGGGCTGGAAAGGGATTACATGAGCCAAATCACATCTAGGGTACCAACAATCTCCCCCTATTTGGGTCATGTCATCCAATCCAATCTAAAAACTAATACAAACAAGAACAAATGCAAAGTTTAACCATAATATCAAAACACAGGCAATCCACAGAAAACATATAAATCATAAATCAGCAGAATTATAGAGTATCAAGCAGATTTATCAGATGGTTTAGCATCAGAGGAGTTCTTTGGGATTACAGCAGGTTTGAAAATGATTTCTCTATTTAGATTAGCTGCTTGTCTTTTGGATAACATCAGGTCATGTTCACCAATGATCTTCTTTTCACCATAGCTTGGCAGGACTGCAGCAGGATGCAGCTTCATGTATTCTTCAGTATCAAATATTTCTGAGTTGACTTGAATCTTGCTGAGTTCTTTTTCTCTGAATTCAGACATAGTTGAGTATGCTGAAGGGTCCAGTCCTTGAGCTTTGGCTTTCTCCATCATGCTTAGTGCAATTGATTCCTTGAATCTTGCCATAGAGGCAATTCTTTCAGTTTCTGTCTTGTCTGATGGAGAAAGGTGGTCTATCAGTATCAGTTTGAGCTGCAATCTCCATATTCCTTTGAAGAGCTGTAGCTAATCTGCTTGAGTCAATAGGAATCTGTACAGCCTTCTTAGGATCAGATTTAGCATATAAAGATCTTGGAGGTGCAAGTTCAATAAATTTCTTGTTGGACTTCTCTGAATGGACAACTCTTTTTCCTTTTGTATCAACTGTCTTAGGAATAGCAGGTTTCCTTGATGTAGAAGATGAACCTCTCCTGGGAGGAGAAGGTTTCCTTTCTGGAGCTTTCCTTTTGGGAGAAGGAGGAGGAGGAGAGAATATTGGTTGCTGAAAGGTCATCTCCTTTATCTGTTCCATGGGAACACTTTCATTTCTTTGCCTTCCTTGTCCTGATTTATCTTGGCCTCCTTGGCTTTGATTACTTCTTCTCTGGTAGGTCTGAGAAGGATTGGATCTGGCTGATTGAGCAGATGGAGCAGAAGAAAGATTTCCAGAGGCTCCAGCACCAGGAGGTGGAGGAGGACCTCTGGGAGGAAATTTCTGAACTGGAGTATCATATCTCTTGGTTCTCTTCTTCTCTCTTGACTGTTTCCTTGAGAATCTCATCCATGGTTCATACTCTTTGCTCTTAGGATCAATTCCTTTCAGAATGAAATAAGGAATATCCTTGTTTGGATTTGCAGGAGGAGGAGCAGATGCTTTCCTTTTCTTAGATGCAGCCTTTTTCTTCTTCTTGGTGTTATCAGAATCTTCAGAATCATCATCATCATCATCAGAAGAGTGAGATGAGTTTTTGCCAGCATAGTCATCAAAATCTTGCTCTGAGGGATCCTTGGCAGCTACAGCAGGTTCAGCTTTTTCTTTCTCAGGCTTCTCTCTATCTTCCTTTTCTCTTGCCTCCTCAATGGCATCTTGCTCAAAGAGGGCATCAAGATCAACATTAGGAGTACTCTTCCAAAGTTCTGATTCAGGATACAAATCAGGAACTGTCCTGGGGACCAGTTCTGCAGATGGGGCTTCAGCTTCCTTTTCTTTAACAGATCCTGGAGCTTGCTCTGGAATTAGTTCAGCAACTGTAGGAATGGATAGAGGGTAGGTAAGAATAGGTGGAGAAAAGATGACAATATCTGCAGGGGCAGATGCTTTCTCTAGAGAGATGGCTAGGGAATCCATATAAGAATTAGCCAACTCTTCAATGTACTCAGAGGCAATATTCTCAGCCATAAAGGCTATATATTGTTCAAGGTTTAGAGTACCTGAGCTTGAATCCTTTTCAGTCATCTTGGAAGCATTTTCTGCACTATCTTGCACAGCCTCAACTTCTTCAGCAGCAACATTGTTGGTTGTGCCTGCATACAAAGAAAGATAAGTTAACAACCAAGTGGGAATAAAATATTCCCCCAAGGTGAACAACAACAGGTAATTGATAGAATTACCTGAAGATCTACACAGGATACCACTTTGCATCTCGGAAGGAGGTTATAATTCCTTCTAGATGTTCAGTGACATCAGGGATAGACACCTCTGCAAGGCACAAGAGGAGTGCCATACAGGAAAGGAAAAGAGAGTCCTTGACCAAGGGGTCATCAAGGTACTCAGGTCTATAAGGGACCATTTTCTCTTGAAGAGGAGGAACATAAGGAGTAGATGTGAGTGTGAACTCACAGTCTGAGTTAGGAAAGGATTCCAAATCTTCATCAGAATCAATGGAATTTGCAGCATCAACTTGCAACACTGATGCAAGATCATCAGCAGCTGTGATGGGTAGGAAGGAATAAGAAATTAACTCAAAGTTGGAGTTTGAATTAATTAGAATCTTAAATAAAACTATACCATCTGGTTGAGCAGCATCATTCTCAAATTTTTGAACCACTACTTCTGAATCAGTAGTGTTCACTGGAACTTTTTCACAAATGTCCATGGGGACTTCCTCATTGTCTTTCTCAGGGACTTCTTCCTCAGAAGCTAGATTCACTTCTGGTTGCTCTGAATCTTTGTTGACTTCTGGGACCACTACTACAAGATCAGTAGTGTCCACTGGAATATCCTCTAGAATAAGATCAGCCTGTTGATCTTCAACAGCTGCACTATCTTCCAACTCTTTCTCTTGAATTTCTTCCTCTTGTAGCTCTTGAGCTTCTTCTGCAATGGCTGGAAGGGAAGGAAGGGAAGAGTTATCCTGAAGGGTCAAGGCATCACCTGAGACCACTTCAAAAGACATCTCCCCCTGCATGACTTCAGTTGGGGCTGGAGTCATGCACCTCACTGAAGAGGGCTCAGTAGAAGATGGAATGGATTTAATGGCTTCTGTAAGTGCATTTATGGATGCAATGATAGGGGCATTGGCTGCCTCAATCATGGTTTGGATGGATGGGGTGATGAGCTCCACAATGTGTGCAAGCAATTCAGGGGTGATCTGAAATGCTGAGGGAGTGGATGTGGATGGATGACTGTGGGATGCAAGGTGAGGTGGTGATGGAATGATATCAGTATGATCTGCCACATGATCAAATGGATCATGTGGAGATAGGGAATCATCAACATGAGTTTGGGATTCATGTTGAGATAGGTTGGTGAGGATGGTCTCAGTCACCATGTCAACACTGGCTGAAGCTGCCAGATGTTGTGGTGTTGGTGTGGAAATGAATGCAGGTGATGGGGATGTAGTGATAATGAGTGAAGATGGAGGGATTGCTGAGCCTTCCCCAGCAAGATGGAGAGTGGCTGAATCACCCTGGTGTCTGATGAAGGGTTAGGATCAACCCTGACTGTCTTCTTGATAACCCTTTGGGATTTCTTGAAGAGGGAGGGGTCAACCTCTTGCTTGCATTGACTGCAGAGGATGCAGATACAAGCAGCAGGGGTGCTTTCTCAGATAGAAAGACACCCAATACTCTGGCAAGAGTTACTTCCTTCTTGCTATTCTTTCTCCTTATCAATTCATACAAAACTTTTCCCCAATTTATCTGAGTCTTGTTCACCAATGCCGACATCAAGGCAAACTGTTGCCTGTTGATGTTATCATGAGCAGAGTGTTTACCCAAAACAACTTTGCCCACCAGGTCTGCCAGAAACTTAAACTCTGGAGACAGGTTGATCTTCAGCAGCTTTGCTGGAATACCATCAGCATGGCCCATCACTGTTAGCATGCGTCCATACTCCTCTGTATCTTGTTCATATTCTTCAGTTCCAGTTGGTAAATCAAACAGCTCTGTCAAGATATCAGGAGTCAGAATGACCTCCTCTCCATTAATCTTTCCCGTCATTGCTTCGTCGCTGGAAGACGAAGTATACACCCATTCTTTAATCTCTGGTATATTGATCTTGGGCATGGATGACATAAATTTCTTCAGTCCTTGATCTTCACACATCTGCAACATGTCTCTGATTGGTTGATCGCAAAGGCAGAAGGAATCAAAGTCGACACAGAATCCCGTGTCGAACTTCATCCCGGAAAGAACTGCAGGAAGAATCGCCATTTGATTTGAGAGAGAATGGCGAATCGAGATGCAAGGCAAGGGGAGAAGAGAATCGCGCGGGATTAGAGTTCGAGAGCGAATTCTAAGCCAGAATATGAAAAGACGAAACTGAAGGACGACGATCTCCAGACCTAAATCGACTATAAAAAATCTGCGATCGTTGAACACTGATTAAAATCAGGTCGTCGAACAATGACTGACGATAGTCAATATTTAACTAATCGTCAAACATCGACCGACTACTAGCATACACCACGATCGTCGATCAATATATGTTGGTCGACGATTCACCACACAGCAAAACAAATCTGTCGTCGACCAATTAGTCCACGATAGATACCTAAGGAGAGATCGTTGACCAGTTGGTCGACGATTTCTGCCTTACTACTGAACGAACTGTCATCGACCATTGGTCGACGATAGTCCTGACCTGGTCGAAGATCGTCGAGCAGTTGTTCGATGATTTTAGACAGAAAACAGATCTATCCTAATTTTCACTACTCTGAACCATTAATCATACCAAGCTGGTTCAGGAAGAACAAATGCTTTTGTTCATCAAGGGGCTTAGTGAAAATATCTCCTCTCTACAGATCTGTGGATATAAATTCCATACTTATCTTGTTCTTTTCCACATTATCTCTCAGAAAATGATGTCTAATCTCAATGTGCTTGGTCCTGGAATGGTGCACAGGATTTTGAGCAATTGATATTGCACTGGTACTGTCACACAGAATTTTTGTGTTTGAGTGTGTGTACCCATAATCCACTAGCTGATTTTGAATCCACAGGATCTGTGAACAACAACTAGCTGCTGCTATATATTCAGCCTCAGTAGTTGAGGTAGACACAGATGCCTGTTTCTTACAAAACCAAGAGACAAGTCTTTCTCCCAGGAACTGACAAGTCCCTGAGGTGCTTTTCCTGTCAACTCTACAACCAGCATAATCAGCATCTGAATATCCAATTAATTCAAATTCTGACTCAGCTAGGTACCACAGTCCTAAGTTAGAGCATCCCTTATGGTATCTCAAGATCCTCTTGAGAAGAGTTAAGTGAGATTCCTTTGGGTTGACCTGAAACCTAGCACATAGGCATGTAGCAAACATTATGTCAGGCCTACTTGCAGTCAAATACAGCAGGGAACCAACAATGGCTCTATAATTCTTTTGATCAACAGACTTGCCATTGACATCAGAATCAATAACTGCATTTGAGGCCATAGGTGTGCTCATTGATGAAGCATCAGACATTCCAAATCTTTTAACCAGCTCTCTGGCATATTTTGATTGAGAAATGAAGATACCATCAACACTCTGTTTCACTTGGAGACCAAGGAAATAGGATAACTCACCCATGCTGCTCATCTCAAACTTGGAGTGCATTAGTTCAGAGAACCTCTTGCATAGTTTGGGATCAGTGGAGCCAAATATAATGTCATCTACATAGATTTGAACTAACAGTTGTGAGTCCTTATGATGTCTAATAAACAGGGTTCTATCTACTACACCTCTCACAAACTTGTGTTCTAGAAGGAAATTTGCTAAGGTCTCATACCAAGCTCTAGGAGCTTGCTTAAGTCCATATAGAGCCTTTTGGAGTTTGAACACATGAGTGGGTAAGGTTGATGAAACAAACCCTGGTGGTTGTTCAACAAACACTTCTTCCTTTAAATCTCCATTGAGGAAGGCACTCTTCACATCCATTTGGAAGACCTTAAATCTCTTATAGGCAGCATAGGCTAGGAAAATCCTAATGGCTTCTAATCTAGCTACAGGGGCAAAAGTCTGATCATAATCTATGCCTTCCTCCTATCTATAGCCTTGAGCTACTAGTCTAGCCTTATTCCTAACTACTATGCCTTGGGCATCAAGCTTGTTTCTAAACACCCACTTGGTGCCTATGATCAGTTGGCCTCTTGGTCTTGGAACCAAGGTCCAAACTTTACATCTTTCAAACTAGTTAGCTCCTCTTGCATGGCTATAATCCAGTGTGGATCAAGCTCAGCATCTTTAATGGTTAGGGGCTCAACCTGAGAAAGGAAACAAGCAAACATCACATCTTTGTTGAGTTGATGTCTTGTCTGGACTCCTACTGAAATGTCTCCAATCACTTGAGATACAGAGTGATCTCTAAGTGTGACAAGATCAGTAGGTTCAACAATGATCTGATCTTCAACAGTTTCAAGATTTAATTCCTCATGTGGAATTTGATCAACTGTTGGAGCAGGTGCTTTAACTTCAAGAAGTTATACATCAGATTCAGAATCTGAGGAAGCAACCTGAGGGGTTTGTTGGGGATGATTCTCCTGTGTGAGTCTCAAACCTTCCAAATCCTTACTTAATTCTAGGACTTGCACTGTACTGTTAGAAGAAGAATCCTTCTCCTTATAATACATGACTGTCTCATCAAAAGAGACATGTGCAGACTCTTCTATCTTAAGAGAAGATTTATTAAGGACCCTATAGGCTTTGCTTACTTGAGAGTATCCTAGAAAAACTCCCATTGAAGCTTTTGCCTCAAATTTTCTAAGGTATTCTTTGTTATTGTTATGAACAAAAGCTACACAACCAAATACTCTAAAATAGTCTATTTTAGGTTGCACTTGCTTAAGTAACTCATAGGGAGTCTTACCCTTAAGTTTATGTATCAGAATTCTGTTCAATACATAGTTAGCTGTGCTAACTGCTTCAGCCCAAAAGGACAGAGGCATGTTAGCATCTGCCAACAATGTACTTGCAGCTTCAATTAGGGTTCTGTTTTTCCTTTCAACTACCCCATTTTGTTGAGGAGTTCTAGGAGCAGAGAAGCTATGTTTGATACCTTCCTTCTCACAGAATTCTTGCATAAGAAGAGACTCAAACTCAGTACCATGATCACTTCTGATCAAGGCAATCTGAGTAGAATACTCACTCTGTATACACTTTAGAAAATCTGTAAGAACCTTGCAGTTATCAGCCTTAGTTCTCAAGAAGAATACCCAAGTGAACCTAGAGAAGTCATCTACAACTACTAGAGTGTAAGACTTTCCTCCAAGACTCTGTACAGCAATAGGACCAAATAAGTCCAAATGTAGCAAGTACAGGATCCTGGGAGAATCACTTTTATTAACTAATTTAAAGCTATTCCTTGTTTGCTTACCTAATTGACAAGCTTTGCAAAGTCCTTCCTTCTTGTAGGGGCAAGAAGGTAAGCCTCTTACAAGATTGTGTTTAGCCAACCTAGAAATATTTTTCAAATTAACATGACTAAGTCTCTTATGCCAAAGGGTATTATTACTGGTTACTTCATTAAATAAGCATATTTCAGATTTGGATGAATTAAAATCTACAACATAAACATTACCAATTCTAATGCCTACTAACACAACAATATTATTTAAAGCAATATTACAAGCAGTGTCAGTAAACCATACCTTGTACCCAGCATCACACATTTGGCTTACAGAGATTAGGTTGTGCTTTAGTCCTGAGATATAAGCTACCTTCTTGAAGGTTACAGCTCCTATGGTGAAGCTGCCATACCCTTCAGTCTGTCCACAGCTGGAATCTCCAAATACAACTTTTGGTCCCAGCTTGGCTTTGAAACCTGACAGGTTCTTCTTCTTTCCTGTCATATGCTTTGAGCATCTACTATCCAGATACCATTTGTCATGTATGACTGGATAGGTCTTCACCTGCAAAGATATCAATTATACATTATGGACCCAGGTTACCTTGGGTCCAGTGTTCTTCACAAAAGAAAAGCTAGATATAAAAGATCTTGCAGGCTTAGATTGATATCCTAAAGGGTGTGATCTCCTAGGTGGGATAATCCATTCAGTTGAAGGATTAAACAACCTAGGGTAGTGATTAGGATTTGCAGTTCTGGAAGTTTGAATTTTATTTTCTAGCTTAAGTCAAGATCGTCGATCAGTGGTTGACGATCGCAAGCCATATCGTCGATCATTTATGGTAGAACGATGTTCTGGATTCCACGATCATCGATCACTGGTCGACGACTCAAGGTGAGATCGTCGACCTCCTGCACCAAAGCTATTATACTCAGTGTAGGTGTTCAGCGATCGTCGATAGATGTTTGACGATTGGTTTGACGATCGTCGATTAATGTTCGACGATTTCTGTAAAGCTAGAAATTTTTTCTTTCTGTTCTCTTTCTTGATCTTATTACGAATTTTCTTATACTTAATTTCCTCAGTATTTTTTATTCCTGATTCAGAAATAAATTTTACTGGAGTGCTAAATCTCTCCTTTGTGAGGAGGATGGGTTCACTAGGTGTAGCACCTAGGCTTAGTTTATCATTACCAACCCTAGTGTTTGCTATACTGGTTATTTCAGATAGTTTAAGGCTTCTGCCATTTAATTCTTCTTCTAACCACTTAGATTTAGCTAGTTCTAATTTTAGGAATGTTACTTCTCCTTTTGAGCTTTCTAATTCCTTTTCTAATCTAAGTATTTCAGTACTTTCCATGTCTAGTTCCATTATCTTTAATCTAAGTGACTTAATTTCTTTTTCAGATAATAATAAATCTAAACATAGAGTTTTAAATTTTAATTTGAACTCAGGAGATGAAAAATCAAATGAGTTGATTACCTGGTCTTCCATAGAAAGATCTTCTTCATTGTCTCCTTCTTCTTCAGAATTCTCTGCAGCTGACAGAGAGCTGCAGGCATTAATAGCCATGAGGCAGACCTCTTTGGCTTTCTTCTCTTCTTCTTCTTAATCACTGGAGCTAGAGGAGCAGGTATCCTCTTCTGTTTCACTCCAGGTAGCAGCCACAAATCCCTTGTCCTTCTTCTTGTATTTGTGTGAGGAGGACTTGGAGTGGTGCTTCCTGTACTCTTTCTCATTTTTCTTCTCCTTGTGTTTCTTCTCTGGACAATCTGGAGCAATGTGTCCAGGCTTGCTGCAAACATAACAAATGATTTCTTTAGAGGGAGTCTTGTCATACCTTGGTTTATCCTCATACTTGGAGAACTTCTTTCTGAAGTCTCTTCTTCCCATGTTGAGGAACCTCTTGACAATGAGTGCCAGTAACTCCTCATTTGATTGACTTCCTTCAGAAGTCTCAGCAGCCTTAAGAGCTAGAGAGTGCTCTTTCTTTGTAGGTGTAAGAGTCTTTACTTCAGTTGCAGCAGCTCTGCTCTTCAAAGTTTGCTCATATGACTTGAGCTTTCCCAACAGAGCTTCTGTGGAGAGTTCCACAGTGTTTCTGCCATCCTTTATGGGCCATATCCTTGAGTCCCAAGAGATGGGAAGGCACATCAGGATCTTGTCATTGACTTCTGTCAAAGTTATCTCCTTGTCCAAAGACCTTAGTTCACTTATTATTGAACTGAGTCTTGTGTACATTGTGTCAATGTCTTCAGCATCATCCTTCTTGAAATTTTCATACTGAGAAGTGAGGTTGGATATCCTGTCCTTCCTCTCATCAGCTGAGCCAGCAACTATGTGGTTGAGGGAATCCCACATAGCTTTGGCTGAGGTACATTCAGCAAGCTTCTGGAATATTTCATCAGACATTGTCTGAGCTAGGATGTTCATTGCTTTTGCATCAGCTGCTTTTGCCTTCCTGTAATTGTCATTGTAGTCAGGAGGTGGCACAGCACTGAGATCAGCAGAAGTGGAAGTAGCAGCAGCAGGCCTAGCAGTGGTCCTGTCAAAATAGAAGAAAAGATATCTTCATCAATAGAATTCATGTATAGTCTTATCCTGGCCTTCCATATGCCAAACTTGGACAAGTTGCATACAGGAGGTCTGGTGCTTGAATAATCCTTAGACTGGGCCATGTGTGAAAGTGTCTGTGAATGGTATCAGGAAACAACTTATCACTGGATCTTTTAACCCAGGTGTTAGCCTGTATGAACAGCTAACCTCCCTCTGATACCAATTAAAAGTGAGGGGATAAGTTGTAAACTACTCTAGAGGGGGGGGGTGAATAGAGTATTCAAATTTTATGAACAACTAGTCAGCTCCCTTGGAGTTTATTTGCGGAATAAATAATCTGATACTTGAACCCTAAGAGCCTAACACAGTGAAGTGCACAAGTGAGAGAGCTAATCGAAATTTCAGTTTAACTATAAGCCTATCACAACAACTAGCAATCCTAGGTATTTCTATCACAGCCACAGAATAAGCAATTAAACAAAATAGCCAGAGGGACACAAGATATATAGTGGTTCCCTCTTAATAGGTACTCCACTCTTCTACCACCCTGGTAGGAATCCACTGCAGGTTTTTTGCTAAGGTGCCCTGCCACCAATGATCTGATTCAGGTAGATCAAACAAGACCCTTTGAGCTTTTGATAAGGATGCTCAACCACAGGTTGTTGATAAGGTGCCCTGTCACCAATGTTCACTTTTGAAGAGGTGTGAAAACTCTTTTACAAAGGGGTTGAGAAGGTTAGATTGTCTTCTCTGTTGTTAATAACAGATTAGAGAAGACTTGTGGATTCTCTAAAGAATCAAAGTCTCCCCTGGCTCAGTGGAAGTCTAGGGAAAGCCTTTGCTTCAGGATGAAGGAGTTTCAGATATACTGAAACTAAATCCTCAGAGATCTGTAGACTGATTTTTATCAGGTCTTCAGATTCTGGAACACTTGAAGCAGAACTGGAGCTGATCTTTCTGAAGTCTTGAAAACTCTAAGCAGATGCTCAGGAGACTTGAGAAAGAAGATGATTGCTCTGGACTTTTGCTTCAGGAAAACTTTTCTTCTCTTCTTGAGAGATGGTGAAGAGCTGCTCTGATGAAGCTTGAGCGAATGAAGCCTTGAGAAGAAAATCTCTCTGTGTCTGTAACTTGCTGTCTCTGCTGGGAGAGAAATCTCTTTTAAAATATGTCTTCTCTTTTTCCCTTGAAACGGCTCTATTGATTTGAATATCTCGAGCCCTGCAACAGGTTATCTCAATATAGAATATAGCAATAGGAATAGAATGAGCTATTAACTCTCTGTCAGTCCCAATAAGGAAATAAATGAATGGGAAAATATCTCAGCATAAAGACTTAACATACTTGGAAATAGCACACAGCGCCAACGGCTAGAATACAGCCTGGAAAGATAAAGTCAACATATTTTGTGTAATAGGACAAAATACTTTATCAAATACGAAATCCCGTAATTTATGCTTAACATATTTGGTAATTAATTCATTTGAATTTAAGCCATAAATTAGCAAAAACAACTTCAGAAAATCTCTCTAACCATAAGCTAAAACACTTGGAAATAAACCAAGGAATAGAATGAATACAAACTGTTAAAGGCAGACAATAATCGTCGAACAGGGGTTCGATGATCGTCGACCTAGCCAACAGATCGTCGACTAAGGCAGAAATCGTCTGGGACAGAAATCGTCGAACAGCTCATGCTATCGTCGACCAACAAGGAATCTGTCGAAACAGAAATCGTGAAGCAAGACTGCGATCGTTGAACTGCTGATGGCAGATCGTCGACCAATCCTTCAGAGCATAATAAACTTGCTCTGAGATCGTCGACCATTGGTCGACGATAATTGTCTTGACTTCAACTATTCTATAGCCCTGCTATCATCGACCAATGGTCGACGATCGCGAGGCCTCGTTCGACGATGGTCGAACGGAAAATGCCTTAACCATATATTCATTCTACAACTTCTAATCTAAGCTCTAGGTCAGTTATAAACTGCCCTAGGGAGACTAAACAAAGTCTAAACATGATCATATATAGTTATATGGATCAAGAGGGGCTGGAAAGGGATTACATGAGCCAAATCACATCTAGGGTACCAACAAGCAGTTATCCCCTGCTCGACGTGGCATCATGACACATGTTTTCTCCTACTCTGATAATTCATTTTATTCGGAGAAAATGCGGGTTGTGACAGAAGAAGACTCTTGATTTTAATGGTTGTTCTTCTTCTTCTTCATCTTAATGTTCTTTCTCTGGTCTAGCGCTTGTTTCTCTGCATCAATTTGTTGTGTGTACTCTACGTCTCAGAGTGCTGTCAAGAGAGAAAAATGGAAGATTCTTGTTCACTGTTGACTGGTTTTGTATTTCTTGTTCAATTGTTATGTGTTTTTTCGGAAAGAGGAGGAAAATCCCTTTTATATTTTCCATATAAATTTTCTTTTGAAATTGTAATTCCTTCTTGCATTCAATGCTAACGGCCTTGAGAATATTTGCTTTGATTGATTTCCCCAACCGTCCTTTTGAAAATGGCAAGCAATAATCCTGATGAAGATCACAATTAATTATCCGTCTAACGGTAATATTTCGAGAATATTTTAGCATTAATTACTCAGGAATTATTGCAATAGAATAGGGACAGAAGGATTTAAATAACCAAGTCTGGATTCGTCTGTCGAGCTGAGATCCAAGATCGTCGATCTCAGAACTGCTGACTGCTTCTCGATGAATCTTTCCAAAACTGTGCATCAAGATCGTCGAGTTGAGAAGATGTATTCGTCAACTGGAATTTTTGATTCTGGACTTAGGAATGCTGATTCATAGTGTCCAAAGATCATCGAACAGAGAACCAAGTTCGTCGAGCTCAGCTCAGAGAATTTTCTCTGAGTTCGTCGAGCTGAGCACGGCTTTCGTCGACCTGAGTTCGACGAACGTCGAAATCATTTTCTGAGTCTTTGATGTTTCTCTAAGTCTTGAGTCTTTGGAAGTCTATTGATGGCTAGTCCATGCATTGTTAACTCTAAGGACTTGGCCTAGACTCTAGGGCACAACCATGACCCTGACTATACATGTTGGGTCATATGATCCTAACTTAGTGAACTTAGCCCAAATCCAACTAGGGATCCAACAATCTCCCCATATTTGGGTGAGGTCACTAATTACAGACTCATAATAAAATCAAAAATGTAAAAAGCAAGAAAATATATATCTGGAAGGAAAAATTAGCATATACAGCAGATATATATATACAATAAGCTTTGTATCAGGAAATGAGAAAACAGTTTTAAAATATCACAAACTAATCAGTTCAAATTTCATTTCTTCTGCTTTTTCTCCTTGTGCTTCTCCTCTTTATCTTTGTCTCCAGAATGAGTAAATATGATTTCCCTGTTGGGATTTGCAGCTTGAGCCTTGGTCATTGTCATGTCAGCAGCCCCAATGATATTTAAAGAGGTAGTCCTTGGGACCATTGCTTCTGGATGCAATTTCATGTAGTCATCAACATTAAATATTTTATTAGCCTTTTCAAACCTATTAAGCTCTTCCTTTCTGTACTTGGACAATGTAGAGTATTGAGAGGGATCCTACCCTTCAGCTTTAGCTTTATTAATCATTGAAATGCCAACCAGTTCCTAAAGTCTGGCGATCCTAGCTGTTGTAGTTGTCTCTGGATTTTCAAATGGTACAGGTGGGGAAGCAAGTCTTTTGGGGCTTTTAGCCTTTTGATGTTCAGGGAATTGTTGTTGTTGTTGTTGTTTATGCTATTGTTGTTGATACTGTTGCTTGCCAGATGAAGATCTACCTTATTGTCTTTGGTAAGTTTGAAACTGGGTAGACCTTTGGGAAGTTGTGTCTGAAGTACCAGCAGTTGATGGAGGAGGAGGAGGAGGGTCCTTTCTGTATCTTTGAGTGGGAGGAGGTGAATATCTCTTGCTTCTATTTCTTTCTTTCTGTTTCTTTTTGGACAACCACATCCATGCTGGCATGTCCTTATAAGGGGTAATTTTATGCAGTATATAATATGGAGTGTCATTTGCTGGATTTGGTTTGGGGGCAGGAGGTGGAGGTGCTTTCCTCTTCTTGGATGTTTTCTTTTTCTTAGGATCCTCATCTGAGTCCCCATCATTATTATCATCATCATCATCAGAATCTTGTGGGTTATTATATAATGCATTTATTTATCTTAGAGTCTTTGCAGATATTTCAGGTTTTTCAGCCTGGAAGGGAGCTGGAGGAGGAGCTGGAAAACTGTACACTTCAGTTCTTTCAACAAATGACTTATTTTCCTCTTCTATATCAGCCATGATCAATGCATCAAGATCAGGCATAGGTGAATCATCCATAACAAAAACTAGAGCAAGAGGAGATGAGATAATAGGGGAAACAGCTCTTGGAGGAGATGGAATGGTTGGGATTCCTAGAACAGCAAAAGTGGCCTTAAGTTGCTTGGCAACCTTGGGGCTTATTGGTGAGGTGTAAGGGACTATAGCCATTGATGGCTTAATGCTTTCCTCTGGCAGATAGTTCAAAAGAACTATATCAAACATGCTCAATAAATTTACAAGATCAATTGTGGGATTTATAATAAAATCACCAACAGTTGCTTTTTCTTGGACCTGCTCATTTATTTCCATATCAGATTCAATAAAATGAATGAAATCAAATAAATCCACAGTATCTGTTTCTACATCTTCTACGGCTATTAGTTCTGCTGTTGCTGCTGCTGGTACTGCTGCTACTTCTTCATAGAGTATCTCCCCTTGCCTGGTTTCAGTGGTAACTGAAGCCAGGCTCCTACTTAAAGAGGGAGCAGCAGAAAGGGCATTGATTTGAGAAGCAAGGGAGGAAATGGAAACAACAAGAAGAGAAATAGCCTATGCTATGATGGTCTTGAGAAGGGGTGTGAGAAGTGCAAGGAGTGGTGGTATGATGGAGGGATCTAATAGTGGTGAGGCAGAGGTTGTGGCAGGGGGTGTTTGAATGAGGATAGAGGTGGGGATGGTAGTAGTTGGTGGAGTTAGAGGTGGAGCATCTTGCATGTGAGTTTCTTGAGGAAATTCATCTTGAGGAGAAGGAGTATTGAGGGGGATGATAGTAGATTGAATGTTGGTAGGGATGATAGGTTGGATAGGGGAATGACAACCAAGTGCGGTGGAAGAGGAGATGGGGGTGGTGATTGTATTGATGTATCATGTTGGGGGAAAGGAGTAGGAAAGTGATTATGGGTTAGATATATAGGAATTGGGGATGATGGAGGTGTGGGAGTAGAGACTGGGATATGAATGGATTGTGAGGTTTGTTGATGTACTATCTGAGAGGGAATTTGGATAGCTGGAAGTTGTGGGATGGAGGATGGAACCTCTTAAGTAGGGTGGGAAGTGGCTGGAGCAGCCCTGGTACTCTTTGAAGCCCTGATGGAAGAGGAGGTAGCCTTGGAGGGCTTGGTGATAGTCCTCTCACATTTTCTAAAGAGGGCACAGGTGAGCCTCTTGATGGCATTTATGAATATGGTCTGGGAGACCAGGGATTCAAAAGCCTTCTCTTTTAGGAAGATCCCTAAGATCCTTCCAAAGGAAACATCTTTCTTAGTATTCTTTTTCTTATTCAGATCAAACATGATCTTAGCCCAGTTGACTTGCTTCTTATTTACCACTGCAGACATTACCAAAAATTGGTGCCTGGTTATATAGTCATGGGCAGTGTGCTTCCCCAGCAGGACTTTCCCCACAATGTCTGCTAGAAACTTAAATTCAGCAGACAGGTGTTTCTTCAGCAGTTTGTTAGGGTTTTCTCTAGAATAACCCATCAGACTTAGCATCTCAGCATACTCTTCATTCTCAATCTCCAATTCTTTTGTTCCATTATTTAATCCAAAAATTTCAGTTAACACTACAGGGGTAAGGGAGACGACATTACCCGATATAGTTCCTGTCATTGTATTCTCTTCTGTAGTGGAGGAAGTATAGACCCACTCCTAGATTGCAGTGCCAGATATTTTGATCCTTGTGGACAGTAGATTCTTCAACTGCTGTCCTTTAAGCAGTTGCAAGATTTCCAGGAAGATGGGGTCGGAATGTTGGAAATAATCGAAATCGACATCAAAGAAAGTATCGAATTTCATTGTTGTGAGATTTCCTGCTGGAATCGCCATTTTGAGCACCTGCAAGAGAAAAACAAAGATCAACTGCAAGGAACTGAAAGCACGAGACGGAGGTCGAAGAAAACCTAGATATAAGGTTTTCTAGAATATGAATCGACAAACTCCGTTCCACGAAAAATAAAAAAAATTCTTCGATCTGAGGTCAACGAAATAATTTAAAGTTAAACAATTCATCGAGCTCAGTCTGAAGGTTTGAAGACATTACATCGAGCTCCGTTTGACGAAAGTTTTCTGAGGCAGATTCGTCGATCTCCGGTCGACAAATATCTCAAGAACTTTTCCTAGTTCGTCAAGATTTGTTCGACGAACTTTGAAAAATTTGTTGAGTGCAGACAGAAACTAAACTAAGTCTTCTCCATTGATCTTTCCAAGCTGATTTATAACGAACAGGTGGTGTATTTCATCCAAGGGTTTTCTGAAAATATCAGCTCTTTGTAAATCAGTGCAGATATAGACAAGTTTAATTTTGTTTTTTCTACACACTCTCTAATGAAATGATGCCTAATGTCTATATGTTTTGTCCTACTGTGATGGACTGGATTTTATGCTATAGATATAGCACTTGTGTTATCACATAAGAGGGTTGAATTATTTAAGTTGAAGCCATAGTCCAGTATTTGGTTTTGGATCCACAACATCTGGGAACAACAACTGCCAGCTGCAATATATTCTGCTTCAGCAGTTGATGTAGACACAGATGACTGCTTTTTACAAAACCAGGACACTAATCTCATACCAAGGAACTGGCAGGTTCCTGTGGTACTCTTTCTATCCACCCTGCACCCAACAAAGTCAATATCTGAGTATCCAGTTAACTCAAATTCTTACTCAGTAGGATACCAGAGTTCTAGACTGGGATAACTCTTTATATATCTTAAAATTCTTTTTAGAAAAACTAGGTGAGATTCTTTAGGGTTCACCTGGAATGTAGCATAAAGACATATGGCAAACATGATGTCTGGCCTGTTTGCTGTAAGGTATAGTATGGACCCAATAATTCCCCTATATAGTTTCTGATCCACAGGTTTCCCATGTGCATCAGAGTCTATTACAGCATTTGTAGACATGGGTATTTCCTTTGCCGAGGCATCATCCATCCAAAACTTCTTTATAAGCTCTTTAGAATATTTAGATTTGGAGATGAAGATGCCATCAGGGAGCTGCTTCACTTGGATACCAAGGAAGTAGGAGAGTTCACCCATGCTACTCATCTCAAATTTTGAATGAATGAGGTCAGAGAACCTCTTGCATAATTTAGAATCAGTAGACCCAAATACAATGTCATCCACATATATTTGTACCAACAAAGTTTGGTCCTTATGATGTCCAGTGAATAAGGTTTTATCTACTATGCCTCTAATGAATTTATGCTTTATAAAAAAGTTGGATAGGGTCTCATACCAAGCTCTTGGAGCTTTCTTTAAAATATAAAGAGCTTTATGCAATTTAAATACATGAGAGGGATAAGTTGGAGAGACAAAACCTGGAGGTTGTTCAACATAAACCTCTTCTTTGAGTACTCCATTTAGAAATGCACTCTTAATATCCATTTGATATACCTTGAATTTTTTGTAGGCAGCATAGGCAAGAAATATTCTGATTGCTTCTAACCTTGCAACAGGGGCAAAGGTTTGGTCATAGTTTATCCCTTCTTCTTCCCTATAACCTTGAGCAACAAGCCTAGCCTTGTTTCTCACAATTACACCTTGGGCATCTAGTTTGTTTCTATATACCCATTTGGTCCAAATAACTGGGTAGTCTTGGGACCAAATCCCACACTGTACATCTCTCAAATTGGTTGAGTTCCTCTTGCATAGCAATTATCCAGTGGGGATCTTGCTTAGCATCTTTTATGGATTGAGGTTCAACTTGATAGAGGAAACAAGCATGCATCAAGTCTTGGTTGTGTTGATTCCTTGTCTGTACACCTATTGACATGTCTCCAATCACTTGAGATCTAGGGTGATCCCTTAGTGTGACAAAGTCAATGGGTGGAGTTGGTTCAGCAACAACATTTTGAATTAATTCGTCTTGTGGAATAATGTTTGCTGTTGGATGAGGTTCAACTTCTTCCAACTATTCTTCTTCACTATCTTCATAAACCTGTGGAGAAGGATGTGTTGGAGCCTCATGGGTGAGGCTTAATTTATCCAAAGTCTCACACAAGTGAGGTACCTGCAAAGGATTACTCGTAGAAATCTCTTACTCCTTGCAAACACATATTAGTCTCATCAAAAGTGACATGAATTGATTCTTCAATTTTTAAAGATGATTTATTAAATAACCTATAAGCTTTGCTTACTTGGGAATATCATAGAAAAATTCTCACTTCAGCCTTAGCTTCAAACTTTCTAATATATTTCTTATTGTTATTATGTATATAACATATGCAACCAAACACTTTAAAATAGGTGATTTTAGGTTTCTTCCCTTTAAGAAATTCATAGGGAGTCCTATTCTTCAGTTTATGTATCAAACTTCTATTCAGTACATAATTTGTTGTGCTTACTACCTCTACCCAAAAGGATAGGGGCATGTAAGTATCTGCAAGTAATGTGCCTACTGCTTCAATTAGGGTCCTATTTTTCCTTTCAGCTACCCCATTTTGTTTGGGAGTTCTACGAGCTGAGAAGCAATGCTTGATACCTTCCTTTTCATAGAACTCATGTATAAGAAGAGACTCAAACTCTGTACCATGATCACTTTTGATCAATACAACATTAGTAGAGTACTCAATCTGTATGGTCCTGAGAAAATCTGTAAGAACTTTAAAGGTACCTGACTTAGATCTCAGAAAGAACACCCAAGTGAACTTTGAGAAGTCATCTACAATAACTAAAGTGTAGGATTTCCCTCCTAGGCTTTGTACAATAATGGGTCCAAAGAGATCCATGTGTAGCAAGTATAAGATCCTAGGTGAATCACTGTTATTTACTGATTTAAAGCTAGATTTAGTTTGCTTGCCTAGTTGACAAGCCCTGCAGAGGCCTTCCTTCTTGTAGGGACCAGAAGGTAAACCTCTCACAAGGTTGTCTTTTGATATCCTATCAAAATTTTTCATGTTTACATGTCCTAGCCATTTATGCCAAAATTCATTCTGATTACTAATCATGTTAAGCAGATATCTGAATTGGAGGAATGAAAATCAACTAAGTATATGTTTCCTTGTCTATTCCCAATTAAAACATTTTGATTTTCTTTATTTGAAATAATACAAGATGTTGAGTTAAAGTGTACCAGATAACCTTCATCACATAATTGGCTTATAGAGATGAGGTTGTGCTTGTGTCCTCTTACCTAAGTCACCTTCTTGAAAGTGACAGCTCCAATCATTACTTCTCCATAGCCTTCAGATTGGCCATACTTTGAGTCACCAAAGATTACCTTTGGTCCCAGCTTGGACTTGTAGTTGATTAGGTTTTCCTTGTTGCCAATCATGTGTTTGGAGCAACCACTGTCCAGGTACCATGGTTGATTCACAATTGGACAGCTCTTTATCAGCAAATAAAATAGTTATTTGTTCTTGACCCAGGTTACCTTGGGTCCTTTATATTGCTGATATGAAAAACTAGATATTATAGAGAATTCTGGTTGAGATTTGTATCCTAATGGATGATATCTTCTAAGTGGAATTATCCAATCAGCTAATGGATTAAATGGTTTCCTAGGTTTATTAGAGTTGCGGTTATAGTTATGATTATTAGCAAGTATTTCTGGGTTCGACGAAGTGTTGTGAGTTCGTCGATCAGAGTTCGACGAATTGGGATGACATCGTCGATCTCTGCTCAGAGGATGAACAAGTTCATTTTTTGTGCCCCAAGTTCGTCGATCTCTGCTCGACGAACCATACACAGTTCATCGGTCACAGTAAGACGAATGATTATTATATAAATTTGCGTTCAGCGTTTGTCGACTTGAGTTCGATGAACTGGACACATTTCGTTGATCCGGGTTCGACGAAATCTGCTGAACTTTGTTTTTACTTAAGGTTTTCTGATTTTTGTTATTTTGACTTTTTGAATTAGGCATTTTCTCTATGGTTTGTTTGTTGGTAATTATTTCTTTCCCCTTAGCAGAAACAAATTTAATGGGGGTTAACAAGATATTCTTCTTAAGAATGGGGGGCAAACTTGATGAAGCACCCAAGCCCAGCTTACCATTCAGTCTGACATTAACTGTGCTTGTAATATCCATCAACTTGAGTCTTCTCCCTTTGAGAGATTCCTCAAGTTGTTTGGCCTCACATAGCTATGTCTTCAAGGAATTGATTAGTTCATTAGCTTGATTTAGTTCAGCCTTTAGCCTATTGTTTTCAGAAATAACATTTTCTTTGTTTCCTAGTCTCTCCCTAAGTGTCTTAATTTCTTTTTCTGAATTTATTAGATCAATGCACATGGTTTTAAATTCAGATTTAAATGAATCAGAGCTATAATCAAAAGAAGACAATACCAGGTCAGCTTTAGATTCTGAAGCTTCTTCATTGTCTGATTCTTCTTCATCTGAATGACTTCTGGAGGCATCAATGGCCATGAGGCAAACTTCTTCGGCGCTTGCCTCTTCTTCTTCTTCACTAGAGCTGGAAGATGAGGATTCATCTTCTGTTTCACTCCAGCTTTCAGCTACAAAGCCATTCTCCTTCTTCTTATGTTTGCTAGAAGAAGGCCTGCTGCTTTACTGTCTTCTAGAATCCTTCTCTCTTCTCTTCTCCTTCTTCTGATTCTTTGGACACTCTGAGAGGAAGTGTCCAGATTTCCTACAGCCAAAGCACACCACTTCTTTTTTGGGGGTTTTGTCATACCTTGGCTTGTCATCCTGCCTGGATGACTTTCTTCTGAAATCTTTCATTGCCATTTTGTAGAATCTTCTGGCAAATAGGCCCATCAAGTCTTCATTGATTGTTGGAGTCTCTGTCACCTCAGTAGCCTTGGATGCAATGCTGTGCTTCTTCCTTGCTGGTGGAGGTGTTCTCTGCTCAACTGCTTCTCTGGATTTGATGAGATGCTTATAGGACTTTTGCTTTCCCAAAAGCGATTCAGTGGAAATCTCATTTAGGCTCCTGGCCTCCTTGATGGGCCAGATCCCTGAATCCCATGAGCTTGGGAAGCACATAAGGATTTTATCATTCATCTCTGTGAGGGTGATGTCCTTATCCAAGGTTCTTAGCTCATTGATGATTGAGCTCAACCTATTGTACATGTCTGCTACTGATTCTGCTTCCTCCTTCTTGAAATTCTCATATTGGGATATGAGATTGGATCTTTTATCTTTCCTTTCATCTGCATATCCAACCACCATTTGAATTAGGGAATCCTAGATGGCCTTGGATGATATGCATTCAACCACATTCTGAAATATGTCATCTGACATTGTTTGGTCCAGAATGTTCATTTCTTTAGCATCAACAACTTAGGCCTTTTTCTGAGCCTTAGTCCACTCAGGTGGTGGAACTACATTAGTGCTGGATGTTGCTGTAGAGGTAGATGCTTGAGGGGGACCTGTCAAAATAGAGTTGTAGATATCTTCATCAATAGAGTTCATATACAATTTAATTCTTGCCTTCCAGATGGCAAACTTGTTTAGATTGCATACAAGAGGTCTGGTGCTTGCATAATCTTTGTTCTATGCCATGTTGTGTGTATAAACCTAATAGAAATGAAATGACAGATATAACTCAGGATCTTTGGTTCAAGGGTTAGCTTGTACAATCAAAGAACCTTCCTCTGATACCAATTGAAAGTGAGGGGTTAGATCTGGTATACTGTAAAGGGGGGGGGGGGTGAATAGAGTATCTTTAGGTTTTAAAACTTTTGTTGTAAATAAAAACTTATTCCTAAATTAATATGATTTTTCACAGGCACAACAAATATAAATAATCACAAACACAGCAACCTAACTAGCATAGCCACAACAAGAACAAAAGAAAAGAGCATCAAGACAACACAAGAATTTTATAGTGCCCCCAACCTGGGTACATCCACTCTTCTACCACCTTGGTTGAAATCCACTCAGGTTTTTGATCAGGTGACTGCCACCAATGAGCTTTTGATCAGGTGCTCAAAAACCAAACCTCAAGTATTTTGACCAGGTGACTTGCAACCAGGAATAACTTTTGAAGGGAGTTAAGAACCCTTTATACAGTGGGGGATGAGAGATTGATTTTGTCTTCTCTTTCTCAAAGTACAATTGAGAAGACTTTTGTGGATTTTGATGTTGGCAAAGGCTCCCCCTGAGATATTGAATGGTTTAGGAAGTTAAAGCTTTGCTGCAGGGTGATAGGCCTTCAAGCTTTTTTTGACCAGAAGAGCTCCAGGGACTTCTTGAATGATACTGTAGTTGTTATCCTTTGAAGAATCCTGGGATGAGGACAGAAGAAGACTCTTGATTTTAAAGGTTGTTCTTCTTCTTCTTCTTCAGCTTAATGTTCTTTCTCTGGTCTAGCACTTGTTTCTCTGTATCACTTTGTTGTGTGTACTCTACGTCTCAGAGTGCTGTCAAGAGAGAAAAACAAAAGATGCTTGTTCACTGTTGACTGGTTTTGTATTTCTTATTCAATTGTTGTGTGTTTTTTTTTCGAAAAGAGGAGAAAAATCCCTTTTATATTTTCCATATAAATTTTCTTTTGAAATTTGAATTCCTTCCTGCATTCAATGCTAATGGCCTTGAGAATATTTGCTTTGATTGATTTCCCCAACTGTCCCTTTGAAAAAAGGCAAGCAATAATCCTGATAAAGACCATAATTAATGCTCTATCTAACGGTAATATTCAGAGAATATTTTAGCATTAATTACTCAGGAATTATTGCAATAGAATAGGTACAGAAGGATGGAAATAACCAAATCTGGATTCGTTTGTCGAGCTGAGATCAAAGATCGTCAATCTCAGAACTGCTGACTGCTGCTCGATGAATCTTTCCAAAACTGTGCATCAAGATCGTCGAGCTGAGAAGATGTATTCGTCGATTGGAATCTGATTCTGGACTTAGGAATGATGATTCATAGTGTCCAAAGATCATCGAACAGAGAACCAAGTTCGTCGAGCTCAGTTCAGAGAATTTTCTCTGAGTTCGTCGAGCTAAGCACGGCTTTCGTCGACCCGAGTTTGACGAACGTCGAACTCATTTTCTGAGTCTTTGATATTTCTCTAAGTCTTGAGTCTTTGGCAGTCTGTTGATGGATTTTCCATGCATTGTTAACTCTAAGGACTTGGCCTAGACTATAGGACACAACCATGACCCTGGCTATACATGTTGGGTCATATGATCCTAACTTAGTGAACCTAGCCCAAATCCAACTAGGGATCCAACAGGTACATTGCTTGCTGATGCATACTTGCCCCTTTCCTTTTGGGCAGAGGCAGTGAGCACAGCAAACCATGTCCTGAATAGAAGTTTAACACATAAGCTAAAGGCTAAGACCCCCTATGAGCTACTCAAAGGGAAGAAACCTAAAGTAGACTATTTTAGAGTATTTGGTTGCGTTTGTTATATTCATATTAACAACAAAAAATACACTAGAAAGTTTGAAGCCAAGTCTGAAATGAGAACTTTTTTAGGATATTCCCAAGTAAGCAAGGCTTATAGGGTCTATAACAAATCTACCTTGAAAATAGAAGAGTCTGTATATGTAATCTTTGATGAAAATAATATGTTTTATAAGGAGAAGAATACTTCTACAAGTCAGAACTTGCAGGTACCTACTTTGTATGAGAATTTGGATGTTGTGACACTCTCTCCTTAGGTTGTTACACCATCATCTCCACAAATAGTTGAAGGCTGTGATGAAGATATCAGTAAGCCCACTAATAGTGTCCCAGCAGCTGAAATAATTCCATAAGAGGAATTAGCTCCACCAGCTGTTGAGCAACCAACTCCTCTTGTTGATTTAGTCACACTTAGAGATCATCCCGTATCCCAAGTGATTGGAGACATATCAGCAGGTGTGCAGACTAGACATCAGCTCCACAAGGATTTGATGCATGCATGCTTCATATTTCAAGTTGAACCTCAATCCATTCAAGATGCAGAGCAAGATCCCTACTGGATCCTTGCAATGCAAGAGGAGCTCAACCAATTTGAGAGGTGTAGATTTTGGGAACTAGTCCCAAGACCAGAGAACTATCCAATATTTGGAAAAAAAATAGGTGTTTAAAAACAAGATGGATGTACAAGGAGCAATCATAAGGAACAAGGCTAGGCTTGTTGCTCAAGGGTATAGGAAAGAAGAAGTCATTGATTATGATCAAACCTTTGCTCTAGTGGCAATGTTAGAGGCAATCAGGATCTTTTTGTCCTATGTTGCTTCTCAAAAATTTAAAGTCTATCAAATGTTTGTTAAAAGATCTTTTCTGAATGGAGAACTGAAAGAAGAAGTCTATGTTGAACAACCACAAGGTTTTATCTCTCTAACTCAACCTTCTTTTGTTTATAGATTGCATAAAGCACTTTATGGTCTTAAACAAGCTCTAAGAGCTTTGTATGAGACCCTAGCTAGCTTCTTGTTAGAATATAGATTTTCTAGAGGCATAGTAGATATGACTTTATTTGTTAAACATCATCATGATAAAATATTGTTAGTAGAAATATATGTAGATGACATAATATTTGGATCTACTGATCCCAAACTATGCAAGAGGTTTTCCAACCTTATTATAACGCCCCTGGTTTTTTCTGTGTTTTGTTTTGACCATTCTTGGCGTTTTGATGTCGCGTTGTCGGCTTTTTCCTTTGTTAGAGCGTGGTCATAGTTCTTTAGGTTCCTCTAGTGATCTATTAGGAGCCTGTTTGCAAGATTCCCCAGCAAGCCGGAGTCTGTTTTGGTAACTCGGTTAGGCCTCTCAGGGAATGCTTGTGTTTTGGCTTCAGGCAGTGTTAGCCCAAGTTTTAATCATCGGATGTTGTTTTCGACTTCACCGTTGTGTTTGTAACTGTGGTGTTTAGCTACGGGGCGAGTTTTGTCGAAATCTGAGATCGTTCGTTTCTCGCGTCGTTTTGACGTGCGTTTGGTTAGCCGGTAGTGGCTGTCCGTTTGTTGTGCTTGCCCTGGTGTGATCGAGCTTGGTAAGGCCGGTGCTTGTTTTAGGCTAAAAATATTTAGCCTTTGTTTTCATTTGGTGAATATTTATATAGGTATATGTATGTATATATATATAAGTGTGCTGTGTATGTATTTATATATATCTATATGTGTGTATATATATAAATATATATATATATATCTGTCCATATATATATATATATATATGTATATATATATACATTACTATTTAAGTGCATAGTAGTAGATGGGGGCTCGGGCAGCAGCTTCAGTTAGCTTTTCCTTAGCTTAGTGCTAGCTGTAATATGAATGCATATATATACTATATAATATATATATATGTATATAAATTAAAGCAATAGTGGCTGCTATATAATATACTTAAGTGCTGGTTGAGTGAAGCAGGGCTCGGGTTAGCTGTTTAAGATAAGAATCAAGCTTATAGTGGCCGAATAAACTAGTATTAGATCTAAGCTTTGGTGGCTAAGTATCAATATTTTAATAGCTTAGTGAGGCTAGATAATATTATAATATTGGCTAGTGGGGGGTATATCCAAAGCTTTCTCTTTATCTCCTTCCCCATTCCCGAGCAAAAGCTTCCAGCGGAAGAAACGGAAGGAGCCGGCGGTGGAGCTGCTGTCTTGACTAGTTATTCCAGCTTCTCTAGAGCTCAGTTTGCCTGGGGAATTCCAGTTTTGAGCTGCTCTCGCCGAGAGCTAGCTTCCTAGGTATGTGAGTTGGCCTTTAGGGCTTCCTTTAAAGGGCAATAAATTTCGGGTTTTTTTCCTTTTCTTTTCCTTCCCTTAAGCTCCAGATTTCTTTTTCTAGGTAGCCTTACTGCCGGTGCCAAGTTCGTGGAGTGTAGGCTACTGTTGGACCTTAGTGCTAAGGCAAGTGGCTCCCTTGGCCCTTGTCGATTTCATTCCAGTTTTCTTTTAGTTGTGCTTCTCAGTATTTAATTTTGCTAGCCTAAAGCTCCAGGTTTGCTCTTTTTCCGATTGTAAAGCTTGTCTTAGGTGATTCCAAGGATGCTGGTTAGTACTAGGATAAAGTTTAGCTTAGTGGTAGGCTAGGTTTGCTGCTAGGTCGGTTAAGGAAGAGCAGCATGAGCCTTGGAATTTATTTTTCCAAGGCTTTGCTTGTCTTGCGTTGGGATGTGAGCTTCTTTAGGGATGTTAGAAAAGTTTTACCTTCCTAAGGGGGATGTTGGGGGTGTTCGGCTAGTTTTTGCATGCCGACTCGTGGGCTATGACCGGAGGGGGTGTTGTTGTTTGAACTCTGAGGGGTGAATTATGTGTGCTGAGCTGTGGCCACCACTATGTTTGGACACTGTGGCCAACTTTTTGGGTGTGTGGACTCTAAAGCTGCCACCGGTTGTGTTTCACCCTTGAGTATTTTTGGGGTCTGGTTGTTGGTGCTGGACATTGTGGCCACACCCTCCAGCCCCTTATTTTTTTTACACCCCGGTCATTTGCCCACAAACCTAGGACTGTTGGTTTCCTATTGTCTACTTTTTGTTTCTCCCTGCTTTTATTCTGATACTTTACTACTGCAGGTTGATTTCTTTCCAGAGCAGGTAGTTTTTGTGCTCACACTTGGTGTGATTTGCCTTTATTTCCCTTTAAGCAATAATTCTTTCTTTTTCCTGATTTCTGTTGTTTAGTACTTTGTTGCCGGGTTGGAAAACCCTTCATTATTTAAGTAATCTGACACACCTTTCTTTTGTTTATTTCCTTGCTGAGACATTTCTTTTCTTGAATGTCTCAGGTCAAGGTTGTAGCCGATTGAGCGGTTGATTTTCCATTTACTAGGTCTTGCTGGTAGCCTCCAGGGTAGCAGAGTTGCAGATCATTCACTTGTGAGGTAGTCATTTTTCTTTTCTGTATGGATATGCACACTCACCGGTGGGTTCAGGGGTTGTCGATGGCCACTGGTGGCTTTCTTGTTTTGCTAAGTATGAATTTAGACCGCTGTTTTTCCCTCTTGGGGTTGTTTACTGATGCGCGTAAAATATGACAAGCGTACCGGTCGCACAAGTAATAAAGTTTGGGAATAAATCCCTGAGTGTCGGTCTCTTGAGGAACACAGTAAGGGATGAGTTAATGTCGAGGAGGACTTGAGATTGAAGTCCTCGGGTGGGCTCAAAAAAGGGGGGGTTTTGATTGTTGCGGAAACAGGAAGTAAAATCTACAAGCTACTCCTATGCAACGCCGCTATGCGATGCTTCGCCAGGCGGGATGGAAACTACACGGGCCGTTATGCACCGAATCGCTTGGCGGATGGACGAGTAGGCTAGCGGATGAGGTGGTTAGAATGGCGGAATGAGGGTCATGAGCACCTCTTCGCAACGCACGCCACTAGCAATTGCTAGTGCGGCAAGGGTGGATGGTGGAGGATGGAATATGGCGCACCTCAAGTAAATATAACAAAAACACTAACTCACATAGACATGAATAAGAGTAAATGTTAACTACAAATAAGCATTCTTCATCAATACATGGAAAATAACTAAGCTAACAACAACAAGAGGAAGAGGTGTGCGAATCGACCGAATCCGAAGCCTTATTGAGGGTTCACGGTTGGAATCCCGAGTTGTCAATCTGAGTCCAAGCTCGGTCCTCAACTGCGTCCGGGGTAGAGGAGGCTGTCACTCACTCCCAATGGACCCGTCTTCTTCGTTGAAATGACCCGGTAGATTGGGCTCCAGCTCCTCCTAGCTTGATGGAGAAAGCTCGGTCAAAACTCCGCTTGAAGCTTGGGGATGAAGGAGGAGGCTGAGGGGATGCTCCGGCTTTGATTTGGCATTGAAGGCTTTCCTGGAGCAACTCCTTATGGTGGAGGATGATGGAGGGCGGCGAAATCCCTCTTCGGAGCAGAAAACGGCGGAAAATTGCGGAAAGGGGCGATAGATCGAAATTACGGCAGAACCTGCGTATTTATAGAAAGCAGAATAAATAGCGCGCACGATCACTGGCGCATGACCAGTGATCGTGCGCCCTGTGGTCAGTGATAGTGCGCGAAGGCCAGGCAGAACTCAAGGAAAAAGTGGAATCAACGCGCACAATTAGTGGCGCACAACTAATGGTCGTGCGCACTGAAGTCAGTGGTCGTGCGATTGCCCCGACAGAACTTTGGAAAGTGGGGAATAGGTACGCACGATCAGCGGCGCACGACCAGTGGTCATGCGCAACAAAGCCGATGATCGTGCGGAGTAAACCTGTTTCCAAATAATCTCGGGACACGCACACGACCCCTAAACCCAGCACTGATATGCGCAGACATTCCAAACAAGCACAGAACGGAGTACAATAATAGAAGAACACAAAATAAACACAACCACGGGCCAAAAGTGCACTTCCTAAAGAAATAAGGATAAAATGAAATATGAGCGATAACGAACTCAAAGTGAAGTGCAAGCGTACAAAAACAAGCCCAGATGAGTCCGAAAATCATTATATAAATAGGACTCATCACACCCCCAGACTTAACTGTTTGCGCGTCCCGAGCAAACAAAACCTAAGCAGACGGGGAAAATGAACTAGCTAACAAAGAAATTGCAAAATGGAGTACCATGCGAAGTCGCATGCTCGCGTGCATAAAAATAAAGTAGAGGAAATTTTTAAGTATACAAAATATTTTATATTTTTCACAATGCGTATCAAAAATTTATTATTACTCAAAAGTGGAATCACGGTGAATCATCTGGTCCTACGTAGGAAGAAAGTAGGCAGGCCACTAAGGTGAGCATTGCCGAAGACCGGGGTTTGGGATCACCTCCAAAGGAATCCACCAATGTCGGGGACCATACGCTTGCCCGTTCACACTCTCTCCACGACACTAGTTAGACTCAAGCACAAATCTGTAGGACTTTAGGATAATCACGGGGCTTGGGTTACGGTGAGGTAAACAATGATAAAAAGAAAGGCTATGCACCTAACCCAAATGAGCTAGCCTAAAAGATTCCCTCAGCAAACCACAATATAACCAGGTGCACCACACCCCCAGACTTGATTTTTGCAACATGGGTGTGTGCACCGCCTACTCCAAATCAAAATCATCACCAAAAAGATTTTCAATCAAACTTTTTCTTTTCACTTTTCATTTTCACTTTTTTTTTAAAATCATTTTCTTTTCTTTTTCATCTTTTTATTTTCATAATTTCAGCAGATAAAACTTCTAAGAACTTCCACATTTTCACAAATAAAAACACCACATCACAACCCAACATGAAAAATATAAACTCTAAGATCGACTTGGGTGTGCGACTAGGATAGGCTAAAAGGCATTGGTGAAATAAAGGTGGAGCTGAATCAAAAGAAGGGTAGGCACAATGGGGCTAATGAGGACAAGACATTCGGAACGGTGCAAAGCTCAACGGGCCAAAATGATGGCCTACATCACGCTCACGCTAGACTAACCACGTACCCATGCTTCGAGAGTAGCTTGGGGCAAGTTCTTAGCAACCGAGAAAGATAATCCTTCCTCCCGACTCAAGCAATACGAGTCTAGTGGCGGCTACACACATTCCTACGCTACCGTTTGATTCACACCGGATTCACCAACTTTTGAGTAGAATAAGAAATATTTACGCAAATAGAAAAGCATAGAACTATAAGCATACGAAAAAATTAAATCTACACAAATTTCTATACAAAACGAGAGCAGTTGACTAGAAACACAACAAGGCCAACATTTTACTCCGTCGCACAATCCTAAACTAGCACAGAACTTGTAACGAGCCCATCCGTTAAATGACGTATAGTAGAAGGTCCGGCCGGGGCCCCACACTATATGCCACAAACAGACGGTGAGGTCACAGGATAATACCAAACCATACGAATCCTAACTCAGAGCATTCTAGCGGAAGCTTTAAGTTACAACTTTGAACTCTAAACAGGAATGTCCAATATATAAAACCACTTTATATATAAATCCATGGAATGTACAACACAGGGTTTGGCCTTAAGGCCTTACAGTTCCTCTTTACATACAACATGTTTTACAAACCTCGGCGCGCAGGCCGGCCATACATGAGTAAAAGAGAACAATCAAAACATTCGCTTAGCCTTCAAGGGCTAGCCGCAGCAGCAGCAGCAACAGCAGTAGGGCTTCAGCCCATCACTTACCACTTGGCTCTCCAGCACCTGCACGGGAACAATCCACCCAACCGGTGGCAAACAATGCAACGGTCAGCATTCAGCTGACCCAATGATAACAATCCTACCCCTTTCTCGGGGCATGAGCATTCATTCCCTGCAAGCATGGCATCATCAAATAGCAACTATGTGCGCGCAGGCACATTCAAGCCATCACAACTATCGGCCACACGGCCCGACAGTCTGTGCACTCAGGGCACATTCTTGGTGTACCGGAATACCAGGGTCAACACCACCGTCTACACGGTATTAGAGCATTCTAGTCTTTCCGGCGCGCGGGCCTAAGACTCTCATTAGGCGCTCCAACAAAACCTATAACCAGGCTTCCAAGTCGGACGGACCTAACGCAGGTACGGATCAGCCACCCCCCGTTGCTCAAGTCGTCGTGCCACCTCGAATACGGAAGTATCCATGGCTATTTATAGGCGCGGGTCGGTTTCACCTTTCCTGTTCGGCAATCTGCCTTTTCATCGAGTTGCAGCCCAACGGCTCAACCACTCACAAAGTGGCAACACACGGCCACAAGAGTTGCATCCAACCCTCTTCATTTCCTGGACATCGTCCAGTACTTCCTGCCGCACCAAGCAACAGGTAGGCACAAGACATCACAAGCCATAATCACGGAGCCTTCTCCGATATGCAAACAAGCATCACCAATCCAGACCATATCCAGATGGGCTTCACACAGCATGCCTAGAGCCGTACTCCAATTCCGGCCTCTAACAAGGGGGACTTCACATATCTACCCCAAGGGACACCACAACCCACCGCACACTCGCGGGGAAGGGTTTTCCCTATGCAATGCAGAAAAGAAGGACTTCACATGTCCAAGGAGGGAGATCGTTACCCTTGTCGATCTCTTCGGAGCCATCGAAAACTAGCCGGTGAGAAAGAACCGCAGCAGCCTTGCCTTCACAACGCCGGCTTCGGATCACGAATCGGACCACGGGAGCTCTACCGGTGGCTTGCTCTCCTCCTCCTTCTTCTTCCTCCTCTCTCTTTCTCTCTTCCAAGCAAAACTGAAGAATGACTTCTTCCTTGACGAATTTAATCCAGCCAGGAATCACCTGAGCCCTTGGATCTAAAGAGAGAATCTGAACGGCCACGATCTGCCCAAAAAACCCAATTTTTGGCTGACACGGCCTGTGACACGCCCGTGTCACAGGCCGTGTACCCTTAAGCGGCACACGCAGTTTGAACCGACTGAATAACACGGGTATCGACACGCCCGTGTCGAACCTGACACGCCCGTGTCATCCCTGAGACACGCCCGTGTCACACCTGCTTCATCGAGCTGCAACCAGTACACGGGTCGGAACACGGCATCGGACACGCCCGTGTCCCACCTGACACGCCCGTGTTCACGGCCGTGTTCACGGCCGTGTTCAAGGCCGTGTACTATTCTGACTCGAACAGGCCAATTTCGAAATTTAATTCGAACACGCCCTGGGACACGCCCGTGTCGGAGGCCGTGTCCCAGGCTCGACGATCGTCGACTCCCAATCGTCTACTAACCTGAACACGCCCCGGGACACGCCCGTGTCCTAGGCCGTGTACCTCCGACACGCCCTGGGACACGCCCGTGTACATTTACCTGTACCTCAAAATCATTTTGAGTCCTTTGGGGTCTTTTTGGGGTGTTACAGAACTTTTCCAAATCTAACAAAGATACAAGTTCAACTCGTGGCACGCTAACAGCTAA
The DNA here is from genome assembly GCA_039513925.1 of Platanthera zijinensis. Classification (NCBI taxonomy): domain Eukaryota; kingdom Viridiplantae; phylum Streptophyta; class Magnoliopsida; order Asparagales; family Orchidaceae; genus Platanthera; species Platanthera zijinensis. The sequence goes on from CM077086.1 coordinate 138,100,259, forward strand.
GCTCGCGCTCATGTGGGTGTAGTGGTGTGCGAAGCAATGAACATAAACAAAATAAAACACGAAAAGCTTCTAGTATGCAAAAGAAATGTGCACGTGCAAAAGGTAAACATGCTCTCCCCCAGACTTAAACTACACGATACAACATTGCATATGATATTGAATTAAAATCAAAAGGAGAAAAGGGGAGAGGTTACCCAATGCTCAGCTAGTGAGCATACCAGAAGATGCGTGAAAACTAGAACAGCTCCACCATACGGATAATCACGACCCCACTAACAAGAATGTCAAGAAAACTGCAGGGGTGAGCTCCGCAAAAACAAAACAAAAGAAAAACAAAATACATATAAATTCTAAACTAAGCTAGACATAAAAAGTAAAATGCAGAAATTTAAGATAACTACTGGGGTTACTGTCATCCCAGCACGACTTATTCGAAGCAGAAAAGCCTTAGCTAATGGGCCTATGGAAGAGAAGATGAACAGGTAACTGTTCCAATATCCGTTGCGGTAACGGGTACCGATACGGCGATAGAACAGTTACCCCTCTACCTAGATAATAATACCTGCGACGCACAGGTAGAGGAAATAGGAAGTAAGATGAGGAGGAGCACTGGTCCTCACTCATCTCGCCACAAAACAAATCTTTCCCTAGCAAGGTATCGTCCACCACAAGCTCGTTGGGGGCGAAGGTGAAGGTAGAGGCTTCAACTGCAAAAGGAGTAGGAAACTCCTCATGCAAGCTGAGGCACTCGCCGACAACCTGAGCGCAAGACTCAATGTCAACCCAACTCACCTGCAGGGAGTCAACCCGCACAGGCCACATACTCAAGCCACCGCCACTGGCGCAGATTCAACTCCTTCTGCGTGAACACATACTTCAGGCTCTTTTGATCAGTGAAGATCTTGCACTGAGCCCCATAAGTAGATGCCTCCACAGCTTCAATGCATAAATCACCGCTGCAAACTCAAGGTCATGCGTAGGGTAAATTTCTCTCATGAGTCTTTAATTGCCTTGACCCATATGCAATCACTTTTCCAACCTGCATCAACACGCAACCCAGACCAACATGCGAAGCATCCACGTAAACGTCATACTCCACACCCTCAGTAGGTAGGGTCAGGACGGGAGCAGTGCACAATCTGTTCTTTAGCTCCAAGAGGGCTTCTTCGCACTTCTCGCTCCAAACTAAGGCTGCGTTCTTCTAAGTCAACCTGGTCAAAGGTGCAACCAGGGTAGAGAAACCCTCCACGAACCTCCTGTAGTAGCCGGCCAACCCTAGAAAGCTCCTGATCTCCATGGGTGTGCCCGGCCTACTCCAATCCATCACTGCTACGATCTTTTCTGGGTCAACCGAGATCCTACCCTTATTCACCACGTTGCCTAGAAAAGAGACCTTAGGCAACCAAAATTCGCACTTGCTCAACTTGGCGAATAACTTGTGATTCCTCAACTCCGATAGAACCAAGCGCAGATGCTGCTCATGCTCCTCAGCGTTGCGAGAATAGACAAACACGCCATCAATGAAAACCACAACGAACTTGTCTAGAAAATCCTTGAACACCCGATTCATCATATCCATGAAAGCTGATCGTGCGTTGGTCAGACCAAACAAAATCACCAAGAACTCAAAATGTCCATGCCTCGATCTAAACGCAGTCCATGGAATATCTGCCTCAAGGATCCTGAGCTGATGATAGCCAGAACGAAGATCGATCTTGGAGAACACTGTGCTACCGCGCAGCTGATCAAACAAGTCATCGATCCTTGGTAGAGGGTACCTGTTCTTAATAGTGACTTTGTTCAACTCCCTGTAGTCGATGCAAAGCCGCATCGACCCATCCTTCTTCTTCATAAATAGAATAGGAGCACCCCAAGGCGACAAACTCTGCCTAATAAACCCTTTTGCCAATAACTCATCTAACTGGACTCGCAACTCCTCTAGCTCATGAGGGGCCATCCGGTACGGCATCTTAGCAATAGGACGCGTACCCGGTTCCAAATCAATCACAAATTCGACATCCCGATCGAGAGGAAGACCAGGAAGGTCATCAGGAAACACATCAGCGAAATCGCGAACAACGAGAATCTCCTCTAAGTGCGGTATACTAACAGCGGTTCCAACCACCGAGACTAAACATGTAAAAGAACCAGAAGGAAACAACTTTTGAGCACATACCGCAGAAATGACAGGAGAATCTTGGCACGGATCAACATACACGCTTCCCGGCTGACCATTGTCCTTGATGAAGTCCAAGCGTTTCCCTTTGCACTGAATGACCGCATCATACTTAGACAGCCAGTCCATGTCCAGAATGACATCGAAGTCCTCCAGGTCAATCATCTTCAAGTCTGCCCTCGCAAGAAAATCCCTAAACAAAATAGGGCAATCTTGAATGCCCAAATCCTATAACACAGATTCACCAGAAGGGAACATGATGCGGAAGGTATCACGAACTCGATCTAGAGTTAACCGTTGTCGCTCCACAAAGGCTCTAACCACAAATGAGTGGGTAGCGCAGGATTCGAACAGAACGCGCGCCCAGCGGTTCTACACCTTAAATTTTCCTATAGGAGTATATACAACTAAGGATCTACCAAAACCCAACTGTAACCATTCTAGCAAATAAAACTTTCAAGCAAGAAAAAAGAAACAACTAACCTGAGATGACCTGAGTCGAAGCTTGGGCCTCCTTGGAAGAGATCACGTTCAGCTTTCCTTTACCCTTGTCCACATGCTGAGGTAGAGGTAGTGCCTGAAGTGGAACTGCATGAAGAGCAGGCTGGACCTGAGGACACCTAGACTTGATGTGACCCTTCTGCCCACACTGATAGTAGACATTATCCTTAGACCAGCACTGGGGAGTATCATGCCCGGGTCACTTACAAACAGAACAGGAAACATCCCTCCTAGGAGCACCCTGAATAGCATGAACTTGCTCCTTCTTTTGAGCTGCTGCCTTCTTGAAACACCTCTCGACAGGGTGGCCCGACCGGCCACAGAAGCTACACACCACCTTGATCTTCTTTCCCAAAGCAGCATCGGGTACATGGGGTTTCTTCTCCTCGACGGACTTCCTCTTGTCCTTCCTCATTTGCTGGCCTCTGCTCTTTGCGGTCTCGATAGCCTCCACCTTCAGAGCAGCCTCCACTACCCCTGCATAAGTCTCTGATCCATAAGCACTGGTCAACTGTTGCACCTCGCTCCTCAAGCCTCCAAGAAACCGCTTGACTCGATCAGCCTCAACACTCACAAACCGAGGAGCAAACCGGCTCAACTTGCTGAACTCTATCTCATACTCACCGACTGTGAGTTGCCTTTGCTTCAGGTTGAGGAAGTCGTTCATAAGACAGTCACGCTCGATCGAGGGAAAGAACTTCCTCAGCAGCATTTCCTTGAATATTTCCCAAGAGCAACCAGCTACCAAGTTCTCCTTTTCCCTAAGCCACCAATTCTTCGCCAAACCCTTGAGATGATAGGCGGCTATCATCACTCTCTGATCGTCTGTAATACCGAATAATGAGAACATCTCCTCCATGGAGATCAGCCAATCATCTATGACCATGAAATCTGCCTTCCCATCATACGTAGGGGGGCTAAGTCTCTGAAACTGCGAGATTAATGCTATTTCTGCTGGAACCACCACTAGAGGTCTCAGGGGTGCAGGAGGAGGAGGAACAGCTAACCCTCCTGCAGGGCCTTGCACTCTTTGAGTCTGCCCTACCACAACCGCCACCAAAGACTGGATCTGGGCTCACACCTCCACCATCTGCCTGCTCAAGGAATCGCTACTCTGCCGCAAGCTCTCGATTACCGCATCATTCTGCGCTCCCGATGACTCACCCTCAGATAGGTGAGTCGATCTAGTCGAAGGACGTCTCTCCATCCTAAAATCATAATAATGTTAGACAGATCCTAGTACGACAGCTGCAACTAACTACAAGTACAGACAATATATACATAAATATGAACTTAAAACTGCTAAACTTGCTCTGGGAGTTTATTTTTACAAGAATTGATGTTATGCCTTAACCTACGATGGTTAACCACCACCGTACTAACTCTTGTGCCTAGATCGGGAATGCATGACTTTATATTATTTTTGACTCGAAAACTTTTGTGTGTACATATGTCATCCTGTCAGTCTTTAGCTTGGCACGTTGTGCTTATGCAATGTTATGTTATGCATGTTTGTGCTATGCACTCAAAAAAGGCCCTAATGCATGTTATGAGTGGCGTACACATGAAAATGTTATGCATCCCATACTACATAACATCCTCATGCAACGAAAAGAAAATGAGCTAGTCACAGCCATGTGGTGAGGTTATGCATCCCATACTACATAACCCTCACATGTTGCCCCTATGGTGGATCTATATATGAACACATATTATGCATCCAATACTACATAATATTCCCCGTATACTTCGTGTTATGCTATGAGTGTAGTGTTGGTGCTGTTGCCAAGACGTGCTGATGACATATCGGTGTGTGAATGACATGATGCTAAACTGCTAATGCAATCAAAAGGGACGGTTGCCCGTCTAACTTGTCAAGCAACCTCCCTCTGATACCAACTGTCACAACCCACATTTTCTCCGGAGAAAACGAATTATCAGAGTAGGAGAAAACGCGCATTATGATGCCACGTCGAGCAGGGGATAACTGCTGACGCTCAGGAAAACCACTATCAACTATACTTTACGAATATTCATAAGTTATATGATTAGAAAATCAGTTCTATTTTTAAAGGCCGTATCCCTCGGCTCGGTGGATCACCTAGTCCACAATTTAAAAACTATACTTATACGTTGCGGAAAATACTTTATTAAGGTTCAACATCCTAAAAGAGTGCATAAGTGTCCCAAGGGGACAACTTATACTATGCAGGACCCTACTTTTGATTTATACTATATTTATATAGGAAAACGATCTTTTTACGTTATTTGAAAAATAGTGACGAGTTTTATAAAACATGCTGATAAAGAGTGATACTTATAATAGTGTTTTTAGGTTTAAAAGTAACTAGCAACCTAGCATAAATCATCCCCAGAGCAAGTAGACTAACTCCAGAAAGGTAGCAGCAAAAAGTAACATATCTAGTATCAAGGTAAAAACTACTAGTGGGCGCCAACAAACTGACATGAACCCACTATCAAGTATGTATGTCTGTAAGAAAAACAACACCAAAACTACCTCGCAAAAATAAGGAACTGATCTCTATAGCACCAGAGACTACCAGCAACTGCACAACACCACTCGCCGTCAGAGCGGCTACTATCCAGAACATAAGGCATTCAAAGAAGAAAGAATACCTCAGCAAGCAAACTAGAGAACTGCTCGAAAGTGTCAATCAGAAGATAAGTAAAAGAGGAAAACAAAGAAGTAACAGTCACAACTACCCAAGGCAAGGCAAAAAGGAAGTGCACTAAGTGCGAGGACACAACAGTAACTCTGCCCAAATGCTGCAGAGTCAATAAGGCTACCATGAGCCCAAATGCTGCAATCTACCAAGGGAAGAAACGTCTAACACCCTAAGCTATGAGAGATTGTAGTAGCAAAAATATCGCGAATCCGGGTTGGAGGCAAACTCAGTCCCCCAACCACCATTTCCGAGAAACCAAGCTCAGGGGTCTATATGTGAAAGCAATAGGGACCTCCCACCTCCTTGCCCAGCCCGTACCTGGAGCAAGATAAAAGAAAAAGGGTGGCCTTGGCTAAATTACACAACACCTCCACAATTAAGAGCTTCAAACCACCACTACTAACCACGACCCACGATTCGGCCTTTTTGGAAAAACAAGAAAATAGCGACAAGGAACCTCAAAATCAAGAAATTCACTCGGGGGAGAAAATCAAGGTAAGGTAAAAGCGTTGAGATGACTCAACACAGCCTGGCGTTGAGTGAGCCCCACTCACTCAACGCCTAACCAAACCTTGGCGTTGAATGAGTAAGCCTCACTCAGCGCCAGAATCAACCATGGCGTTGAGTGAGGTTCACTCACTCAATGCCCTCCACAAGAACAGCTCTGGCATTGAGTGAGCTAACCTCACTCAACGCCAAAACAGCTATGGCGTTGAGTGAGGTCCACTCCCTCAATGCCTTCAGCAAAACAGGCAGTGGCGTTGAGTGAGCTAACCTCACTCAACGCCAAAATAGCTATGACGTTTAGTGAGGTCCACTCAGTCAACGCCTTAGAACTTAACCGCAAAACCCCAACGGTGGCGTTGAGTGAGTCCACCTCTCTCAACGCCAAAATAGCTTTGGCGTTGAGTGAGGTCAACTCACTCTACGCAAAAGTACTTACCCGCAGGAAAACCCTAAACCAACGCCATCCGGAAGAGGTCGGCGGGAATGCCGATCGATTCTCGCCGAATCGGCGGGAAAAACGATGGATTCTCGCCAAATCGGCGGGAATGCAGATTGATTCTCATTGAATCAGCGGGAAATCAGATTGATTCTCGCCGAATCGGTGGGAATCACTAACGATACTCGTCGAAATCGGCGAGAATCACTTAGTGATTCCCGTCGATTTTGACTTAGACGAATTTTCTCACTCAATCGCCTCAGTACTTAGCCGCAAAAGAATAGACCAAACTATGGCTTTGAGTGTGTGCACCACACTCAACGCCAAGCCGGGAAGCTTTTGGCTTTGAGTGCGTGCACCACACTCAACACCAAATCTCGAGAGCCTACCAAGACTGGTTCTAATAGAGCGCTACCACAGAAACCTCCCTCTCTCTCTCTCGGCTCCACCCGCAAAAGAACCAAACCAGAAATAGAAATATGGAGTCTAAATGGTGAAAACAACAAGCGGGTTGAGCAAAAACAACACAAGGAGGGGGCTCATAAAGGGAAACTGAAGCACAGAGTTTTAGCAAGCAAAAAGAGAAAAGCTAGGCTTCTATCCTAGGGCTAACCGGGTTGTTAAGAGGGGGAAGATCAAAATAGTAAGTGCAAGAACCACTTGCCTCAGTTTTTCAGCGAAGCTTCACTCGAGCCCTTTCTGTCCCTCGGCACCAGCAGCAGCAACACCTAGCCAGCACATCCCGAGCTTTAATGGAGGAAAGGGCAAAAATCGAAAATCCAAATCTCCTAAAACCATACGAAAATCAAATCTCTTACCTTAGAAACGAAGGTCTGAGCGAGAGCAATCTAGATCCACTCTCTGAATCGAAATCCGTCCACAAACGCTCCCAGAATCGCCGTCCAAAGGGGTAATAGGTCCGGCAGTTTTCCTCTGTTTTCCGCAAACACTGTGGTGAATGTCCTCGCCTCACAACCCATCCCGGGGATACTCATCCAGTGTACCTAAAAGGATACAATTCCATGGGTGAGAAACCAAAATTCACATTTGCTCAGCTTGGTGTAAAGCTTCCGGAGAAAATTACAGGGTGAGCTTCAAGGTTTGAAACTAAAGAAACCAAAATTATGAAATTTTGTCAGAGGGTGTTTCAAACCTTGATAGTCACCCTGTAATTTTCTCCATGGCCGAGCCAAACTTTCAGTGGCATTAATGGCCATTGAAATTTTTTCCTCTCCCCTCCTTAACCAAGCCTTTAAACACCACCAGTGGCCCAAGAGGAACGTTTCCCAGCCTTTACTTGAAGATTTCGAGCCCTACCACCATACAAAAAGAAACCAAAATTCACATTTGCTTCAATATTCCAACCTCCCTCCTGGGAGGTATTATTCGTGCTTATTTATAGGCTAGGGGGCCTTCCCAAATGGGCAGGGCTAAAAATACTAGCTGCCCACATACAGAAGAAATGGGCTTCAGTGACTAGATATAGGATGGCAAGAAGGAAGGGCGGCCATCTATCCACGCAGCTAGGCGGATAGACACCAGGCTGATCAGTATCTCCTCAGTGGTTTCTATGTTGAGGGGACTCTTCGGGAAGACGACCAGGAGACTATAGAAGGCCATGCCGCTGGAACTTGGGGTCGTCCAAGGGAGCGGTCAAATTTGGGTTAACAAAAAGCATTTAAATATAAAATATATTGTGAGTACCTAAGTGAACTCGTGAACTCCTGTTAAGCTCTATAAAAGAGAATTCAAAAGAAGGTAAATTTAAAATATAAAGCGAGAATCTGAACTGAACACGCGAACACCAGCTAATCTCTCCTAATGAAAAGTCAAAATCAAGTAAATTTAAAATATAACACGAGTACATGAAGTGAACTCCCGAACACCTGCTAATCTCTGCAAAGGCGAAGTCAAAAGCTTGTAAATTTAAAATATAACATGAGTACCTGAAATGAATTAGTGATCACCTGCTAATCTCTACACAAGAGAAGTCAAAAGCAGTAAATTCAAAATATAATTCGAGTAACTGAAGTGAATTAGCGAACACCTACTAAATATAACACTAGTATCTGAAGATAACACGAGAACCTGTAAATAAGAATATAACACGAGTACCTGAAGTGAACTTGAGAAAACCTTTTAATCTCTGCAAAAGAGAATTCAAAAGAAGGAAAATTTTAAATATAATACGAGTACCTTAAGTGAACTCGCAAACTCTTGCTAATTAATGCAAAGGATAAGTGTAAAGCATGTAAATTTAAAATATAATGCGAGTGCCTGTAGTGAACATGATAACACCAACTAATCTCTACAAAAGAGAAGTCATAAGCAGGTAAATTTTAAATATAACGCGAGTACCTAAAGTGAACTCGCGAACACCTTCTAATCTCTCCAAGCGAGAAATCAAAAGCTGAAAAATTTAATATATAACGCAAGTACCTAATGTTAACTCGTGAACCCCTGCTAATCTCTGAAAAGGAGAGGTAAAAAGCAAGTAAATTTAAAATATAACACATGTACCTAAATTTAACTCCTGTACACCTACTAATCTCTATAAAATAGAAGTCGAAAGCAAGTAAATTTTATATATAACACAAGTACTTGAAGTTTATTCGTGTTCACCTGCTAATCTATGCAAAGGAGAAGTCAAAAGTAGGTAAAATTAAAAATAACGTGTGTATCTGAGTTGAACTCACAAACACCTGGTAATATCTATAAATAAGAAGTCAAAAGCAGGTAAATTTAAAGTATAACGCGAGTACCTGAAGTGAACTCGTGAAAACCTACTAATCTCTGCAAAGGAGAAGTCAAAAGCATGTAATTTAATATATAATACGAGTGCCTTAAGTTAACTCGTGAACACCTGTTAATCAATACAAAAAAGAAGTCAAAACAGGTAAATTTAAAATATAACGTGAGTACCTTAAGGGAACTCACAAACACCTGCTAAGCTCTCCAAAAGAGAAGTCAAAAGCAGCTAAATTTAAAATAGAAGCAGTCGTGCACGGGGTACACCGTGCATGGAATAATTGTCGTGGGGGAGACATTGTCGTGGGGGCAACATTTATCATGCGAGTGACAATTGCCGTGGGGGGGCAACATTAGTCGAGGAAGGTAGCATTGGTCGAGGGTGGCATCATTGGTGGTGGCGGCAACATCGATCGTGGAGTCACAATTAGTCGTGTCAACACATTGGTCGTGGCGATTAATTTGGTTGTGGGTGGCTACATTCGTCGAGGGCGGCGACATTGGATAGGGGAAGTGACATTGGTCGGAGGAATCCACATTGGTCAAGAGAGGCGACATTGGTCGGGAGCGCCATCATTGGTCGGGGCGTCATCATTGGTTGGGAGCCGATATTGGTCGGGGCACCGATATTGGTCGGGGGCACCGATATGGGTCAGTGGTGGAGACATTGGTCGAGGGAAGGCGACAGGGGTTGTGTGCGGAAACATTGGTCGTGTGCAGCGACATTGGTCGTGGGAGGCGACATTGGTCATGGGCAGCAACATTGGTCGTGGGACGGGGGGCGACATTGTTCTTAGCGGGCGACATTGTTCGTCGTGGGGGGAACTGGTTGAGGGCGGCAAAATTGGTCGTGGGAGCGACATTGGGTGGGGGCACAACAATCGTCAAGTGCGTTGACATTCGGCTTGATAGCGTCAACATTCGACGCTTGCGTCGACATTCAGCAAGTGCGTCAACATTCAGCGTGTGCATCGACATTTGGCACGTGCATCCACATTCGGGGGGGGAACATTTGTCGTGAGATTCGAAATATGTTGTCGGGGGCAACCTTTGTGATGGGCGGTGAAATTCAGCAGGGAGGCGATATTTGGTGGGGGGCGACAACATTCGAAAAGATCGACGACATTCTACCGGGGAGGTAACATTCAACGGGGTCAGCAACATTCGATGGGAGCATCAACATTGGTCGTTGGTTGCGACATTGTTCATGGGCGGCAATATGTGTCATGGGCAGAGACATTGGTTTGTGTCAATGTCATTTGTCGTGGGCCTCGGCATTTGTTATCTGCGGTAACATTTGTCGTGTGGTAACATTTGTCGTTGGGAAACATTAATTGTGAGGACAACATTTGTCGTGGGTGATGACATTTGGTGAGGGAGGAGAAATTCGGCGAGGTAGGCGACATTCGATGGAGGGTTAATATTATTATTAGTTCATTTTAGATTATACAACTCTACTTTCTCCCACATGGTGATCGATTTTGATCACCGTGCGTTACACGTACCTAAATATATCTCTTAAAAAAGTGAATTGAAACGACAACTATGGTTCATCATAAGTAACTTCACTTTAAACTTCTAAAATTATGTATAAGAGTAGTTAAACATTAAATTTGAAAATCTATTGTAATTACATATTTACCTACATATGCTGGATGCTTTGTGCTTTCCCAATGGCAAAAAGAAAAGTTGTTTGTGAACAACGCAAAAGTAATCGTGGTTTTTGGAATTAAAAAAACATGTAGAAGATCAAATATCACGACAACAGATGTTATCAATTTTGCTGCATATGGAAAATGAAAAAATAGAATCAAAAATGACAAAAATTGAATCGAAAATGAAATTAAAAGTGGCAAAACAAGCTATATGAAATGAGATTATTAGAAGCATGTTGCAAGCTCATCAAGATTTGTTGAATTTAAAAGTAAATATTAGCAAATGATTGAATTGAATAATATGAAGTGTTCAAAGAATAAAATATCAGAAGTAAACAAAAATAACAAACATTACACCATAATAATAGCATTAAAAAAAATGAAGAAGCCATTTGTAGCAAATTCAAAGTAGATGATGGAATTCACAAACTTTGCAATAATATGTAAATCCTTAGTTGCCTATTGAACAAACACCTTCTATGATGGAAGCGAGGAAGGAGATCTAATAAAGTTGCGAAAATTAATGGATAAAAAGCAATATTTAGAGAAGATTTGTTGATGATTACCTCATCAAGTCACCCATATGCTTACGAAATATCTCCATATAGTTGAGAAACTCAAGAACTTATTCATTCTTCAAATGACCCATTGCTGAAAACACAAATCAACGAATTTTGTAAATAATTACAAATAGAACTTTATAAATTTACAGAGGTCTAAAGGGATATAAAAACTATGATATTACATTTAACTATATAGATAGTAGATTTATATGGTGTAGTGAGACAATGGTGGCACATCATTAAAAATTTATTTCAACACATGATGGCATATGATGATAAACTCGTAGTGTTAATATATTTTTTTGTACAACCTTGGACTCATAGAGGGAGAACCCGCTGCAACTATATCTGTTGGTTCAATCTAAGCACCATATTTCGATAGAGTTACACATTATCAGAATGTATCCATTATAAGAAAATTTTCAACCTGTAGAGAGAGAGAGAGAGAGAGTGAGAGATAGAGAGGGGGTGGAGGAGGGAGGGATAGAAATAGGTAGAGAAAAGCTAATCATGCTGCAAAGCCTCCTGGAATGTATCATCTCCCCCTGAAATTATATATGTAGATTGCCCTCGATGGAAGAAAGTTGGATTAGGCTGTCAATGGTAGAAAGTTGGTCTTGGCATTCAATATCAAGGAGTTGAAGAAATAAAATGACCCTCTCACAATAAATGAAAAAAAAATCTTATGAAGTGGGAGTTGGAAGATTATTGACCTCGCATGAATCTAACGAAGACAAATTTCTTCGAAGAGTGAACAGATTTTGCACATTTAGGAAATTATCATAGCCTAATTTATGTTCTCAACTTCATGTTTTTTATCCCCCTATCACAACCCGCATTTTCTCAATTAAAGTTCTATCAGAGTAAGGGAAAATACGTGTCGTGATGTCGCGACATGCAGGGGATAACTGCATACGCTCAGGCAAGACTCTAAACTCTACTATTAAATGAAATTCATAAGTTATTATGAAAGAAATCAAGTTTTAAGATAAGATGGTTTTATCCCTCGGCACGGTGGATCAACTAGTCCACGTGTAAAAATATTGTTATACGCTGCGAAAATACTTTGATTATGTCGATTTTACATCCTAAGCGAGCATAAACATCCCCGAAGGACAATGTGCGGCAAGCAAGACTCTAGATTTATTATGAGTATAGAAATAGTCTTACGTTAGCTTAGAAAATAGTATATTAGTTTTAGAAAGAGGTAATGTATGAAACATTCCCAGAGAACAAGTAAAAACAACCACATAGAGTAAAACTAGCAACTTAGCAAAGTAACTAGCATTCAAAAAGAATTCAACCTGTGGGCGTCAACAACTTGACATGAACCCAACTGGAGAGAGCATGTATGTCTGTACTAATAAGAAAACTACCTCACAAGGGTGAGGAAAACATCTGCATTACAACAATCCACTAGCAACACAAACCTAGCCGCTCAACTGGCTACTGCCCTGAACCTGAGGCATTCAAAGAAAGAATACCTCAGTAAGAAAATACAAGTGGCCAAAGGAAACAATTAGATATAAGCAGGTGAAAATAGAAGGGGTAACAAACCCTAGCTGGAGAAATGTTGACAACCTCAGCTAGTAAATATAAAAAAGAGTAAGTAATAAAATAATCGTACGTAAAATGAGAAGTGTGCACCAAGTTCGAAAGTTACCATGCTTCGCTCAAACTTGCAGAAGCAAATAGCCAACAATACCAAACTATAGAAGGAAAATGAACTATAAAGCCCTAAACATGTGGATCTTTAACACTGGAAAAACCACAGATCGGTCGGCTACCAAAACATCCAAAACCGAACCACCAGACCCAAATGTCTCAAAGGCACAATGGTGGAAGTCATAGGGTCCAAAACACCTAAACAGCATGTAAATAGAGACCCATGTAACGACCCCATCCGTTAAATAACATATAAAAGAAGGTTCAGGCCGGGCCCCCACACTATATTCCACAAAACATGCTGCGAAGTCACAGGTTTAATATTAAAACAAGTACGCATCCTAACACATAACATACAAGCGGAAGATTTTAACATTAAACTGAACTCAAAACATGAATGTCCACTATATATAAACCACCACATGATATATATATATATATATATATATATATAAACTCTCGAAGGAATGCACAACAAATACAATATCATTTGGCTTTAAGGCCTTACAGTTACTCTTTACGAGTTTGGATTACAAACATCGCACGCAAGCCGACCACACATGGACATAACACAGGATTATTTGCTAGCCTTCAAGGGCCAGCAGCAGCAGGGACTTCAGTCCTCTATTTCCCCTAGGCTCTCCAGCACCTACACAGGGACAGCCCACCATAATAGTGGCAAACAAGGCAACGGTCAACATTCAACTGACCAATTTATAACGATCTTACCCCCTTACCCGGGCAGTGGTACTCCTTCCCTGCAGGCATAGCAATTCACAAGCAGATATATCACGCACTGTGCCCTCATGCACAACCAATACATCACAAATGCCAGCTTTGCGGCCCCACGCTCCGTGCACTCAGGGCACATTCTTGGTGTACAGGAATACCAGGGTCCCACCACTATTCAAGGTCCGAAAACCCAGCGGTAAAGTTGATCAAATTAGTCTTAATGGCACGCAGGCCTAGACTCTCATTATGTCACTGACGAAAGCTCAATGCCTTGACACTATCTTAGACAGCCGACATAACGCAGGTACAGATCAGCCACCCCCCCCCCCCCCCCTGTGCTCAAGTTGTCGTGGCATCATCGAATACCGAAGTACTCATGGCCAATTTAAGGGCGCGGGTAAGTTTCACATTTCCTGTTCGGCACTAAGCTTTTTTAAGACCGCACATCTCACATAGCCACACTTTCCTCCAAGGACTGGCTTTATAATCCAAAAAGGGTAGTTAATGCCAGCATTCCTCGTGGTCGCTTGTCGGATTCATAGAACTCTCTTTCTGCACCCAAACTCAATACCCAACATAGCATACATCACAAGGATCAAAGGGTATTTTCCTGGAATTCCACTCTAGTACTTCATACTACTACCCTTAACAGGCACAAACCCATCGACTCTTCAAACCACACGTTTATACACGGAGTCTTCTCCGGTGCGCCAAATGAAACATCACCAATCCAGACCAACGTGTCCAGATGAGCTTCACACAACATGCCTATTTTGTACTACACATTTCCAGATCTATATAGAAGACTGGGGATTCAAGAATCAACCCAAGGAAATCCCTCAAAACCCCCCTTTGGTGGGGAAATCCATGGACATGCGAAAGAAGGACTTCACATGTCTACGAAGGAAGATCGTTACCCTTGAAAAATCTCTTTGGAGCCATGGAATATATAGCCGGTTGGAAAGCACAGATGTGTGAAAATCATCTCACGGACTACAATCTGAATAGGCAAGTGTACATATCGTTTTATAGTATAGTGATAAAAATATATCAAGGTCGCATAAAAAATCGGGGCAGGAAAGTACTATTACTTACAATGATTCTATTATCCTACCGAACGATTGATTGGGTTTTGAAAATAAAATAAACTAAACTTAGTTAAAAGAGAAATAAAACTATTGCAAACGAGTGTTTGTATCGACGATTCACTTTGAAATAAAATAACGAAATAAATTAGTTTAAACATTTACAATTCTATTAAGACCGTGACGGATCCGATTTTAGGAAGTAATCTCGGTAGAGCATTAAATTCCCTAACTTGTAGAATTTTTGACCGAAATCTCTTTACAAGTCAAAATGGCCAAAAGTCGCTTTACCGAAGTGACCCGCACTATTGGATTTACTCCAATCTGGAAGATTTACGTCAACCTATCTCAAGGTTACGTTCAACTCCTTCCTTCCTTGAGTGATCTTTCATATTCACGAGCCTCTCGACTACTCAAATATGAGATCGGAATCTACTACCGTATACTAGCAATACGAAATCTATAAGAAATAAATCATGGAAGGATCAAAAATAAAAATACAAATGCACATAACATGAAAGGATATTATTTTATATCGCAAAGATCATCGTGATCTGGCACAAAACAAATTAGCTAAGCATGATTGAGAAGGAAATGAGAATAAGAGAAAAAGAAAATATTTTCATCGCTTAAATAAAGAGAAGTACATGATTAAACTAAACGAGCATTATAACATTACTCTAACAAGACTTCAACAAAACTTGACATAAAACATAAACTACTAAACTACTTGAAACAAAACTTCTTCATAAAAAAACTACTTGCAAGAACTAATTCTTTAAACTAAAACTACTTTTTCAAAAACTAGAGGGATGAGGTTCCATTTATAGTGAAGAGGGAAGATTCTAGAATGAAGGCAAAAATGAAGGAAAAGGTGGTGGCCGGCCATGTATGTGTGGGAGAGGGGCGAATTGCATTTAATGATTGAGAGAGAGAGGGAAGGTTTCAATGCATGGTAATAATAAAAATAGAAAATATTTCGTAGAAAGGGGGATGAATGGAAGTGTGTAGAAGGGGGAAAAGAGGGAGGCCGGCCACTCCTTTTGGAATGGTTGCATGCATCTTATAAATGAGGGAGAAGAGGAGGATGTGAGAGATGGGGGCGGCCTCATGCATGAAGAGGATGCATGTATGTGGTCGGGTTTTGTGTGGGCTGCACCATTGGCTCGGGTAGTTTAGGATTTGATGTTTGGGGCTGCTTTCTTCTAGTGGGCTGCAGCATGGGCTCGGCTAGGCTCATATTTTGATGTAGGGGCTGCTTGGTGGGCTTTGGGCTGCTTCAAAGAGATTGCTCGGATAGCATCATATTGGAGGGCTACTTAGAAGCTTGGGCTTGAACCTACAAAAAGGAAAAACAAACATGGATTAGTTATGTTATAAATCAACATAAAATAATAAAGTTAAAATAACACAATATCAAGAATATTAAAACATTAAGATATAACATAACATTAATTTAAATTACTAAACATAACATAATACATATAGTAACCATATACATATAAATAAGACTATATAGATTTTTATATAAAATAACTATAATAAAACTAGGAATTAATATATTATAAAAAGACATTAAAACATGAAATAACAAGCATAAAATATAAATAAACTTAGGCATTTTGAATAATAAACTACCCTAAAAAGGATGACTAAAACTATTCATCAAACTCCCTCATGCTTAGGCTTTTGCTATTTCAGAGCAAAAGTATGAGAAATATTTAATAAGACAATAATAAAATTTTCAATTAAACTAAAAAAATTATTTACACCAAAATCTAGCCAAAAATAAAATTTAGAGATTTGCGAATTAAGTCCTAAATTATGAAATGAAAGTGAAAAGAGAGAAATAATTAGCCAAAAATCTCTAATAAAATTAACTAGCACTCAAAATTGTGTAAAGTGCAAACAAGGTTAGATTTAAATTGTAAAATCAATAACTTAAAAGAAACTTAAGGAAAAATGCAACCTACTACTTATGCTCTCCCAATATTTTAATTTAAAGACTAAGGCAATATTATTGGCTAAGGGGTTTGGGGAGAAAATTAACATGAAGAGGTCTTTGATTGGAGGTGTTCATCATTTTATTTTATTTTCTTCACACCCACCAAATTTGTTTTTTTATATAATATATATGTAATACCAGAAAATGATAGACTAACATCCTATCACTTCCCTCGACATATATGAATTTTTAATTCCTCTCTTCATCAGGGTTGCATATGTGTACCAGAGAATAAGGAACTAACATCTCCTTATGCCCATGACATATGATCTAATAATAATAGAAAGAAACAGAGAATTGGGTAAGAATAAGGGTTAAACAAGATTTTCGAAAATAAACTAAAATACTAGAGAGCAACTACTAGTAGATTGAGATTTCCTAAGAATTTAAAAGCATGAGGTAATAATCATTAGAATCCAAAATTGTTAAGCAAAATTACTATAAAATTGAAACTATTTAAAATAAAAGAGACAAAGTGCTAAAGAAATTACTCTAAGCAAATTAAAATCATAAGATTATCCTCAAAACTAAATCACTAAATATTAAATTTAACTAAATATGATGAAATAAAAGATTAGCAAATAATAAAAAGAAAGCTTATAACAAACTCAAACCAAATTTCTGAAAGTAACAAAAAGCGAAGCATGAGGTTTATTATATTTTTTTGATTTTTCTAAGAATTTTAATTTTTTTTGGGTTTTCAAATATGATCTTTTTTTGGACTATTTGATTTTTCTATTTTTTTTGGGTTTTTTATATGGCTAAATAAAAGCAGTAATAAAGAAACTTAATGAAACTATACTAATATTTTTGTTTTTTGTAAAAATTTAAAACATTTTTAAAAAGATAGAAAAAAAAATAACAACTAAACCCTCCCCATGCTTGAATTTTTCATTGTCCTCAATGAAAAATAAAAACAAGAAAGAAAAAAGAAGAAGAAAGGGGAGGGGGGATGCAATAAAGAAAATAAATAAAAAGAAAACGACTTTCCGGATTCGTAAGGCCGAATGCAGATGTCGCTCCCCAATGCTTGAGCTGGACACCGGCTCAGGCCTAAGGAAGAGAGGAAAGGATGGAGCCAAACGAAACTCCGGGTTTTTATTCCTGCAAAACAAAACAAAAAAGAAAAAGAAAGAACAAAAGGATAAGCAAGGGGTGCCTCCTAAGAGTGCTCTTTGTTTAATGTCGTCTGAGCCCGACGTTATTTGTTAGCTAAATGGAAAATAAAAACTGAAATGAAGAGGTTACTCCCTAAGTATGCGCTTAGGGGAGTAAATCAAAAAAAAGAAAAATATAAGAATCGCACCGACATGCGGTGGAATCTTCAAGGGAATTACGCCCAAAAGTGAACGGACGGAGTTATAGAAGAACTCCGCCGTATGTAAAATGGAAAGAAGGGGTCGTCAAAAGAAGAAGAAAAAAAGAAGAAGAAAGAGAAAGAGAAATAAAAGAAGTAGAAGAAGAAATTTCATCAACGGAAATTTCACAAGGAGAAGGAGAGACTGTGAAATTTCGGAGAAGAAGGGGCAAGAATGAACTAAAGGAGAGTCATCTAAAATAAAAGAAGAAGAAAAAGATTCGCTAAAAATAGATAAATTTGGAACAGTTGCAATTTGAAGCGAAATGGAATCACAAACATCTTCGGAAAAAGAATTAAGCGACGTCTCGTCATCCTCACGGGTAAGAAGCACACCGGAATATCCATAGAGGTGTCTTCCAAAAGAGGAAGGAAACAATCCGAATATCTGAATAGTTATCCTCCTCGAGAGGAACTAGACAAGCCGGATATCTGGTGACTCATTACATGAAGAAATTGGAGGAGACGGAGAAGAAGACGAAGAAAATTAAGCGGCCTCACGAGAAAAATAATCCATAATGGTTTTGAAATGCGAATTAATATTATCAAAAGAAGTTTGCAATTCAAAATACCCATTATCGATTTAATTAAAATTTAGAGGCGCGACGCTATGCGGGGCAAAATTATAAGAAAAATAAGACGGGTTCCCCATCTCTCAATTTGGATAAAAATTAGAGTAAGGGTCAAATTGGCCATTTTGACCTTCCCAGAAAAATTAAATCAAAAAGGGAGGGTTTCCCGAAAAACATTCAGAATAAAAGTGGTCGGACGACCCGCAAAAATACACAAAATATGTTGATTTCAAAAAAAAACATTTACCAAAGATTAAAAATAATTTTTTGTTGATGTTTTTTTAAAAAAAGTAGAAATTTTTTTTTAAAAAAATAGTAGAAGTAATAAACTCGATGCTTTCGTAATATTGCAAAAAAAAAAAATCCTCTGCAATGGCGCCAAAAACTTGAAGCGTGAAAATCATCTCACGGACTACAATCCGAATAGGCAAGTGTACCTATCATTTTATATAGTATAATGATAAAATTATATCAAGGTCGTATAAAAAACTCGGGGCAGGCAAGTACTATACTCACAATGATTCTATTATCCAACCGAACGATTGATTGGGTTTCGAAAATAAAATAAACTACTTAGTTAAAAGAGAAATAAACTATTGCAAAACGAGTGCTCGATCGACGATTCACTTTGAAAATAAATAATGACATAAATTAGTTTTAACATTTGCAATTCTATTAAGACTATGATGGATCCGATATTAGGAAGTAATCTCGCTAGAGCATTAAACCCCTAACTTGTAGATTTTTTGACCGAAATCTCTTTACAAGTCAAAATGGCATAAAGTCGCATTACCGGAGTGACCCGCACTATTGGATTTGACTCCAATCCGGAGGATTTACGTCATCCAATCTCTAGGGTTGCGTTCAACTCCTTCCTTCATGAGTGATCTTTAATATTCACGAGCCTCTCAACTACTCAAATATGAGATCGGAAATCTACTACCGTATACTAGAAATACGGTGTCGATAAGAAATAAATCAAGGAAGGATCAAAATAAAAATACAAATGCAACATAAAATGAAAGATATTATTTTATCGAAAAGATCATCGTGATCTGGCAACAAAACAAATTAGCTAAGCATGATTGAGAAGGAAATGAGAATAAGATAAAAAGAAAATATTTCATCGCTTAAATAAAGAGAAGTACATGATAAAACTAAACGAGCATTAAAACATTACTCTAACAAGACTTCAACAAAACTTGACATAAAACATAAACTACTAAACTACTTGAAACAAAACTTCTTCATAAAGAAACTACTTGCAAGAACTTAATTCTTTAAACTAAAACTACTTTTTCAAAAACTAGAGGGATGAGGTTCCTTTTATAGGTGAAAAGGAAGATTCTAGAATGAAGGCAAAAATTAAGGGGCAAAGGTGGTTGCCGGCCTTGCATTTGTGGGAGAGTGCATGAATTGCATTTAATGATGGAGAGAGAGGGAAGGTTTCAATGCATGGTTACAATAAAAGTAGGAAATATTTAGTAGAAAGGGGATGAATGGAAGTGTGTAGAAGGGGGAAAAAGAGAGGCCGGCAACTCCTTTTGGAATGGTTGCATGCATCTAATTAATGAGGGAGAAGAGGAGGATGTGAGAGAGGGGGGCCTCATGCATGAAGAGGGTTCATGTATGTGGTCAGGTTTTGTGTGGGCTGCACCATGGGCTCGGGTAGGCTAGGAGTTTGATGTTTGGGGCTACTTTCTTCAAGTGGGCTGCACCATGGGCTCGGCTAGGCTCATATTTAGATGTAGGGGCTGCTTGGTGGGCTTTTGGGCTGCTTCAAATAGATGGCTCGGTTGTAAGGACCCCCTTTTTTTTTTCTTTTTCACCACCGGGGGTCTTAGCCCAGAATTGCCGCTTTGCGGTGGCACACCGACATCTCGGGAATGCAACCACTACAAATCGCCAAATTCTGCCGGCCCTTTTCGATCACAACGAGAGAAGCATTTATACAAAAGTGTAAACAAGTCCACAGAAAACATGTATATAAAAGAGAATCATATCCAGTCCATCAATACAATAATAGGAAAAATAGATAAATGGGCTTGAGCCCAGTACATCAGAGTCCTCACTACAAGTCTCTCATCGCGGAAGCTAAGAAAATGCTAATCACTCACGGAGCTGGTCGCAGGTGCACCGGTGCTAGACTGTCCCACCTCCATGCGCACCGTACTCCGCTGGTGCTGGTCCTGTCTCCCATCCGGAGCTCCTGTAATGTTTGGTTCGAAAACTATTAGTCATAAAGACTAAGCCCTATCATCCCCTACCCCTCCACACACGGCTCCTAAGCACCGGGCGGAGAGGAGGAAAGGGAAGCTACAAAAGTGGAGAATAGACAAGCAAGTGTCGGTGGACCTAACTAGCAAGTTATATCGGGGAGCAGTATAAATGTTGTAATAGGTAGAACAATTAATAAGAAGCAATTTTTATATAAAAAGACAACTAGAGAACAGTAAGTAAGTATGTAAGTAACCTTAACTTATATGAATGCCCATACAAACTTATAAGTTAAGGGATCTTCTGCAAGGCTCCCATCATATAAAAAGTCCCATACCGATTTATACGTTGGGGTGACGGTTATATGCAAACATGCTATGCCATGATTCATGCAAGTGCAACCCACACACACGACTCTATGCGCACAGACCTTTAGTTCCCCTGTTCGGGAGGCTAGCTTCACCCCCAGGAACCTCCGTAGTGGCAAACGGAGACAGTGGGTCGGGCCCCCCACTCCTAGGCGGGTAACCACACTACCAGGCCTAGCCCTTCCACGTACGCCCCTAGAAGAACACAACCTAGAGTATCCGCGTACTGCTGCTGGATGTACCCTCCAGACTTTTCTCCGAGTCATCGTACCGCTGTCGGTGTGATCGATCGCCTAGTACCGATGACCCACCACCTTTCTCCGTACTCCAACCCTCGAGCCCGCGGCCCCCCGGACAGTACTGTCCGTGCATCTACCTTCAGAGCTACTGTCTGATGGCAAGTAATCCTATAATTCTACTTTCCTAACTACCGGGGAGTGAGTGTGTGCAATCCTAGTTATACTAGTTGCTCTTTTGATTTATTACTCCTATGGTTTACGTTAGCCCAGGACTGCCCCTCGGTATACCCCGTGAAGGGCTCTCAAGGGGCACTAGGAACCAAGACGGTGCATTACGGCCCGAAGTTCCCTTTCGCAAGGCACTTATTATTATTGGTTGACTACCCTTTACCCAATCCCCTTTTAATGTTATAATGAATCTAACCCTAGCGTATTAAGACTCTTCCTCTTCCTCCCGGGACGGACGATCTTTCGTCGTTCCCGTACTCTCTTATCCTAACCAGTCCCACATTCTACTTATCCTGACTTCTAATAATGAACTCATTCTAAATTTGCCCTACCAACCATCGATTATCAGAATTCCGTGGATTTACTAAATGCAGACCATCCTAAGCTATATGTGGTACACAAGGGGAGGTACTCAAATTATCTTCCAAATCTCCTATAATATTTACTGGAGGACTATCATGACTTAATTAGCTTAAATCCAGGAATTTATAATTTTCCTAATTAATCTGATATTTATTTTATTTTTCTCAAAGATTGGCCATGGGTATTTTTAACATGAACTATATGATATTCTTAAGTTATGGCCACCCAAAAAATTAAGTTCATTAAATAACAGCAAGATAACCTCAAATGCAAATTCTCCAGATTTTTATAGAAAGTATTTAACCTCTAATTAATTTAGTCATTATAATCGCGTTAATCTTACTTAATGAAGAAGTACAGAAATTATTCATCTAAAAATTATAGAAAAATCACTAGTCAGTAGTATGATATATAAAAGATCTTTGTGCAGAGAATCATAATTTTATCAGCTTGCTAAGCACCAAAATAGATTTAATCCAATATCCATGATAAATAACACTTAATGAAGCAAGCCTTAGAATTAAACTTCTAAAAATCCGTAAAAATTCACAGAGTTTTAAAAACATAATAAAGGTTCTCTGCCTAAATTTCATCAATTTCAGGAAGTTTGTACTCCATAATAAATTTTCTAAGCAAATCATGCAACTACCAATTCATTAAAGAAGTACCTAAAATAGTGAGCATAAAATTCATAGAAAAATATCCAGAGCTTGTACTACCCTATAATCCACTCTACCCAATTCTCATCACTTTTCAATGTGGTTTGGTGTCATTTCCTATCTCTATAATTTTTGCGCCCTAAACTAGGGTTAGGTTTTTAGACATCCCAACGATCTCCAAATCCACTAAAATTTCATCCAGAGAACTATATTAGCCCTATGGTTCTCATAACCCGACCTGGGTCAATCCAAGGTCATTTGACCACTGCCTTCACAAACCACCAAGATCCATCCTTAGGGTTTGGCCTTGGTCCTTAGGGTAAACTTACCCGATCCACCTCAAACTCCATGAGGGGGTGCTAGAGAACATTACTAGCCAGTGGTAAAAATCTCAGCCTCTGTTGAGGTGATCTCACCACTCAAACTTCAAATTGACTTTTACCCTAAGACCCCTTATTAGGGCAAAACTTAGGGTTGATCAATTCTAAACCAAACCATCTCCAAGTGAGATGAAAAATTATACAGAACCTTATGGTAAACCCAGGACCATCACCAAAATTTGGAGGGTTTGGAAATTATTTAACCACCTAATTAAATTCGGCTAGGATTATTGAATTTTTCTAAAACTATAGGAAAATATTCTCCAAAAATTCTCATTTTTGGATAGCACCTAGATATATGTAAGATTAGACCACATCCCAAATTTCAAGTCGTTTGGACGACTGGATTGGAGTGGGAATTTTTCTAAGGTCAAGGCAGCCCTCTGATAGACCTCACCAAAAAGGGTGCTGTGGTCTAACCAGGAATCCAAATTGAATGAAATTAATTTTGAATAAAACTAGACTTCAAGGGCTACAGTTTCTATGTTGACCACTTTTCCTGTAGGAGCCTCTAAGTATTTTTCCCAAATTATTTAACATGACAGAAATCTCATTCAGAAATTGATTTTACATAATAAATCTAATTAAAGGCACTGTTCATCTTCTTCTACAGCCCGAACCAGAGACTGTAAACCTAATTTTCCTGTAGCCTTTCCAAGCTATTTCCCGGCCACCCAGCCATCTCCTGGCCGGCCACCACCACCACCACCTCCGTTGAGGCGAGGGCTAACGTCGGGCGGCGGCACGGCCGCCGGAGAGGCGGTTTCCGGCGAACCCGCCACCATGATATTTTCGGAAAACCACCATTACGCTCACCCGATCTGGCTCTTTTGAGCCCGATATCTCTCCTAACGATTCCTAAGATCTATCCGCAGAAGAAGAGGAGGGGAGGACCTTGTTCGCGGGTTGAAGGCGTGCAGAGCGTCGGGAAGCCATTTGCGCGGTGGTGGCGTCGCCGGAAATTCTTCAACAGCAAGGAGGAAGTCTGAACAGTTGAGGGAGTGTAACCTTTTCCTCTTGCACTCAGGAATCTTTTATAGATGAGGAAATGGGGAGGGGAGAGGGTGAAACGTTGGAGATGAAACGTTGGCGGCCATTAATCATATTCTTATGACGTTTCGGTTATGCCGAATGGCAGTTGGAAAGTTGGAAATGAAGAGGTGCTTGCCAGGTGGCAGTTTCCTATTGGACCCACTTTTCCTTAATTACTAACATAATTAAAGTAGGGAACGACCATAAATACTCTTGATTTTCATTCCCATAGCCAGAATTTATTAAGGCGTCGGTTACCGAAACTTCCAGTCTGGCTGACGTTTCGGCCTTGGTCACGGGCGTGACACGTAGGTCACGGGCGTGACAGGCCCGGTTAGCAGTTCTGGGTTCGACGATCGTCGAACTGAGATCGACGATCGTCGAAGGGTGGTCACGGGCGTGACACTTGGGTCACGGGCGTGACAGGCCTGGTGACTAATTCTGGTCGACGATCGTCGAGCTGAAATCGACGATCGTCGAGCGTGGTCACGCCCAATGTCACGGGCGTGACAATGCTGGTCACGGGCGTGACAGGCCTGATGACTAGTTCTGGGTCGACGATCGTCGGACAGAAATCGACGATCGTCGAGCGCGGTCACGCCCAATGTCACGGGCGTGACAATGCAAGTCACGTGCGTGACATGGCGCGTGGTCAATTTTGGGTCGACGATCGTCGAAGTGGGGTTCGACGATCGTCGAGCGTGTCACGCCCTTTGTCATGGGCGTGACCTGGAGGGTCACGGGCGTGACAGACCGTGTGGCCGAATTTGGTGGTCGACGATCGTCGAGTTGGGATCGACGATCGTCGAGCGTGTCACGCCCTTGTCACGGGCGTGACATGGCGGGTCACGGGCGTGACCAACCCGTGAGCCGATTCCTTAGTCGATTTATTTCAAGTTTTGGGCTCCCTAGGGTTCTACCACAACCAACCGACTCCTAGGTGTCTAGCCGGAAATGGGATGTTACAAATCCCAATAAACAAAACAAAGATTTCGTCCCCGAAATCAAGGTTAAGCCTACGGGACTCAAATCGGGAAAATAAACTTGTAACATCCCATGAGAACCGACTGATTACCTCCCTACGTTACGTTTGCTTGTGCGATTTCAAATCTAAGGTTTAATTCGCCCACCTAACTAGGTATATACGCCCCAATAAACAAAAGATTAGCCCCTATTCTTGAAATTTCAATTCCATTGGTTTAAAACAGGAAGGCAATTGATTGTCCAGAGGGGTTTTGAGGTATACCTGACGAAAAAGTTCCGGATATTTTTGCCGCATCAAGTCCTGTGGCTCCCATGTATGCTCCTCCTGCCCATGATTGTTCCACAGAAAACCTTGACTAACGGGACCTTCTTTCTCCTCAAGACCGCACTGCCGTATCGTCAATCCTGATAGGCTCCACGTTGACTGACCGATCCGAGGCCACCGGGCCATCTGCCGAGGGAATCAGCTGCTCAGGGCGTAGCAGAGCCCTCCGAAGTGAGGAGACGTGGAAGACGTCATGCAATCCCGCTAACTCCGGCGGTAGTTCCAGTCTATAGGCTAAGGGGCCGATCCGCTCCAGGATCCTGTAGGGCCCCATATATCTTGGACTGAGCTTCCTCCGCCCGCGAACCCGCGAGACTCCGTGCATCGGCCGTATCTTCAAGAAAACTCGGTCCCCCACCTGGAACTCCACTTGACGATGCCTCGCATCGTAGTATTTCGCCTGTCTACTCTGGGCTTTCCAACATCCTGTCTCGGATCAACCTAATCTGAGCATCTGTATCTCCCACAAACTCCGAGCCCAGTGCCTGCGGATCCTCATCCTGAACCCATGATAGTGGGGTTCTGCATCTCCTTCCGTACAACGCTTCGTATGGAGCCATGCCTATGCTGGACTGATGAGCGTTGTTGTACGAAAACTCGACCAGTGGCAGCAATCTCTCCCAAGGCTCGCCACGGTCCAAAATACACAGTCGTAACAGGTCCTCCAGTGTACGGTTTGTGCGCTCTGTCTGTCCGTCGGTCTGAGGGTGGAAAGCTGTGCTGAATGTCAACCGAGAACCCAGATGGGCCTGGACTGACCTCCATTCCCTGGATGTGAACCGCCCATCCCGATCTGAAACGATAGTCTTGGGCACCCCATGATAACGCACAAACTGCTCGATGAACCTCCGTACTAAAACACTGACCGGTGTGTCCTTCGCCACTGGGATGAATCTGGCCACCTTTGTCAGCCTGTCCACTATCACCCAGATCGAGTCATTCCCCGCACGGGATCTAGGTAGCCCATGTATAAAGTCCATGGCTATGTCCTCAAACTTCCACTCTGGCACTGGAAGCGGCTGCAGCAATCCTGCCGGGTTCCTACACTCCGCCTTCACGAGCTGGCAGGCCTCACAATGCGTCACAAAATATGTAATATCTTTCTTCATGCCCGGCCAGTACATCGTCCTCTTTAGATCCTTTACCATCTTGGTGATCCCCGGGTGTACCGAATACCGGCTGCAGTGAGCTTCCATCAAAATGTCCTCCCGGATCCGTCCTCCTGCTGGTATGTAGACTCTGCCCCGGAAACACAGAAGCCCATCCCTCAAGGTGTAATCTCCTGTCGTGCCTTCCTCCAAGGCCCGGAATATCGGCTCAGCTCTCTCGTCCAGCCTCTGCCCATCTCTGATGCGGTCTCGGATGTCATCTGTAGTAGCCATCGACCCCAGTACTCCATGTACAGCTCCGGGTCATCCTCAGATACTAGCGAAATCTGCATCTCCTCGAATGATCTAATCAACTCCAAGGCCATCAGCTGCGGGCCTATTCCAGTCGTATTCGCTCTCCGGCTCAGAGCATCCGCAACCACGTTCGCCTTCCCGGATGGTAGTGCATGGTATACTGGTATCCGAAAGGAACTCCACCCAGCGTCTCTGCCTGATGTTTAACTCCTTCTGGGTGTCGACGTACTTCAGATTCTTGTGGTCGGAGAAGATATCACAATGTACCCCGTAGAGATAGTGCCGCCAGATCTTAAGGGCAAAAATGACTGCCCCCATCTCCAAATCGTGCACGGGGTAGTTCTGCTCGTGCTGCTTCAACTGACGGGAGGCATAGGCGATTACGTGCCCATTCTGCATAAGGACGGCGCCCATCCCCTGATAGGAAGCATCTGCATATACCTGAAATCCCTCCCTCCCTGATGGGAGAGCAAGGATGGGGGCCGAGATGAGACGATCCTTCAGCTCCTGGAAGGCAGATTCGCACCGCGGCGTCCAAGTAAAAGGGGACTCCTTCTTCGTCAGAGACGTAAGAGGAAGGGCAATCTGAGAGAACCCCTTTACGAACTTCCGGTAGTAACCGGCAAGCCCCAAGAAACACCGAACATCCGTGGCCGACTTTAGTGGTGGCCAATCCCGTACTGCCTGGATCTTCGCCGGATCCACTGCCAGACCTGCTCCACTGATGACGTGACCCAGAAATGCCACCTCCTTTAGCCAGAACTGGCACTTGCTGTACTTGGCATACATCTCGTGCTCCCGCAGCTTCTCCAAGGTCAAGGCTAGATGTCTCGCGTGCTCCTCCTCCGTCCTTGAATAAATGAGAATGTCGTCGATGAATACAATGATGAAGACATCCAGGTATTCCTCGAACACCCGATTCATCAAAGTCATGAATGCGGAGGGTGCATTCGTGAGCCCGAACGGCATCACGGTAAACTCGTACAAGCCGTATCTGCTGCTGAACGCCGTCTTCGGGATGTCCTCCTCCCGAATGCGAAGCTGGTAGTATCCTGATCTCAGATCCAGCTTTGAGAACCAATGGGCTCCCTCCAGCTGGTCAAAAAGCTCATCTATCCGTGGTAAGGGATAAGTGTTCCGGACCGTCAACCTGTTCAGAGCTCGGTAATCTATGCACAGTCGGAGGGTCCCGTCTTTCTTCTTAACGAACAGCACCGGAGCTCCCCATGGTGAAGAGCTAGGCCGAACGAACCCGGCCTCCACTAACTCCTGAAGCTGACTCCGGAATTCCACCAACTCCTTTGGGGCCATTCGATAGGGAGCTCTGGATACCGGCTTAGCCCCTGGTATAAGCTGAATCTGAAAGTCCCTCTCTCGGTGCGGGGTAACCCTGGTAGCTTCTCCGGAAACACGTCGGCGAAGTCCCGCACCACTGGAATATCTGCAATGGAGTCCTTGGCTACGACCGCCTCAAAGAGGATCTGATAAACCTCTTCCCCTGCAGGTGGGCCTTAACGGCCTGTATAGAAGAAAGTAAGGTACGGGGTGCTGATGTAATACCTTCGATAACAATGAAGGAGTCGCCGTGCCTCACGGTGATCCTCTTTGCCACGCAATCGATCTGGGCATGGTTCCAGTACAGCCAGGTCATGCCAGAATCAGATCGTAATCTGGCATCCTCAAAACCGTCGCGGGTGCCTCAAACGCCTTTCCGCCGATCCTTGCTTCCATATCACAATGAGTAGAGGTCAATATCTCCGATCCATCGGGTAGGCGCACCCTCAGCATCTTCCCGGTGCTCAGCTCCACTCCTGCCAGTCCTTTCACGAAATCCTCTAACACGAATGATTGCGACGCACCGGTGTCAAAGAGGGTGTGAGCGGGCTTGCCGCTAATGAAAACTATGCCTGGGGTGATTAAGTGTCTTAGTATTTTGTTGCAGTTCATCTTCTCTTAAATTTCTAAGCAGGTTACGTCTGAAATAGTAGTTTGTATGAAGAAAATTTAAAAGTGCTGCCATACCTGTGATAACCTGCTCCGGGTTCCGAGGCTGTGTCAGGTCTAGAGCGTACACCTGCTCTCTCTCTTGCCTACGGCCTCGATCCTGAAATCCTCGTCCTCAGTCCTGTCCTCGTCCGCCAAACTGTCTGGGGGGTGGAGCACCCTGATGTGCTGGTGGGGGTGCTCGCCCCACAGGGCAGTTCCGCTTGATATGCCCGGCTGGTTGCACTGATAGCATACCGGTGGCTGCCCTGCCGTCCTTGGCATTTCCAGCATCTGTATAGGCTGGGAGCCAATATCCCCCGAGTCCTCTGCTCCTGCCCAAACTCCTGACGGGGCTGATCCCCGTTCCTTCTCTCTCCAATAACTTGGCCTCGAGTGCGGTCTCTACGTCCTCCAATCACTGTATCATCAGCCGGTCTCTTCCGGCTCCTCACTGTAAGCTGATCCGCCTCTCTCTTCTTAGCCATCTCCAGAATCCTGGCCAGACTCCCCTCTGAAACGAAAAGGAGGGCCTGCCTCATGTCATCCTGCAGCCCCTTATAAAACCTCCGGGCATAGCCAGCATCGTCTAACTGGTAAGCATCCGCATAACGGGCCAGGTGTGTGAACTCCTGATAGTACTCCACCACAGTCCTGCTCCCCTGCCTCAACCGCAGGAACCTATCCTCCAGGTCATCTCTTGCCGACTGAGGTACAAAGTGTCCCAAGAGCGCTGCTCTGAACTCCTCCCAGGTAATATCAGCACAATCCACCCCTGCAAAGGTGGTGTCCAGCTGAGATTTCCACCATCTCTTTCCGTGTGACTCTAAGCAGGAGACTGCCAAGGCAACTGCCTCCTCCGTGGGGCATCGAATCCCTGCCAGCATCTCGTAAATGGTGTCCAACCAATCCTCCGTATGTACTGCGGACTCCGTCCCCTGGTAGGATGGAGGGGATAGTCCCCGGAAGACAGTCATCCAATTGGCCCCGGGGTTCGGCTGTGGGGCCGGGGCTTGCTGAGCTCTGAAGACCTCCAAGATGGCCGTCAAAGTTTGCCCCATCTCCGTCTGCTGGAATGGAACGGGTGCTGGCGGAGTCAGGATCACATCCGGGGCCTGAGGTGTCCCCTGCTGCGATGTAGGGTTCGTCGCAGGCTACAAGCAAAAATTCCATTTGTTAGAGAGCGAATGAATGGAATTTAAGAAGAGTTATAATGGACTTTCACATGTGATTTCCCTTATGGGCACACCACTGCTTCCGCTGCTAGTTTGTCCGCAAACTAAGCTCGCACGGGGGTGGCCCAAGGTTTCTGTGGACTACTTCTCTTTCGATCGAGGTCTGCTCTGATACCACTTGTAAGACCCCCTTTTTTTTTTCTTTTTCAACCACCGGGGGTCTTAGCCCAGAATTGCCGCTTTGCGGTGGCACCGACATCTCGGGAAGGCAACCACTACAAATCGCCAATTCTGCCGGCCCTTTTCGATCACAAACGAGAGAAGCATTTATACAAAAGTGTAAACAAGTCCACAGAAAACATGTATATAAAAGAGAATCATATCCAGTCCATCAATACAATAATAGGAAAAATAGATAAATGGGCTTGAGCCCAGTACATCAGAGTCCTCACTACAAGTCTCTCATCGCGGAAGCTAAGAAAATGCTAATCACTCACGGAGCTGGTCGCAGGTGCACCGGTGCTAGACTGTCCCACCTCCATGCGCACCGTACTCCGCTGGTGCTGGTCCCTGTCTCCCATCCGGAGCTCCTGTAATGTTTGGTTCGAAAACCATTAGTCATAAAGACTAAGCCCTATCATCCCCTACCCTCCCACCACGGCTCCTAAGCACCGGGCGGAGAGGAGGAAAGGGAAGCTACAAAAGTGGAGAATAGACAAGCAAGTGTCGGTGGACCTAACTAGCAAGTTATATCGGGGAGCAGTATAAATGTTGTAATAGGTAGAACAATTAATAAGAAGCAATTTATATAAAAAGACAACTAGAGAACAGTAAGTAAGTATGTAAGTAACCTTAACTTATATGAATGCCCATACAAACTTATAAGTTAAGGGATCTTCTGCAAGGCTCCCATCGTATAAAAAGTCCCATACCGATTTATACGTTGGGGTGACGGTTATATGCAAACATGCTATGCCATGATTCATGCAAGTGCAACCCACACACACGACTCTATGCGCACAGACCTTTAGTTCCCCCTGTTCGGGAGGCTAGCTTCACCCCCAGGAACCTCCGTAGTGGCAAACGGAGACAGTGGGTCGGGCCCCCCACTCCTAGGCGGGTAACCACACTACCAGGCCTAGCCCTTCCGTACGCCCCTAGAAGAACACAACCTAGAGTATCCGCGTACTGCTGCTGGATGTACCCTCCAGACTTTTCTCCGAGTCATCGTACCGCTGTCGGTGTGATCGATCGCCTAGTACCGATGACCCACAACCTTTCTCCGTACTCCAACCCTCGAGCCCGCGGCCCCCCGGACAGTACTGTCCGTGCATCTACCTTCAGAGCTACTGTCTGATGGCAAGTAATCCTATAATTCTACTTTCCTAACTACCGGGAGTGAGTGTGTGCAATCCTAGTTATACTAGTTGCTCTTTTGATTTATTACTCCTATGGTTTACGTTAGCCCAGGACTGCCCCCGGTATACCCGTGAAGGGCTCTCAAGGGGCACTAGGAACCAAGACGGTGCATTACGGCCCGAAGTTCCCTTTCGCAAGGCACTTATTATTATTGGTTGACTACCCTTTACCCAATCCTCTTTTAATGTTATAATGAATCTAACCCTAGCGTATTAAGACTCTTCCTCTTCCTCCCGGGACGGACGATCTTTCGTCGTTCCGTACTCTCTTATCCTAACCAGTCCCACATTCTACTTATCCTGACTTCTAATAATGAACTCATTCTAAATTTGCCCTACCAACCATCGATTATCAGAATTCCGTGGATTTACTAAATGCAGACCATCCTAAGCTATATGTGGTACACAAGGGGAGGTACTCCAAATTATCTTCCAAATCTCCTATAATATTTACTGGAGGACTATCATGACTTAATTAGCTTAAATCCAGGAATTTATAATTTTCCTAATTAATCTGATATTTATTTTATTTTTCTCAAAGATTGGCCATGGGTATTTTTAACATGAACTATATGATATTCTTAAGTTATGGCCACCCAAAAAATTAAGTTCATTAAATAACAGCAAGATAATTTCAAATGCAAATTCTCAGATTTTTATAGAAAGTATTTAACCTCTAATTAATTTAGTCATTATAATCACGTTAATCCTACTTAATGAAGGAAGTACAGAAATTATTCATCTAAAAATTATAGAAAAATCACTAGTCAGTAGTATGATATATAAAAGATCTTTGTGCAGAGAATCATAATTTTATCAGCTTGCTAAGCACCAAAATAGATTTAATCCAATATCCATGATAAATAACACTTAATGAAGCAAGCCTTAGAATTAAACTTCTAAAAATCCCGTAAAAATTCACAGAGTTTTAAAAACATAATAAAGGTTCTCTGCCTAAATTTCATCAATTTCCAGGAAGTTTGTACTCCATAATAAATTTTCTAAGCAAATCATGCAACTACCAATTCATTAAAGAAGTACCCAAAATAGTGAGCATAAAATTCATAGAAAAATATCCAGAGCTTGTACTACCCCTGTAATCCACTCTACCCAATTCTCATCACTTTTCAATGTGGTTTGGTGTCATTTCCTATCTCTATAAGTTTTGCGCCCTAAACTAGGGTTAGGTTTTTAGACATCCCAACGATCTCCAAATCCACTAAAATTTCATCCAGAGAACTATATTAGCCCTATGGTTCTCATAACCCGACCTCGGGTCAATCCAAGGTCATTTGACCACATGACCTTCACAAACCACCAAGATCCATCCTTAGGGTTTGGCCTTGGTCCTTAGGGTAAACTTACCCCGATCCACCTCAAACTCCATGAGGGGGTGCTAGAGAACATTACTAGCCAGTGGTAAAAATCTCAGCCTCTGTTGAGGTGATCTCACCACTCAAACTTCAAAGTGCACTTTTACCCTAAGACCCCTTATTAGGGCAAAACTTAGGGTTGATCAATTCTAAACCAAACCATCTCCAAGTGAGATGAAAAATTATACAGAACCTTATGGTGAACCCAGGGACCACTCACCAAAATTTGGGAGGGTTTGGAAATTATTTAACCACCTAATTAAATTCGGCTAGGATTATTGAATTTTTCTAAAAACTATAGGAAAATATTCTCCAAAAATTCTCATTTTTGGATAGCACCTAGATATATGTAAGATTAGACCACATCCCAAATTTCAAGTCATTTGGACGACTGGATTGGAGTGGAGAATTTTTCTAAGGTCAAGGCAGCCCTCTGGATAGACCTCACCAAAAAGGGTGCTGTGGTCTAACCAGGAATCCAAATTGAATGAAATTAATTTTGAATAAAACTAGACTTCAAGGGCTACAGTTTCTATGTTGACCACTTTTCCTGTAGGAGCCTCTAAGTATTTTTCCCAAATTATTTAACATGACAGAAATCTCATTCAGAAATTGATTTTACAAATAAAATCTAATTAAGGCACTGTTCATCTTCTTCTACAGCCCGAACCAGAGACTGTAAACCTAATTTTCCTGTAGCCTTTCCAAGCTATTTCCCGGCCACCCAGCCATCTCCCTGGCCGGCCACCACCACCACCACCTCCGTTGAGGCGAGGGCTAACGTCGGGCGGCGGCACGGCCGCCGGAGAGGCGGTTTCCGGCGAACCCGCCACCATGATATTTTCGGAAAACCACCATTACGCTCACCCGATCTGGCTCTTTTGAGCCCGATATCTCTCCTAACGATTCCTAAGATCTATCCGCAGAAGAAGAGGGAGGGGAGGACCTTGTTCGCGGGTTGAAGGCGTGCAGAGCGTCGGGAAGCCATTTGCGCGGTGGTGGCGTCGCCGGAAATTCTTCAACAGCAAGGAGGAAGTCTGAACAGTTGAGGGAGTGTAACCTTTTCCTCTTGCACTCAGGAATCTTTTATAGATGAGGAAATGGGGAGGGGAGAGGGTGAAACGTTGGAGACGAAACGTTGGCGGCCATTAATCATATTCTTATGACGTTTCGGTTATGCCGAATGGCAGTTGGAAAGTTGGAAATGAAGAGGTGCTTGCCAGGTGGCAGTTTCCTATTGGACCCACTTTTCCTTAATTACTAACATAATTAAAGTAGGGAACGACCCATAAATACTCTTGATTTTTCATTCCCACAGCCAGAATTTATTAAGGCGTCGGTTACCGAAACTTCCAGTCTGGCTGACGTTTCGGCCTTGGTCACGGGCGTGACACGTAGGTCACGGGCGTGACAGGCCCGGTTAGCAGTTCTGGGTTCGACGATCGTCGAACTGAGATCGACGATCGTCGAAGGGTGGTCACGGGCGTGACACTTGGGTCACGGACGTGACAGGCCTGGTGACTAATTCTGGTCGACGATCGTCGAGCTGAAATCGACGATCGTCGAGCGTGGTCACGCCCAATGTCACGGGCGTGACAATGCTGGTCACGGGCGTGACATGCCTGATGACTAGTTCTGGGTCGACGATCGTCGGACAGAAATCGACGATCATCGAGCGCGGTCACGCCCAATGTCACGGGCGTGACAATGCAAGTCACGGGCGTGACATGGCGCGTGGTCAATTTTGGGTCGACGATCGTCGAAGTGGGGTTCGACGATCGTCGAGCGTGTCACGCCCTTTGTCACGGGCGTGACCTGGAGGGTCACGGGCGTGACAGACCCGTGTGGCCGAATTTGGTTCGACGATCGTCGAGTTGGGATCGACGATCGTCGAGCGTGTCACGCCCTTGTCACGGGCGTGACAAGGCGGGTCACGGGCGTGACCAACCCGTGAGCCGATTCCTTAGTCGATTTATTTCAAGTTTTGGGCTCCCTAGGGTTCTACCACAACCAACCGACTCCTAGGGGTCTAGCCGGAAATGGGATGTTACACGGGTAGCATCATATTGGAGGGATGCTTGGAAGCTTGGGCTTGAACCTACAAAAAGACAAAAGAACATGGATTAGTTATGTTATAAATCAACATAAAATAACAAAGTTAAAACAACACAATATCACGAACATTAAAACATTAAAATTAAAACATTAAGTTATAACATAAAATTAATTAAAATTACTAAACATAACATAACACATATAGTAACTTAATACATATAATAAGATTATATAGATTTTTATATAAAAAAACTATAATAAAACTAGGAATTAATATATTATAAAAAGACATTAAAACATGAAATAAAAAGCATAAAATATAAATAAACTTAGGCACTTTGAATAATAAACTACCCTAAAAAAGGATGAATAAAACTAGTCATCAAGCACCGCAGCGGCCTTGCCTCCACAAATCGTGCCTTGGATCTTGATTCGGAACTCTGAAGCTCCAGTGGCGGCTGAATCCTCTCCTCCTCCTCCTTCCTTGCTCTCCCTTCTCTCTACTCTTTTAGAAAGAGGATAGCCAAGATTGAATGATAGGCCTCTCTCATATCCTAGAGTTAACACAACAGGGAGAAGCTTGGGCCATTAGATCCCAGATGAAGGAAACTAACGGTGATAAATCACCCTAAAAACTATATATTTGGGCTGACACGGCTTGTGGCACGCCCGTGTCACAGGCCGTGTACTATAAGCGGCACGTAAACCGACTCAACTCGAACAGGGCACGGCCATGTGACATGCCCATGTCACAGGCCGTGTGCCCTGACACAGCTTCGGATAAGCCTGGGTATAACCTGTGTTAACCATGCCTCATTGCCCTGGAAAAATCCAGAGAAGGGCACGGCCATGTAACATGCCCATCTCACAGGTCGTGCGCCCCACTCGAGACCTGCTCGAGATCCACTCAAGTACTCAGAGCAGGACACGGCCTTGAACACGTCCGTATCCAAGGTCGTGTGCCTCACTCGAGGCCCACTCGAGGCCCACTCGAGACCAACTCGAGACAGCCCTGCTCCACACTCAAGTAATTAAAGTAGGACACCGCCTTGGACACCCCCATGTCACAGGCCGTGTGCCTCACTCGAGATCCACTCTAGTACATAAAGCAGGACACGGCCTGGGACACGCCCGTGTTCTTAGCCGTGTTGCCCAGTATGCACTCATACTTGAGATTTTGGGTGTTATAACCCTCCCCTCCTTTCAAGAAATTTCGTCCCGAAATTTGCACAAAGTAAGCAAAATGACAATCAAGATGTTATAACCTCACAAAAGTTTGATACAACTTGACATGCATTGTACAATAGTTTACATAAATAGCTCGGGAAATTCAGCTCGCATGGTCTGCTCACGCTCCCATGTTTGCTCCTCTCAGCCATAGTTGTCCCATCGGACCTTGACCATCTCGATTGTCTTGTTCTGTAATTGTTTATCGACTCTTTCTTCAATCTGAATAGGTCTAATCTTTGTCGTTAGCCCCAATTCGACCAATACACGGTCGTTTGCAATCAAATGAGCTAGATCTTTTACGGCTTTTCGAAGCACTGATATGTGGAACACATCATGCAATCCACTCAATTCTGCTGAAATACCTAGCCGATGGGAAGCTTCCCCAACTCGCTCCACCACTTTAAACAGACAAAGATATCTCATACTTAACTTTTTCAGACGCCGAATCATGGGCACAACTTTGAAGGCTTAATCTTCAAATATACCCAATCGCCCACCGCTAACTCCACGTTCCGGTGCTTTGTATTGTAGTACTTTGCTTATCGATCCTGGGCTATCAGTAGCCTCTCCCGAATAGAGCATATTGTCGAGTTAGCTTCTTCGACTTCTTGACACTTATAAAGCTTGGATTCGCCTGCTTCTGCCCGAGCTAACAGAGTACGGAATTTCTGACCATACAAAGTTTCAAACGATGTCATACCGATGCTCTCTTGGTAGCTATTATTGTAGGCAAACTTTGACATATAGAAATGACCTTCCCATCTCATTCCAAAATAAAAGGCGCACATTCAGAGCATGTCCTCCATCGTTCTATTGGTCCTCTCAGTTTGGCCAACAGTTTGGGGATGAAAGGCATTACTGAACGTTAACTTTGTACCCAACAATTGATAGATTAGCCTCCAATCATTTGACGTGAAGCGCCCATCACGGTCATTTACGATGCTACGGGGAACACCGTGCAATAATACAATCTGCTTAACATAAAGTTTTGCAAAGATTTCCACTGAATCGTCCCTCTTGTTCGAAAGGAAGTGAGCCACTTTAGTCAACTGGTCTATGATTACCCAAACCGAATCGTTCCCGTGTTGAGATCTCGACAAATTGTTCACGAAATCCATCGAAATATCGTCAAACTTCCATTCTGGAATAGGTACCGACTTCAAGAAACCTCCAGGCTTCTGGCATTTCGCTTTCACGAAGGCACATGTTTGACATTTAGCCACATAATGTGTTATGTCTATCTTTAATCCTGGCCAACAGAACAACTTTATCATGTCTTTGTACATCTTTGTGCTCCCTGGGTGAATTGAGTATTTTGTAAAGTGAGCCTCATACATCAATTCTTCCCTCAACTTACCCATACTTGGGATGCACAAACAACCCTCTTTCCTCAATAGGCCGTCATCCTAGGAGAATTGGCCATCTTACCCATCCTTTGCATAGCGTTGGAGACTTTCATCAAGTACCATTGCTCGTCGAACCCTGTCCGCAAGGTCATATTGTACCTCCGTCCATTGTCAACATGCATTGGTTGTGGAATTCTTGTCAACAACAGAAATCTTTAATGCTTCCAACTCCTAAATCAGACGCTCATCATGCATCTTCAACCAATTTTCCCTTTCCAGAGTCCTACGACTTAAGGCATCTGCAACCACGTTTCCCTTCCCGGGGCTATAATGAATATCAAGGCTTAGTCCCAGAGGAACTCCATCCACCTTCGTTGTCGCATATTAAGATCCATCTAATCCAACAGGTACTTTAGGCTCTTATGATCTATAAAGATATCCACTTTTACAGCATATAAATTGTGTCGCCACAGTTTAAATGCAAAGATCACCTCCTCCAACTCCAAGTCGTGGACGGGATAATTCCGCTCATGCACTTTTAACTTGCGTGAGCCATAAGCAATCACCTTTCAAAACTGCAGAAGAATGGAGCCTAAGCCGCTCCCTGAAGCATCACTATAAATCACATAGCCGTCTGTACCAGATGGCGATGTCAAAATAGGCGTCGTGGTCAAACGACTCTTTAGCTCTTCAAAAGCTCGCGCACACTCCAACATCCAAACAAACTTCTAATCCTTCCTAATAAGTTTGGTAAGAGGCAAAGAGATCCATGAGAAGTTTTCAACAAAACGTCTGTAGTAGCCTGCTAGTCTAAGGAAACTCCAGACTTCGGCCACAGAATACAACACTGACCACTCCTGAATGGCTCTTATCTTTGACGGATCCACTGCTATGCCCTCTCCACTTACCACGTTGCCAAGAAAAGCCACTGATGACAGCCAAAACTCACACTTTGAGAACTTGGCATAGAGCTTATTTCTCCGCAGAGTATGCAAAACCAACCGTAAATGGTTCGCATGATCAGCTTCAGATTGAGAGTACACTAAGATATCATCAAAGAATACGATTATGAACAAATCCAAGCACTCTCGCAATGTTCGGTGCATTAGATCCATGAACATCAATGGCGCATTACATAGCCCAAACAACATTACAGTGAATTCATAATGATCGTAGCGTGTTCCAAATGATGCCTTGGGAATGTCACCTTCCCGAATCCTCAATTGGTAATATCTAGATTTTAAATCCTATTTAGAATAGACGGTTGATCCCACTAGCTAATCGAACAAGTCATCTATCCGTGGAATCAGATACTTGTTTTTCTTTGTTAGCTTATTCAATTCACGGTAATCAACACAGAACCGCAAGCTACCGCCCTTCTTTTTCACAAAAAGAACAGGTGGGCTCCAAGGTGACATACTTGGGCATATATAACCCTGTTCAAGCAACTCTTGCAATTGAACATTCAATTCAGCCATATCCTTTGGCGCTACGCGATATGGCGAGGGGGCCACAGGTTTTGCACACAGCACCAGCTCAATAGTGAAGTCGATCTCTCGCTGGGGTGGTTATCCAGGAAGATCCTTAGGAAACACATCAGCAAACTCCGATAAAATCGGCACATCACTTACACAGGCCTTTTGCTCAACAGCCTGAATTAGCATGAAGAATAACTCTGCGCCCTTCCGAACAGCATTGACGACTTAGAGAGCAGACATCAAGGTACCGCTTACTCCTCGTATACCAACAAACTTAGTCTCAAGCTCAGTATTCTGGCCCAGTGTGATCTCCTTTGAATTGCAATCAATAAAGGCATGCTCCTCCGAGATCCAGTCCGTACCAAAGATCACATCAAATTCCGATATAGGGCGCAGAAATGCATTCAAGAAAAAGTCCCAACTTCCTATTTGAATTTCCACGTCGTATGACCTATCCGCAATCATCACACATCCATTCGGTAATAACACCTTTACGCTATCTATCATCATATGACTAGGTATTCAAATTCGAGCTTCGAAGTCCTTAGACAGGAATGAATGCAAAGCACCCGTATCAAACAGTGCTCTCGCGGGATTGTTCCGAATCAGGATAAATCCTAAGACAAACACATCATACACAAGCTACACACAAGGTATGAAATATAAAAAGCAGCTAATATCTTAAATCATACCTGTGATGACATCACTTTGCTTTATGGCCTCATGCTGGCCAAGATTGTAAAATCGAAGCTGCGCCTAGGATGTAGAGGACTCGACCACTGCCTTTCCCTTTTCAGCATAAGACGCTCCCATCTTCTTTTCCACCTTTGGTGGACCAAGATGGCAATTACAGGCTATATGCCCCACTCTTCCACACAAAAAGCAGGTACGCAACTCTTGCCCCGAAGTTGCCCCTGATGCATTTGGAGCAGAAGCCTGTCTAGAAGATTTAAATCTCTTGTCCCATCTCTTGTGGTACTTCAATTTTCCAGGATGGGGTGCTTTGAACTCTAGCTTTCTCACAGCCAACTCCTTTTTGCCTTGCACCCGTTTCATATCCTTCTCCAGCGCACAAGCAGTATCGACGAATGCCTGAAATCCTTAGTTCACCAAACTCGAGAGCAGGAATCTCAACTCATCTCGCAACCCTTCGTAGAACCTATTGGTTTTCCGTTGTTCATCAGTAAAGATAGACCCCGCATAACGTCCCAACCTTGTAAACTAATGCAAGTAAGTATCAACACTACTTTCTCCATGAGTTAGACATTGGAACTAATTTTCCATGGCAATGCGTTGTGCCACTGGTAGGTGCTTTGCCAAGAATAATCGCGAAAACTCCTCAATCGAGATTTGTGTTAACTGCCGGCTTGCTAAGTGATGTAACTCTATCTTGTACCACCACATCCGAGCCTCTCCTTCAAAAAGAAGGTAGCAAAGGTGATCTTCTGATCTTCCTCCGTCCTTATCGCCGTCAATATACGCTAGACGCACGAAAAACAATCCTTAGCATGTGCTGGAGTTCCCATACCCATAAATGTCGGAGGATTGAAACTCATAAAATGCTTCAACTTCCACTCAGCTGCTCGAGGATCAACGGCCTCAACATGTTCAGGCCTTAGCTCAACCCGTTTTGGCACCAATGTCGGCTGCGCCAGTGCGGTAGGCTGTGCATGAATCATGACAAATAGCGCCTCAGCAACTAAGCTGACTATTTTCGCAAAAGGAGGAGGTGTAGGCACCTCAGCTGGTATCGCACTCTCATTAGAATGCTGGGGCTCAGACTGCCCAGCATCACTGCGAGTAACCTATAGGTGAATAAGTCACACATTTGCGACCTTACAAAAGTAATCACAACAATATAGGAACGCACAGGTTCCTCAAACAAGTGTATTTGCATTCCTTAGTGGACATTCAAGAGTTCATTTTAAGTTAAAGCGGGTCGCACTTACACGTGCTCTCCACCCCATAAAAGAATTCGACCACGAATTCGAAAGAGGAATACTAAGACAAGCTGATACAAAAATGTAACGACCCCATCCATTAAAGAACATATAATTGAAGTTCTGGCCAGGGCTCCACACTATATGCCACAAACAGGCGGTAAGGTTACAGGTTAAAACCAAAACAGGTACGCATCCTAACACAGAGCATACTAGCGGAAGATT
The DNA here is from genome assembly GCA_039513925.1 of Platanthera zijinensis. Lineage (NCBI taxonomy): Eukaryota > Viridiplantae > Streptophyta > Magnoliopsida > Asparagales > Orchidaceae > Platanthera > Platanthera zijinensis. Next base: position 138,141,369 of record CM077086.1, read on the forward strand.
TTAACATTTAACTGAACTCAAACCATGAATGTCCACTATATATAAACCACCACATGATTTATATATATATAAAAACTCTCAAAAGAATGTACAACAAATAAAACATCATTTGGCCTTAAGGCCTTACAGTTACTCTTTACAAGTGTGGATTACAAACATCGGCACACAGGCCGGCCACACATGAACATAACACAAGATTCATTGCTAGCCTTCGAGGGCCAGCAGCAGCAGCAGTAGGGACTTTAGTCCTCTATTTCCCGCTCGGCTCTCCAGCACCTTCACAGGGACAGCCCCCCATAACTGTGGGAAACAAGGTAACAGTCAACATTCAGCTCTCTAATTTATAATGATCCTACCCCTTACCTAAGGCAGTGGTACTCCTTCCCTGGAGGCATAACAATTCACAAGCAGATATATCACGCATTATGCCCTCACGCACAACCAATACATCACAAATGCTTGCCTCACGGCCTGATGCTGCATGCACTCATGGAACACTCTTGGTGTACCGGAATACCAGGGTCCCACCACCGTTCAAGGTCCGAAACCCAATGGTAAAGTTGAGAAAATTAGTCTTACTGACGTGCAGGCCTAAGACTCTTATTATGTCACAGATGAAAGCTCAATGCCTTGACGCTCTCTTATACAGCTGACATAACGCACGTACGGATCAACCACACCCCGTTGCTCAAGTCACCGTGCCATCGTCGAATACCGAAGTACTCATTGGAAATTTAAAGTCGCGGGTAAGTTTCACCTTTCCTGTTCGGCACTAAGCCTTTTTTAAGAGCACACAACTCACAATAGCCACACTATTCTACAAAGACTGGCTTCACAATCAAAAAAGGGGAGTTAATGCCAGTGTTCCTCGCAGTCACTTGGAGGGTTCAACAGAACTCTCTTTATGCACCCAAACTAAACCCAACATTGCATACAACACAAGAATCACGCGGGTATTTTCCGTGAATTCCACTCCAGTACTTCCTGCTACTACCCTTCATAGGCACAACCCATCTACTCTGCAAAACACACGTTTATACGCGGATTCTTCTCCGGTGCGCAAATGAAACATGACCAATCCAGACCTGTAACACCCTAAAATGAGATAGCATTTTAAGGCTATTTTGATGCTTGCACAGGTGCACACGGCCTTGGACACGGGCGTGTACCTTAGCCGTGTCCTGCTCGGGATGTGCCGAGAAATGTTTTAAGGAAATTACACTGGTAGGCTATGGCCGTGTCAGGTAAGTGACACGGGCGTGTAACATCCCATTTCCAACTAGACCCCTGGGAGTGGTTTTATTATAACAGAACCCTAGGAAACCCAGGAATTAAAGTTTATCGACAAAGATTTCGAGTCAAGGGGTGGTCACGCCCGTGACCGACCCATCACGCCCGTGACCTAGGGCTTGACCCGTTCGATGATCGTCGACCTAAGAAAGACGATCAGCGAGCTCAAAAATTTCAACATGGGCCTGACACGCCCGTGACCGATCCGTCACGCCCGTGACCTTGGAATGGCGTTGAGTGAGCTAAGCTCACTCAATGCCATAGTCTGGATAGCGTTGAGTGAGCTTAGCACACTCAACGCCATAAGCTAGATGGCATTGAGTGCACAGACTGCACTCAACGCCATATGTTGTCATCTTGTTGGCATTGAGTGAGCTGAGCTCACTCAACGCCGTAGACTGGATGGCGTTGAGTGAGCTTAGCTCACTCAACGCCATAATCTGTCAGGCGGGATGGCGTTGAGTGCGTTGAGTTCACTCAACGCCATAAGTTGAACGGCGTTGAGTTCACTGACCGCACTCAACGCCATTTTGTGTTGTCTGGATGGTATTGAGTGAGAAGAGCTCACTCAAAGTGTAATGACCCCATCCGTTACATGATGTATAGTAGAAGGTCCGGCCGGGGCCCCACACTATATGCCACAAACAGACGGTGAGGTCACAGGATATTACCAAACCATACACGAATCCTAACTCAGAGCATTCTAGCGGAAGCTTTAAGGTGTAAATTGAACTCTAACCAGGAATGTCCAATATATATAAACCACAGTTATATATACAACCACGGAATGTACAACAAAGGTTTGGCCTTAAGGCCTTACAGTTCCTCTTTCCATCAACATGGATTAGAAACCTCGGCGCGCAGGCCGGCCATACATGAGGAAAAACAAAACAAACAAAACCATTTGCTCAGCCTTGACGGGCTAGCCGCAGCAGCAGCAGCAACAGCAGCAAGGGCTTCAGCCCTTCACTTACCACTTGGTTCTCCAGCAACTGCATAGGGACAATCCACCCAACGGTGGCAAACAAGGCAACGGTCAGCATTCAGCTGACCCAATTATAACAATCCTACCCCTTTCTCGGGGCAGTCGCATTCTTTCCCTGCACAGCATGGTATCATCAATAGCAACTACGTGCGCGCAGGCACGTTCAAGCCATCACAACCGTCGGCCACACGGCGTGACAGTCCGTGCACTCAGGGCACATTCTTGGTGTACCGGAATACCAGGGTCAACACCACCGTCTACACGGTATTTGAACATTCTAGTCTTTTCGGCGCGCGGGCCTAAGACTCTCATTAGGCGCTCCAACAAAACCCATAACCAGGCTTCCAAGTCGGACGGACCTAACGCAGGTACGGATCAGCCACCCCCTGTTGCTCAAGTTGTCGTGCCACCTCGAATACGGAAGTATCCATGGCAATTTATAGGCGCGGGTCGGTTTCACCTTTCCTGTTCGGCAATCTGCCTTTTCATCGAGTTGCAGCCAACGGCTCAACCACTCACAAAGTGGCAACACACGGCCACAAGAGTTGCATCCAACCCTCTTCATTTCCTGGACATCGTCCAGTACTTCCTGCCGCACCAAGCAACAGGTAGGCACAAGACATCACAAGCCATAATCACGGAGCCTTCTCCGATATGCAAACAAGCATCACCAATCCAGACCATATCCAGATGGGCTTCACATAGCATGCCTAGAGCCGTACTCCAATTCCGGCCTCTAACAAGGGGGACTTCACATATCTACCCCAAGGGACACCACAACCCACCGCACACTCGCGGGGAAGGGTTTTCCCTATGCAATGCAGAAAAGAAGGACTTCACATGTCCAAGGAGGGAGATCGTTACCCTTGTCGATCTCTTCGGAGCCATCGAAAACTAGCCGTGAGAAAGAACCGCAGCAGCCTTGCCTTCACAACGCCGGCTTCGGATCACGAATCGGACCACGGGAGCTCTACCGGTGGCTTGCTCTCCTCCTCCTTCTTCTTCTCTCTCTCTCTTTCTCTCTTCCAAGCAAAACTGAAGAATGACTTCTTCCTTGACGAATTTAATCCAGCCAGCAGTACACGGGTAGGCACACGGCATCGGACACGCCCGTGTCCAACCTGACATGGCCGTGTTCAAGGCTTGGTTCCAGGCCGTGTAATCTTCTGACTCAAAACGCCTATTATTTGCGTAACATGCCCTGGGACACGCCCGTGTCCCAGGCCGTGTACCCCCGACACGCCCTGGGACACACCCGTGTCCCAGGCCGTGTAAACCAACCTGCACCTCAAATCCATATTTGAGATTTTTGGGGTGTTACAATCCTCCCCTCCTTAATAAAATTTCGTCCCGAAATTTGCACGGCAAGGAAACTGATGAATATTTTCGCTAAGTTTAAACTTGATGCGGATTCATTCTACATTTTATCATAACTATGTAGATGGGCATAAACTAGATTGAATTATCTTTCAGGCAAGTGCACCTATCAATCATAGTATAAGAGAAATCTACATCTCGTATCGTATTCCACAGGGTCATTTCAACTATTCGTACTCACTCTCACTCTATTATCATACCTAAACTTAAAATTGCGTTCTAACATAGATTAATCCTAACTATGACTAATTGGATAAAAATTGTATTGGAGAATTACAAAAATAATTTCAAGACGAAAGTTAAGAGCATTCAATGAACATAATCACTTTGTGTAATCATGAAATAACAAGACTATCAAATTCATTGTATTGTAAAGGGTTAAACTAATTATCAAATTCTCTCTCGAGCAATTTAAAATCTAAGTTAAGGTAAGTAAATTTTCTCTCGAACAATTTACAATACTCAAATATTTATTGAATGAAATACCCTATCTAATACATGGATTCATGAAACTTTATTTCTAAAATATCATAATTCCATTCATTCGTATTCTAATTTTCCAAGAAACATATCTCTCGATCATGATTTTTGAATTACAAAGAGAAATAACCCATAAATATGAAGATTTATCCATCATCCAAACAATCCAATTTCTCAATCTAGACATTTGGAATTCATGTAAAAATAAATAATCATTCATAACAAGGATAATTCTCAATGGTTGCAAGCGCATATACGAATAAAATACGATGAAATTGATTAAAACAAAACGATACATGATTACTAAATTGTTCAAACACATTGTTCATGAAAATTAAAAGATAAATAACGTTGGATTACCAAGAGAGATACAAGATTAAAAGAGATAAATTAAAGAATAAATGCATACAAATATCTCCTTCAAGCTTTCCTTCTCTTGGATGCTCCACTTTCGTTCTCCAGAAAATCTCCAAGCAAATTAATCCAAAAAAAGTGCAGAATAAAATTTTCTCCAGGTTTTTATAGTCCAATAGCAAACATGGTCGAACACGGGTTCCGACACGGCCGTGTTGCAGGCCGTGTCGGCAGTTCCAGGGCAGTTCCACACGAAAAGACGTGTTTGATCATGGGCCGTGTTGGATCACACGGGTACTGACACGGCCGTGTTATGGAACACGGCCGTGTTGTTCTTCACGTTCTTCAGACACGGGGGCTGGATCATTGGCCGTGTTGGATCACACGGGTACTGACACGGCCGTGTTATGGAACACGGCCGTGTTGTTCTTCATGTTCTTCAAACACGGGGGTTGGAAAATTACTTCAGCTGGGAAGGAACACGGGTAGGCACACGGCCGTGTTCCTACCCGTGTGTGAGCAAATCTTCTCCTGTGTTCAGTCCTGTTGGCCCCGTAAACTCCCCTGTTTGCTCCAAGACTTTTAGTTCCACTGGCTAGTTGTACCTGCATTAGAAAAAATGACATAGTAAGGGAGAAGTTCAATACATAAAATAGTAAAAACTCTAAACTATGCTCTACTATTCATGACAATACCAATTCTCAATTATTTAGTGCAATTACTTGAATAAAGAGGTAGAAAACAGCGGATATGATTACAATTATTACAATAAAAATCTATCATAATTGTAATCATCACACATCCCCAGACTTAAGTGTTTGCTTGTCCCTAAGCAAACTAATTCAAACAATTGGGTTACCAATACATAATTCTTCTTCCGCACACTGATTGTTTTGAATTCGAATAGAGATTTTATGCTGCAATTGTATAGGAAATAGTATAGTAGACTTTTCTAAATATAACTTTTTCTTAAAAATTTCTCCAATACATATCTTAACTACTTTTCACTCTTTCTTAGAATTATAATTATAGTTATCCATAACTATTGTAAGGAGAAAATAACAATCTTGATAACATATGCATTAGTCTTTCAAAAATTAAAAATCTCCCTATTGATAATCATGCACTTTCCTTTACACACCCTCTCCATAGCACTAATGAGAATTAGTAAAGTTGGATCCTTAGGACTTGTATGGTGGTGTATTGTTTTGGCTTAGGATAGGTGATTATAGGTGGGGTAAGCAAGAAGAGAACTCGATGTTTTTATATATTTTTTTCACACCTAGATCACTATTGAGCCCTTTGTATGATAAAGACCTTTAACATTCATTGATATTTTATGAGCACCCCCAGACTTTGCACGTATTATCATTCCCTTATATTTTCTTCTTTTTTTTTTCTTAACCAAAGGTCCATAGTAGGGATCATTCCGAATGGGTGCAAGTGTACACTCACTCAGGCCACAAATCACTATGTTTTTGTAGGGATTTCATAGTAGGGATCATTCCGAATGGGTGCAAGTGTACACGCACTCAGGCCACATATCACTATGATAGAAATACAACTCATAAAAACAACTTCATTTCATGACGATCTTAATGATAGGTGCTACTAGGTGAGAATTGGCCTTGGTGAATTTTAGAGGTGGAGTATTACAAAAATATAGGGATAAAGTCCAAATTGGGTGAGCAAAGGTATAATGTTTAAGGTTTTGGGTTTGAACGGCTCAATCTATCCAAAAGGAGGCCTAAGTCATTTCCACCTTTACTAATTTACATATGCAAAAGGTTTGAGGATCGCTAGTAAGTTCTAGATACCAATAGAGAAAATTTTTGTTATTGTTGATCTACTAATACGAAATTATCAAGATATTACACTCATCAACTCACTTTAGTATAGATAAATAATTTTTTTCTAAAATGGAGTGATTATTAGTTAATAATATAAAGGACAATCTTTTTAAACCAAATTATATGGAGAAAAGTAATCTAATGAATTTCTATACGTAGTTACTAATCAACAAATTTGAACACGAATCCGGTTTAATCAGCGTGCGAAAGTGAATTAGATAGTTATATTCCCAATGAGTGAAGTAATGAAAGCTTAAAGAGAAGTAATCAAATTTTTCGAGGGGGTGTATAAGGAAATATAGAGGAGTATGATAAAGAGCAAATAAGTAATTGTAATCATGTATTCCACTGTCAATAATCATTATAAAAATGCCGCATACCCCCAGACTTGAGTTGCAATGTCCTCATTGCAAACAAAAATTAAAACAAGGGGACATAGATTGCACTAAATAAAGAATTGATGAGCAGGAATATAAAGCATCACAACACGAAACAGGAGCAAAATCTGAAATAAAACATTTTTTTTTTCATATATATGCCGATCATCCAAATACAAAATGATACAAATACAAATACAAATATCGATCATACAAATACAAATACCGATCAACAATACTAAAGATAATGCCAAATATGCTAAGCCAGATATATCAGAAATACATCGGTGAGTCGTCGTGATCAGTCGGATCATCCTGAGGGTGAGATGGACGAGGAGCTGGTCGCGGTGGGCTGGTGATCCCCATGTGCTGCCGGATCTGATAGATGGCGTCCTCAGTCCGCTGCTGCGTCTCCTCGATACGCTGAAGGCGCGGCGATAGCTGAAGGTCATAAAAACGCTGCAACTCCTGCGCAAATCGAGACTGTCGCTGAGGCTGGGCAGATGATGACTCCCCCTGAGTACGCGTCGAACGGGCCGGCGGAATGAGAGGCTCATCGAGATCTGGATCGACCTCATCATCGTCGTCGTCGTGGATATGAAGGCCACGAGGCGCAATGGTATATATAGTCCCGCCTCGGCCTTGACGAGCAGTAACGAGGCGGATGGCTCGAAGACTGGCCATGGTGATAGGCACAGTTTTCGCTACCACCGCCATCGGGGGAAGAGGTAAAAAGATGCCCATATTCTTGGCTAGACGCGTGATGTAGGGGGCTACACAGATAGATCCTACGCGAGAGTTCTCCGCCTGATGAAGAATAAAATGTGCAAGCATATAGCCCAAATGGATAGGGTAGCGGGCTGTCATGCTGTGGAGATAAAGAATGTCCTGGCGGCTCACAACACCGGAGCTTTCACCCGGCCGCTCAGTGTATGGCTAAGAAGGTGATGAATATAATGCACGGCGGGGGAGACCAATTTGGAGGCCTTAGACCTCTTTGCTTCGTAGGCGCCGGTGTCGAAAGATAAATGTCGCCAAACGCCACCTGCCTGCTCGCGACTGGGGAGTTCAAATTTCAAGTCAGAGTAGGCGGCACTAAGGAGGAATGCCTCGTCGTATACTCCTAAATACCGTGTAAACTGGTGGAGAGAAAGTGTGTAGAAGGTGCCCCCCACTCGAAAAGAAATATTCCCCTCTGTAGGTCTTCCATCATCGGCCACACAGGATCGAAGGTTGACATAGAAAGTGGATAAAAATTCGAGGGTCAGCTCTCTAAATCCTATCTCTTCGATGGCAAAGAACCCTTGCCACCCCACTACAGAAATCAACTCCCTCACGTATCCGCTAGATCTATAGATTCGAGGACATCCCAGTCTATGATTCGTATGTCCTGATACTTCTTTGCCTGTAGCCGATTATAGCGGTTTGTGTGGATAAGATCTGTGAAAGCTAGTGGCGGAGCGACGTCGCGTCTCTCGGTCGATAATGCTTGAAGATCCGGGCGGCGCCGGCGACCACCTTGGCTACGAGATGAGGCCATGATCTGAAAATAAATAAATAAAAACAAATCTAAAATGAATTTCAGTAGGAGAATAGGAATAGAAATGATCAAGAGGAAAGAACCCAGGAGTTTTACCGAGTAGGTTGAGCGCGAAGAAATGAGGCGATTCCGCGAAATTTGGAGAAGGAGATGGCTTTCCCGGCTAGAATAGATGCAGGAATGGGAAGAGGATGAAGTGGAAGTGATGAAGAGAATGGAGAATTCGGGCCCCTATAAAAAGAAGTCGAACACGGGTGCACACACGGCCGTGTGTGTACCCGTGTTGAGGAATCTTTCTGCGCGGGAAACACGGCCTTCAAGGGGACGTGTGGTCAAACCGCGGGAAACTGCCCGTGTCAGGTGGACACGGTCAACAACACGGCCGTGTCCCCTGGCCGTGTGGTCAACCCTGGAGGACACGGTCAAGAACACGGGTTGGTGGAAACCCGTGTATTTCTCTGACTCGAAAAAATTTAATTCGTCGCTTTGACACGGGTACGCACCTGGCTGGGTGGGCAGCCGTGTGTATGACACACGGCTATGTACACGGCTTGGTGGGCAGCCGTGTACATTACACACGGCTATGTACACGGGTTGGTGGAAAGCCGTGTACTTCTCTGACTCGAAAAAATTTAATTCGTCGTATACACACGGGTTCTCACATGGCTGGGTGGGCAGCCGTGTGTGCTAGACACGGCCATGCACACGGCCGTGTGCATGGCCGTGTACATTTTTTTAATTAGTGATTTCTTCTGATTACGAAATTTATTTATTTTTAATTAAAATTTCATTAAGATTTTAATTTTCCTATATAGACAAGACACTATACTATACTATTCTATATATTCCCTTAGTCTAGGTGAAGGCATGATTCTAGTCGAATATGTTCTTGGGGAAGTGCACTGTTATAAAGCTTTAATCTGTGCCCATTGACTTTAAAATCTCCCTTTTCAGGGTGAGTTAGTTCAACTGTGCCATAGGGAAAAACTTCTTTAACTTGGAACGGTCCGGACCACTTAGACCTAAGTTTCCCGGGAAATAGACGCAGTCTAGAATTAAAAAGGAGCACTTGATCACCTTTGTTGAATGTTTTAGTTTTCCGAAGGTGACGGTCATGAAATAGTTTGGTTTTCTCCTTATAAATTCTGGAGTTCTCATAAGCCATAGTTCTCCATTCATCTAGTTCATTAAGTTGAAGTTTGCGTTTTTCCCCTATAGAATTTGTATCAAAATTTAGAGAGCGTATTGCCCAATATGACTTGTGCTCTAATTCTATAGGTAAGTGACAAGATTTACCATAGACTAATCTAAAGGGAGTGGTACCTATAGGTGTTTTAAATGCGGTCCTATAGGCCCATAAACAATCGTTTAGTTTCCTAGACCATTGTTTTCTATTCCCCTCTATAGATTTTTCTAGGATGCGCTTAAGTTCTCTATTGGATACTTCAACTTGGCCACTAGTTTGGGGATGATATGGTGTAGCTATCCTATGTGTGACTCCATATTTCTGCAATACCTTATCTAACTGTAGATTACAGAAGTGAGAACCCCTATCGCTAATAAGTGTTCGTGGTGTTCCAAATCGCGCAAATAGGGATTTCAGGAATTGGATTACTACTCTACTATCATTAGTAGGTAAAGCTTGCGCCTCAACCCACTTTGATACGTAATCTACAGCAACTAAGATATACTTATTCCCGAATGAAACTGGAAATGGACCCATAAAGTCTATCCCCCACACATCAAATACTTCACATTCAAGGATAAAATTTTGTGGCATTTCATGTAATTTAGAAATATTACCTGATTTTTGACAAGAATCACATGAAAGCACATACCTTTGGGCATCCCTGAATAGAAGGGGCCAATAAAAACCCGAATCAAGAACCTTTTTCGCAGAGCGATTTGCTCCATAGTGACCACCAGTAGGACCTGAATGACACTGCTCCAAAATTCTCCACCCTTCCTCGGCGGATACACACCTTCGGATCACGGAATCTGCACATATCCGAAAAAGAAAAGGGTCCTCCCAAAAGTAATATTTCAAGTCGGAGAAAAATTTCTTTTTCTGCTGGTATGAAAAATCTTTTGGGAGGACCTTAGCCACAAGATAGTTTGCATAATCTGCAAACCATGGATAATCATTATTAATTTTCGAAGATAAGGCAAATAACGATTCCTCAGGGAACGTATCAGAAATCTCAGACTCATCTAACGTTGCACGTAACGGATTTTCTAAACGTGAAAGATGGTCTGCCGCTAAGTTTTCTGCTCCTCGTTTATCCCTAATTTCCAAATCAAATTCTTGCAATAGAAGTACCCAACGGATTAAACGAGGCTTAGCTTCCGCCTTGGCTAGCAAATATTTAAGTGCAGAGTGGTCCGTGTAAACTACCACCTTGGATAATGTTAAATAGGATCTGAATTTATCAAACGCAAAGACTACTGCTAGAAGTTCTTTTTCAGTTGTAGTATAATTCTCTTGTGCATTATTAAGTGTTTTACTAGCATAAAATATAGGATGAAAATGTTTGTTTCGGCGTTGTCCTAAAACAGCTCCTACCGCAAAACTGCTAGCGTCACACATGATTTCAAATGGCTGAGTAAAATCAGGCGCTATCATAATAGGAGAATTAACTAATCTCTCTTTTAAGAACTCAAAAGCATGTAGACACGCTTGATCAAAGAGAAACGGTGTATCCTTTTCTAATAGTCTCGTAAGTGGTTTAGCAATTTTTGAAAAGTCTTTAATAAACCGGCGGTAAAACCCGGCGTGGCCTAAAAAACTTCTCACTGCCTTAACGGATGTGGGTGGTGGTAACTTTTCTATCGTTTCTATCTTCGCTCTATCTACTTGAATTCCCTGATTTGAGATTTTATGACCTAGTACTAACCCTTCTTGCACCATAAAATGGCACTTCTCCCAGCTAAGTACTAAGTTCGTCTCCTCACACCTCCTTAGAACCTTTTCTAAATTATTCAAACATAAGTCGAATGCATCCCCAAAGACGGAGAAGTCATCCATAAACACTTCCATGATATCTTCAACATACTCGTTGAAGATAGCTAACATGCATCTTTGGAAGGTAGCGGGGGCATTACAAACACCGAAAGGCATACGCCTATAGGCAAAGGTACCGAATGGGCATGTGAACGTGGTTTTCTCTTGGTCTTCTGGGGCTATTGGGATTTGAAAATACCCAGAAAGTCCATCTAGAAAACAATAATATGAATGTCCTGACAAGCGTTCTAATATTTGGTCAATAAAGGGTAAAGGGAAATGGTCTTTCCTAGTGGCATCGTTTAACTTCCTATAGTCTATACAGACACGCCAACCTGTTACTGTTCGCGTCGGAATTAATTCATTTTTATCGTTTGCTACCACAGTTAAACCACCCTTCTTAGGAACCACTTGGACAGGACTCACCCATGGACTATCGGAAATAGGGTATATCATACCAGCGTCTAATAATTTAACAATTTCAGCCTTAACTACCTCTTTCATATTAGGATTAAGCCTACGTTGCGGTTGAATAGATGACTTATAGTTTTCTTCCAAAAGGATTTTATGAGTGCAAAAACTAGGATTAATACCTTTTATATCAGAGATTTGCCATGCTATTGCACCTTTACATTTCTTTAACACAGTTATTAATTTAGCTTTTTCAATTTCAGAAAGATTAGAAGAAATAATAACTGGGTAAGAAGAGTTAGTTCCTAAGAATGCATACTCAAGATGATCCGGTAAATTTTTTAATTCAACTACAGGTGGATCCTTAGTATTATTCTTATGAACTTCATTATCTCCTTTTGTAAGTAAGTTATATTCAGTATTTCCATTCATCGAAACAGAGTTATCTAGAAAAAATAAATGATCAAAAATCTCTTTACTATTTTCATCTTCTAGAAAACAATTAGTAATGCAAATTTCTAAAGGATCTTTATAATGAAAATTAGAATCAATAGAAGAAAATAAGTTGTCAACACCATGAGAAAAATAGCAATAATCATCACTATCTAAAGATTGTTTCATAGTATTGCCAATTTGAAAAGTGACTTCATCCTCCCCTACTCTCAAAACTAATTTACCATCAAAAACATCAATAAGAGCTCTAGAAGTGGCTAGAAATGGGCGACCAAGTATAAGTGGTACTTCGACATTTTCGTCCATATCTAAAATAACAAAATCGGCAGGAAATATAAATTTGTCTACCTTAACCAATACATCCTCCACTATACCTCTTGGGTACTTAACCGACCGATCTGCTAATTGAATACTCATCCTAGTCGGGCTAAGTTCTCCAAGGCCTAGTTTCAAATATAATGTATAAGGCATCAAATTTATACTAGCTCCTAAATCCGCTAAAGCCTTATTAACTTGCAAATCACCGATTAAACATGGTATTGAAAAAGAACCGGGATCCTTAAGTTTTTGTGGTAATTTATTTTGTAAAATAGCAGAGCATTCTTCACTAAGTGTGACTAACGATAATTCTTCTATTTTCTTTTTATTAGAAATTAAATCCTTTAAAAATTTAGCATACTTAGGCATTTGAATAATATCAGAAAAAGGTAAATTAACATGTAATTGTTTAATCATAGAAATAAATTTACCATATTGCGCATCCATGCGCTCCTTGTTCATCTTTGCTGGATATGGTACGGCTGGTTGATATTCCATCGGTGTCACGTTCGGTGCTTCTCCACTAGACTCCTCTTGAGGTGCATCCGGTGCAATCCTTGGGTCTTGTAACTCCTTCCCGCTCCTCAACTGAATTGCTCGTGCATGTTCCTTTGGGTTTGTCTCAGTATTTCCTGGAAGTGTTCCTGGTTGTCTCTCTGATACCATCCTTGCCAACTGCCCAATCTGATTCTCCAAATTTCGAATAGAACCTTCTTGATTACGGAAGGCAACATCGGTAGTTTGCATAAACTTTGCAAGGACATCTTCCAATGTTGGCTTCCTTGGCTCCAATTGTTGTTGTTGTTGTCCAAACATGGGTGGTTTACCTTGGTTGCCTTGCCCTCCCCAAGAGAAGTTGGGGTGGTTCCTCCATCCTTGATTGTATGTAAAACTATATGGGTTGTTTCCTGGATTGAAAGGTGGTCTTGGATTATTACCCATGTAGTCTACATGTTCTTGCACTTGAGGTTCACCACTAGGGATTCCAACAAGGGAGGGGTCCCATTGTTGAGGAACCATTGGGGGTGGCGCTAAAGAAAGGTTGTCCATCTTTTGATGGAGCTTCTCCACTTGTATTGCTAAGGCTGTAACGGCATCCACTTCATACATTCCGGCGGGCTTGGTAGACTTCGGCCGCACGGTAGTCCATTGGTAGCTATTCATTGCCATTTCTTCTATCAACTGCTGGGCTGCGTCAGGTGTCTTATTGTTCAAGGTGCCTCCACTAGCCGCATCAATCATCTGTCTGGTGGCTGGATTTAGACCATTGTAGAAAGTCTGAATCTGAAGCCAAGAAGGTAAAGCATGATGGGGGCATCTCCTTAATAATTCTTTGAATCGTTCCCAAGTATCGTACAATGATTCAGCCTCCACTTGAACATACGTAGAAATGTCGTTCCTTAACTTTGCGGTCTTTGCCGGTGGAAAATACTTCATCAAAAACTTCTCAACCATCATGTCCCAAGTAGTAATGGATCCTTTAGGTAACGAATTGAGCCACTGCTTTGCCTTATGCCTCAATGAGAATGGGAACAATATCAATCGAATGGCATCGTTGGAGACACCATTAATCTTGAAAGTATCACATATCTCTAGGAATCCGGCTAAGTGTGTATTGGGATCCTCGTCTTGTAAGCCATCATATTGAACATATTGTTGGACCATTTGTATCACGCTCGGTTTCAGTTCGAAATTATTGGTTGGAATAGGAGGTCGAACAATGCTTGACCCAGTTCCTTGGAGATTGGGTCTAGCAAAGTCAGACATGGTTTGCTCATTTTGGTTGGCCATGGTATCTAGATTTTCAGGATGGTGTTCTCCTTGATTCACTGTTTCTTCTTCTCTCAGATCGTCTACAATTTCTGTGGTGTTAACACCCACGTCTCTGTGATTGGTGTTGTGAATAATTCGTTCCGGTTCAGAATGAAATGGTTCTAACCCAGAATTTCTTGCCCTGGTCATAGACTAACAGACTACAAAACAGAGATTAAATAATATAATTTTACTTTAAACTAATCTACAAAGATTTATTGGTAAACAATAATGGTAGATTAATAAAGGTAAAGCTTTCAAAATATTGAAAGGTCCCCGGCAACGGCGCCAAAAACTTGATGAATATTTTCGCTAAGTTTAAACTTGATGCGGATTCATTCTACATTTTATCATAACTATGTAGATGGGCATAAACTAGATTGAATTATCTTTCAGGCAAGTGCACCTATCAATCATAGTATAAGAGAAATCTACATCTCGTATCGTATTCCATAGGGTCATTTCAACTATTCGTACTCACTCTCACTCTATTATCATACCTAAACTTAAAATTGCGTTCTAACATAGATTAATCCTAACTATGACTAATTGGATAAAAATTGTATTGGAGAATTACAAAAATAATTTCAAGACGAAAGTTAAGAGCATTCAATGAACATAATCACTTTGTGTAATCATGAAATAACAAGACTATCAAATTCATTGTATTGTAAAGGGTTAAACTAATTATCAAATTCTCTCTCGAGCAATTTAAAATCTAAGTTAAGGTAAGTAAATTTTCTCTCGAACAATTTACAATACTCAAATATTTATTGAATGAAATACCCTATCTAATACATGGATTCATGAAACTTTATTTCTAAAATATCATAATTCCATTCATTCGTATTCTAATTTTCCAAGAAACATATCTCTCGATCATGATTTTTGAATTACAAAGAGAAATAACCCATAAATATGAAGATTTATCCATCATCCAAACAATCCAATTTCTCAATCTAGACATTTGGAATTCATGTAAAAATAAATAATCATTCATAACAAGGATAATTCTCAATGGTTGCAAGCGCATATACGAATAAAATACGATGAAATTGATTAAAACAAAACGATACATGATTACTAAATTGTTCAAACACATTGTTCATGAAAATTAAAAGATAAATAACGTTGGATTACCAAGAGAGATACAAGATTAAAAGAGATAAATTAAAGAATAAATGCATACAAATATCTCCTTCAAGCTTTCCTTCTCTTGGATGCTCCACTTTCGTTCTCCAGAAAATCTCCAAGCAAATTAATCCAAAAAAGTGCAGAATAAAATTTTCTCCAGGTTTTTATAGTCCAATAGCAAACATGGTCGAACACGGGTTCCGACACGGCCGTGTTGCAGGCCGTGTCGGCAGTTCCAGGGCAGTTCCACACGAAAAGACGTGTTTGATCATGGGCCGTGTTGGATCACACGGGTACTGACACGGCCGTGTTATGGAACACGGCCGTGTTGTTCTTCACGTTCTTCAGACACGGGGGCTGGATCATTGGCCGTGTTGGATCACACGGGTACTGACACGGCCGTGTTATGGAACACGGCCGTGTTGTTCTTCATGTTCTTCAAACACGGGGGTTGGAAAATTACTTCAGCTGGGAAGGAACACGGGTAGGCACACGGCCGTGTTCCTACCCGTGTGTGAGCAAATCTTCTCCTGTGTTCAGTCCTGTTGGCCCCGTAAACTCCCCTGTTTGCTCCAAGACTTTTAGTTCCACTGGCTAGTTGTACCTGCATTAGAAAAAATGACATAGTAAGGGAGAAGTTCAATACATAAAATAGTAAAAACTCTAAACTATGCTCTACTATTCATGACAATACCAATTCTCAATTATTTAGTGCAATTACTTGAATAAAGAGGTAGAAAACAGCGGATATGATTACAATTATTACAATAAAAATCTATCATAATTGTAATCATCAGAAACAAGGAAAAACAATGCTATAACTTGATAACTCTGTTATAACACAAGGTACACGGTTTATAGTTTATACAAACAGTTCGGGAAATTCTGCTCGCATGGTCTGCTCTCGCTCCCATGTTAGCTCTTCACTGCCATAATTGTCCCATCGGACCTTGACCATCTCGATCACTTTGTTCCGCAACTGTTTCTCTGCTCGATCCTCAATCCGAATGGGTCAAACCCTCGTCATTAGCCCATACTTGACCGTACCCGATCATTCTCCACTACTTGAGCTAGATCCTTGACAGCCTTACGAAGCACTGAGATGTGAAATACATCATGTAATCCACCCAAGTCTGCTGAAAGTGCTAGTCGATAAGCAGCTTCCCCAACTCGCTCCACCACCTCAAATGGACCAAGATACCTCGGACTTAGCTTTTTTAAACGCCGAATCCTGGACACGCCTTTGAAGGGTTTAATCTTCAAATATACCCAATCACCCACCGCGAACTCCACGTTCTGATGTTTGGCATTGTAGTACTTTACTTGACGATCTTGGGCTATCAATAGCCTCTCCCGAATAGAGCGTATGAGCGAGGTAGCTTCTTCGACTTCCTTTTTCCCACTCAGCTTAGATTCGCCTGCTTCTGCCCAAGCTAATGGTGTACGGCATTTACGACCATATAAAGCCTCAAATGGTGCCATACCGATGCTCGCTTGGTAGCTATTATTATAGGCAAATTCGACAAGAAATATATAATCTTCCCATCTCTTACCAAAGTCTAGGGCGCACATGCGGAGCATGTCCTCCATCGTCCTGTTGGTTCGTTCAGTCTGGCCATCCGTTTGGGGATGAAAGGCCGTACTAAACGCTGACTTTGTACCCAACATTTGATGAACGAGCCGCCAATCATTCGATGTGAATCGCCCATCACGGTCACTGATGATGCTCCGAGGAACACGTGCAATCGAACAACTTGCTCCACATAAAGCTTGGCCAAGGTTTCCACTGAATCGTCCCTTCTGTTTGGAAGGAAGTGCGCCACTTTTGTCAACCGGTCCACAATCACCCATATTGAATCATGACCGCGTTGAGATCTCGGCAACCCGTGCACGAAATCCATCGAAATGTCATCGAACTTCCACTCTGGAATAGGTAACGACTTCAGGAAACTGCCAGGCTTCTGGCATTCCGCTTTCACCAACGCACAAGTATGGCATTCCGCCACATAACGTGCTACATCTTTCTGTAGTCCGGGCCACCAGAACAGCTTTTTCAGATCTCTGTACATCTTTGTGCTCCCTGGGTGAACTGAGTACTTTGCAAAGTGAGCTTCGTACATCAACTCTTCCCTCAATTTACCCACACTCGGGACGCAAACTCAACCATTTCTTCGTAACAAACCGTTATCCCAAGAAAACTGGTCATCCGGCCCATCTTTAGCATAGCGCTGGAGACTTTCATCAAGCTCCGTTGCTCGCCGAACTCTGTCCGTAAGGTCATATTGCACCTCCGTCCAGTTCAAGCATGCATCGGTCGACGAACCCTTGTCAACACAAGATATCTCCAACGCTTCCAAATCCTGGATCAAACGCTGATCATGCCTCTGCAACCAGCATGCCCGTATCAGAGTCTTTCGACTCAAAGCATCAACGACCACATTTCCCTTCCCGGGAGTATAGTGAATCTCGAAGGTGTAGTCCCCAAGGAACTCCATCCATCTTCGTTGTCGCATATTCAGATCCTTCTGATCCAACAAGTACTTTAGGCTTTTGTGATCTGTATAGATATCCACTTTCACGCCATAAAGGTAGTGCCGCCACAACTTGAGCGCAAAGATTACCGCCGCCAACTCCAAATCATGGACGGGGTAATTCCGCTCATGCACTTTCAACTGGCGCGAGCCATAAGCAATCACTTTACCAAACTGCAGAAGAACGCAGCCTAAGCCGCTCCCGGAAGCATCACTATAGATCTCATACCCATCTGTACCACATGGCGATGTCAACACAGGCGCCGTGGTCAAACGACTCTTTAAGTCTTCAAAAGCACGCGCACACTCCGGCGTCCAAATGAACTTTTGATCTTTTCTCGTCAGCGTGGTCAGAGGTAAAGCAATCCGTGAGAAGTTTTCCACAAACCGTCTATAGTAGCCCGCAAGCCCAAGGAAGATCCTGACCTCGGCCACTGAAGACATCACTGGCCAATCTCGAATGGCACTTATCTTCAACGGATCCACCGCGATACCTTCTCCACTTACCACATGGCCTAAAAAGGCTACTGAAGAGTGCCAGAACTCACACTTTGAGAACTTGGCATAAAGCTTATTCCTCCGCAGGGTATGCAAGACCAACCGCAAATGGTTTGCATGATCCTCTTCCGACTGAGAGTATACTAAGATGTCATCGATAAACACAATAACGAACAAATCCAAGTACTCTCGGAACGTTCGATGCATTAGGTCCATAAATACCGAAGGCGCATTACATAGGCCAAACGGCATTACCGTGAACTCATAATGATCGTAGCGTGTTCCAAACGCCGTCTTGGGAATGTCACCTTCCCGAATCCTCAGCTGATAATATCCCGATTTCAAATCCAACTTGGAATAGACCGTTGATCCTGCCAGCTGATCAAATAGGTCATCAATCCGTGGGATCGGATATTTGTTTTTCTCCGTCAGCTTATTCAATTCGCGGTAGTCAATACATAACCGCAAACTACCGTCTTTCTTTTTCACAAATAGAACAGGCGCGCTCCAAGGTGACATACTTGGGCATATGTATCCCTGCTCCAACAACTGTTGCAATTGGACCTTCAACTCAGCTATCTCTTTTGGCGCGACGCGATATGGTGAGAGGGCCACAGGTTTCGCACCTGGCACCAACTCAATAGAGAAGTCAATCTCCCGCTGGGGTGGTAACCCAGGAAGATCTTTAGGAAACACATCGGTAAACTCTGACACAACCAGAACTTCACCGACACTGGCCTTTGGCTCAATAGACTGAATTAGCGTGAAGAATAACTCCGCGCCCTTCCGAACAGCATTGACGACTTGGAGTGCAGACAACAGAGTCCCGCCAACTCCTCGCATACCAGCGAACTTCGTCACAAGTCCGGTATTCTGGCCCAGTGTAATCTCCTTGGAGTTGCAATCAATACAGGCACGCTGCTCCGAGAGCCAGTCCATACCAAAGATCACATCAAACTCCGATAACGGTAGCACAGCTGCACTCAGACCGAAATCCCGACTTCCTATTTGCACATCCACATCGCAAGCCCTATCCGCAAGCATCACACAGCCATTCGGCAATAGCACCCTTGTACTATCAACCGTCACATGACTCGGCACCCCAATTCGAGATATGAAGTCCTCAGACAGAAAAGAATGCAAAGCACCCGTATCAAACAGGGCTCTCGCCAAATTATTCCGAATCAGGACAAAGCCTGCAGCACACACATCATGCACAAGCTATACATAACCAAAAGCAATAGCACTTAAGCAAGTAAGATATATTCACTCGTACCTGTGACGACGTCACTTTGCTTAATCGCTTCCTGCTGGCCAAGCTGATAGATTCGGGGCTGTGCCTGGGACGCAGAGGAATCAACCACTGCTTTGCCCTTCTCAGCATAAGACGCACCCGTCTTCTTTTCCCCTTTGGGCTGAACAACCCGACAGTCACAGGCTATATGTCCCACCCGGCCACAGTTATAGCATGTACGAGAATCCGGCCTTGACGTCGCCCCCGACACAACGGTCGTAGTCACTTGCTCAGGCGGATTGGACCTCTTGCCCCCTCTCTTCTGGTAGAACGATTTGCTAGGGCGAGGTGCTTGAACCTCTGGCTTTGACACAACCAAGCCCTTGTTCCCTTGCACCCGCCGGATGTCCTTTTCCAACGCACATGCAGTATCAACCAATGCCTGAAACCCTTGGTTCACTGAACTCGAAAGCAGGAATCTCAACTCATCCCGCAATCCTTCATAGAACCAATTCGTTTTCCTTTGGTCATCCGCGAAGATTGTTCCCGCATACCGTCCCAACCTAGTAAACTCATGCAAGTAGAGATCCACGCTATCTTCTCCTTGCTTTAACCGTTAAAACTCATTTTCCATGGCAATGCGTTGCGCCGCTGGGACATGCTTCGCCAGAAATATTCGAGAGAACTCCTCAATCGATACTTGCGTTAATTGCCCGCCCGCCAAATGGTGTACCTCAACCTCGTCCCACCACAACCGCGCCTCTCCTTAAAGCATGAAGGTGGCCAAGGTGACCTTTAGAGTGTCCTCCGCCCTGATCGCTGTCATTATCCGCTTGACACGCGATAACCAATCCTCTGCCTGCGTTGGGGTTCCCATTCCCGTAAACGTAGGCGGACTGAAGCTCATGAATTGCTTCAACTGTCAGTCAGCTACTCGTGGATCTACAGCCTCAACCGGCTCGAGTCGTACAACTACACGAACTGGTTCCACTGCCGGCTGCGCTTGCCCGGTCGGCTGAATCAAGGCAAATAGAGCCTCAGCAACTAAGCGAACAGTTTCCGCAGATGGAGGAGGTGTTGGCACCTCAGCTGGTGCCGCACTCTCATCAGAGCGCTGGGGCTCAGACTGCCCAGCACCACTACGCGTCACCTATAGGTGGACAAGACACACATTAGCGATCGTATGCAAGCAAAACAACACAAAAAGGAACGCGCAGATTCCTCAAACAAGATTTTGTAAATTCCTTAGTGGACATTCCAGAGTTTATTAGCGTTACAGCAGGGCGCATAAACACGCGCTCGCCACCCCATAAAAGAATTCGACCACGAATTCGATAGAGGAAGACAGAACGAAGCTGATACCAAAATGTAATGACCTCATCTGTTACATGAGGTATAGTAGAAGGTCCGGCCGGGGCCCCACACTATATGCCACAAACAGACGGTGAGGTCACAAGATAATACGAAACCATACACGAATCCTAACTCAGAGCATTCTAGCGGTAGCTTTAAGGTGTAAATTGAACTCTAACCAGGAATGTCCAATATATATAAACCACAGTTATATATACAACCATGGAATGTACAACAAAGGTTTGGCTTTAAGGCCTTACAGTTCCTCTTTCCATCAACATGGATTACAAACCTCGGCGCGCAGGCCGGCCATACATGAGGAAAAACAAAATAAACAAAACCATTTGCTCAGCCTTCACGGGCTGGCCGCAGCAGCAGCAGCAACATCAGCAAGGGCTTCAGCCCTTCACTTACCACTTGGTTCTCCAGCACCTGCATAGGGACAATCCACCCAACGGTGGCAAACAAGGCAACAGTCAGCATTCAGCTGACCCAATTATAACAATCCTACCCCTTTCTCGGGGCAGTCGCATTCTTTCCCTACACAGCATGGTATCATCAATAGCAACTATGTGCGTGCAGGTACGTTCAAGCCATCACAACCGTCGGCCACACGGCCCGACAGTCCGTGCACTCAGGGCACATTCTTGGTGTACCGGAATACCAGGGTCAACACCACCGTCTACACGGTATTTGAGCATTCTAGTCTTTTCGGCGCGCGGGCCTAAGACTCTCATTAGGCGCTCCAACAAAACCCATAAC
The DNA here is from genome assembly GCA_039513925.1 of Platanthera zijinensis. NCBI lineage: Eukaryota > Viridiplantae > Streptophyta > Magnoliopsida > Asparagales > Orchidaceae > Platanthera > Platanthera zijinensis. The sequence continues at coordinate 138,163,129 of CM077086.1, forward strand.
CAGGCTTCCAAGTCGGACGGACCTAACGCAGGTACGGATAAGCCACCCCCCGTTGCTCAAGTCGTCGTGCCACCTCGAATACGGAAGTATCCATGGCAATTTATAGGCGCGGGTCAGTTTCACCTTTCCTGTTCGGTAATCTGCCTTTTCATCGAGTTGCAGCCCAACGGCTCAACCGCACACAAAGTGGCAACGCACTACCACAAGAGTTGCATCCAACCCTCTTCATTTCCTGGACTTCATCCAGTACTTCCTGCTGCACCAAGCAACAGGTAGGCACAAGGCAGAACAAGCCATAATCACGGAGCCTTCTCCGATATGCAAACAAGCATCACCAATCCAGACCATGTCTAGATGGGCTTCACACAGCATGCCTAGATCCGTACTCCAATTCCGGACTCTAATAAGGGGGACTTCACATATCTACCCCAAGGGACACCACAACCCACCGCCCACTCCAGAGGAAGGGTTTCCCTATGCAATGCAGAAAAGAAGGACTTCACATGTCCAAGAAGGGAGATTGTTACCCTTGTCGATCTCTTGGGAGCCATCGAAAACTAGCAGGTGAGAAAGAACCGCAACAGCTTTGCCTTCACAACGCTGGCCTCGGATCACGAATCGGACCACGGGAGCTCCGCCGGTGGCTTGATCTCCTCCTCCTTCTTCTTCCTCCTCTCTCTTTCTCTCTTCCTTAACCAAATGAAGAATGAACTCTTCATCAGCCTCTGCTGTTTTAATCCAGCCAGGAATCACCTGAGCCCTTGGATCCAAAGAGAGAAAATGAACGACCACGATTTTCCCAAAAACCCATTTTTTTGGCTGACACGGCCTGTGACACGCCCGTGTCACAGGCCGTGTACCCTTAAGCGGCACACGCGGTATTCATACCGACTGAACTTTACTAGAACACGGGAATCGACATGCCCGTGTCGAACCTGACACGCCCGTGTCAATCATAAGACACGCCCGTGTCACCCCTGCCTCATCGAGTTCCAAACTCAACCAGCAGTACACGGGTAGGCACACGGCATCGGACACGCTCGTGTCCAACCTGACACGGCCGTGTTCAAGGCTTGGTTCCAGGCCGTGTAATCTTCTGACTCAAAACACCTATTATTTGCGTAACACGCCCTGGGACACGCTCGTGTCCCAGGCCATGTACCCCCGACACGCCCTGGGACACGCCCGTGTCCCAGGCCGTGTAAACCAACCTGCACCTCAAATCCATATTTGAGATTTTTGGGGTATTACACAAAGCCATAATCTGGACGACATTGAGTGAGCAAAGCTCACTCAACACCATTGTTTAAAAAGGACATATTCTGGATGGCGTTGAGTGAGCAGAGCTCACTCAATGCAATAATCCGGATTGCGTTGAGTGAGGTGAGCTCACTCAATGCCATAGTCTGGATGGCGTTGACTGAGCAGAGCTCACTCAACGCCATATCTGGGATGGCGTTGAGTGAGCAGAGCTCACTCAATGCCATAGCAAGGATGGCGTTGAGTGAGAAGAGCTCACTCAATGCCATTTTACTTTTTCTTTTCTGGCAGAATTGTTTTGGTTGGGTGCTAGTTCAGCTAAACCGGGCCGGTCTAGGGAGTGGGTCGTTTTCTCCTATTAAGACCTAATAAGTCTTACTTAAATTAAGTTGACCGGTCAAGCTTGACACGTGGACCGACGGTTTTGCAAAGAAGGCGGTTACGACCATGGCCGAGAGCTTGGATTCATGGCCATCAATGGTATTTGATGTCGTGGCCTTCCCCCTTCCCTTTTACGGCTGGATCCAACTCCTCTAGGGAAGAGGAGGAGTTTCCAGCCATTAGCCTGCTGTCACAGAGCCGTTTTAGCCCCCCACCACCATGGCCGAGCAAAGCTATAATGGGCCATTAATGGACACCAGCTTTTGGCCGTTCCCCCTCCTTGACCAAGCTTTTAAACACCCTCAGAGGCCCAAGAGGAGGTTTTCCCAACTTTTACCTGAAGTTTTCGAGCCTCCTACTGTGCTATTGAGAATTCCGGCGACGCCACCACCGCACCAATGGCATCCCGACGGTCTGCACGCCTCAAGCCCACAAACAAGGTCCTCCCCTCCTCTCTCTCTACGGGTAAATCTTAGATTTCTTTAGGATTAAGAATCGGGATCCATTGAGCCCGATCGGAAGAGCTCTTTTTCCCGTTGCCCGCAATAATTACGCTCGGGTCTGGCGGATTCCGCCTCTCCGGCAGCTACGCCGCCGCCTGGCAATGGCGACCACCTCAACGGATGTGGTGGTGGCGGTGGCCGGCCAGGGAGGAGGTTGGATGGCCGGCGGCTGCGCTATGAAGTAGCTCCAGGTCAAGCAAATCGTAGCCTTTGGCTGGAGGAAGAAGACAATGCTAGGGCCCATAGATCTTGCTTCAAGATCCGTGCTATTTAATTGGCTTTTATTTTATAAGCATTTTTTTGTATTAAAATAACAACCACCTTAGATAAATTAGGAAAAATACTTAGGGGCTTTATATAAAGAAATGACCAACATGAAATTTGAATCCTTATGGGTCTACCTTATTTTAAAATTGATTTGGGTCAATTTGGTCAAATGGTTTGACCAGGGCACTTCTTTTGGTGGGATATATACCTATAGATAGGTAGAGACCAAAAGGTGTACCCACCCTTCATACCTTGACCAAATGATCTGAAATTTGGGCAGGGAGTCTACCCTAGATATACCTAAGGCCTGTCCAAAAATGGGAATTTTTGGAGAATGGTTTTCTATAGTTTTTATAAAAATTTAATAATCTTAGGAAAAATTAATTGGTTGGCTTAAAGACTTCCAAACCCTCCCAAATTTTGGTGAGTGGTCCCTGGGTTCATCATGAGGCTCTATATAATTTTTCATCTTATTTTGAGATGTTTTAGGTCAGAAATGGACAAACCTAAGCTATGCCCTATTAAGGGGGTTTTAGGTCAAAAGTGCACTTTGAGACTTGAATGGTCAGATCACCTCAACAGAGGATGAGATTTTGACCACTGACTTAAAATGCTCTCTAGCACCCCCTCATGGAGTTTTAGGTGGTTTGGGGTAAATTTTCCCTTAGAACCAAGGCCAAACCCTAAGGATGGACCTTGGTGTCTTGTGAAGGACATAGGGGAAAATGCCATTGTATGGCCTTGTAAATTAACAGAGAGTCAATTAACTTATATTTAATCCTCTGGTTATAATATTAGAGAAGTTAGAGGTAAGAAGATACCTCAAAATTCAAACCCTAGTTTTACGGTAGAAACACTATTAGGTAAAAATAGTCACTAATCTCTATCTGAAAGTTGTGAAATTTGGGTAGAGTGAGTTATAGAGCAGATAAAACCCTTGGATATTTTTATTGGAATTTTATAGAATACATTTTTAGTACTTCTTTTGGTAGATAGCAATTTGCCCAAAATAGTATTTGAATTAATTTGATCATTCTGTTCATTGGAACCTGATAAAACTTGGTCAGTAGAGGTTTTAGACCAAAATGAATGTCTCGGAATTTTATTATTAAATTTAGTGGACTTTATTTTATACTGCCTTCACAAATTTAATAAAGGTCAATTTTGGTGAATAAATCAGTTAGAGGTAAATATACCTTCTAAAAATATGAAACTTGGCCACTGATATTATTAGAGTGGTGTTTACTTATAAGAATTTATTCAGGATTTTTAGAAATATATTTACTGTAGTTGATTCACAAATCATGGAAGATAGAAAATATTGCTAAAATAGTTTTAAGACCCCAGATATTAGCAAAAATTATCAAACTTTGGATTTGTAGTTTTCAGATACCCTAATATTTATCATGAATTTATGAAGCTGTAAACATGTTTGAAAAGTATACCTCATGTTCAAGTGATAGTCTTTGGATCCTTTTATGAAATTATTTAATTATCAGATAAATTTAGAAAATTTTAATTCTCTGCATTTAGGCTGTTTATGTCATGATAGGTCCCCGGTAAATAGAATAGGACTTTGGGATGAAAACTCGAAGGACCTCCTATCATGAACACCATAAGGTATCTGTTGGTCTGCATTTAGTAAGTTGTTGAAATATCATTAGGAAATGAGTTGGCATAGTTGGAGTTAGTCATCTTGCTGGATTTTGTAGATGTGGATGAGTCATCCTAGAAGTTTAGGTTGAGTAGTGATATGTGAGATTGACTAGTGTTAAGTGGCGTACGGGAACGACGAAAGATCATCCTCCCCGATAGGAGAGGAAGAGTCTTAATACTTTAGGGATAGATATAAAGTAATTTAAAAGGGATCGGGTAATGGGTATCAACCAATAACAATAAGTGCCTTGTGAAAGGGAACGGTGGGCTTCAGCTACCATCATAGTTCCTAGTGCACTTTGAGAGCCCTTCACGGGGAATACCGGGGGCAGTCCTGGGCTAACGTAAACCGTAGGAATAATAAATTAAAAGAGTAACTACAATATCTAGGGTTGCACATTCTCACACCCCGGTAGCTAGGGAGGTAGAATAAGCTGGTTTGGTTGCCATTCAGACGGAAGCTCTAAAGGTAGATGTACGGACGGGACAGTTCGGTGAGCCGAGGCCTCGAGGGTTTGAGTACAGAATAAGGTGGTGGGTCTTCGGTATTTAATTGTCGTTCACACCGACGTCGGTACGTTGACTCGGCGGTGTGGGACACTTAGCCAAAGAAAGTCTGGTGGATATAACCAGCACTAGTACGCGGATACTCTAGGTTGTGTTCTTCTAGGGGATTACGGAAGGGCTAGGCCCGGTAGTGTTGATACCCGCCTAGGAGTGGGGGGCCCAACCCACTATCTCCGTTTGCCACTACGGAGGTTCCTGGGAGTGGAGCTAGCTGCCCGAACAGGGGGAACTAAAGGTCTGTGCGCATAGAGTCGTGTGCATGAGTTGCACTTGCATGAATCATGGCATATCATATCACTACATTCATATTTGCATACAACCGACACCCGAACGTATAAATCGGTTTGGGACTTTTTATACGATGGGAGCCTTGCAGAAGACCCCTTAACTTATAAGTTTGTATGGGCATTCATATAAGTTAAGATTACTTACTTATTTACTTACTTGCTTTCTATTTGTCTTCTTATAAATTTGCTACTTACTACATGTCTACTTTATTATTTACTATCGTAGAATTGCTAGATGTACTTTATTATAGATAGTTGTTTATACACAATGATAGTTGTTTAACTAGCTCCATCGTCATCTGCTTGATTATTCTCCACCTTTGTAGCTTCCCTTTCCTCCTCTCCGCTCAGAGCTTAGGAGCCGTGGGGGGAGGGGTCGGGGATGATAGGGCTTAGTCTTTATGACTAATGGTTTTCAAATCACAACATTACAGGATCTCTGGATGGGTGACAGGGACTAGCAGTCCAGGGACCAGCACTAGCGGAGTACGATGCGCATAGAGGTGGGACAGTCTAGCACCGGTGCACCTGTGTCCATCTCCGTTAGTGATTAGTATTTTTTATAGCTTCCGCGATGAGTGATTTGTAGTGAGGACTCTGATGTACCGGGCTCGATGTCACAACCCGCATTTTCTCCGAATTAAGAATTATCAGAGTAAGAGAAAACACGCGTCATGATGCCACGTCAAGCAGGGGATAACTGCTGACGCTCAGGCAATTCCAACTACAATCTTTATGCAAGAAAATCATGTGCTTAATGAATAGAAAATCAGTTATGTTTAGAGTCCGTAACCCTCGGCTCAGTGGATCATCTAGTCCACAAAAGAAAACTATATTTAAACGCTGCGGAAAAATACTTTAATTAGGTTTTACACCCTAAAGAGCGCATAAGGGTCCCAAGAGAACCACTCATGCTATGCAAGACACTACACTTAGTTTATATAATACATATAAGAAAACGGTTTTCGTACGTGATTTGGAAAATAGTGATTAAGTTTATAAAAACATGCTGATCATGAGCTTTATTTATATTAATAATTATAGTTTAAAAATAACTAGCAACCTAGCATAAAACCTTCTCAAAGCAAGTAGACTATCTCCAGAAAAAAAAATGGTAGCAGCAATAGTATATATCTAGTACAAGGTAAAAACTACTAGTGGGCGCCAACAACCTGACACGAACCCACCAGCACACATATATGTCTGTAAGAAAGTACTGAAAACAACCTCACAAACAAGGTAAACAGAACTCCAAGGGTCCGGAAGCCCACCAACAACACCACCTCCAACTAGCCACCAGACTGGCTACAGCTCAGAACCTGGGGCATTCCAAAAGAAAACAGAATACCTCAGCAAGCAAAAATCAAGGTAAAACTGCATGAAAGAGTCAACCAAAAGGACAAAATAACAGAAAACATGCAGTAGAAAGAGTCACAACTGTCCAAAACAGGACAACAAGAAATGCACATCGAGCAAAGAAACAGCAACGACCCAGCCCAGGAACAACATCCTGCAGGGCCTACTAGGCTACCAAGAGCCAGAATGCTGCAAACTACCAAAGAAGAAACTTCTAACACCCTAAACTGCGGGAAGTGATAGTAGCAAAAACAACAACGAGGAACCGGATCGAAGGCAAACGCAGTCCCCCAATCCACCATGTCCAAGTCAAAAGCTCGAGGGTCAACACGTGAAAACACAAGGGACCTTCCACCCGACATGCCCAGCCCGTACCTGGAGCAAGAAATCCATGGGTGGCCTTGGCTATATCACACAACTCCACCCCCATAAAGAGCTACAACCACCACTACTATCCACGACCCACGATTCGGCCTTTAGGAAAATAAAGAAAACGGCTGACAAGGAAAACCCAGAAATACAACTGGAAATCCACTCGGAAATGAAATACAAGGTAAAGGAAGAGTGTTGAAATAAACCAACACGACTAGGCGTTGAGTGAAACCCACTCAGTGCCTACCTAAACTTTGGCGTTGAGTGAGCTAGCCTCACTCGCCGCCAAAATTATACCACTACCCACAAGCCCACTAAAGAATGCGGAGCTCGACGACAGTCGAACGACCAAGGCAGAAGATCCAGAACTCGAGTAGTTGCCTGCCACTTGAGTATCTAAACTCCCGCACTCGAAACCATCTAAATTCGCCTATCAACAGAAAATATACAAAGCGCACGATCAGTGACGCACGATCAGTGGTCGTGCGCACTCATCGGCTGATGATCGTGCGAAACGAACCTGGAAAACCTGACAGAAAACCTAGCAACTGCGCACGATCAGTGTCGCACGATCAGTGGTCGTGCGCACTGTTGTCAGCGCTCGTGCGATTGCCCGAGACAGAACTTTGGAAACTGAAATTTATACGCGCACGAACAGAGGCACACGACCAGTGGTCGTGCGCCCTAAAGGTTGATGACCGTGCGCGGTCAACCTGCACCGTTTGAAATTTCCCGAACGACACCGGAACGCGCACACGACTCACGCCACTGCAGTAGCAGTAGACAACTATCACGTCGCACGCTACTACCATTCAAACAATGCCTAACCATTCGAATAATACCTTAACGAAGGAAATTGGCAACCACACCCCCCCTCCTAACTCTCCCTCTCGGCTACACCCGAACCAGAGCAACAATCAAAAATAAAGGAAAACAACGGCTCCACGCCGACAATTTGGATTCCAAACATCACAACATAGGGGGGGTTTCAGTAGGAAGAACTAAGCCCTATAGTTAGCAAGAAAATGAGAACAACAAGGCCTCTAACCTGGGCTAACCGGGATTTCAATTTCAGCAAATAAATCAAAGAAAACACTTGGCAAGGGCAAGAATACCACTTGCCTCAAATCTCAGCGAAGCTTTGGACTGCTTTCCTCCTCTTCGCACGGATCAAGACGGCCGCAACACCTAGAACAAAGACTCGGCCATTAATGGCGGAAAACTTCCAAAACTGAAAATTCCAATCCTTCCAAAACTCCACGAAAATCGAATTTCTTACCGCAGGAATGAAGGTCTCGACGAGAGCAATCCGAATCCACTCTCGGAATCGAATTCCGTCCACAAACGCTCCGGGAATCGGCGTCCGAAGGGAAGGCTCGGCGGTTACTCCGTTTCTCTCGTACAAGGCCGGCGGTTTCTTACGGGGAAGATGGAGATGATCGATCCTTTCATTTCTATAAATATATATATATATATATATATATATATATATATATATATATATATATATACAAAATTACATAAAGCACCAAATCGACGCGAAAACCGAACTACCTCGGAATTCGACGAAATTCGCACCGTAGCTAAATACCCACGCTACGAACGCAACGGCGAAGTCGAAATTAACTTTCGACGAACAGAACTCGAGTTACACCCAAACAAAGCCAAACACAAACATCCCCCCGAGAGGCCACACCGGGTCACCAAAACGACTCGGTTTGCTAGGGAGATCTTGCCAACAGGCTACCAAACAGGGCACTCAGTTCTAAGGAGCTAAACCGTACTCCACACATGGCACAAGCCACGGAAACGCGTCATCGTAACGCCAAACGAGAATAAAAATAATCGCTGAAAAAACGGGGCGTTACAGTCACTCCCCCTAAAAGAAAGTTTCGTCCCGAAACTTTACGCACAACCCTCCTACAAAAGAAGGAAAAGTAACAAACAGAAGTTACAAAGGGAAACATACCGATCAAATCAGAGAAACAGGTGAGGGTACGCCCTCCTCATGGCCGACTCTAGCTCCCAAGTCGCGCTCTCCAAATCCTGATTTTTCCATAGAATTTTCACCATCGGTATGGACTTCTTTCGCAGCACACGCTCCTGAGTATCCAAAATACGAACTGGCACCTCAACGAAAGAGAGGTTGGGCTCTAACTGGGGCACAACATCCAAGAGTTGCCCACTGCTGCGCACACACTTCCGCAATTGGCTAACATGAAAAACATTATGAACACCAGGGAAGTTCGCTGGCAAATCCAATCTATATGCAGACACACCAATCCGCTCCAAGACCTCAAACGGGCCCACATACCTTGGGTCCAATTTCCGATTTTTACCAAATCTCTTTACACCAACCATTGGAGAAACCTTGAGGTATACATGATCCCCTACTAAAAACTCCAAAGCAGACCTACGCCGATTGGCGTTCTTTTCATACCTCTCCTGGGCTAAACGAAGCTTCCCCCGAATAAGCTTCACGGCGACTTCCATCTCTTCCAGAGCATCAGGACCCAACAAAGGCTTCTCACCAGCCTCAGCCCAAAACAACGGAGTCCTACAGCGCCTCCCATACAAAGCTTCGAACGGAGCCATCTGCAAGCTTTCCTGATAACTGTTATTATAAGCAAATTCCATGAGTCGCAGACGCTCATCCCACGCTCCACCGTGGTCTAAAATATAGCACCGGATCATATCCTCAACAATCTGATTGACCCGCTCCGTCTGCCCATTGGTCTGAGGGTGGTACGCAGTAGAATACCTCAGATCCGTACCCAAACCCTCCTGCAGACTCTGCCAAAAACGAGAAGTAAACCGGGAGTCTCGATCAGAAATGATGCTAACCGGCACACCGTGGAGTCGGATGACTTCATTCAAGTACAACTCCGCTATCTTCTTCATCGGGTAATCAATCTTATAAGGCACGAAGTGAGCACACTTCGTCAATCTATCCACTATAACCCAAACAGAATCAAATCCTCTCGGGGATTTTGGCAAACCCGTAATGAAGTCCATAGATATACTCTCCCACTTCCAAGTCGGGATCTCTAGCGGAGTCAACTTACCACCAGGCCTTCCATGATCGGCCTTCACACGCTTGCAAGTGTGACACTCAGCAACATATCGGGCTATATCTCCTTTCATACCATACCACCAAGCAATTTGCCTTAAGTCACGGTACATCTTCGTAGATCCTGGATGGTAGGCAACGCTGGAACCATGAGCCTCACTGCAAATCATACTCCTAATGTCCCCAACAGCGGGAACGCAAAACCTGCCGCGGTACTTCAAAGTACCCGCATCATCAATAGAAAAATCTGGCAACTCTCCCTTCTCTGTCCTGGTAAAAAGGTGCAACAGATCCGGATCGTCCTTCTGATGCAGTCTAGTCAAAGAAATCCAGGACGGCTCTTCCACTGATAAGCTACTCTGCAAACTACAGCATCCCACTGAAATATCCATAAGGAGGAACTCCTCAACTAATCGATCGGCGGAGAGGTTAAAGATCTTTCCCGTCTTTCGGCTCAAGGCGTCGGCCACCACATTGGCCTTGCCCGGATGATACTGGATTTCTACATCATAATCCGCCACATACTCAAGCCACCGCCGCTGACGCAGATTCAACTCCTTCTGCGTGAACACGTACTTCAGGCTCTTATGGTCAGTAAAAATCTTGCACTGAGCCCCATAAAGTAAGTGCCTCCACAACTTCAACGCATAGATAACCGCTGCAAACTCAAGGTCATGCGTAGGATAATTCCGCTCATGAGTTTTCAACTGCCTTGACCCATAAGCAATTACTTTTCCATCCTGCATTAATACGCACCCCAGACCTATATGCGAAGCATCCACATACACGTCATAATCCATGCCCTCAGTAGGAAGGGTCAGAACGGGAGCAGTACACAATCTCCTCTTTAACTCCTGAAAAGCTTCTTCGCACTTCTCGCTCCAAACAAATGCCACATTCTTCTGAGTCAGCTTGGTCAACGGTGCGGCTAGAGAAGAGAAACCCTCCACGAATCTCCTGTAATAGCCAGCCAACCCTAAGAAACTTCTGATCTCCTTAGGAGTATTCGGCCTACTCCAATCCGTCACTGCTGCAATCTTTTCTGGGTCAACCGAGATCCCATCCTTGTTCACCACGTGGCCTAGAAAAGAAACCTGAGGCAACCAAAATTCGCACTTGCTCAACTTGGCGAATAACTTGTGGTTCCTCAACTCTGATAGGACCAAACGCAAATGCTGCTCGTGCTCCTCAGCACTGCGAGAATAAACCAACACGTCATCAATGAAGACCACAACGAACTTGTCTAGGAAATCCTTGAACACCCTGTTCATCATATCCATGAAGGCTGATGGTGCGTTGGTCAGACCAAACGACATCACCAAAAACTCAAAGTACCCATGCCTCGACCTAAACGCAGTCCGTGGAATATCTGCCTCACGGATCCTGAGCTGATGATAGCCCGAACGAAGATCGATCTTGGAGAACACCGTGCTACCACGCAACTGGTCAAATAAATCATCGATCCTCGGCAGAGGGTACCTGTTCTTGATAGTGACCTTGTTCAACTCTCTATAGTCGATGCAAAGCCGCATCGACCCATCTTTCTTCTTTACGAACAAAACAGGAGCACCCCAAGGCGACGAACTCTGCCTGATAAAACCTTTAGCCAACAACTCATCTAACTGAATTCGCAACTCCTCTAACTCACGAGGGGCCATCCGGTACGGCGCCTTAGCAATAGGACGCGTACCCGGCTCCAAATCAATAACAAACTCCACATCCCGCTCAGGAGGGATACCAGGAAGATCATCAGGAAAAACATCGGCGAAACCACGAACAATAGGAATCTCCTCCAAGCGTGGCACGCTAACAACGGTTCCAACCGCCGAGACTAAACAAACACAACAATCAGAAAGAAACAATCTCTGAACACATACCGCAGAGAGAACAGGAGAATCCTGACACGGATCAGCATACACGCTGCCGGGCTGACCGTCGTCCCTGATGAAGTCCAAGCGCTTTCCTTTGCACTGAATGACCGCATCATACCGAGAGAGCCAGTCCATGCCCAAAATGACATCGAAGTCCTCTAGATCAATCATCTTCAGATCCGCCTTCGCAAGAAAATCCCCCAACAAAACTGGGCAATCCAAAATACCCAAATCTGACAACACAGATTCACCAGAGGGAAACTTGACACGGAAGGAATCCCGAACACGATCTAGAGACAACCGATGACGCTCCACAAAGGCTCTAGCCACGAACGAGTGGGTAGCGCCGGAGTCAAACAGAACACGCGCCCAGCGGTTCTTCACCTTAAATTTCCCTATAGGAACGCACAAAGCTAAGGAACTAGCACAACAGTACCGCAAATAATCTAGCAACTAAACTACCAGGCTAGAAAGAAAACAACAAACTACTAACCTGAGATCACCTGGGTCGAAGTCTGAGCCTCCTCGGAAGAAATCACGTTCAGCTTCCCTTTTCCCTTGTCCACACGCTGAGGTGGAGGTAATGCCTGCAATGGAACTGCAGGAAGAGCTGACTGGACCTGAGGACACCTCGACTTAACGTGACCCTTCTGCCCACACTGATAGCAGACTCTATCCCTGGACCAACACTGGGCTGCATCATGCCCGGATCGCTTGCAAACTGAACAGGAGACATCTCTCCCAGGAGCACCCTGAATAGCATGAACCTGCTCCTTCTTCTGAGCTGCCGCCTTCTTGAAACACCTCTCAACAGGATGGCCTGACCGGCCACAAAAACTGCACACCACCCTGCTCCTCTTTCCCGGAACAGCATCGGGTACCAGGGGTTTCTTCTCCTCTACCAACTTCCTCTTATCCTTCCTCAACTGCTGGCCTCTGCTCTTCGCCGTCTCAATGGCCTCAACCTTAAGAGCAGCCTCTACAACTCCAGCATAAGTCACTGACCCATAAGCACTGGCCAACTGCTGCACCTCACTCCTCAAACCACCGAGGAATCGCTTAACTCGATCAGCCTCAACGCTGACCAATCCAGGGGCAAAACGGCTCAACTTACTAAACTCTATCTCATACTCACCCACCGTGAGCTGCCTTTGCTTCAGATAGAGGAAATCATTCATGAGGCGGTCACGCTCGACCGAGGGTAAGAACTTCCTCAACAGCATCTCCTTGAACACTTCCCAAGAGCATCCGGCTACCAGGCTCTCCTTCTCTCTCAGCCACCAACTCTTAGCCAAACCTTTAAGCTGATAGGCGGCTATCATCACCCTCTGATCATCTGAAATCCCTGAGTACGAGAACATCTCCTCCATGGAGATCAGCCAGTCGTCTATCACCATGAAATCTGCCTTCCCATCATAAGTGGGAGGGCTCAGCCTCTGAAACTGCGAGATGAAGGCCATCTCTGCTGGCACCACCACTGGAGGCCTCAAGGGTGCAGGAGGAGGAGGAACGGCTAACCCCCCTGCAGGAACTTGCGCACCCTGAGCCTGCCCTGCCACAACTGCCACCAAAGACTGAATCTGGGCTTGCACCTCCTCCAACTGCCTACCCATAGCTTCGCTACTCTGACGCAGACCCTCGATCACCGCATCGTTCTGAGCTCCAGAAGATTCACCCTCAGACAGGGGAGTCGATCGAGTCGCAGGACGCCTAGCCATCCTAAAAAAATCAATACAACGCAAATCAGATCCAAATCCCACGACGAGAACCGACTACCAGTACAGACAATACATATGTAGATATAGACTTAAAGCTGCTAAACTTGCTCTGAGAGTTTATCTTCTTCACAATAATTAGATGATATGCCCTAACCTAGGATGGTTAACCACCACCTCACTAACTCTTGTGCCTAGATCGGATGCATGAACTTATGTTAGTTTGAAAACTCATGTGTGTACATATGTCATCCTGCAAATCTTTAGCTCGGCGCGTTGTGCTTATGCAATGATATGATATGCATGATTGTGCTATGCATTCAAAAAAAAAGGCCCTAATGCATGTTATGAGCGGCGTACACATAAAAATGTTATGCATCCCATACTACATAACATTTCCATGCAACGAAAAAGAAACGTGCTAGTCGCAGTCATGTGGTGAGGTTATGCATCCCATACTACATAACCCTCACATGTAGCCCCTATGGTGGATCCATATACGAACACATATTATGCATCCCATACTACATAATATGCCCCGTATACTTCATGTTATGCTATGAGTGTAGTGTTCGTGCTTTTGCCAAGACGTGCTGATGACATATCGGTGTGTGAATGACATGATGCTGAACTACTAAAAGCATCCAAGGAAGGTTGCCCAACTAACTTGTCAAGCAACCTCCCTCTGATACCAACTGTCACAACCCGCATTTTCTCCGAATTAAGAATTATCAGAGTAAGAGAAAACACGCGTCATGATGCCACGTCAAGCAGGGGATAACTGCTGACGCTCAGGCAATTCCAACTACAATCTTTATGCAAGAAAATCATGTGCTTAATGAATAGAAAATCAGTTATGTTTAGAGTCCGTATCCCTCGGCTCAGTGGATCATCTAGTCCACAAAAGAAAACTATATTTAAACGCTGCGGAAAAATACTTTAATTAGGTTTTACACCCTAAAGAGCGCATAAGGGTCCCAAGAGAACCACTCATGCTATGCAAGACACTACACTTAGTTTATATAATACATATAAGAAAACGGTTTTCGTACGTGATTTGGAAAATAGTGATTAAGTTTATAAAAACATGCTGATCATGAGCTTTATTTATATTAATAATTATAGTTTAAAAATAACTAGCAACCTAGCATAAAACCTTCTCAAAGCAAGTAGACTATCTCCAGAAAAAAAAATGGTAGCAGCAATAGTATATATCTAGTACAAGGTAAAAACTACTAGTGGGCGCCAACAACCTGACACGAACCCACCAGCACACATATATGTCTGTAAGAAAGTACTGAAAACAACCTCACAAACAAGGTAAACCGAACTCCAAGGGTCCGGAAGCCCACCAACAACACCACCTCCAACTAGCCACCAGACTGGCTACAGCTCAGAACCTGGGGCATTCCAAAAAAAAAAACAGAATACCTCAGCAAGCAAAAATCAAGGTAAAACTGCATGAAAGAGTCAACCAAAAGGACAAAATAACAGAAAACATGCAGTAGAAAGAGTCACAACTGTCCAAAACAGGACAACAAGAAATGCACATCGAGCAAAGAAACAGCAACGACCCAGCCCAGGAACAACATCCTGCAGGGCCTACTAGGCTACCAAGAGCCAGAATGCTGCAAACTACCAAAGAAGAAACTTCTAACACCCTAAACTGCGGGAAGTGATAGTAGCAAAAACAACAACGAGGAACCGGATCGAAGGCAAACGCAGTCCCCCAATCCACCATGTCCAAGTCAAAAGCTCGAGGGTCAACACGTGAAAACACAAGGGACCTTCCACCCGACATGCCCAGCCCGTACCTGGAGCAAGAAATCCATGGGTGGCCTTGGCTATATCACACAACTCCACCCCCATAAAGAGCTACAACCACCACTACTATCCACGACCCACGATTCGGCCTTTAGGAAAATAAAGAAAACGGCCGACAAGGAAAACCCAGAAATACAACTGGAAATCCACTCGGAAATGAAATACAAGGTAAAGGAAGAGTGTTGAAATAAACCAACACGACTAGGCGTTGAGTGAAACCCACTCAGTGCCTACCTAAACTTTGGCGTTGAGTGAGCTAGCCTCACTCGCCGCCAAAATTATACCACTACCCACAAGCCCACTAAAGAATGCGGAGCTCGACGACAGTCGAACGACCAAGGCAGAAGATCCAGAACTCGAGTAGTTGCCTGCCACTTGAGTATCTAAACTCCCGCACTCGAAACCATCTAAATTTGCCTATCAACAGAAAATATACAAAGCGCACGATCAGTGACGCACGATCAGTGGTCGTGCGCACTCATCGGCTGATGATCGTGCGAAACAAACCTGACAGAAAACCTAGCAACTGCGCACGATCAGTGTCGCACGATCAGTGGTCGTGCGCACTGTTGTCAGCGCTCGTGCGATTGCCCGAGACAGAACTTTGGAAACTGAAATTTATACGCGCACGAACAGAGGCACACGACCAGTGGTCGTGCGCCCTAAAGGTTGATGACCGTGCGCGGTCAACCTGCACCGTTTGAAATTTCCCGAACGACACCGGAACGCGCACACGACTCACGCCACTGCAGTAGCAGTAGACAACTATCACGTCGCACGCTACTACCATTCAAACTATGCCTAACCATTCGAATAATACCTTAACGAAGGAAATTGGCAACCACACCCCCCCTCCTAACTCTCCCTCTCGGCTACACCCGAACCAGAGCAACAATCAAAAATAAAGGAAAACAACGGCTCCACGCCGACAATTTGGATTCCAAACATCACAACATAGGGGGGGTTTCAGTAGGAAGAACTAAGCCCTATAGTTAGCAAGAAAATGAGAACAACAAGGCCTCTAACCTGGGCTAACCAGGATTTCAATTTCAGCAAATAAATCAAAGAAAACACTTGGCAAGGGCAAGAATACCACTTGCCTCAAATCTCAGCGAAGCTTTGGACTGCTTTCCTCCTCTTCGCACGGATCAAGACGGCCGCAACACCTAGAACAAAGACTCGGCCATTAATGGCGGAAAACTTCCAAAACTGAAAATTCCAATCCTTCCAAAACTCCACGAAAATCGAATTTCTTACCGCAGGAATGAAGGTCTCGACGAGAGCAATCCGAATCCACTCTCGGAATCGAATTCCGTCCACAAACGCTCCGGGAATCGGCGTCCGAAGGGAAGGCTCGGCGGTTACTCCATTTCTCTCGTACAAGGCCGGCGGTTTCTTACGGGGAAGATGGAGATGATCGATCCTTTCATTCTATATAATATATATATATATATAATTATATAATTATATTATTAATTACAAAATTACATAAAGCACCAAATCGACGCGAAAACCGAACTACCTCGGAATTCGACGAAATTCGCACCGTAGCTAAATACCCACGCTACGAACGCAACGGCGAAGTCGAAATTAACTTTCGACGAACAGAACTCGAGTTACACCCAAACAAAGCCAAACACAAACATCCCCCCGAGAGGCCACACCGGGTCACCAAAACGACTCGGTTTGCTAGGGAGATCTTGCCAACAGGCTACCAAATAGGGCACTCAGTTCTAAGGAGCTAAACCGTACTCCACACATGGCACAAGCCACGGAAACGCGTCATCGTAACGCCAAACGAGAATAAAAATAATCGCTGAAAAAAACGGGGCGTTACACTCGAGCCCGTTTATCTATATTTCATCTGAACTGTATCTTTGCAGTACTTCTATTTGATATTACTTATGGACTGGATGTGATTTCATTTTATATGTGTATTTCTGTGGACCTGTTTAAATTTTATGTATACTTACTTCTCTCTCCTTGTGATTGAAAAGGGTCGGCAGAATTGGCGTTTTGTAGTGGCGGCGTTCCCGTGAGTTGGAGCCACCGCAAAGCTGCAATTCTAGGCTAAGACCCCGGTGTTCGAAAAAGAAAAAAAAGGGGGTCTTACAGGCGTGTCATTAATGAACACGGGCGTATAGTCAGGCCGTGTCCTTCCCAGGTCATCGAGCATCGAGTGTCGAGTGGTCGACACGAGTATCAAGTGGGTGACACGGGCGTGTTAGATTAGCCGTGTCCCTCTATGTGAGCACTCAATGCCATGAGAGGGCGTTGAGTGGAGTTTAGTAGGTGATGCGGGTAAAATACGGCAAGCGTACCAGTCGCACAAGTAATAAAGTTGGGAATAAATCCCCGGATGTCGGTCTTTTGAGGAATGCAATTAGCGTCGAACGATTTAGACTCTAAAACTATGGTTATGAGAGTTAATTGAAATAAACAAAAAGAGAAGGGGGCTTTGGTTGGTGGTCTTACGACCGATTGCACTAATGTAAACTATGCGGGTCGCAATCACCGCTTCTTAAGGCGAGATGGATGTAGTGGCCGCGATGCCGTACTTCGGTTGGTGAATGGACAGAAGTTTAGCGAGTGAGGTGATTAGTGCGAAGTGAAATTGAGTGAAACGAACGTGTGGAGTGGAGCGAGATGGAGCGAGGCGCATCAAAGGATAATTCTCACAAGCATGATGAAACACAAATGATCCAATTTAACAAAGTTGGAAATTAACGTTCATTACATGCATAAACAATCCATGAAACAAGATAAGAGAGAAAATGCAAAACCACGAGATTGAAGATCCATCGCGGTTATTGGCCGGAGGTGCGGGTTGTCAATCCGCTTCCAAGCGCAGTCCGAGGAGGGCTTCCGGTACCACCGAGCTGTCACCTCGAGGGCCTGTAATTCCGTTCTCTAGGTATGCTTCGTCTTCTTCCTTGGTGGAAAGCTCGGAGAAGAATGCTTCAATGGCCGGGAGGGTCACCGGAGGATGCGGAATGCATTGGAATCGCCGGAGAAGGTCCTCCCGATGATGGGAATGAAGGTGGAGGCGAATGGAACTGCTATAGGGCAAAATGGCGGACTGGCGGAGGTTCCGTAACGTGTCTCGTTTACCCTAATTCGCGGAACAGGGCATTTTATAGCTTGCAGAATAAATAGGGTGCACGACCACTGGCGCACGACTAGTGGTCGTGCGCGACCAAGGTCAGCGCCAGGGCGCGAGCAACCTGTAGACCTGCATCAGAAAATCAATGGTCGCGAACGATCAGCAGCGCACGATCAGTGATCGTGCGAGGCAATGCTGATGATCGTGCGGAAATAGACAGACAGAACTTTTGTAAAATGGGGTATGACTGCGCACGATCGGCGGCGCACGAACAGTGGTCGTGCGCGGTATGGCGAGTGATCGTGCGGAAGGTTCAAGACAGGAATTTCACAAATGAGTCCGGGCTGCGCACGATCAGTGATCGTGCGCCAGGAGGTCGATGGTCGTGCGTGGGTAAAAACGCACGACCACTGACTCCATTGCCTAAAACAGTGAAACGCCCATCCCGAATGCCCTCACGATCCCCAAACCTGCAGGAAAACTGCACGGGGCATCGATCGTGGCAGCCGCAGCAAACAATAATAATCATAACAAGAATGTAAATGCACACAAGCACAGAAATGGGCTAAAAAGGTGCACAGGTCGTGGAATGTCGTAGCTAACCAAAAGGAGTACTAATGGCGCTAAAAGATTGGGCAAAGCTGAGGAAAAAAGGCCTAGATGAGTCCAAAATAAGGTATAAAATAGGGACTCATCAAACCCCCAGACTTAACCATTTGCACGTCCCGGGCAAATAATCACCTTGTGGACTCAAAAATGGCTAGCTGACGTAGTAATTTCAAAATACAGTAGGACGAGAAATCGAGAAACACAAGTGCGTAGAAAATATAATAGAAGGAGTTTTTAATCATGCTAAGCAATTTATAATTTTCGATAAACGTAAATAAATACTGTCACTACTCAAAGATTGAATTTCCGGAGAATCGCGTGGTCAAGTGTAGGAAGAAAATAGGCAAGTCGGATGGCGGAGCATTGCCAAAGAACGGGGCTCGTGATCACCTACAAAGGAATCCACCAATGTCGGGGACCATATGCTTGCCCGTTCACACTTTCTCCACGATGCTAGTTCGACTCGAGCGTAAATCCGTAGGACTTTAGGTGAAGAGTTAGGGCTTGGGTGTAGGCGTAGGTATGGATGAAAAAGATGAAAACGAAGGCTACGCACAACCCAACGGAGCTCGCACAAATACAGATTTCCCACTAGCAAAATGAATGCGAGTGCCCCACACCCCCAGACCTGGTTTTTACAACATGGGTGTGTGCACCGCCTACCCCAAAACAGATTTCTCACAAACAGATTTTCATTTATACTTTTTATTTTCTCTTTTTCGATTCTTTTTCACAATTTTTGCTTTTATAATTTATTTCTTTTTCAAATTCTTGAATTTCAGCAAATATTACAAGATGGCAAATCCACATTATTCACAAAACCACCTCCCACATCAACAACCCAACGAGAAAATGCTTGGAACTAGAGCTCGACGCGGGTGTGCGACTAGGATTGGCTTGAGGCATTGGTGAATTGAGTGTGGAGCTGAAACAAATGGAAGGTAGGCTCAACGGGGCTAGCGAGGGCTATGTTAGGACGGGTGCAAGGCTCAACCGGGCCAAAGTGATGGCCTACGTCACGCTTACGCTCGACTAACCGTGCACCAATGCTTCGAAAGTAGCCTGGGGCAAGTTCTTAGTCACCGAGAAAAGTGATCCGTCCTCCCGACTCGAGCAATACAAAGCTAGCGACGCCTACACACATTCTTACACTACCGAGTGATTACTCCGGATTCATATATTTGAGTAGGACAAACAGTATTTACGAGTGCAGAAAAAAAAATATAAATTGCAAGCATAAAGAAATACTAAATCTATACAATTTCTACACAACGTGAGCAGTCGATTAGGAGCACTGCACGAGTTTCAAACTACTCTAAATCAAAATCCTACGTCAGCACCACCATCTTAAAGTTTACACAAAATAATACATCAACTCGAGCCGCACGCGTGGTCAAGTGCGCGCTCATGTGGGTGCCAAAGTGTGTGCAGCAGGAGTCAAAAACAATGAAGCAAAAAGGAAAACTACTGGCATGCAAAATTAAATGTGCTCGTGGAGTGCACAGGCGGCTCTTCCCCCCAGACTTGAATGAAAACATAAGCAAGTAAAATAGACATTCAACCAAGGAAGGAAATTCGAAGCGAGAGAAAGTACCTATGCTCCAAAGAGGGGAGCATACCAGAAGATTGCGTGATGATTCGCGGGAGTTGGTGCTTCGGACAAAAGATAAGCTGAACCTGCGAATTAGGCCGAACAACAGAAAATACAAAAAAAATAGAAAACATAAAATAAAAAGCATAAACGAGGGGACCAAAAGGTCCAAGCTTGGGTTGTCTCCCGAATAGCCCTTTTGTTTACCGTGCCTTAAGGTGGAGCAAATACCTGTATTAACAGTTGTATATAGTGTTTTTGTAGCAAAATAAAAACTATGGAATAGAGAGCGAAATAAGGTCCCAAAACAACTAGCAGAATAAGCAGGAAAAGCGAGGCAGAGTGGCAAAGAAGCAATCAGCTATATGCTGATTTGTGGTAAGTACTTTCGGTGGAGAGTGAAGGAGAAGCAGAATTTGTCACAGCATCTTGAGAAGGGGATTTCCCTCTGCTCAGATGGTGCGTGTCTTCGCGCCGGAAGGAAGAATAACGCTTATCGCGCAAGCGCTTGGCCTTCTTCAGCTTCTCAACCGATGGAGACTTCCAAGGAGTGGATTCCACAGTTTTCCCGGATTTTATGATCGATGGCGTCATTTCCGGCACCGCGACGGCGATCGGATCAGCCCAAGCGACAGAACGCTTAGCACAGTCATGGTTATTATTACACTAATAAATGTCTAGGGATTTCTCTCGCATGGAACTAGGAATGTCATGCTCAACAACAGCATCGGTGGGAAATGGCACGGTCGCCGTGTCTTTGGTGCACTCGAACATCTTCATGGTCAATAAGTCATTCTTCTCATCAGTCGTCTCGGTCAATCCTCCCTTTGTTTTCTCATCCGTGAGGGTTGCCTTCAAAGCTTGGATTCCAGAATCTTCCTTGAAATCTGCACTACTCAGAAAAACGTCGTTTTGAACAAGAGAGGGGTGTACGGAAGTATCATCGAGGGCGAAATCATCGGCCAGCCAGGTGACACGTCCTTTGGAAAAATCCAGGGATGTGCCACTGGCCGTCAGGAATGGGACACCGAGTATCAGAATGGAGTCATTTTCTTTTGGTCCCATGACCTGAAAGTCAGTGGTAAAATGTTTGCCATTAACCTCGATCTCAACTTCCCTCACACCACCATCAGTATCAACCACATATCCATTAGCTAAAATAAGTGATTTCCGGTCTTCGGTGTTTATTTGCAATTGCATCTTCGCGACATCCTGCAGAGTGAGGATGTTGCTAGATGCTCCGGAATCACATAAAGCAGTGGTTTCGACATTGTTGATTATACAGCTAATCACGAGCTCGTTGTTATTCCCCAGCCTTTCCTCCCCAAGGCTTTTCCCTTGTTCATGGGGATTTTTTTCGGTGTTACTTGGGAGAGTACCATGAGTGCGCTCGGAGACCATTTGAGCCAATTGGCCCAACTGTGCCTCAAGCTTGCGCATTAAAGCGGCTTGTTTTGTCATGTTCGTCTGGGAAACTTCAACAAATCTTTCAAACATTTCAGCCAATGAATTGGTTTTTACGGCGGGGGGGCCTTGGGGGTAATTCAGGTAAGGCGGCCGCAGTTGACTTCCGGAGGCGGAGGCATCATTTTGATGATGCCCCGGTTGCCATCGTTGGCCCGGTGCGTTTTGATTCCACGAGAAGTTCGGGTAATTTCTCGCACCCGGATTATACATATTTCCATAAGGCGCGCCCCTGTTTTGATTCGCGATAAAATTAACAGTTTCATTGGAAAAGGAGGGGTCATACGTTACCTCCGCTCCAGGGCACTCAAAGCTATGATGATCGGTTCCTCCGCATCCTTGACACGAAATGGCCAACACCGGAGCAGCAGCAGCGGGCCTTGATGCTTCCACAGCAAAGACTCCACTTGTCCCACGGGGGGTATTCCTTCCTGCGGTCCAAAAGGTGCTGTGCGTGGCGGTGTCCTGCAAAACTTTCAAAGCATCCTCAGGAGCAAGGTTCATAATTGTTCCACCAGAGGCAGCATCAATCATGGCGCGGTGTTGAGGTTCGATGGAGAAGTAGAAGCTTTCCACGAGATTCCATGTTTGGAATCCGTGGTTGGGGCACTTCCGCAACAACTCATTGAAGCGCTCCCAAACTTCCGCTAAGCTCTCTTGGTCGTTTTGCCTGAAATTAGCGATGGCCTGTCTCAAGTTCACGATACGGTCGACCGGATGGAATTTGGCTAGAAACTTTGTGGTAAGGGCCTCCCAGGTTGTGGCAGTTCCAGGAGGAAGGGTATGAAGCCATGACTTGGCTTTGTCACGTAGAGAGAAGGGGAAGAGACGGAGCTTGACCGTATCATCAGAAATCCCAGCATAGCGGAAAGTAGCGCAAATTTCCGAAAAGTCTGCCAAGTGAAGATGGGCATCCTCCGTGGCCATTCCGGAGAACTGTGCGTTGTTCCGGATGATGTTAAGAATTGCTTGTTTGATCTCGAACTGCTGGTTTGCGATCGCCGGTCCGAACCCGGGGTAAATGCTCCCTACAGTGGGGGTGGTGTAATCTCTCATGGTTCGGACATGCGGCGGATTCACCTCATTCTCATCCCCGTTCCGGTTATCATGGAGGTTCCCTCCAACACGAACTCCGTTGTCATTGTTCAACTGATCTCCCATTGTGATTGGATTGATAGCAGCGGCACGCCTTTGCGCACGAAGAGTTCGCTCGATCTCAGGATCGTATGTAATGAGATCTCTTGCAGCACGTCCCTGCATCCACTGAAGCAACAAAACAAAGAAACAAAAATCAAAAAGCACTAACTCTTATACCAATACTTCTAGAAATCATGATCGTTCAACAGTTGCAGTTCCCCGGCAACGGCGCCAAAAACTTGATTCGCGTAAAATACGGCAATCGTACCGGTCGCACAAGTAATAAAGTTGGGAATAAATCCCCGGATGTCGGTCTCTTGAGGAATGCAATTAGCGTCGAACGATTTAGACTCTAAAACTATTGTTATGAGAGTTAATTGAAATAAACAAAAAGAGAAGGGGGCTTTGGTTGGTGGTCTTACGACCGATTGCACTAATGTAAACTATGCGGGTCGCAATCACCGCTTCTTAAGGCGAGATGGATGTAGCGGCCGCGATGTCGTACTTCGGTTGGTGAATGGACGGAAGTCTAGCGAGTGAGGTGATTAGTGCGAAGTGAAATTGAGTGAAACGAACGTATGGAGTGGAGCGAGATGGAGCGAGGCGCATCAAAGGATAATTCTCACAAGCACGATGAAACACAAATGATCCAATTTAACAAAGTTGGAAATTAATGTTCATTACATGCATAAACAATCCATGCAACAAGATTAGAGAGAAAATGCAAAACCACGAGATTGAAGATCCACCGCGGTTATTGGCCGGAGGTGCGGGTTGTCAATCCGCTTCCAAGCGCAGTCCGAGGAGGGCTTTCGGTACCACCGAGCTGTCACCTCGAGGGCCTGTAATTTCGTTCTCTAGGTATGCTTCGTCTTCTTCCTTGGTGGAAAGCTCGGAGAAGAATGCTTCAATGGCCGGGAGGGTCACCGGAGGATGCGGAATGCTTTGGAATCGCCGGAGAAGGTCCTCCCGATGATGGGGATGAAGGTGGAGGCGAATGGAACTGCTGTAGGGCGAAATGGCGGACTGGCGAAGGTTCCGTAACGTGTCCCGTTTACCCTAGTTCGCGGAACAGGGCATTTTATAGCTTGCAGAATAAATAGGGTGCACGACCACTGGCGCACGACCAATGGTCGTGCGCGACCAAGGTCAGCGCCCGTGCGCGAGCAACCTGTAGACCTGCATCAGAAAATCAATGGTCGCACACGATCAGCAGCGCACGATCAGTGATCGTGCGAGGCAATGTTGATGATCGTGCGAGGCAATGCTGATGATCGTGCGGAAATAGCCAGACAGAACTTTTGTAAAATGGGGTTTGACTGCGCACGATCGGCGGCACACGAACAGTGGTCATGCGCGGTATGGCGGGTGATCGTGCGGAAGGTTCAAGACAGGGATTTCACAAATGAGTCCGGGCTGCGCACGATCAGTGATCGTGCGCCAGGAGGTCGATGGTCATGCGTGGGTAAAAACGCACGACCACTGACTCCATTGCCAAAAACAGTGGAACGCCTATTCCGAATGCCCTCACGATCCCCAAACCTGCAGGAAAACTGCACGAGGCATCGATCGTGGCAGCCGCAGCAAACAATAATAATCATAACAAGAATGTAAATGCACACAAGCACAGAAATGGGCTAAAAAGGTGCACAGGGCGTGGACTGTCGTAGCTAACCAAAAGGAGTACTAATGGCGCTAAAAGATAGTGCAAAGCTGAGGAAAAAGGCCTAGATGAGTCCAAAATAAGGTATAAAATAGGGACTCATCAGTAGGTACATGCCAAGTGCTGCAGGTGTGTCAGGGGGCATGTCTCGCTCGGGCCAAGGCTATGCGACCTGGAGAACACGGGCTACACATGGGCCAATCTGAAGCCGTGTCAGGTCACATGGCCTTTTACACGGGCGTGTCACAGGCCGTGTTCTTCTCTTATTTGAGTCAGTTCGTGTACCGCTTAAAGTACATGTCGTGTGACATGGGCCTGTCACAGGCCATGTCAGCCCAAATATTTGACTTTTAGAACGGTTCTGAGCCATTCGTTTTCTTTGATGGGGATCCAATGGACCTGGGTGTTTCCTGGCGAGATAAGAAAGGAAATTTGGAGTTCTTTCTCTTCATAAGCCTTAGCATTCTCTTTTTAAAAAGAAGATAGAAGGGATATCAAGGGAGATAGAAGGAAAGAACTCTGGCTGCTGGTGGTGCTCCGGTGGTCCAAGTCGTGAGCCGAAGCCGGATCTGCGGAGGCAAGGCTACTATGGTGCTTTCCATCCGGCTTGTTCTTCATCATGGGGCCAAAGCGTATTACTCAGGTATCAGTCTTTCTTCCATGGGCAGGTGAAGCCCTTGTTTATACATGTATGTGTATGGAATCCTCCATCAAAGGATGGAAGTGCGTAAGTGATTCCGATAGGTTCATAGACGATATCCCCGGTTGAGTCTGCATATAGATCCATAAGTTAGTAGTACGGAATATGCATACTATATGAAGCCTATCTGGACAGGTTTGCCTGGATTGGTGATGCTGCATACTGCGAGCCGGAGAAGACTCAGTGTATAGAATGCGTATTAATTGTGCTACGATAGCTTGAGGTGATTGCCCAGATATTTGTGCTTGTTGATCCAGTCTTGAGGAGACATGATGGCTATTGTGCTATGTGGATGGTGAGTGTGTGCTCCTTGTTTGTGTGGACTTGGTGTGAGCTTGTGCTCCCAATATTGTGTGGTAATGGTGAGAGAATATGCTCCCATGCAGGCTGCGTGTAAAACAGGAAAGGGGGATAATCGACCCGCGTCATACAATGGCGATTTGAGCAACAGTGTTCGGTGGACCTAGACCTGCGTTATACTAGTACGTTTGAGAGTGGTTGGTTCGTCAGAAAGTATTATGGGAGTCTCCGGCCTGCATCCCGGATGGACTCGTGTGATCGATTGGGAGACCGGAATGGTCTCGTCAGGTTGAGAATGCTCATGATTGCCGTGAGGTGGAACACTCTAAACGAATGGGTGAGAGGGTCACCGGTCTGCGCACTGTTTGGACTATTTCTCCATTTCCGTCAGGTTAAGCACATCAAGAGCGGCGGTGGACCCAGGATAGTGTTATGCCGAGAAGGTGCCCTGAGTGCACGATACGTTTGGCAGTGAGGCCGGCGTGTCTGATATGGATATGCTTGTATGTACTTGTTTGAGATATATATGCTTGATATATATATAGATGTTTGTATGCACTACTTGCAGGGAAGGAACCGCTGCCCCGGGTAAGGGGTAGGGTTGTTATAATTGGCCAGCTGAATGCTGACAATTACCTTATTTGCCATCGCTTGGTGTAATCTTCTGTTTGCAGGGAATGGAGAGCCGAGATGGATATAACGAACCGTTGCTTGCTTCTAAGCTCGCCCATGAAGGCTAATGAAATTGTTTGTAATTCATGTGTGGTTGGCCTGCGAGCCGATGTATGTAATCCACACTTTGTGAAGAGGAATTGTAAGGCTTTTAGGCCAAGAGTGCTGTGTATACTTGTAAACATTCCTATTGAGATATATATAAAGGTTGATTTATATATAGTGGACATTCGTGTTGTTATGAGTTCAGCTAACTTAAAATATTCTTCTAGAATGCTCTGAGTTAGGGTATGATTAGTAAGATGATTGTTGAAACAAAAAAATTGGTCTCTGTGGAGTTCGACCCTTGGGGAAGGGGTGGTCGCACTCCTACTTCGCTCCTGCAAGAAAAACGACAAGAAGAGGAAGAGTGCAAAGGACTAGACCAAGGGCCCGGTGCGGAGGTCCCACCACTATCCCAGAAGATCTCAGAGCGCTTCCCCTCCTTAGCCAAAAAGCCGGGCTAAGGTACCTCAAAAAGCACTAGAATACTGGAGACAAGTCCCTCCCTTTGAGGTGTCCTCTTGGGTCCTATTTATAGATTTCCGGAAACAGCCTGCAAATAGCCAACCTCCGCTATTCTAAACAACTATGTGCAGCCCAGCTGGGTCTGCCAACAGCATAACTCCGCTGTTCTAACTGGCTATGAGCAGACCAACGGGGGCTAAATGGTAAAAATACTTCACGGCTGAGGGGCGAGTGGCCCTATGATGGCTGGTACTCGGCAAGGGCGCTGAGTACCCGGTGGAGTCGGGTGGAGCTGGTACTCACCGTCCCGGCTTGGCACTAGGCGAGTGTGAGCTCGGCCGGTCCTACCAGCCCGCTATTTGGCGAGGTCTCGCCTCCCGCCGGGACTGACCCGCCAAAAGGCGCGGGTCGGTGCTTACCTGCCTAAGGGCGCTGGCCGAGGTTTGGCCCGCCCGAGGGCGCGGGTAGGGGCTGACCCGCCTGAGGGCACAAGCCGAGGGCTGGCCCGCCTGAGGGCGCGGGCAGGGGCTTACCCGCCTGAGGGTGCAGGCCGAGGGCTGGCCCACCTCAGGGCGCGGGCCGGGGCTGACCTGCCTACTTGCCCAGGTTCCCTCTGCGAACACGGGGTTGTACACAATCCCCACTCATTACGAGCATCGCAGGAGCTCGGAAAGAAACATCCAACCCCACGTGTTGGGCGGGGACCCTGCTGAGCTGGAGTGAATCTTTGGAGGGGGTCCCACCTTTGCTCTATAAATAAGCTGCCGGACTTTTGAAGACTACTCCTTTTCTTTTCCCTCTTCCGTGATTTAAAAGCCGGAAGATGCCTATGTATAAGGAGATGTGGGCTCGCTTGGCGGCTACGAGGGAGGGTGCCCGGGAAGCGGCTCTCGAAGCAGCCCCGTGGTTGGCGTGCGGATCGCCCGGCCCCCACCGAGCGGTGACCCCCACCGAGCGGTGACCCTGCTTCCGGTTCTGCCGGCAATACTGTGGTCGCTCCTGAGGCATGAGGTTTCCTTATTCGATCCGTCGGTCCTCCTGACTTTTCTTTTTGAAAGGAGGCGCCTCATGACGACAGGGCAGACAATGGGGGATCAGGGAAATCCCCTTTGGTGGTGACGGGTCGGGCTGCGAGTCCCCCTTCTTAGGCGCATCTTCCTCCTGCAACTCCTCCATCGCCAAGACCCCCTGGCTTGGGGAAACCATTTATTAACCCTGGAGGACCAACATTCCAGGGTCGGCCGGGCTCTTCCCGACCTGTTGATGTTGAGGGCGATGTGCCGACGCCCGGTAACTCCCTTACTTTAGCCCGCTTATCAATTGCCGGCTTCCTCTAACTTTGACTTCGCAGGTTACAACACGGTCTCTTCTGACGTCGAAATGAGCGAGGGATATTCGCCTCCCCCCGAGCTGGACGGCATTGCAGGTTATTTGGGCAACCCGCTGGATACCGCGAGGATGAAGACGTAAGTGACGCGATTGTTTCAGAAACACACGCATCTACTACATGAAATCTTCGATTGAGTAGAGAAAGACAAAGCTGAGACGGAGGAGCGACTTGCGGCTTTGGAAGGAGCTGGGCGAACTGCTGACGAGGACGGAGCAATGTCGCCGGACGTGCACTTTATGCGGGCCGAGGAGCGGCTTAGGCAGGTCTCGGAGCAGGTTGATCTGACCCAGCGGGAGCTGACGGCAGTTCGCGAGTATCACTATCCTCGCGTGCTGCCC
Organism: Platanthera zijinensis; assembly: GCA_039513925.1. Taxonomy (NCBI): domain Eukaryota; kingdom Viridiplantae; phylum Streptophyta; class Magnoliopsida; order Asparagales; family Orchidaceae; genus Platanthera; species Platanthera zijinensis. The sequence goes on from CM077086.1 coordinate 138,191,732, forward strand.
TAATCCGGCAACTGGGGGCGGGACAGATGGAAATGGATTCAGTACTGAGCCGTTTTCCTCGCTCCCATCGGTGCCTGCTGCTATTCGCTAGGTCCGAGTTGCCTCGCATGTTTATCAAAACTATTGGAATCGCTAACATTTGCTTGAAAGCAATTATTCGTCTGTAATAATTCAGCACCTGTCCCGCCCGCTTATGGGCGTCCGCTCGCTGTGCTTTTTCTTTTGGCTGCTCTGTTCTAACTTTTTAAGAGATGCGAGCGAGGCGAGCCAGCTCCGCCAGTTTGCCTTCTTGCTTGCTCGGCGTGGCAGAGTTGGCCTGCATGGGCCTTAATCGCATCTATTCTGGCGGTAGAGGGCCGACTTCCTGCGGGTCTTCCTCTTGTGGGCTTGCGCGCCACTCATGGCGAAGCCCGCGTCGCTCAATACTCTCCACGCGGGAGCGGGTGCAGGCGGCTTGCGGCCGAGAACCTCTCGTAGCCGACCTGCGATTCGACGAGGATCCCGGTCGGGTTCAGAAGTCGAAGCGTCGGCGTTAATCTTACTATCCGCACTTTTCCCGCCACTGAGGTTTTTTCCCGCCACTCTTGGCTCTATAAATAGGCTCCGCCGATCTACTTTTCACCTACCGCATTAAAATCTTCTTCTTTCTTTCCCCGCGAGGACCTTTCCCCCACTTTTTTTCTGCTTAGTGCACCTCTCGCAAAATGGTTTGCGACGGTGGCAGCGGTGAGGCGGATGGGAGGGGAAAGTGTGCTTGGGCCTTTTCTGAGCACGATTTCCCTCCCACCGCTATCACTGAGCGGGAATTCCATGAGGCCCTCTGCCAATTCGTCCCTCCATTCTTTGAGGCGAGGCGGCCCGAGACGAGCAAGCGCATAAATGATCTTTCGGCAGAGGAGCTCGCGATTCCCACCGCCTATTTTGAGGCGGGTCTCCGACTGTCCTTGTGGCCGGAAATCCGTCAAGTCTTCAAAATATTTCGGGGTTGTCCCTGGACAGGTGACCCCTAACTCTGTCGCGGTGGCGGTCGGGTTCGCTTGCTTCCTTCGGGGGGAGAGGATCGAGTTCAGCCTCGCGGTCTTCCGCAAGCTTTTCTCCTTTCGGACGAACAAGGATGGAACCGCCTACTTCGCCAGCAGCCAGGCGAAGGTGCGGGAGATAGTGAACAAGAGCCACAATTGGCTAAATAAGTTCATCTTCGTCAAGGGGGACTTCCGAAACGTCCCCTTCTCGCCGATCCAGCTCGGCGAGGCGAGCTGCTGTCCCCCGACTTTGGGGGGCCATGAGGCGGCACTATTCGGGTTCTTCGCCGGGAAGAACTTTGAAGTGGCCTACCTCCACAGGAACCTGGACGACCTCGTCCCCGTCCCGCCCGGTGAAGGTAAGTGATTCGACTGCTTCCGTTTTTCAAAAAACAATCCTTAGAAAAATCTTAAGTCCCACGCTTTTGCAGGCGAGCGAGACATTCCTCTCCATCCTCCCTATGAGAGCGCGCGAGTCGCATCTGGCGAGCTTGCCTGGGCCGAGGCGGCGGCCGCCGCACACCGTGAGCTATCGGTCCCCGCTCCCCCAAAGCAACCCAGTCGCGAGCGAGCCCAGGAGCCGCAACTGCCCAAGAAGTCGAAGAAAGCGAGTGATGTGCCTCTCCCGGCTCGCGACAAGGTCAAGGATCCTGCTGATCAACCATCCACTGATTCTCTTCCCCCTCGCCCCTCGGCCACTCCGGACATCGGCCCAGCTGATGCGGGGGCAGATATGTCGCGGCCGCAAGAAGGGGGCCAGCCAGCAGGGAAGCTAGTCCCCCGGGGGCATCGCAACTTCCGATACGGGGAGGGGCCCTTAATTGAGCTCGGAGTCCCTCTACTTCAGTGGGACAAGGAGACCAACCGGGTCTTCTTATCCTCGGCACTGCCGAGTTGGGTGGAGCAGGAAACTAGCAGCGAGTATGCGTACAACCTCTCCTTCGAGGACCACGGGCGAGAGGATGCCATTGTCTATGGCAAGGAGGCGACGCGGGTGCTGATCTACGAAAGCGCGCGGGCCTAGCTTCGTAGCCTCGAGCTGGCCCATATGGTCGGTCGGCGGTGCCTTCGGTTGGACAAGAACGTCCTGTCCCTTGACAAGATAATCGATGAGAAGGAAGCGGCCCGCAAGCTCGCTCGAGAGGAGGCGGACGAACTGCGGAAGCGGGCCGAGGCATCCTATGCCGCCCTTGCGCAGTACCTGGGGAGTGGTAAGTTAGCTGACTCGCGTTGGCCTTCCCTCATTTTGCGCGGTTTGACCCAGTGACTTTCCTTTTCACAGGACGCGGCGAAGGCTAGCTGGCTGGGTAATGAGATTGCCACCCTTCAACAGGAGAAGCAGGCACTACAAGAGCGGGTGGTTGCACTGGAGGCTGCCGCGGCTCCGCCGCCACCGTCTACAAGCGGCTGTCAGCTCGCTCATTACAGCGATTACGAGATCGAGGTGATGATGCAAAAGAATGCGGCCAGCGCGGCAAAGTACACTTTCTAGATGCTGCAGCGGGCCAACCTCCTCAGGAGCAGTTGTGCTAAGCTCTCGGCGAACGAGGTGGTACCGGAGCTATTCCTTGCGGTACCAAAGCCGGTCGGCTCCCCCTTTCATCCTATATGAGGGGGCTCGCCGCTTAGGGCTCGCCTTGCCGAGGGCTTGCACTCGCATGATTTTCTTTGTAGCAATGCCGAGGGACCATGCCTGGGTTTTTGTAATGTTTCTTTTTGATAAGTCTTAGTGTAATCAGAAACCTTTGATTCTTTCCTTTTGCTGTAATGTAAATGTTTTATTTTTCCGCGCTTCGCCACTTGCTTCTCGCGTTCGCTATTTACTGTCGCAGGCGAGTGAGGCCGTCTATTCGCTCTAGATTGGGAATCTTTACTTAGGAGCTCGGGGAACATTTGGTAGTCGCGGCTCGGACGGGAGACTTGAACCCTCCGTTCGGGCTCGCTGCTATGCTCATGCCGCGGAGCGGGCAAGTAAGGCCGGGCTATTGCGCTAAAGGGCCTCGCAAGGGTCGGCCTTTCCGGGAGTCTTGGTGCAGCCAAATTCTCGGCACCCACGTCCTTTCCTCGGGGCTCGCCGAATGATAGGTTGCGACCGACACTCCCAGCTCGCTGATTCGTTGGGGTCTTCTTGCCGGCCCGTCAGCCCAATCGTTCATGACGCTAGCAGTAAACTTCTTCCCTTATGCGCTGTGCTTTATGGAGCGTCCCGCCTTAGCTGGACAGCGGGACGGTCCGGGCAGACTCCTGGAGTAATGTCCGCCCGATCCCTGTGGCTTGGCGGGGTCCATCAGCTGAAACCGGCTGGAGTTTAAACTTGTTGTTCCGAGTGCCATTTAGCCCTGCAAGCTTGGTAGGAACCTGGCAGCGGGATCTGCTCGGGGTCTGGGGCATACTCCTCCGAGTGACATCCAACCCTGCCAGCTTGATGGGAGCCTGGCAGTGGGATCTAGTCGGGGTCTAGGGCAGACTCCTTCAAGTGATATCCAGTCCTTCCAGCTTGGTGGGAGCCTGGCAGCGGGATCTGCTCAGGGTCTGGGTCAGACTCCTCTGAGTGATATCTAGCCCTTCCAGCTTGGTGGAAGCCTGACAGCGGGATCTGCTCGGGGTCTGGGGAAAACTCCTCCGACTGATATCCAGCCCTGCCAGCTTGATGGGATCCTGACAGCGGGATCTGCTCGGGTTCTAGGGCATACTCCTCCGAGTGACATCCAGCCCTGCCATCTTGGTGGAAGCCGGGCAGCGGGATCTGCTCGGGGTCTGGGGTAGACTCCTCCGATTAACATCCAGCACTGCCAGCTTGGTGGGAGCCTGGCAGCGGGATCTGCTCGGGGTCTGGGGAAGACTCCTCCGAGTGACATCCAGCCTTGCCAGCTTGGTGGGATCCTGGCGGCGGGATCTGCTCGGGGTCTGGGGCAGACTCCTCCGAGTGACATCCAGCCCTGTCAGCTTGGTGGAAGCCTGACAGCGGGATCTTCTCGGGGTCTGGGGCACACTCCTTAGAGTGACATCCAACCCTGCCAGCTTGGTGGAAGCCTGGCAGAGGGATCTGCTCGGGGTCTGGGGCAGACTCATCCGAGTGACATCCAGCCCTACCACCTTTGTGGGAGCCTAGAAGCGGGATTTGCTCGGGGTCTGGGGCAGACTCCTCTGAGTGACATCCAGCCCTTCCAGCTTGGTTGGAGCCAGGCTACGGGATCTACTCGGGGTCTAGGGCAGACTCCTCCGAGTGACATCCAGTCAGCTTGGTGGAAGCCTGACAGCGGGATCTGCTCGGGGTCTGAGGAAGACTCCTCTTAGTGACATCCAGCCCTGTCATCTTGGTGGAAGCCTGATAGCGGGATCTGCTCGGGGTCTGGGGCAGACTCCTCCGAGTGACATCCAGTCCTGCAAGCTTTGTGGGAGCCTTGCAGCGAGATCTGCTCGGGGTCTGGGGAAGACTCCTCCGAGTGATATCCATCCCTGCCAGCTTGATGGGAGCCTGACAACGGGATTTGCTCGGGGTCTGGGGCAAACTCCTCCGAGTGACATCCAACCCTGCCATCTTGATGGGAGCCTTACAGTGGGATCTGCACGGGGTCTGGGGCACACTCCTCCGAGTGACATCCAGCCTTGCCAGCTTGGTGGATTCCTGGCAGCAGGATCTGCTCGGGGTCTGGGGCAGACTCCTCCGAGTGACATCCAGCCCTGCCAGCTTGGTGAGAGCCTGGCAGCGGGATCTGCTCGGGGTCTGGGGCAGACTCCTCTGAGTGACATCCAGCCCTGCCAGCTTGGTTGGAGCCTGGCGGCGGGATCTGCTAGGGGTCTGGGGCAGACTCCTCCGAGTGACATCCAGCCCTATCAGCTTGGTGGAAGCCTGACAGCGGGATCTACTCGGCGTCTGGGGTAGACTCCTCCGAGTGCCATCCAGCCCTGTCAGCTTGGTGGAAGCCTGATAGCGAAATCTGCTCGTGGTCTGGGGAAGACTCTCTCTTCAACTTGCATAATAATATGAACCTGAGCATCTCAACAAAGAATTTTATTTCATAGAACAAAGTTTACATGATTCAGGGATTGAAACGTTTCAGGTCGTCACCACTCCAGGTGGGACCCAGGGTCTCGCCTTCCGCATTCCGAAGGCGATAACCTCCTGACTTCAAGACATCTTGCACTATATACGGCCCTTCCCAATTAGGGTTGAGTTTCCCTACTGCGGCTGATCTCCCTGCGACGTCCACCTACCTCAAGACTAAGTCCCCTTACGCGAATTGTTTGACCCTGACATAGTTGTCAAAATATTTGGCCATTATTCTCTTCACCTCCTCTTGCCTGATGGTGGAGAGGTCCCGCAATTCTTCTACCATGTCAAGGAAGAGCCGCAGTTCCTCCTCGTTTTCGGCTCTCCACTCTTACCTGTCTTCTCCTGCCTCCACTACCCGGGGTGTTCGGACCTCTAGCTCTATGGCAAGCACCGCCTCGCATCCATGGGAAAGCTTGAATGGGGTCTCTCCTGTGGATGTATTGGGCGTGGTTCTGAGGGCCCAGAGGACCAAGGGGAGCTGCTCCACCTAACAACCTTTCAGGTTTTCTACTTTCTTCTTGAGGAGGTTGATGATAATCTTGTTCGCTTCCTCCAGTTGCCCATACTTCTCGGATGATGGATCGAGGCAAACCTAAGGTCAATTTCGAGCTGTTCGCAAAAGCCGAAGAATTCGACGCTCGCGAACTGAGGTCCATTGTCCGTGACGATGGCTTGGGGCATCCCGTGGCGGCAGATGATCTCCCCCTATACGAAGTTCCTCACGACTTGGGAGGTCACCTTGGCTAACGCCTTAACTTCCAGCCACTTGGAGAAGTAATCGATCATCACGAGCAGGAACCTCCTCTGGCCGCTGTCTTGGGGGAAGGGTCCAACCAAATCCATTCCCTAGATCGCGAAGGGCCTAGGGGCCGTGATGCTCCTGAGGGGCTGGGCCGCTTGCAGCTGAAGGGGAGCGAATAGTTGGCACTTGTGACACTCCTTGGCGAATCTTGCCGCATCGCGGCATAAGGTCGGCCAAAAGTATACTTGTCTGATGATCCTCCCCTCCAGTGTCCGGCTCCCAGAGTGGCTCCCGCACTCCCCGGAGTGAACTTCTTCCAAGATTTTTCTGACCTCACCCTCGGCCACGCATCCGGCCAGCATGCCCGAGAGGGTCTTCCTGTATAGCTGGCCATCTCGCAGGAGGTAATATGCCGACTTGTACTTGAGCTTCTTCCTGTCCATCCCCTCGGGGTATTCCCCCGTGGACAGGAAGGTCGTGAATGGGTCCATCCATGAGGGGCGTTGCACCACCTCCATCAGTTCCCCCTCCTCGACGGAAGGCCGAAATAAGTCGGTGATGATTACTCCCGCCCGAGGACTATATTTTGCTAGTTGGTCCACCTGCTCATTTTCCTCCCGGGGCACGTGCCGGATGGAAAAAGTCTGGAACGCGCCGATAATCCCCTTCACCTTAGTTAAGTACAGCTGCAGGGTGGGCTCCCTTACCTCGAACTCCCCCTTGATCTGGGAGGCCACCACCATGGAGTCAGTGAGGACCTCAACATCATGCTCCCCCAATTCCCTTGCCAAGCGTAGCTCTGCAATCACTGCTTCATACTCAGCCTGGTTGTTGGTGATGGGGAAGTGTACTACCACCGTCTGCTCTATCCTTGTCCCTTGGGGGCTTTCTAGGATGACCCAGACTCCCAGGGAGTGCCTCCCCGAAGCGCCGTCCACCATAATCTTCCAAGGAATCGGGTGAGTGAGGCCTTCCTCCGCCACTTCGACCATGTATTTAGCTAGAAAATCTGCCATAGCTTGTGCCTTGATCGAGAGGCGAGGGACGAACGAGATGTCGAACTCGCTCAATTCCACCGACCACTTTGCCAACCTGCCCGAATGCTCCACCCCACCAAAGATGTTGCGAAGGGGGTGGTCGGTCACTACTCGGATCGAGTGTGCCTGGAAGTAAGGCCGAATCCTTCGAGCCGAAATGATTAGAGGGAATGCCAACTTTTCCAGGATGGGGTAGCGGAGCTCGGCCTTCCTCAACACCCTACTAACATAGTAAACTGGAAGCTGCTTCTTCCCCTCTTCCCAAACCAACACGGAGCTCAGGGCCTCCACCCCGATGCCCAAGTATAGAAATATGTCCTCCCCCTCCTTTGGCCCTTGGAGCAGGGGGGCTTGAGTTAGCTGCCTCTTCAGAGCCTGGAACGCCTCCTTGCATTCCGAGGTCCATTCGAACTTCCGACCTCCCCTCAAAGTTTTGAAGAAGGGAGAGAACTTCTCCCCGGCTCGAGTGAGGAACCTACTCAACCCCGCTAGCTTTCCCGTCAGCCGTTGTACCTCTTTGGAATTTCGCGGTGGCACGAACTCCAAAATTGCCTTTACCTTGTCAGGATTGGGTTCCACACCGGCGGGGGTGAGGAGATGTCCCAGGAATTTTCCCTTGCTCGCCCCAAAGATGCACTTCGAGGGGTTTAGTCTAATTTTGTACTCTCGGATGGTAGCGAAAGTCTCCTCCAAGTCGCGGAGGTGAGAATCAACGTCGAGGCTTTTGACCATAAGGTCATCCACGTACACCTCCAAATTTCTTCCCCTTATCTCTCGGAAGACCCTGTCCATCATTTTTTGGTAAGTTGCACCTGAAATCTTTAGCCTGAAGGGCATCATTTTATAACAATAGCACCCATCTCCCGTGATGAAAGAAACGTCTTTGACATCGGGAGGGTGCATCCTGATTTAATGATAACCTGAAAACGCATCTAGGAAGCTCATTATAGGGAAATCGACGGCTGAATAAACCAGCGCGTCGATCCGAGGCAAGGGGTAACAATCCTTAGGGCATGCTTTATTAAGTAAAGAAAAATCAGCACACATCCTCCATCGGCCGTCTCCTTTTTTAACCATTATAACGTTGGAGACGCAGCCGGGGTATTGGATTTCAGATACAAAGCCGCCCTTAATAAGTTTGTCCACCTCCTCTCAAATTGGCTCGGCCAGCCTGTCTGTCGCGGACCACTTCTTCTACTTGATGGGGCGAGCCTCCGGATCCAGGTTGAGGCGATTGCAAGCCACGTCGGCGTCAATCCCTGGCATCTCCACAGCACTCCAGGTGAAGATGTCCACGTTCTTTTTGATGCATTCCAGCCTGCCTTGAGCCTCCGGACTCAGACCTCCGCTGACGCGAACCTTCTCCACCCTGCCGCCGAAAGTGAGAACCTCCATCTCTACAACCTCTTCCGCCGCCTCAAGACGGGACTGCTTCCCCCACTCCTAAGACTTCTTCTCCTCTGGGGGTGAAGACTTCTTCCTCGACTTCCTCCACAGCCATTTCTTCGGCTGGTCCCTGGACTTCCTTCGCCACTTCTTCCCGGGCGCGGCTCTCCTCCGTTTCCATACCTTCTCTGTCAGCCTCCTGCTCCGCCTCCTCCATCCTCCGCCCCTTCTCCTCGTCTCCCTCCTGCAAGAGATAGAGTTCAGCGCCGTGACGTAGCACTCCCTCGCTACTTTGGGGTCTCCGTGGACCCGAACCTGAACCCTCTCGACGTTGAACTTGAGGCATTAGTGAAAAGATGAGGGGACGCAGCGGAAGGCGCTGATGAGGGGCCACCCGAAGATGGTGTTGTAGCTACTGGGGGCATCCATGATGATGAATTTGCAATTGCGGGACTCCCCTCCCAAAGAAACATTGAGTCCTACCCCTCCTTCGACTTCCTTCCTTTCCCCCGAGAAGCCAAACAGGGACCCGTCTAAGGCTAACACCCTCCTAGCCTCCACCTTCATTGCGTCGAACGCCTTCTTAAAGATGAAGTTGACCGAGCTCCCATTATCGATGAGGATCTGGAAGATGGTGAAATCCTCGATGGACGTCTGGATGGCCAATGCATCGTAAAAGGGGTCCTCATGTCCTGGCAAGTCCTGGACAGAGAACGTGATTCTCTCTTCTGGGGGGGTCTGGGATGTGGAGCCAACGCTCCTGTGATACATGGTGTGGAGGCTCGCCTTGCGGGAGGCCTCGACCCCTGCCCCCCCCCCCCCCTCACCCCATGTGGATTGCTCCTATCCCTCCCCGGGACCACACATCGGCCCGGTCTTTGCATCTGTCCTCCTCCCTCTGAGGTAGGACTTCTTCGATCCGCACTCCCTGGCGGTCTTGTTGGTGTTGCTGCACCCTGTTTCCCCTTATCTCGAGGAGCTCCGGGCACGTGACGGTGGAGTGCCCTTCTTCCTGGTGGAAGTCGCAATACGGCAACTCTACCCTGACTTCCCTTCTCCTCCTCCTTGCCGGCCTTCTTCTCTCCCCCATGGCTATGACCATTGCCTGTTCTTGGTTGGGGAGAGGTGGCCTTTGGCCTCGCCTCCCTCCGGGAGGGAAGAACTTGCCCTGGCCTCCCTGGTGACAGTCCCCTCCGTGGAACCCTCTCCTCGCCCTCTACTCCTACCACTCAGGCCTCCATCCTAGCTGATGATTTGGCTCTTGGCGCCCCCAACCGGGATGCTGCTGTTGCTGCTAATGCTGCCCATCCCCCTGATGGGGCTCGGCTCTCCACCCTTCCTGGCCTCTACCTCCTCTGGGCCTCTCCTCTTCCGTAGCCCATCTTGCTAGCTTCTGGGCAAACTCCGTGTTCGACGCCTCGCCGTCGACTTCTCTCGTCGCCCTCTCCATTAACTCCTCGTAGGAGAGGGTGGAACCCTTTTCAACTCCATGTGAAAGAAACCCTGCTGCAGCCCAAGGGTTAAGGCCATCATCACGGTATGGCATGGCGTCTCTTGGACCTGGGCAACCTCCTCCTGGAAGCGGTCGACGTAGCTTCCCAGGGTCTCGTTCACCCCCTGCTTTATACGGAACATAGATTCCGACTCCCTCTTCCTCCTCTTAGAGATGGTAAATCTCTGCACGAACCCCCGACGTAGATCTTCCATGCAGTAAATGGAGTAGGACGGCAGCTGATGGAACCACTCTCTCGCCTTCCCCCTTAGGGTAATGGCGAAGAGTCGGCACTTGAACCCGTCTGACATTTGCCGGATTGAGACAACGTCCTCAAACCACTGGACGTGCTGGATCGGATCCCCTTTTCCGGTGTAGTAGGACATCTCGGGCTCTCTAAACCCATCCGGGACTGGCACAGAAGAAACCAATTCACTGAAGGGACTACCTCCACCCACCGGGCGATTTGGAGGATCTCGCACCCCTAGCTCACCGAACTAGCCGCTGCTCCCCGAGCCTGGGAAGAGCACTCGCCCTGGGAGTTCGGCACCTCGACCTTCCTTAGCGACTTCCTTCTCGGCTTGTCTGACGGGGGACGCCTCGCCGAGTGCCGGGTGCGCGAGGACCGGGATCACCGGGGTCGCACTCTGGCCCGCATGCTGAGTGCGAGTCGGACCAGGCCGAGCATCTCCTGTCTGAACTCCTCGAACATCCCCGTGGTGGCTAGAGGGGGTGGGGGTGGCGAGTCGGTCCTGTCTGATCCCTGCCCTTCTCCTCCAGTCATTGAACTCGCTGAAGGTTTTCTGAGTTGACCACGCTCCATGCTCACCGCACCAAAATGTTCAAACCAAAAACTTGGCCTCCGTGGAGTTCGACCCTTGGGAAGGGGTGGTCGCACTCCTACTTAGCTACTGCAAGAAAAATGATACGAAGAGGAAGAGTGCAAAGGACTAGACCAAGGGCCCGACGCGGAGGTCCCACCACTATCTCGGAAGATCTCAGAGCGCTTCCCCTCCTTAGCCAAAAAGCCGGGCTAAGGCACCTCAGAAAGCACTGGAATACTGGAGACAAGTCCCTCCCTTTGAGGTGCCCCCTTGGGTCTTATTTATAGATTTTCGGAAACGGCCTGCAAATAGCCAACCTCCGCTGTTTAAAACAGCTATATGTAGCCCAGCTGGGTCTGCCAACAGCGTAACTCCGCTGTTCTAACTGGCTATTGGAAGACCAGCGGGGGCAAAATGCTAAAAATACTTCACGGCTGAGGGGCGAGTAGCCCTATGATGGCTGGTACTCGGCAAGGGCGCTGAGTACCGGGTGGAGTCGGGTGGAGCTGGTACTCGTCTTCCCGGCTTGGCACTAGGAGAGTGTGAGGTTGGCCGGTCCTACCAGCCCGCTATTTGGCGAGCTCTCGCCTCCCGCCGGGACTGACCCGCCAAAAGGCGCGGGTCGGGGCTGAACCGCCTAAGGGCGTAGGTCGAGGGTTGGCCCGCCCGAGGGCGCGTGTAGGGGCTGACCCGCCTGAGGGCGCAGGTCGAGGGCTGGCCCGCCTGAGGGCGCGGGCCGGAGCTGACCCTCCTGAGGGCGCAGGCCGAGGGCTGGCCCTCCTGAGGGCGCGGGACGGGGCTGACCCGCCTACTCGCCCAGGTTCCCTCGGCGAACACAGGGTTGTATAATGATATTCACTAGTGATGTTCCCGCTTGTTTGTGGAATATGTCGTGGGGCCCCGGCCAGACCATCTGTTATATTTTATAAGACAAACTGAGGCGTTACAATTTGGTATCAGAGGTGTTGTGTTCCCTTTTATCCAACGTATTTGTGGACGAATTCATTTGTGGGGTAAGGTTGTCGTGTGGTGTTTACGCTGCTGTTGTCGTCATTAATGAACTGAACTCATGAATGTCCTTTAGGAATGAAAATATACTGTTTGAGGAACCTACGTGTTCCTACTAGTCGTGTTTGCACGGTGTGATAGTCGCTAATGTTATGATGTCCACCTATAGGTGACACAAAGTGGTGCAGGGCGGTCAATGCCACAGAGTTTTGACGAGAGTGCGTCACCAGCTGAGGTGCTAATACCTCCTCCCTCTGCCGAGTTAGTGCGCTTAGTTGCTGAGACGGTGTTTACCATGCTACATGCACAGCCTACTGGGTAGGAAAGGCCTCTAATGGTTTAAGTTCAGACTGGTGCGAGGCAAGAGCAGGTTTAGGCTCTAGTGGATGTGCAGGTAGCTGATCAACAACTAAAGCGATTCATAAGTGAAAGTCCACCTAGTGTCAACTACCTTCACCTATGGGGGGGGGGGGAATAGGTGTCTTTGCAGCGTGTTAGCGGAATTGAAATTATACCTGCACAAGAAAATAAAACAACAGAGCACAGAAGATACACAAGCAATTTATAGTGGTTCCCCGATTTGGGTACGTCCACTTTCCCCCTTCGACCTATCTCCCAACTAGGGACGACTCGGTCACTTCACCAACAGGATTGAAATCCAATCCTTGCACTAACGGAAGGAACCCTTCCACACGTAGGAGTCAACACTCCCACAATCCGGGTTGCACCCAACCCTTACAACTTGGGACCAATCGGTCCGTTACAAGGAAATTAAAAATGCTTGTAAGAAATACAAACGACGTTTGGAGACAAAGGTGTCCCTCTTCGTTCGACGACGTGTTCTTGAAGTCAACGAAGAGTGCACATCCTTAGATCTCACTTGGAGTGAATCTTTCCCGAAACTGGCGGCGGCTTGAGGCGGCGGCAAGGTTCTCGGAATCAGCAGCGGCGACGGAGAGCAGCAGCAGTTCCAACTAGATTCAAACTTCGTAGCAAAGGAAGCAAGATCTTCCAACGGTCACACAAGGATCGGTCGTCTCGATCGATTCGGAAGGGGAAAGATTTTCCCGATCAACGAATCAAGAGACAAGGGATCTCTTGTTAGACGCGTGAGACGCTATGCTAGCCTAAGCTTCAGTCGCCGGAGATCTGGAAGAACCTGAGATCAGCAGCGGCGACAACCGTACGAGCGGCGGAGATGACCGGCGGAGCAAGATCGCGAGTTTAGGGTTTTGTCGTCGGCCGCTCGTTCTTTTTGAAATTCCGTATATCCGTCCTTTCCTGTTCATACATACGAAGTATATATATACATTAGGTCAAGTATATGACCATTGTGGGTCCCACCAGTAATAAGACTTGAGCCCGGTTCGACACAATTCACATAGATTGAACCGGTCCAGAGAACACCAGGAAACTGCCTAAGTCAAAATCGGCGAGAATCGTAGGTGATTCTCGCCGAGTCGGCGAGAATCACTTACGATTCTCGCCGACTTCTGCTTAGCCGAAATCTGACTGCAAAGATACAGAAGCCGGGGAGAATCGGCGGGAATCACACTTGATTCTTGCCGATTCGTCGAGAATGCAAAGTCATTCTCGACGAATCGACGAGAATCACTTAGTGATTCTCGACGATTCTGCCTTAGAGAAATTTCTGGCGGTGTCGAAACTGCCGGCTCCAACCGGCGAGAATCAGCTAGTGATTCTCGATGACTCGGCGAGAATCACTAGTGATTCTCGCCGAATCGGCGAGAATCACTTAGTGATTCTCGTCGATTTTTACTTGGGTGATTTCTCCTCTTTCTTTCCTTGAGCTGGTCTTTGGCCCATCCTTGCTCCTTGTCTGCTCTTGCTTTATCATAGCCCTGTACTTGAAATTAAGTACATCCCAATAGAGAGAGTGCACGTAGGCCAACACACTGATCTGCTCAACGAGGGATTACGTTGCACAGACCCGTGTATATTGACCCACTGCACCCTGACAATGGTGTATACATAGCGTGGAATAACTGCAAGCACAACTAGAAATATTTCATCAAATACATTGTCTATTTACCTTGGCTTGCACAGGGGCTTCTTCAAATCAGGTACATTGTGGATGCAATACTCAACAATCTCCCCCTATTTGAAGAAGCCTAAACCCTACAAGCTAAGGTGAATAGAGCATATAGGAATGAAAAACCGAAACTTAAAAATGAGGTGATAGGGATAAGCATTACCCGTTACTTGAGAGCAAACTAGAGCATTGAGCTACCTTAGCCTTAGCCGAGAGGGTAATCTCCCCCTTTTCGGCTTCTGCAAATTTGGGTCTGGTGCACAGGACACCATGCTCCCCCTCAGTTCGTGCACTTATGTTGTCACTTGAAATGCTGGCAGATGCTCCCCTAGAGGCACGAGCCAGGAGCGTCTGGAGTCTTTATTCTTCATAGTTGAGCATCCCCAATTCAGTTTTGAAGAGACTGAACTTGGCCTCGTCTAAGGGCTTTGTGAAAATATCTGCAATCTGCTTGTCCGTGGGGACATAGCAGAGAGAGATGTCCTTGTTCTCCACGTGCTCCCGAATGAAGTGGTAGCGCACTTCAATATACTTTGTTCTGCTATGCGATACTGGATTGTTTGCGATGGCAATTGCACTTGAGGAGTCGCAGTACATGGGTACTTCCTTGAACTGAAGATCATAGTCTGCTAACTGGTTCCTTATCCATAGGAGTTGTGCGCAACAGCTCCCTGCCGAGATGTACTCAGACTCTGCTGTGGAGGTTGCGACACAATTTTGCTTCTTGCTGTTCCAGGAGATAAGCCTTCTTCCGAGGAATTGGCACGTCCCGGAAGTGCTTTTCCTGTCATCCCTACTCCCTGCAAAATCAGCATCTGAAAAACCTATTAGCTCGACATCATTGTTTCTCGGGTACCACAAGCCAAGATTGGGAGTACCTTTAAGGTATTTAAGAATTCGCTTTGCAGCGACATAATGAGATTCCTTAGTGTTCACCTGATATCTGGCACAAACACATGTGGAGAACATGATATCTGGTCTACTGGCAGTAAGGTAGAGCAGGGATCCAATGATGCTTCTGTATTTGGTTTCATCGAAAGGTTTACCTTTCTCATCCTTATCCAGAGACATAGTGGATCCCATTGGAGTCCTCATAGAGGTTGCATTCTCCATTCCGAATTTCTTGAGGAGTTCATTTGTGAACTTCGTCTGAGAGATGAAGATTCCATCCTCAGACTGTTTCACTTGAAGTCCCAAGAAGTACTTCAGCTCCCCCATACTGCTCATTTCAAACTTTCCTTGCATAAGTTTGGAAAACTTTTTGCAAAGATTGTTGTCCGTGGAGCCAAATATAATGTCGTCAACATAGATTTGCACCAGCAAAATCTTGCCTTTGACTTCCCTGAGAAACAATGTCTTGTCTATTTTTCCTCTAGAGAATTTGTTCTCAAGAAGAAAACTAGACAATGTCTCATACCAAGCTCGAGGAGCTTGTTTTAAGCCATATAGTGCTTTATTAAGAAAATATACATGACTAGGATAAGTAGGATTGACAAAACCTGGTGATTGAGCGACGTATACTTCCTCTTTCAAATCTCCATTCAAGAAAGCTGATTTCACGTCCATCTGATAAACTGTGAATCCTTTGTGGGAGGCATAGGCTAGGAATAGCCGGATAGCTTCGAGCCGTGCAACTGGTGCAAACGTCTGGTCAAAATCAATCCCCTCCTCCTGACGGTAACCTTGAGCCACTAGCCTGGCCTTGTTCTTTATGATGACACCATGTTCATCCAGTTTGTTCCTGAAGATCCACTTGGTGCCAATCACATTCTGCTTTTGAGGTCTGGGCACAAGCATCCAAACGTTGCATCTTTCGAACTGATGCAATTCATCTTGCATGGCCAAAATCCATGCAGCATCTTTGTTTGCCTCGTCGAACTTCTTTGGCTCAACCTGTGACAGGAAGCTAAGATGCAGAATCTCGTTAATAGTACCTCGTCGAGTTCTGAACCCGTCACGAGGATCTCCGATGATCTGATCTCTAGGATGATCCCTCACGTGTCTGAGCTGTAGAAGTCTGGCGTCAGGAGCTTCGACTACTTCTTGGGCATATCCTTCTTCTAAAGGATTTGCTTCATTTTGATTTTCAACGTCTCCAATCGGCGTAGCAGTGGATACCTTAACGTATGTTGGAGGTGCATCTTTCACGTGCTCATCCAGTTGCAACCCTTCGAGTCTGTCACCTACATCTTCAGGAAGAAGACTAGAAGTCTTGCAATTAAGCAAACTTCCTTCATCAAATATAACATTGATTGACTCCTCTACCACTAGGGTTTTCTTGTTGAAAACTCTATAAGCCCGGCTGCGGCTACTATAACCCATAAATATGCCTTCGAAGCATTTTTCACCGAACTTAGTACGCGGGTACTTCCCATTATTCAGTACATAACATTTGCAGCCAAAGATCCTCAGGTAGGACATGGTTGGTTTCTTGCCTTTCAGTAGCTCATAGGGAGTCTTACGATGGCTTTTGTTAATCAATGCCCGGTTTTGTACATGACAAGCCGTATTGACAGCCTCAGCCCAGAAGTATTCTGGGAGAGAAGCGTCATTCAACATTGTCGTGCTTGCCTCAATGAGTGTTCTATTTCTCCTCTCCGCCACTCCGTTCTGTTGAGGAGTGCGAGGGGAGGAGAATTCATGAAAGATACCAAGTTCTTCACAGAACTCTGTCATAGCCCCAGACTCAAACTCTGTTCCGTGGTCACTTCTGATTTTGACCACCGAGCAGTTAAGTTCGTTCTGTATCTGCTTGACAAAATTAGTGAAGATGTCAAACGTATCCGACTTGCGTTTTAAGAAGAACACCGACGTAAACCGAGAGTGATCATCTACAATCACTAGCGTATACGACTTCACTCCTAAGCTATGAACTTGCATAGGACCAAACAGGTCCATGTGCAGAAGATAAAGACATCTGGAGGAATCTTTGTCTGGGATGCCCTTAAAGGTAGCCCGAGTCTGCTTGCCCATTTGACATGCAGGACATGGTCTATCTTTAATGCACTTAATAATGGGAGCGTCCCTTACTAAGTCTTTGGAAAATAGCATATTGATTGTCTTGTAATTGATGTGTGCCAATCTCTTGTGCCATTGTTCGCAAAGAGATGCACTGCCTTTTACTACGAGGCATACAGGGGTAGAAGAGTCTAAACTAAGAAAATCTAAACAGAAAATATTTCTGCTCCTAATGCCAGTTAATACTGTCTCCGAAGAGGCACATGATATTATCAGGCATTTATCCTTGCAGAACTTAATGTCATACCCTTTATCACATAACG
The DNA here is from genome assembly GCA_039513925.1 of Platanthera zijinensis. NCBI lineage: Eukaryota > Viridiplantae > Streptophyta > Magnoliopsida > Asparagales > Orchidaceae > Platanthera > Platanthera zijinensis. The sequence goes on from CM077086.1 coordinate 138,208,634, forward strand.
GGCTTACGCTGATCAGGTTATGATTTAACCCTTCAACATAGGCTACGTCGGAGATAGAGAGTATACCGTTGGAAATCATACCGTAACCTCTGGTGACTCCCCGATCAGATCCCCCAAAGATGACTTTGGGTCCATTCTCGACTGGGGTGTACTCCCACAGGAGGCTTCTTGTCCCAGTCATATGACGGGAGCATCCACTGTCCAAATACCAAATAGGAGTTTTGTTGGCCTTTGGACATTCCTGCAAAACAGAATTAGTTTGCCTTAGGAACCCAATCAAACTTGGGTCCTAGATTTCTTGTTAGCATACTCCCCCTCGATTGGTTAACTCTACGAGTGGTCGGCCTCGCATTGCTAACATAAGGAGTCTCGTTATACCTTGGATTAAACCAACAATCCACGGCAAAGTGACCAATTTTGCCACAGCACCAGCAGTCAAACCTGTTATACTTCCTCTTGGGCGCCTGCTTTACCCTTGAGACGTGGGGTTCAGCTGGGGCCGAAGACCTGGAGGTGGAGGCAACATGATGACCACAGTCACATGAATTCTTCACCTCTTGGCTTTTCAGTGTAACATGTTTGGCCTTAGGTGCCAGCTTCCTATTATGGCCGCTAGAGAATTGACCATAATTTCCCAAGTGGATTTCCTCATAGGGTGCCTTGAAGACACTCTCACTGAAGTTACGGGGAAAGGTCCACCCATCATATCGGCTCTTCGGCTTTGCAACCGAGGGCCTGAAGTGATGCCCATATGTTGACTCAAAGTCATGTTGGTTACAGGGAAAGCTAGGCTTTCTGAACTCAACAGGACTGAGTGGGGCCTTTCCTTTCTCATCAGCAGAGGCTTTCTTGGCAGCCTTATTCTTTCTCCTGTTCCTGTTTCTCCTAGACGAGGAGCTAGATACCCCTACGTGCCCCAGGCCTGCCCCTTTGGCTTGAGCAGAGAAGGTGTCAACTAATGGAAGAACAGTTTTTGGCATAGAGAAGCTCTTGACGATCTTCCTTTCTGCCGCAAGTAGTTCTTCCAACTTGTCGACTTCCTCCTGCTTTAGATCAAGGAGCTTAAGAGACTCTGAATGCTTTGAAGTCAGGTCCAAGTTCTCCTGTCGGAGGGAGATCAAACTGGTGATCTCTTCCCTCAGGGAGACACTCTCACCTTTAAGGAATTTGACTTCCTTTTTCTCCGCCTTCAGTTTCTTTCGACATTTCAGGAATGTGTTGAGCAGAAGCTCATACTTATCTAGGAGCTCAGCTTCAAGGGCAGAGGGGCTATCCTCAGCATCATCATCCTGAGACTCAGGATCAGAGTCAGAGTCGGAGAGAGGAGTGTGAGATTTTACCTTCCTAGTAAATGGGGGGCAATCTCCTTCTGAGTCAGAGCGACCCATTAGCCCAAAGTAGGCTTCCTCATCATCGCTGGTGTCTGACGTGTCTGATTCACTCAGCGTCTTTGGCTTCTTTGCGATGTAACTCCTCTCCTTCTTCTTATCTCTTGAGGACCTGTGCTCCTCTCCCTTTCCCTTTTCCCTCTTGCCTTGATGGCAGTCGGCCACGACGTGTCCTGGCTTGTTGCAACCAAAGCATATAATGTCAGAAGAGCGGTGTTTGTTCGGTTTGGAAACATACCTGTCAGAGGAATAGTTCTTCTTCTGATCCCTTGAGGAGGAGCCGATTCTCTTTCTCTGATTCCTCAGCTTGAGGAACTTCTTGAATTCCCTTGTGATAAGGGATAAATCTTCCTCAGATAACTCTGATCCGGAGGAGCTTGGCTCAGAGTCTTCCTCTTCATCCCTCTTCCATGCCCGGGAGGAAGCGACACCCTTACCCTTTCTGGAGTGAATGGCTTTTAGGGCCACCGTCTTTTCCTTGGCCGCGGCTTTCTCTGCTTCCTCTTCAGCCTTCCTCGTGTTCAACTGAAGCTCATAGGACATGAGCTTCCCGAACAGAATCTGAGGGTCGGTTTCCGCAAGTCTGCCAAACTCGCGGATGGCGCAGATCTTTGTGTCCCATTCCTTAGTGAGGGACCTAAGGAATTTATCATTGAGTTCACCGTCAGTGAACACTCTTCCATATCCTTTGAGTGCATTGACGATCTTGAGGAAGTTTTCGAAGGTGACTCTGATCTCCTCCTTTGGCCCTTGTCTGAAGGCCTCATATTTCTGATTGAGAAGGGATCTCCGATCGTCCCTCACTTCATCTGTGCCCTCCATTAAGACAATCAGACAGCTCCAGAGATCCTTGGCTGTCCTGCAATTGCTGAAGTTCTGCATCATAGAGTCGTCAACTGCGCTCACCAGGATGTTCTGAGCTTTCTTGTCGAGTCCGAACAGCACCATTTCGTCCTTGTCCATTTCCGAAAGTTGCTTGGGTACTTTCCTGGTAGGATCAATGGTGGAGGCCTTAGTGGGAATGTAAGGTCCCTCCTCCACTATCATGAAGAGCCGAGGGTCGACCGCTTCCATGTAGAATCTGATTCTTTCCTTTCAGATAGGAAAGTTCAGTCTGGTGCATACTGGGATTTTGCCGGAGTGCTTGAGTCCGTCCATGGAGGATATCTGTCTGCTTCTTGACACTGGGGGCAGGATTCTACTCAAGGTGTGAACCTTTTTGATGAGCAACCTCCCTCTGATACCACTTGAAAGTCCACCTAGTGTCAACTACCTTCACCTATGGGGGGGGGGGAATAGGTGTCTTTGCAGCGTGTTAGCGGAATTGAAATTATACCTGCACAAGAAAATAAAACAACAGAGCACAGAAGATACACAAGCAATTTATAGTGGTTCCCCGATTTAGGTACGTCCACTTTCCCCCTTCGACCTATCTCCCAACCAGGGACGACTCGGTCACTTCACCAACAGGATTGAAATCCAATCCTTGCACTAACGGAAGGAACCCTTCCACACGTAGGATTCAACACTCCCACAATCCGGGTTGCACCCAACCCTTACAACTTGGGACCAATCGGTCCGTTACAAGGAAATTAAAAATGCTTGTAAGAAATACAAATGACGTTTGGAGACAAAGGTGTCCCTCTTCGTTCGACGACGTGTTCTTGAAGTCAACGAAGGGTGCACAGCCTTAGATCTCACTTGGAGTGAATCTTTCCCGAAACTGGCGGCGGCTTGAGGCGGCGGCAAGGTTCTCGGAATCAGCAGCGGCGACGGAGAGCAGCAGCAGTTCCAATTAGATTCAAACTTCGTAGCAAAGGAAGCAAGAACTTCCAACGGTCACACAAGGATCGGTCGTCTCGATCGATTCGGAAGGGGAAAGATTTTCCCGATCAACGAATCAAGAGACAAGGGATCTCTTGTTAGACGCGTGAGACGCTATGCTAGCCTAAGCTTCAGTCGCCGGAGATCTGGAAGAACCTGAGATCAGCAGCGGCGACAACCGTACGAGCGGCGGAGATGACCGGCGGAGCAAGATCGCGAGTTTAGGGTTTTGTCGTCGGCCGCTCGTTCTTTTTGAAATTCCGTATATCCGTCCTTTCCTGTTCATACATACGAAGTATATATATACATTAGGTCAAGTATATGACCGTTGTGGGTCCCACCAGTAATAAGACTTGAGCCCGGTTCGACACAGTTCACATAGATTGAACCGGTCCAGAGAACACCAGGAAACTGCCTAAGTCAAAATCGGCGAGAATCGTAGGTGATTCTCGCCGAGTCGGCGAGAATCACTTACGATTCTCGCCGACTTCTGCTTAGCCGAAATCTGACTGCACAGATACAGAAGCCGGGGAGAATCGGCGGGAATCACACTTGATTCTTGCCGATTCGTCGAGAATGCAAAGTCATTGTCGACGAATCGGCGAGAATCACCTAGTGATTCTCAACGATTCTGCCTTAGAGAAATTTCTGGCGGTGTCGAAACTGCCGGCTCCAACCGGCGAGAATCAGCTAGTGATTCTCGACGACTCGGCGAGAATCACTAGTGATTCTCGCCGAATCGGCGAGAATCACTTAGTGATTCTCGTCGATTTTTACTTGGGTGATTTCTCCTCTTTCTTTCCTTGAGCTGGTCTTTGGCCCATCCTTGCTCCTTGTCTGCTCTTGCTTTATCATAGCCCTGTACTTGAAATTAAGTACACCCCAATAGAGAGAGTGCACGTAGGCCAACACACTGATCTGCTCAACGAGGGATTACGTTGCACAGACCCGTGTATATTGACCCACTGCACCCTGACAATGGTGTATACTTAGCGTGGAATAACTGCAAGCACAACTAGAAATATTTCATCAAATACATTGTCTATTTACCTTGGCTTGCACAGGGGCTTCTTCAAATCAGGTACATTGTGGATGCAATACCCAACAATAAGTTTTAATCCTCCAAGGTTTTCCGGGGCGGGTTCCCCAACACAAGCTGAGGATTTGCTGGCAAGAGTTAAGCGGATCCTGACGGCGATCAGGACAGACAAGGGACAGAAAGTCACTTTGACTGCTTTCGTGCTGGAGGGAGAGGCGCGGCTTTGGTGGGATGAAATTGAATTGCATCACTTGGCGGGCGACGACTAGTAGAGGTCTCGATTGAGGAGTTTGAAAGGTTGTTTTTGGAAAAACATTTGCCGATGTCGCAAAGGATTGCGATGGAGCATGAATTTCAACGTCTAGCGTAGGGTGAGACTAGTGTGGATAGTTACCTGCATGAGTTTACGCGGCTAGGACGCTATGCGGGGTCTACCTTTGCTAATGATGAGCGGAAGACAAGTAGGTTCTACGAGGGACTACGAAATGTGCTTTGGTGGCTGCTCTCGAGTTCGGTGAACCAGGGCTTCCAGGCTTTGGTGGATATGGCCGAAGCGTTAGAGAAAGATATGGCAAGGGTGCAAGACAAGAAGAATGTGGCTGGGGAGCCTGAGTTCAAGGTGCTGCATCCGGAATAATCGGAGTTTCGTATACGAGGGAAGAAAAGGCTCAGGATTGAAGAACAAGCTCCTTCTACGGTTACTTCGGGAGCATCGGTGGGACAAGAACGGCACGAGACCCGTACGTGTTTTACGTTTGGTCGGCCGGGTCATTTAGCCCGTAATTTTCCGAGTGGCCCTTAAAAGATTGATAAAAAGATGGGTACGTCTTATGAGGAAAAGGTTAAGGCAGTGGCGGAGTCATCTATATCCCGGGCGCAACCTCGCATGTATAATCTTGAGGTGCAAGAGCCACAGATGGGACCATGAGTACATCGTCTGCAACTTCAGGAGGACATAGGTAAGAGTATGATGGACTCAGATGTGCGGAAGTAAAGTGGTGTCATCAAATCCTTGATGTATGTATGTATATATATGTTTGTTTTGGACGAACATGAACTATGTTGGGACGTTTCGTTTGATGTAATAACGCACGTTGTTTCAGTAATGAAATTCTGTGCTATTTTGTACGTATGCTGCCTATAAATTTGATCATTTTTGAAACGAAATTTTTTAAGGGGGAGAGTTGTAACACCCCAAAATGAGGTAGCATTTTAAGGCTGTTTTGATGCTTGCACAGGTGCACACAGCCTGGGACACAGGCGTGTCCCTTGGCCATGTCCTGATTGGGATGTTCCCAGAATTTTTTTAAGGAAAGTATACCGGTAGCCACGGGCATGTCAGGTAAGTGACACGGGCGTGTCATTGGTGAACACGGGCCTATCGTAAGGCCGTGTCCTTCCCGGGTCATCGAGCGTCGTGTGTTGAGTGGTCGACACGGGTATCAAATGGGTGACACGGGCATGTCAGATTAGCCGTGTCCCTCTCTGTGAGCACTCAACGCCATGATAGGGCGTTGAGTGGCATTGAGTAGGTACACACCTAGTGCCACGGGCGTTTTGGCCAAGGCTGTGCGACCTGAAGAACACGGGCTAGACACGGGCCTATCTGAAGCCGTGTCAGGTCACATGGCTTGTGACATGGGCATGTCACAGGTCGTGCTCTTCTCTTGTTTGAGTCGGTTTGTGTACCGCTTAAAGTACACGGCCTGTGACATGGGCGTGTCACAGGCCGTATCAGCCCAAATATTAGATTTTTAGAACGGTTCTGAGCCGTTCGTTTTATTTGATGGGGATCTAATGGACCTGGGTGTTTCCTGGCTAGATAAGAAAGGAAATGAGGAGTTCTTTCTCATCATAAGCCTTAGCATTCTCTTTCTAAAAAGAAGAGAGAAGGAAGATCAAGGGAGAGAGAAGGAAAGAACTTCGGCTGCTGGTGGTGCTCCGGTTGTCCAAATCGTGAGCTGAAGCCTGATCTGCGGAGGCAAGGCTGCTACGGTGCTTTCGATCTGGCTAGTTCTTCATCATGGGGCCAAAGTGTATTACTCAGGTAACAGTCTTTCTTCCTTGGGCAGGTGAAGCCCTTGTTTATGTATGTATGTGTATGGAATCCTCCATCAAAAGATGGAAGAGCATAAGCAATTCCGATGGGTTGATAGATTATATCCCTGGTTGAGTCTGCATATAGATCTAGAAGTGACTAGTTCATAATAGGCATACTGTGTGAAGCCCATCCGGATAGGTTGGCCTGGATTGGTGATGCTGCATACTGCGAACCGGATAAGACTCCATGTATAGAACGCGTATTGATTGTGCTACGATAGATGGAGGTGATTGCCCAGATATCTGTGCTTATTGAGCCAGTCTTAAGGAGACATGATGGCTATTTTACTGTGTTGATGGTGAGCGTGTGCTCCCTGTTTGTGAAGACTTGGTGTGAGCCTGTTCTCCCAAGCTTGTGTGGTAATGGTTAGAGCATGTGCTCCAATGTAGGTTACGTGCCAAACAGGAAAGGGGGATAATCGACCCCCGTCATGCGATGACGATATGAGCAATGGTGTTCGGTTGACCTTAACCTACGTTATGCTAGTACGATTGAGAGCGGTTGGCTCGTCAAAAAGTATGATGGGAGTCTCCGGCCTGCATCCCAGATGGAATCGTGTGATCGATTGGGGGACCGGAATGGGCTCGTCGGTTCGAGAATGCTCATGATTTACGTTAGGTGGAACACTCTGAACGGAATGGGTGAGAGGGTCGCTGATATGTGCACTGGTTGGACTATTGCTCCATTGTCATCAGGTTAAGTGTTTCAAGAGCGGCGGTGGACCCAGGATAGTTGTACAGCGAGAAGGTTCCCTGAGTGCATGATGCGTTTGGAAGTGAGGTCGGCGTATGTGATATGGATATGCTTGTATGTACTTGTTTGAGATATATATATGCTTGATATATATAGATGTTGGTATGCACTACATGAAGAGAAGGAACCGCTGCCCTGGGTAAGCGGTAGGGTCTTTATAAGTGGTCAGCTGAATGTTGATCGTTGCCTTGTTTGCCACCGCTTGGTGGATTGTTCCGTTTGCATGGGCTGGAGAGCGGAGATGGATATAGCGGACCATTACTTGCTACTAAGCTCGCCCATGAAGGCTAATGAAATTGTTTGTAATTCATGTGTGGCCAGCCTGCAAGCCGATGTATGTAATCAACACTTGTTAAGAGGAATTGTAAGGCCTTAAGGCCAAGAGTAGTGTGTATACTTGTAAATATTACTATTGAGATATATATAAAGGTTGATTTATATATAGTGGGCATTCGTGTTGTTATGAGTTCAGCTAACTTAAAATATTCCGCTAGAATGCTCTGAGTTAGGGTACGGGTAGTAAGATGATATTCACTAGTGATGTTCCCGCTTGTTTGTGGAATATGTCGTGGGGCCCCGGCCGGACCCTCTGTTATATTTCACAAGACAAACGGGGGCGTTACAAGACCAACATGTCCAGATGGGCTTCACACAACATGCATATTCTGTACTACACATTTCGGATCTATATGCAAGACTGAGGATTTCAAGAATCAACCCAAGGAAATCCCTCAAAAGCCACCCTTTGGTGGGGGAAATCCATGCACATGCCAAAGAAGGATTTCACATGTCCACGAAGTAAGATCATTACCCTTGACAATCTCTTTGGAGCCATGGAAATCTAGTCGGTTGGAAAGCACCGAAGCGGCCTTGCCTCCACAAATCTGGCCTCGGATCTCGATTCGGAACTCTGAATCTCCACCGGCGGCCGGATCCTCTTCTCCTCCTCCTTCCTTGCTCTCTCTTCTCTCTACTCTTTTAGAAAGAGGATGGCCAAGATTGAATGATAGATCTCTCTCAAATCCTGAACTTAACACAGCAGGGAGAAGCTTAGGCCATTGGATCCCAGATGAAGGAAATGAACGACCACAAATCACCCTGATAACTCTATTTTTTGGCTAACATGGATTGTGATACGCCCGTGTCATAGGCCGTGTACTGTAAGCGGAACACAAACCGACTCAACCCGAACAGGACACGGCCATGTGACACGCCCGTGTCATAGGCCGTATACCCTGACACGGCTTCAGACATGCACGTGTCTAGCCCATGTTCATTATACCTCATTGCCCTGGCCAAATCCAGAGCAGGACACGGCCATGTGACACATCCGTGTCACATGCCTTATGCACCACTCGAGACCTGCTCGAGATCCACTCGAGTACTCAGAGCAGGACATGGCCTTGGACACGCCCGTGTCCTAGGCCATGTGCCTCACTCGAGGCCAACTCAAGAACAACTTGAGACCGCCCTGCTCCACACTCGAGTACTCAGAGTAGGACACGGCCTTGGACACGCCCGTTTCACAGGTTGTGTGCCTCACTCGAGACACACTTGAGACTCACTCGAGATCCACTCGAGTACACAGAGTAGGACATGGCTTGGGACACGCCCGTGTCCCAGGCCGGCGTGTCCCAGGCCGTGTTGCGCAGCCTACACTCATACTTGAGATTTGGGGTGTTATAACCCAAATCTCTCAAGGGCATCATGGTGGAGACCAAAGGGTCTAACAAACCTAAAATAGCTGTAAACAGAGACCCAAATCAAAACTACCACATGCAATGATTCACAATACGACGTCCAATTGGCGGTCTCTTATCCACTGCTAATCTAGCCGTAAAAACGACCTAAAAACCCAGCAAAACTCAAATACCTTTGTATAATCACTTCCCACAACTTACAGGATAAAAATACTCAAATATACCCTAAGGACAAAACACGGCGAACCGGACCAAAATCGGAGAAAAACTCCAAGTCCTAGCAAATTTGGCGAGTATTCCCAACGAAATACTTGGATACTCGATGAATTCTAAGGAGATACTAGGCGAATTCCTGTCGATACTAGACGAACAGACTGGCTTTACTAGCCAAACGTGGTTAAGCTAACCTATGATATTCGACGACTTCAAAATGATTCACATTGAAAATGACTTAACCAAATTATGCGATACTCGCCGAATTTCTACCCGATACCCTCCAAGTTCTACTTAGGCTAGTCTTATATACTCGCCGGATCACAATAACTGTACTCGATGAATTTTTATCCGATATACGCCGAATTCTAATTAACCCGAATTACTAGTTTCCGTGGTTTTGGCCGAAATCAAGCACTAACTTAGAGGTTCTTCCAAAATACATTCTACACTACTCTTATTCTCTAAGGGATGAGGAAAGAGAAGAAGATAAGGACTAAAAATGGACATGTAAGGGGAGAGATCCACTTGTCTTAAAACTTCGAAAAACGACCTCTCACGCGCTCCGCTTCGAGGATCGGCCACAAGAACACCCGCCTTCGATTCCCGAAACTTTTTGGAGAAAAATGAGGGTTAGGTCAAAAGCCATAGTGCCAAAAATCCACGAATCGGAGAGATCTTAGGGCGCATGCGTAGCTCTCGTCGACTTCTTTCCGGATCTACGCTCCGGCAAAGATTTCGACCACCGAAACTCCCGAAATCACGGTCGAAAGGCTCCCGGAAAATTGTCCGTTGCTCTGGTTCGCCCGAGTGAACAGGGGGAAATGGGGGCTCGGCTTCTTTCTCGTAACGGAAGGAGAAGTGATTTTGTATATTTATTTACATATATAATAGAAATATTAATGTAAATAGTATTGTTAAAAGGATAAAATTGGGGAAGGGGGGAGCTCGCCACTCGGTGAGTACCAAACAGGAAATTCGGTGAGTACGAAATGATAATTCAGTGAGTAAAAAATGATAATAATAATAATAATAATAATAAAAGTAATATATTATAAATATTATACTATTACGAAGGGCTAAACGTACACCGTCTTAGACGAAATTCGCACCCTAGGTAAAAGCCGGTGCTACGAATCCAACAACAAAGTCAAAATAAAAATCTGACGCGCAGTTCTCGAGATAAAAATTTTAAAAGTTTACGGCAAACATTAAATATACAAAACTTCGGAAATTTGCCGATGCTTCAATAATGCTCGGATCGAGACAAAACTTGACGGACAATTCCAAAATAAATTGATTTAATTTCGTATTGTGAACTTTTATAATTTTGATGAGAATTCAAAGATTTGGCCGGCTCGACCTAACGGATGCGAAAACGCACTAATGGCGATGCACCGTCTACTCTGCGTTAACGTAACACCCTAACGTCATTATGATGTCACCAAGAGAACTAAATAATTGACGGAAAAACAAGGGCGTTACAGTCACCCCTCAAAAAAGGAAGTTTCGCACCAAAACTTTACGCCCAAAAACTTCTACTTTAGAAGAAAAATAACCAAGAGTATCGAATACATACAAAACAAATTAGGAGAATAGATGAGGATGAGCCTCCCTCATAGCAAACTCCAACTCTAAAGTCGCGCTCTCCATGTCTTGGTTCCGCCACAAAACTTTAATCTTAGGTATTTTCTTCCTCCGCAATACTCGATCTTGAGTATCCAAAACACGAATAGGCACTTCCACATATCAAAGGTGGGGCTCCAACTAGGGCACAGAATCAAGAATTTTCCTGTCGCTTAGCACACACTTCATCAATTGGCTCACATGAAAAACATCATGCACACCAGGGAAACTTGCGACAAATCATGCATATATGCTGACACTCCAATTCACTCAACAACTTTAAAATGCCCCACATACTTCGGGTCAAACTTATGGTTCTTACCAAACTTTTTAACTCCAAACATAAGTGAATCTTTAACAAATACCATGTCCCCTACAACAAATGTAAGACCCTTTTTTTTACAACGTTGGGGTATTAGGCCCAGAACCGCCGCTTTGCGATGAAACCTTCACGCCCGGGAAGGTCATCACTACAAAACATCGATCCTGTCATCCGATTCGATCACAAGACAGTAGTCAAATAAAGAAGAAAGCAAGTCCACATTAATCGCATATAAATTAAATAGTCTCCATGAAGTGAGTGTCCATAGATATAATAGGAGTACAGAAAACTTGGGCTCATGCCCGGTACATCAATGTCCTCACTACATATCACTCAGCACGAAAGCAAAACTAATAATCTTATAACGATCGGGACTCACAGTCCCAGCTATTTGAACTCCGGTACTAGACTGTCCCATCTCCAAGCGTGCCGACCTCCGGGGCTGCTCCTCCATGCTGGACTCCATGGTCCCCTAAAATTATGTGGTTCGAAAACCGTTAGTCTAAAATACAAAATCCTATAGTCCCCCGCCCCTTCCCTCATGGCTCCTAGGCACCGAGCGGGGAGGAAGAAAGGAGAGGACATGAAAGTGGAGAATATTAAATGAAGGTGACGGCGAAACTAATCTAGCAGCTCTATAGTGTATAAGACAGAATGAAAATAAGAAAGACTGAACAAGGAAAAGTAACTTTAACTTATATGATAACACATAAGACAAGGGATCTTTTGCAAGGCTCCTATTGTATAAAAAGTCACATACCAATTTATACGATAGGGTGTTGGTTTTCTAGCAGTTTATAAATATTTACTGAATAAAACCTTAACGTATAAGCACACTCGCGCGAACTTATAAATAAAGGGGTCGTTTTGCAGGGCCTATTGTATAAAGTGGCCCATACCACTTTATACATTATGTGTCAGGGTTATATGCAATGGTTATGATATGACATGCAATTATGCCATGATGTGAACATGCAAGTGCAACTCACCCACTCGACTCTGTGTACACAGACCTTTAGTTCCCCTTTCTGGAGTCGAACCTCCATGGATATCTCCGTAGTGGCAAACGGAAGCGGTTGGTCTGGCCTCGCCCACCTCTAAACTTGTAATTTCCACTACCACTTAGACGTATCATATGCCTCAATACTGGTGCACTAAGCGGAGCTCCTGCGTACTCTTTCCGGCTGGCACACCGGACTTAATTTGGCTAAGTGCAAAACCACACTTGCCGAGTCAACGTATTAGCGTCGGTGCATCGACCCTCTAATGCCGAAGACCCACCACTTTATAATTTATGCACATGCAACCTTATGTATCACCTACCGAGCCCTAGCTCCCTGGACCATCCCGTCCGTCACAAACAACAACCGAGCCAAAGATCGTCATGCAAATCTGCCCATTACCAAATCCACCGAGCCTACAACCCGAGTGACCCATCCTTAAATCCCGAGACATCGAGGTGAGTGAAAGTGAACCCCCTACTTATGCTAGTTACTCTTGCAATTCAGTTTTACCTACAATTTAGGTTAGCCCAGGACTTCCCCCGGCATACCCCGTGAAGGGCTCCCAAAGGGCACTAGGAACTACAATGGGTTAAATCTCAAAGCTTTCTTTCCCAAGGCACTTAATATTATTTGTTAATACACGATTCCCGATCCCTTAGTATTACTCTAGATCTAATACTAATGTGTTATGACTCTTTCTCTCTCTCTGCGGGGAAGACGATGTTTCGTCGACCCCGAACACCTCTTAAAATGAGTAAACCTCCCACTCCTCATAACGACTCTCGATGATGAACTCATTTCACTTACTAGATAAACACACCAACATCCTAACTCTCTGAGTTCATTTGCAGCATATCATGATTTCTGCAGTTTTACTAAACGCAGACAATTCTAAGCTATATGATGTATACAATGGGAGGTACTCAAAATAATCATCCAATAGCCATGCAAGTGAGGGTAAGATCTACCTTTACTCTCGAGGGGGGTGAATATAGTATTTTAAAATAATTTTTCAATTTAAAAATTAATTCGCAGTGGAAGACTTGATTTAATTTATATGTGTATTGTGCTTGCAGTAAATAAAACTAAGTAAACAAGAAATAGAAACACAACACACAGCTAATAAAACACAGGCAACCAGAAGGCACAAAAATCTATAGTGGTTCTCCAATCAACCTCGGTACATCCACACTTCTACCACCCTATGTAGGAATCCACTGCAGGAATAGTTGATCAGGTGTCCTGGGCACCAATGAGCTTTTGTTAAGGTGCTCAAAAACCAAACCAGATTTTTTGATCAGGTGTCTTGCCACCACTGAGTTTTGACAAGGTCTCAAAAACCAACCACAAAACTTTTGAAGGGAGTTTTAAGTAACCCTTTTACAGCAGAATAAAAGAAAAAGAAAGAGTTGATGTTCTTCTCTATCAACAATCTAAGAGAAGACTAGTGGATTGAAGTTGTCAAAGCTCCCCCTTAGATTTGGAGTTGTTCAAGAAGAGAAGCTTTGCACAGGGTGATGGGCCTTCAAAATAATTGAGATCTCCAGCAAAGAATGATTTCAGCAAAGACTGAAATGTGTTGTGTCTGGAGTCTTGATTGATGAAGCCTTGAAAAACTTTAATCAGAAATGAGAAACTGTAATCCTGTATTTCTTGTGTGTCTCACAGATCTCAAATGTTGTTCTTAGTTTTTCTCTTGTTGTCTGTTATTCTGTATTGATCATCACTGTCTCTATTGTCTGAAAAAGATATATTGACATCCAATCTTCTAGATAGCCGTTAGCCAGTCATAAATGACTTTCTTAATTGATATCTGTCTCTGGAGGAAAGTCCTAAGTGACATTCTCCTTTAGTCTCCTTGAAACTTGCTCATGAATAATTAAAACGGCTACAAAATCCTTTGCATTAACTGCTGCATATGAATCAATTTGAATTCCAGAACTGACTGAATTTGAAAACCTGAAATCGTCGATCTATCAAGAAAATCGTCAATCTAAGCTCGACTACCGTCGACCTGAGCTCAGAGACTGGAACTTGACTTGAAACAGAGATTGTCAATCTGAGCTCAACTATCGTCGATCTAAGCTAAGAGATCTGGATTTTGGCTAGAGATAGAAATGTCGATCTGAGCTCAGAGATCGTCGAACCGAGTTCGACAACTCGTTGAACTGAGCTCAGAGATAGTCGAACTGAGTTCGACGCCTCGTTGATCTGAGCTCGATGATAATTGCCTTAGTCTTCTGCACTTGTAATCTGAAATAGAAGGTCTTGGGGGCAGCTTTCAAACCTAAGTTCTAAGCCTTAGACCTATTATAGTTGACCTTTAGAACTATACAATGAGGTCAAGACATATTCCTAAGGACATAGTGATCCTTACCCAAATCAGTAATAGGGTGTTCCAATAATATATAGGAAATACCAAGCATACAAGCAGAAACAAAAGCAAATAATTGTAGAATAATGAAGTGCAGCATTGTAGAAGCAAATGAATAAACACAGCAGATTGTCAGAGAGAGATATATATTATTCAGCTTACACAATCAGTCCTTTTCTTTTCTCTTTTTGAATAAGATTTCTCTGTTGGTATCTTGAGCTTCCTTCTTGGATCTTCTGTCATCAGCAACACCTAGGGAGGTTTGAGATTTGGATCTGGGAACAACTGCCTCTGGGTGCAGCTTCAAGTAACTCTCTGGATAAAAGAATTTTCTGGAGGAGTATCTCTCAAATTCTTTCTTTCTTTGCTCAGATAGAGTAGTGATGTTTGAGGTATCTCTCCCTTGTACTCTTGTCTTCTTTATTTGATCTAAAGCAGCTAATTCTTTCATCGTTGCTGTCCAAGAGAGAGGATTGTTCTCTGGATCTTCAAAGGGAACAGGAGGTTCATATCTATTGATTGTATCAGCAGGAGGAGCTCTTGAAGCAACAATTTCTTTAAGCTTGTAAGGGAAAGGACCAGAAGTTGAATCAATGGGGCCTTGTCATTCCCTATGATAAGGATGTTGTCTTGATTGTCCTCTGGAATAAACTCTGTATCCTCTTTGATTTCCTCTATATTGGCCTCTTCTGGATTGGTAGCCTCTTTGTTGATATCCTCTGGATTGTGATCTATCTTGAGTCTGAGAGGAACTTTGAGTTGCAGAATGAGAGGTTTGTGAAGTAGAACTTCCACCAGTTCCTGCATCTAGAGAGGGAGGAGGAGGAGGAGGATTATGGTAAGATGTCCCTTTCTCATACTTCCTCTTCTTCTTCATGGCATTCAGCTGGTTCCTTGAGAATTGCATCCATGGTTTAGTTATTGGGCAGTCATGCAGAATATAATAAGGAATATCATTATCATTTTTCACTTTCTCTGGAGGGACTCTCTTCAAGGCTTTGCTTTTGGCTTTCCTTTTCCTTGCAATGGTTGCAGAGGAGTCATCAGAATCAGTTCTAAATTTGTCACTGTCTGAGCTTTGAGGATTGTCATACATCTCATCAACCTTTTTAATATATTCTTTGTGTTGTTTAGATTGTTCAGTTGAAGCAGCAACAGCAGCAGCAGTAACAGAAGCAGTGACAGAAGCTGGAGAAAAAGCAAAAGTAGAAGTAGCAATAGAAATAGTACTAACAACAAAAACAACAACACTAACAGCTGGAGCAGCAGAAACATCAGAAAGAGTTATAACAGCAGCAGTAGATTCTGAAACAAAAGCTGGAACAGCAGGCTCAATAACAATAATAGCAGGCTCTGAATCATTAGCCTCTGTCATCATCAAATTATTAGCAATATCAAAACTAACTTCATCATCATCAGCAACAACACACACAGTATGAGCAGAAGTAACAATTTCCACAACCTTGATAAAACTAATATAAGATGATATCAAGCTGGGATCACAACTGGAAATAGGCACAATGGCCTTAGTAAGATCTTCAGCTTCTTGAGCTGTAAGATATCTGCTATGGACAACATCAAATTCTGAAAGAAGTGACCTAAAGTCAACTGAACTGAAGGATAAAACTGGAGCTGGGGCTGGAGCAACTAACACTTCTTCTACTGGAGCAGGCAGCATCACTTCTTCATTTGGCATCTCCCCCTGCCTTGATTCAGTGTTAACTGTATCAAGGCACCCCAAAGAAGGGAATGCCTGAGGAAGATGGAAATAAGAAAGCCTGGAAGATAACTCATTGATTGATTGAAGAAGTGGAGCCATGGAGGTCTCCAGCAAGAGTGCTAGCCTGGGAGATAACATCTCATAAATCTTATCTGCAAGGGCTGGAAGATCTACTTGCTCAAGGGATGCTTTAGTAGAGGTAGAAGAGAATGTTATAGAAGTTGATGGAGTTGATCGAGCTGCAGGTATGTTGAGAGATAATGTGGATGGCAGTGGGATGGATGGTTGAGAAATGGGAATGGTGGTGAAGGATGTCACTGGAATGGAAATGGATGGGGTAAAGGATGGCTGATAAAGAATATCTTGAAGCAATTGTTGGTAAGAAGTAGAAGATGATGGGGGCTCAAGAGGTGATGAATGAGAATGATCCATGAAGGAATCATCTAACAGATTGAAAGATGGAAGATGGATGGATGAATAAATGTCAAGAGGTGGATAATAATGTAGAGGATGGAATTGCTCTTGATGAGTGGTTGGTGGTGGTGAAGAGATAGATGGAGATGAAGTTAAGATGGGAGATGAAAGAGTGATGGGGGATGAAATTGAAATGGTGATGGTTGGTGTAGGGATGGATGAAGAAACAATAGGTGGAGATGGTGGAGATGAGGAGGAGGCAGGTAATTCTTCCAGGGGGGCAGTTGCCTAAGGGGAAGTGACTTGTACAGTCCTTGTGCTTGAAGTTAAGGTAACTATTGGACCCCTGCTGGGTTTGGCAATTTGCCTATCCCACTTTCCAAAGAGAGCACAGGAGAGTCTCTTGGAGGCATTGATGTGTATACCACTGAAAACAAGCAGTTGGGGGAATCTGTTATGCAGAAATAGGCCTAATATCCTCCCAAAATTAACAAGATTCTTGTTAATCTTCATCTTAATTAAATCAAAGAATATTTCTCCCCAATTCAAATGTTTCTTATCAACTAAGGAACCCATCAAAAAGAATTGATACCTAGATATAGTATCATGAGCAGAATGCTTTGGTAACAGTACCTTTCCCACAACATCAGCTAAAAATCTGTACTCCACTGACAAATTTTTCTTTAGCAACTTATTAGGGTTTGCTGCTGAGTGACCCATTCTATCCAACATAGAAGAATATTCCTCTCCAGGTAATTCTACTGAATCATGCCCAGTACTCAATTGGAAAAATTCTGTTATAAGTGCAGGAGTTAGGGATACATGTGTTCCTTATATTATTCCAATCACTGTGTTTTGATCCAAGTTGTGTGCTATATATACCCATTCTTTAATCTCATCTGCAGCCAATTTCATCCTTGTAGACATTATAGGAACAAACTGTTGTTCCTTGAATAGTTCCAGAATATCCTTGAAGATTTGATCACTGCCTTCGAATGAATTCCATGTCGATGTCGAAGACTGTGTCAAACTTCATTGCTACTAAGACTGCAACTGAAGCGGCCAAGTTTTTCCTGCAAAAACAAACAAACACGACCAAGTGTAGAAGGGTTTGGAGGGAAGAAAAGCTCTGCAAAAAGTATGAATGCGCAAAAGAGAACGACGGCCAAAAAATGATTTTTATATTAGGGTTCGACGCAGAAAAGGAAAGATCGTTGAACTTAGTTCGACGATCTGGGCTTCTAAAGGAATCTGAAAGGTCTTCAACATCATCGATCTCTGTTTGACGATATTGGAGAGCGTCGAGCTCCATTCGACGATCTCTGACCAGAAAGAGATAGCCTAGCACTATCTGGAAAACGCTGAACTCCGGTCGACGATTTCTGAGAACGTCGATCTCCGTTCGACGATCTTTGGGAATAACGTCGAGCGCAGTTCACATATCAGAAATAACCTATAGACACTAGAAAAATAAAGTTTTTAGCCTAGTCTTGGTCAATTTTAAGGTTTTAAAATCTTGGATCTAAATTTAAACTTCTTCCATCTAACATTTCTAACTGATTCAGAAAGAAGGTGTGTTTCTTTTCATCTAAGGGTTTGGTGAAAATATCTCCTCTTTGCAAATCAGTTGAGATATATTTAATTTCAATTTTATTTTTCTCAACATTATCTCTTAAAAAGTAATGCCTA
Source organism: Platanthera zijinensis (assembly GCA_039513925.1). Lineage (NCBI taxonomy): Eukaryota > Viridiplantae > Streptophyta > Magnoliopsida > Asparagales > Orchidaceae > Platanthera > Platanthera zijinensis. Next base: position 138,226,801 of record CM077086.1, read on the forward strand.
ATCTCTATATGTTTTGTCCTACTATGGAGGACTGGATTTTGTGCTATAGAAATAGCACTGGTTTTATCACAAAATATTTTTGACTTATCAAAGTTGTAACCATAGTCTAGGAGCTGATTTTGAATCCATAAAATCTGTAAGCAACAACTACCTGCTGCCATATATTCAGCTTCAGCAGTTGATGTGGACACAGAAGTTTGTTTCTTACAAAAACAAGAGACAAGTCTGTCACCAAAAAACTGACAAGATCCACTGGTGCTTTTCCTTTCTACTCTACATCCAGCATAATCAGCATCTGAAAATCAAGTTAATTCAAATCCTGAATCTTTTTGATACCAGAGACCTTGATTTGGACAACTTTTCAGATACCTAAGAATCCTTTTTACTAATGTTAGGTGTGACTCTCTAGGGCTTACTTGGAATCTAGCATATATGCATGTAGCAAACATTATGTCAGGTCTACTAGCTGTAAGGTACAATAAAGAGCCTATCATTGCTCTATATGTTGTCTGATCAATAGTTTTCCTATGTTCATCAGTATCTAATAAAGAATTAGTAGGCATAGGTGTTTTCATATATGATGCTTTAGACATACCAAATTTCTTAACCAATTCTTTTGCATACTTGGTTTGAGAAATGAATATGCCATCAGCATGCTGTTTGACTTGCAATCCTAGAAAGAAGGAAAGCTCACCCATGCTACTCATTTCAAATTTAGAATGCATTCGGTTGGAAAACCTCTTGCACAAATTTGAATCAGTAGATCTAAAGATAATGTCATCTACATAAATTTGTACTAGTAGGATATTGGACTTATGGGTTCTAATGAAAAGAGTTTGGTCTACTCTACCCCTTATAAAATCATTTCCCAAAAGAAAGCATGCTAAGGTCTCATACCATGCTCTAGGAGCTTGCTTGAGACCATATAATGCTTTATGCAATTTAAAAACATAATCAGAATGAGTAGGAGAGATAAAACCTGTGGGTTGTCTAACATAGACTTCTTCTTTGATATCTCCATTAAGAAATGCACTCTTTATATCCATTTAATAGACCTTGAATCTCTTGTGAGCTGAATAAGCTAGAAATATTCTTATGGTCTCCAACCTTGCAACTAGTGCAAAGGTCTGGTCATAATCTATTCCTTCTTCTTGTGAGTATCCTTGTGCAAATAGCGTTGCCTTATTCCTTACAATGATTCCTTGATCATCTAATTTTTTCCTGAAGACTAATTTTGTTCCAATAATGGAATGATCCTTTGGCCTTGGCACTAGCTCCCAAACTTTGTTTCTTTTAAATTGATGTAACTCCTCTTGCATTGCAATGATCCAGTGTGGATCTTGTTCTGCATCTTGTATGGATTGAGGCTCAATTTGAGATAGAAAGCAGGTGTGCATCAGATTTTGGTTGACCTGATTTCTTGTTTGCACACCAGTTGAGATGTCTCCAATCACTTGAAAGATTGGATGATTTCTTGATGTTACTAAATCAACAGGGGGTGTTGATTGTTCACCAACCTGTGTTGTTGTTTCCTCTTGTTGAACAACAACTGGCTCTTCAATGTGGTTCTCACCAAGATGTTGTGTGTCCTCTTCATCTTCACTACTTTCACCTCTTTGTTGGATAGGTGAATATGTTGTATCATTTTCTATAATGTGTAACCTGTCCAAATTTTCTGAAAGAGAATGTACCTGCAAAGGTTATATGGTAGAAGTATTCTTCTCCTTATAAGACATGTTAGTTTCATCAAAAGATACATGTACAGATTCTTCAATTTTAAGAGAAGATTTGTTATACACCCTATAAGCTTTACTGATCATGGAGTATCCCAGAAATACTCCTTCATCAGCTTTTGCTTGAAATTTTGCTATGTATTACTTGTCATTATTGTGTATGTAACAAATACAACAAAAAATTTAAAAATAATCTACTTTAGGTTTCTTCCCTTTGAGTAATTCATAGGAAGTCTTGCCCTTCAGCTTATGTATCAAACTTCTATTCAGCACATAGTTTGAGGTGCTCACTGCCTCTGCCCAAAAGGATAGAGGAAGGTGAGCATCTGTCAACAATGTAGTAGCAGATTCAATAAGTGTTCTATTTTTCCTTTCAGCTACTCCATTTTGTTGAGGAGTTCTAGTAGCTGAGAAAGTGTGCCTGATCCCTTCACTCTGACAGAACTCTTGCATAAGAAGAGAATCAAACTCTGTCCCATGATCACTTCTGATCAGGGCAATGTAAGTATTGAACTCAATTTGTATGCATTTGAGAAACTCTGTCAAACACTTAAAGTTATCAGACTTCTTCCTTAGAAAGAACACCCATGTGAATCTAGAGAAGTAATCCACAACTACCAAAGTGTAAGATTTCCCTCCTAGGCTTTGTACTGTAATGGGTCCAAAAAGTTCCATGTGTAACAGATACAAAATCTTAGGTGAATCACTCTTATTAAGTGACTTAAAACTATTTTTAGTTTGCTTGCCTAATTGACAAGCCCTACAAAGTCTTTCCTTCTTGTAGGGGCAAGAAGGTAGTCCTCTAACAAGGTTATCTTTGGATAGCCTAGCAATTGTTCTAAGGTTTATATGCCCTAATCTCTTATGTCATAGTTCATTTGGTTTACTAACATAGTTGAACAAGCAAATATCTATCTTAGTTGAATGAAAATCTACAAGATAGATGTTACCTTTCCTTTTACCTGTCAACACAGTTGTGTTGTCCTCTGATTTGATTTTGCATAAGGATTTGTTGAATGTCACTTGGTAGCCTTCATCACACAATAGACTGATGCTGATTAAATTGTGCTCCAGTCCTTTCACATAGGCAACCTTCTTGAATGTGACTGACCCTATTTGGACTGCACCATATCCCTTGGTCTTTCCAAAGTTTGAGTCTCCAAATATGACTTTGGGTCCAAGCTTGGTTTTGAAGGATGTAAGATTATCCATGCTCCCTGTCATGTGCTTTGAGCACCCACTATCCAGATAGCATTGCTGGTTTATTGTTGGATAGGTCTTCACCTGCACATAAAAAAGTTTATTTGTTTTTGACCTAGTTTACGTTGGGCCTAGGTTTATAACCTTTAAATTCTGAAATAAAAGACATCCCTGGTTGACTCTTATAGCCTTCAGGATGATATCTCCTAGGAGTTATTATCCATTTAGCATAAGGGTTAAAGCCTTGGGATGTGGGACCTATAGGATTGAATTTTGATTTACCCTTAAAAACTTGTTCAAAGCTTTGATCTCTGTTCGACGATCTCTGAGCTGAGTTCAACAATCTTGGGTCAGATTGTCGAGCTCCGTTCGAAGATCGACTTTGCCAGAGATCAGAGTTCAACGATCGTCGACCTGAGTTCGACGATTCAGCTTGAGATCGCTGAGCTCCGTTCGGCGATCGTCGAGCTATGTTCGACATTTTCCATTGAACCTTGTTTTTCTTAATAAAATAAGAATTCTTCCTAGGTACCTCTACAACTCCCTTTCCTTTATCTGAGATAAATTTGATTGGGGTTGTTAATACTATAGGTTGGCTAGATGAAGCACCCAAGACTAGTGTACTCTTAAGTCATGAGTCCACTATGCTTGTGATGTCCATCAGTCTGATGCTTCTCCCATTAAGGGATTCTTCAAACTTCTTTGCCTGAGATAGTTAACTTTTCAGTGAAGCTATCTCCTCCCTTCAACATTCTAACTCCTCAAAGAGTTTGAGGTTATCTGATTTTAAAGTGCTATATTCAGATAGTTGATTTCTGAGAGAGATAATCTCCTTCTCAGACTTGAGTAGGTCAAAACATAGTGCCTTAAATTAAAATTTAAAGTCCTCTGAATTGAAATCAAGAGAATCTATTACCTGATCTTCTTCAGCTTCATGTTCAGATTCAGATTCTGACTCTTGTTTTGCATCAGAATTATGTTGAGAGGCATTGATAGCCATCATGCAGAACTCCTTCTCTTGGGCATGATCTTCATCATCACTTGATCTTGATGAAGCCTCTGATTCTTCTTCAGTCTCACTCCAGATTTTAGATAAAAATCCTTTCCTGGTGTGTTTGCTCTTGCTGGAGGAGGATTTATCATTGCTGTTTCTCCAGAAGTCTTTATCTCTTCTCCTATCTTTCTTATCTTTCTTGTCCTTATTTTGGTTTTCTGGACAGTCAGGCACAATGTGGCCTTGTTTCCTGCATCCAAAACAAATAATTTCTTTATTACTGGACTTATCATACCTTGTCTTTTCATGGCCTCTGGATGAACTTTTCCTGAAGTCTTTTCTAGACATCTTGTAGAATCTTTTGGATAGTAGGCTTATTAACTCTTCATTGCCCGTGACCTTGTCTTCAGGCTGTTCTTTTGTAGCTTTGAAAGCAATTGTCTTCTCCTTCCTTGTTGCTGGAGAAGCTGTCTTTTGCTCATCCTCTCTATTTTTGATGAGCAGCTCATAAGACTTGAGCTTGCCCAATAGAGCTTCAGCGGTGATCTCATTTATGCTTCTGGCATCCTTGATTGGCCAGATCCTTGAGTCCCAAGTACTGGGGAAGCACATTAGGATCTTATCATTAAGTTCAGTCAATGAGATCTCCTTGTCCAAAGTCTTTAGTTCACTGATAATTAGACTGAGTGTATTATACATGTCAGCAACTGACTCAGTTTCTCCCTTCTTGAAATTCTCATACTAGGTTATGAGATGGGATCTTTTGTCCTTTATTTCATCAGTTGATCCTGACACAATCTCAGAGAGCTTGTCCCATATTTCTTTTGCTGAGTTGCATTCAGCCACTTTTTGAAATATCTCATCAGACATAGTCTGAGACAATATGTTCATTGCCTTAGCATCAGCAACTTTCCACTTTTTGATTTCTGCATCTGTTCCTGAAGGGGGAGGAACAACACTTGTACATGTATTTTCTGGGGGTCTTAGACACACTGTCAAAATAGAATTGTAGATGTCCTCAACAATAGAATTCATATATAATCTTATCCTTCCCTTCCAAAGTGCAAACTTAGAAAGATTGCACACTGCAGTTTTGGTGCTAGCATAATCTTTGTTCTGTGCCATGGTTTTATATGAAAATAAATATAATAAAAGTAATAACCCTCTATTAAAGATTGATCTTATCAGAGATCTTTTGGTTCAGGTGTTAGCCTGTAGGAACAACCAATCTGATGAAGATTTAGTTGTTGAATAACCAACCTTCCTCTGATACCAATTGAAAGTGAGGGTAAGATCTACCTTTACTCTAGAGGGGGGTTAATAGAGTATTTTAAAATAATTTTGCAAATTAAAAATTAATTGGCAGTTGAAGACTTGATTTAATTTACATGTGTATTGTTCTTGTAGTAAATAAAACTATGTAAACAAGAAACAGAAACACAGCACACAACAAATAAAACACAGGCAACCAGAAGACACAAGGATCTATAGTGGTTCCCCAATAACCCTGGGTACATCCACTCTTCTACCACCCTAGGTAGGAATCCACTACAGGAATAGTTGATCAGGGGTCCTGGGCACCAATGAGCTTTTGATAAGGTGCTCAAAAACCAAACCAAATTTTTTGATCAGGTGTCTTGGCACCACTGAGTTTTGACAAGGTCTCAGAAACCAACCACAAAACTTTTGAAGCGAGTTTTGAGTAACCCTTTTACAGTAGAATAAAAAAAAAGAAAGAGTTTGTGTTCTTCTATGTCAACAATCTAAGAGAAGACTAATGGATTGAAGTTGTCAAAGCTCCCCCTGAGATTTTCAGTTGTTTAGGAAGAGAAGCTTTGCACAGGGTGATAGGCCTTCAGAATAATTGAGATCTCCAGCAAAGAATGATTTCAGCAAAGACTGAAATGTGTCTTATCTTGAGTCTTGATTGATGAAGCCTTGAAAAACTTGAATCAGAAATTAGAAACATTAATCCTGTAGTTCTTGTGTGTCTCACAGATCTCAGATGTTGTTCTTAGTTTTTCTCTTGTTGTATGTTATTCTGTATTGATCATCTCTGTCTCTATTATTTGAAAAAGATATATTGATATCCAATCTTCTAGATACCCATTAGCCAGTCATAAATGACTTCCTTAATTGATATCTGTCTCTAGAGGAAAGTCCTAAGTGACATTCTCCTTTAGTCTCCTTGAAACTTTCTCCAGATTAATTAAAACGGCTACAAAATCCTTCGCATTAACTGTTGGATATGAATCAATTTGAATTCCATAACTGACTGAATTTGAAAACCTGAAATCATCGATCTCTCCAGAAAATCGTCGATCTGAGCTCAACTACCGTCGAACTGAGCTCAGAGACTAGAACTTGACTTAAAATAGAGATCGTCAATCTGAGCTCAAATATCGTCGATCTAAGCTCATAGATCTGGATTTTGGCTAGAGACAGAAACGCCGATCTGAGCTCGGAGATCGTCGAACCGAGTTCGACGACTCGTTGAACTGAGCTCAGAGATAGTCGAACTGAGTTCGACGCCTCGTCGATCTGAGCTCGACGATAATTGCCTTAGTCATCTGCACTTGTAATCTGAACTAGAAGGTCTTGGGGGCAGCTTTCAAACCTAAGTTCTAAGCCTTAGACCTATTCTAGTTGACCTTTAAAACTATACAATGAGGTCAAGACATATTCCTAAGGACATAGTGATCCTTACCCAAATCAGTAATAGGGTGTTCCAACAAGCCCTATAATAATTATTGGGGGTCTATAATGACATGATTAGCCTAAATCCATATGGTCAAAATTTTTCTAATTTATTTGATAATTTATTTAATTTCCTATGAACTCCAAATGCCCTGGTTTTGAACATGAAGTACCCTTTTCAGTCATACAAGCTGCATCACAAAATAAAGATAAATACTAGGCATTTATATTACTGTAAATTCAAGGTCTCCAATTTTTTTCCAGTAAATAAAGAACTCTAAAGTTTATTTTAAAACATATTCCATTTTCATATGTTAATGAGGTAAGTACAAAAATTAAACATCAAAAAAATTGTGAATAAATTTCCTCATGAAAGTATTGACCTAATAACACCACTGATCAGGTTTTAAGATTTTATAAAAAATAATATGCTAAGAATAAATTATTGAAAAAGTTTTCATTTTTACGAGCTTGGGAAGTAGGTATTGTAATTATGTATTTAAAACTTCTAATAAAATTCATACATAAGCATAATAGTCTAAAACTCCTTCTGCCCAATTTTCATGACTTTCCAATGGACAGTGAGTTTACAATATTTAAATAATTAAGTAGGGCTAACTCATGCATTACAAAGGAAGTACTAAGATTAATGTTCCAAAATTCCCAACTAAATTTCCAGAGGTTCATACTAACTTTATGACTACACTACCCATGCTTCATCACAGTTCAATGAGTTTTAATAACCAAATCTATCACTACAAGTTTTGTGCACTAAACTAGGGTTAGGGTTTTGAGGGGTCCACCCATCTCCAAATCCTCTAAGATCTTTTTCAGAGGACTTTATCTACCCTACTATCCTCCTTAACAAATTTCGAGTCCATACAAGGGCATTTGACCACATGCCCTTCTCAAACCCCCCATGCCAAAACATAGGTTTGAACATGGGTCCTATGGCAATTCAATCCCAAACCACCTCATATCCCATATGAGGGTGTTATGTATCATGCGAAACTAGTGGCCCAAACCCCAACCACTGTTTAGTTGAATTGACCACTCAAACTTCAAAGTGCACTTTTGACCTAAATACCCTTAATATGGCAAGGCTAGGCTTATCAAGAATTCAATCCAAATCATCTCGAAATGAGATTATATTTTATCCAGAGTCTTATGATGACTCCAAGGACCACTCACAAAAATATGGGAGAGTTTGGAGGTCATTTGGTCCCTTTATTAATTTACCCTTGAGTAATTAAATAATTTCAAAAACTATAGCAAAATTATCCCCAAAAAATTCACATTTTTGGGCAGGACCTAGGTATAGTTTAGGGTGACTCATTATCTAAATTTCAAGTCATTTGGACTAAAGATGAAGCGGGGGCACTCATTTTAATATTTGCCTCGCTTTAGAAATAGACCCCACCAGAATGGGTGCAAATTAATTAAAATAAATAATTTACAAATTATGTGTTGACCACATTTTCTGATTTATCCTCTAAGTATTTTTAAAATAATTTACAAGATAACTAAAAAGGTGTGATAGATTCATTAAAAAAAATAAACATATCCTATAGTTTAATATCTAAGGCGGCACGAATCTTGACGCAAATCTGGCGGCATCAAGTCATCTTCAAGCTCCAGCCAACGGCCAGGATTCACCCGAACTAGAGCTCATTCTTTCCCATTTCCCGGCTATCCGGTCACCTCCCTGGCCGGCCACCGCCACCACCACCTCCGTCGATATGGTGGCTATCGCCAGGCGATGACACAGCCGCAGGAGGGTCGGATTCCGGCGATCCAGACAAGTTATTTTTCTTGGTAAAACCAAGAAAACGGCAGGTTTGATCGGGCTCAATTGAGCTCGATCTTCATTCTAAACGAATCCTAAGATCTACCCACAAGGAAAGAAGAGGAGGAGTATTGGAACACCCTATTACTAATTTGGGTAAGGATCACTATGCTTGTCTTAGGAATCCCAGTTGACCTAGTTGTATAGTTGAAAAGGTCAACATTAGAATGAGTCTAGGGCTTAGAACTTAGGTTTGAAGCTGCCCCCAGGACCATTCCAAGATCCAGGTTGAAGAGCTTAGTCTAAGGCAATTTTCGTCGAGCTAAGGTCGACGAATCGTCGAACCCCGTTCGACGCTCTCTGAGCTCATCTTCAATAAAACGTCGAACTCCGGTCGACGATCGTCGAGCTCAGATCGACTATCTGCTTTCGTCTAGCTTCTGCTGAGTCGTCGAACTCCCCTCGACTATCTTCTAGCTCAGTTCGACGATCCCTCCCTAAAGTTATTTCTCAGATCTCTGAGCTCAGTTCGACGATCGTAGAGCTCAGATCGACGTTTTCTGTCTGCTTGTCCATTTAATCTCTGAGCTCAGTTCGACGATCGTAGAGCTCAGATCGACGTTTTCTTTGGAGAGATCGACGCTTTCAGGAATTCAAATGCTGCTGTTCTTTGGAATGTTTTTGAATATTATCAGCATTTATATCAGAAGATCTCCCAGCCGTTTGTCTTTAATTCTGGAGCAAGTTTCAAGGAATTTTTCAGAGAATGTTTGCTGGACTTTCCTCTAGAAGACAAGACTATTTTTGGAAGACATTTATGACTCCCAACAGCTAATTTTGGACAAGGAATCGTCAGAAAATTTATTATTCCTTTCTTCTGTGTTATTAAGTTTTTAGAGAATACACAAGAAGAAGACACACAGAAGTGAACACACAGAATAGAATATACTGATAGCAGAAGAACAATAGAAGAACTGTGACTCAAAAATCTTCTTGCTGACTGAAAAGTGTTCACAATCTCATCACTCCAGACACCTCACCTTCAGCCTTCTTGCTGAAACCATCTTGTGCTGGAGATCAAAGTTTTGAAGACCTATCACCCTAGAGCAAAGCTTCTTTTCCTGAACCTTTCTACATCTCAGGGGGAGCTTTGACATCATCAATCGACTTGTGCTTCTCTCATTTGATTGAGAACAGAGAAGACACCTTTCACTCTTATTTTTCTTTTCCTGCTGTAAAAGGGTTCTTGAACTCCCTTCAAAAGTTCTGTCTGGTTCTGAGAGCCTTGTCAAAACTCAGTGGTGGCAAGACACCTTATCAAAAAATCTAGTTTTGGTTTTTTGGCACCTTATCAAAAGCTCATTGGTGTCAGGACACCTGATCAACTCATCCTGAGTGGATTCCTACCAAGGGTGGTAGAAGAGTGGATGTACCCAGGTTTTTGGGGAACCACTATAATTCCTTGTGTCTTCTGGTTTGTTTGTGTGATTTGTTTGCTGTGTGCTGTGCTTTTTACTTCTTAGTTTTTAACTTCTTTCTAGCACTCTACACTATATCATAAATTGAATTTTATATGTGCTGTTTATTTCAACTGTGAAAAATTATTTTAAAATACTCTATTCACCCCCCTCTAGAGTTGAGATAGATCTTAGCCTCACTTTCAATTGGTATCAGAGCCAGGTTGGTTGCTCATACAGGCTAACACCTGAACCAAAAGATCCTTGATAAGATCAATCTCTTAAGGGGATTATTTTCTCTACATCTTCTTTTTATTTAAAGACATGGCACAAAACAAAGATTATGCAAGCACCAGACCACCAGTGTGCAACCTTTCTAAGTTTGCACTCTGGAAGGCAAGGATTAGATTATACATGAATTCTATTGATGAAGACATTTTCAATTCTGTCTTGACAGTTTGTCCAACTCCACCAGCAAGCTCAAGTTCAAATGTTGTCCCACCTCCTTCTGGAACAGATGCAGATATAAAGAAATGGAAGACTGCAGATGCTAAGGCTATGAACATCTTAGCCCAAACAATGTCTGATGAAATCTTTCAGAAGGTAGCTGAATGCCACTCAGCCAAAGAAATCTGGGACAAACTCTCTGAAATTGTCTCAGGATCTGCTGATGAAAGGAAAGATAGAAGATCTCATCTGATAAGCCAATATGAGAACTTCAAAAAGGGAGAAGCTGAATCAGTGGATGACATGTACAATAGACTAAGTCTAATTGTCAATGAGCTAAAAACCCTAGACAAAGAAATCTCACTGACTGAGCTAAATGACAAAATCCTGATGTGCTTCCCCAGCACTTGGGATTCAAGAATCTGGCCAATTAAGGATGCCAGAAGTTTAAATGAGATTACTACTGAAGCTCTCCTGGGCAAGCTCAAATCCTATGAGCTGCTCATTAAAAATAGAGAAGAAGAACAAAAGGCTATCTCTCCAGCTGCAAGGAAAGAAAAGACCATAGCCTTCAAAGCTGTAGAAGAGGAGCCTGAAGATAAAGCTACAGGAAATGATGAGCTCATAAGTCTTCTGGCCAAAAGATTCTACAAGATGGCCAGAAAAGACTTCAGAAAGAAACCATACAAGGGTCATGATAAACCAAGGTATGATAAATCAAATAACAATAAAGAAATCATATGCTTTGGTTGCAGGAAACCAGGCCACATTGTGCCTGACTGTCTAGAAAACAAGAATAAGGACAAAAGGGAAAGAAGAGAAAGAAGAAAAGAAAAGGATTACAAGAAGAATAGCTCAGACAAAGCCTCCTCCAGCAAGAACAAACATACAAGGAAGGGCTTTGTTGCTGAAACATGGAGTGAGACTGAAGAGGAATCTGAAGCCTCATCCAGCTCCAGTGATGATGAGGATGATGCAGATGAAAAAGAATTCTGCATGATGGCTATCAATGCATCACAGCAAAACTCTGATGAAGAATCAGATTCAGATTCAGATTCAAAAAGTCAACCAGATGAGGATCAGGTAATCAATTCTTTTGATTTTAACTCTGAAGACTTCAAAGATGAATTTAAGACACTGTGTCTAGATCTATTAAAATCTGAGAAGGAGATAATCTCTCTCAGGAATCAATTATCTGAGCATAGTGTCCTAAACTCAAAGAACCTCAAACTCTCTGAGGAGTTAGAATGCTGTAGGGAGGAGATAGCTTCATTGAAGAATGAACTATCAAAGGCCAAAAAGTTTGAAGAATCCCTAAATGGGAGAAGTATCAGACTGATGGACATCACAAGCACAGTGAACTCTAGATTTAATAGCACACTGGGCTTGGGTGCTTCATCCAGCCAACCTATAATTCTGACAACTCCAATCAAGTTTGTCTCTGACAAAGGAAAGGGAGTAATAGAGGTACCCAGGAAGAATGCAGATCTGTCAGAGAAGAACTCAGTTCAACAGATAGCGTCGAGCAGAGCTCGACGATCGTCGAACAGAGCTCGACGATCTAACTGCAGATCGTCAACCTCAGCTCGACGATATCCAAACTCTGAATCTCAACATAATCGATCTTCGAACGGAGATCGACGATCTGACCCAAGATCGTCGACCTCAGTTCGACGATCGTCGAACAGAGTTCAGGCTTGTGAACACTCCTTCAATGGCACATTCAGATTCAATCCTAGAAGCTCCACATCCCAAGGCTTTAATCCCTATACTGAATGGATAGTACCTCCTAGGAGATACCATCCTGAAGGTTATAAGGATCAACCTGGGATGTCCTTTATTTCAGAATTCAAGGGATATCAACCTAGGCCCAAGGTCAACTGGGTCAAAAACAAATAAGCTGTTTTTGTGTAGGTGAAGACCTATCCAGCATCAAACCATCAATAGTATCTGGATAGTGGGTGCTCAAAGCACATGACAGGGGACAAGGACAACTTCACTTCCTTCAAAGCCAAGCTTGGACCCAAAGTAATTTTTGGAGACCCAAGCTTTGGAACTACAAAAGGATATGGTGCAGTCAAAATTGGCCCAGTCACATTCAAGAAGGTGGCATATGTTGAAGGACTCAAGCACAACTTGATAAGTATCAGTCAACTGTGTGATGAAGGATATCAAGTGACCTTTAACAAAGCCATATGCAAAGTCAAGTCAGTGGACAACACAACTGTGTTGACAGGTAACAGAAGAGGTAACATTTACTTAGTGGATTTTCATTCACCAGTGGTAGATATTTGCCTGTTTAATTCCATTTCAAAATCTAATGTTTTATGGCATAAGAGACTAGGACATATTAACCTTAGAACCATTGCTAAGCTATCTAAAGACAACCTTGTTAAAGGACTACCTTTTGGTCCCTACAAGAAGGAAGGACTTTGCAAGGCTTGTCAATTAGGCAAGCAAACTAAAAGTAGTTTTAAATCAATTAATAAGAGTGATTCACCTAGGATTTTGTACCTGTTGCACATGGATATTTTTGGACCCATATCTGTGCAAAGCCTAGGAGGGAAGTCCTATACTTTAGTGGTTGTAGATGACTTCTCAAGATTCACTTGGGTATTCTTTCTGAGGAAGAAGTCTGATAACTTCAAGTGTTTGACAGATTTTCTCAAATGCATTCAGATTGAGTTCAACACTCACATTGCCCTGATCAGAAGTGATCATGGGACAGAGTTTGATTCTCTTCTCATGCAAGAGTTCTGTCAGAGTGAAGGGATCAGGCACACTTTCTCAGCTCCTAGAACTCCTCAACAAAATGGGGTAGCTGAAAGGAAAAATAGAACACTCATTGAATCTGCAACTACATTATTGGCAGATGCTCACTTACCTCTGTCCTTTTGGGCTGAGGCAGTGAACACCTCCAACTATGTGTTGAACAGAAGCCTGATACACAAGCTGAAGGGCAAGACTCCTTATGAATTGCTCAAAGGGAAGAAACCTAAAATAGGCTATTTCAAAGTTTTTGGTTGCACTTGTTTTATTCATAATAATGACAAGAAATACCTAGCAAAATTCCAAGCTAAAGCTGATAAAGGAGTGTTTCTGGGATACTCCATGATCAGCAAGGCCTATAGGGTTTATAATAAATCTTCCTGCAAAATTGAAGAATCTGTTCATATTATTTTTGATGAAGCTAACATGTCTTTCAAGGAGAAGAATGCTTCTACCATAGAACCTCTGCAGGTACATTCTCTAGCTGAAGACTTGAATAAACTGCAAGTTGCTGAAAAGAATGAGAGCAGTGATGATGATGAAGAAGTTCAACATCTTGAAGAAAATCATCCTGAAGAGCCAGTTGCTGCTCCACTAGAGGAGACAACAACACAGGCTGGTGAACAATCAACACTCCCTGTTGACTTAGTAACAACAAGAGATCATCCAATCACCCAAGTAATTGGAGAGATCTCAGCTGGTGTGCAAACTAGAAGTCAGGTCAAGCAAAACCTGATGCACACTTGCTTTCTATCTCAAATTGAGCCTCAATCCATTCAAGATGCAGAGCAAGATCCACACTGGATCATTGCAATGCAAGAGGAGTTGCATCAATTTGAAAGGAACAAGGTTTGGGAACTAGTGCCTAAGCCAAAGGATCATCCCATTGTTGGAACAAAGTGGGTATTCAGGAACAAGCTGGATGATCAAGGAGTTATAGTCAGAAACAAGGCAAGGCTAGTTGCTCAAGGGTACTCTCAACAAGAAGGAATAGACTATGATCAGACATTTGCACCAGTTGCAAGGCTGGAAGCCATCAGGATATTCCTAGCTTATGCTGCTCACAAAGGTTTCAAAGTGTATCAAATGGATGTAAAAAGTGCATTTCTCAATAGGGACATCAAAGAGGAAGTCTATGTTAGACAACCTCCAGGTTTTATCTCTCTAACTCACCCTGATTATGTTTACAAATTACATAAAACATTATATGGTCTCAAGCAAGCCCCTAGAGCATGGTATGAGACCCTAGCATGCTTTCTTCTGGAAAATGATTTTGTTAGGGGGAGAGTAGACCAAACTCTTTTTATTAGAACTCATAAGCCCCATACCCTGCTAGTGCAAATTTATGTAGATGACATTATTTTTGGTTCTACTGATTCAAAATTGTGCAAAAAGTTCTCCAAGCTTATGCACTCTAAATTTGAAATGAGTAGCATGGGTGAGCTGTCCTTCTTCTTAGGACTGCAAGTCAAGCAACATGCTGAAGGCATATTTATTTCTCAAACCAAATATGCAAAAGAGCTGGTTAAGAAATTTGGTATGTCTGATGCATCATGTATGAAAACACCCATGCCCTCAAATGCTGTAATAGATGCTGATGAACATGGGAAACCTGATGATCAGACAACATATAGAGCAATAATTGGCTCTTTATTGTACCTTACAGCTAGTAGGCCTGATATAATGTTTGCCACATGTATTTGTGCTAGATTCCAAGTTAGCCCTAGAGAGTCACATTTAATCTTAGTTAAGAGAATTCTTAGGTATGTTAAAAGTTGTCCAAATCTAGGTCTCTGGTATCCAAAAGATTCAGCATTTGATTTAACTGGATTCTCAGATGCTGATTATGCTGGATGCAGAATAGACAGGAAAAGCACCAGTGGAACCTGTCAGTTCCTTGGTGATAGACTTGTCTCTTGGTTCTGTAAGAAACAAACATCTGTGTCAACTTCAACTACTGAAGCTGAGTATATGGCTGCAGGCAGTTGCTGTTCACAAATATTGTGGATACAGAATCAGCTCTTAGACTATGGCTACAACTTAGAGAAGTCTAAAATTTTTGTGACAATACTAGTGCTATCTCTATAGCACAAAATCCAGTCCTCCATAGTAGGACAAAACACATAGAAATTAGGCATCATTTTCTAAGAGATAATGTAGAGAAAAATAAAATTGAACTTCAATATATTCCTACTGATTTGCAAAGGGGAGATATTTTCACCAAACCTTTGGATGAAAAGAAACACAGTTTCTTCCTAAATCAGTTAGGTATGTTAGATGGAGGAAGCCTTAATTAAATTACAAGATTTTGAAAAGCTAAAACAGACCAAGACTAGGCCAAAAATCCTTCTTTTTGTGTCTGTAGAATGAGTTTAGACTCTGAACTGCGCTCGACGTTTTCCCAAAATCGTCGAACAGAGATCGACGATTTCCAAAAATCGTCGACCAGAGATCGACGCTTTTGCAGTCGTCGATCTGAGTTCAGAGCCCTCGCTAGAGCTAGGCTTTCTCTCCTTCTGATCAGAGGCCGTCGAGCTGAGCTCGACGTTTTTCAACATCGTCGAACGAAGATCGCCGATGTTGAAGACTCTTCAGATTCCCTCTGTAGCCCAAATCGTCGAACTAAGCTCGACGTTTCGTCGAGCTAAGCTCAACGATTTTCCTTTTTCGCGTCGAACCCTAATATAAAATCTTTCTTTCAGCCGTCGTTCTCCCTTTGCGCTTTCATACTCTGCAACTCTCTTTCTTTTCCCTCCAAATTCTCTACGCTTGGTCGTTTTTGGTTTTCTGTTGCAGGTGAATATGGCTGAATCGAGTGCTGCTATTGCTAAGATGAAGTTCGACACAGGTTTTGACATCGACATAAACTCCTTCGACGGAAGCGACCAGCGCTTCAAGGACATCCTAAACTTATTCCGAGAACAACAGCTGACTCCAATAATGACTACAAGGATGAAGATCGCCTCAGAAGAAATAAAAGAGTGGTGTTTTACCACAACAGACGAGTCTGAGAATTCTGTTGTCGGCACCATTAAGGGGACTCAGGTATTTCTATCCCCGGCTCTTTTAACAGAAGTCTTTCAACTCAGTACTGGAGAAGACTCCATTGAACTGTCTGGAGAGGAGTTTGACTCCATGCTGGATAGGATGGGTCACAATGCAGCAAACCCTAATAAGCTACTGAAGAAAAATCTGGCTATAGAATTTCAATTCCTGGCTGATGTAGTTGGGAAGGTGCTGTTGGCCAAGCATTCAGCCCATGACACCATTTCCAGATATCAGTTCTGCCTGATGGGAGCTTTATTAGATAAGAAACACCTGGACTGGGGCTCCATCCTCTTCACTCTGATTAAGAAGAAGATCAACAAGAATGCAGTTAGTTATGGAAGAATCTTAGGGGTCTTTCTGCACAACAGGTGCCCTGACCTATTAACCTCCTCTGGCATGTTTATCAATGCATCCAAGAGGCTTTCCTGTGCCCTCTTCAGTAAATGGGACAGGTAGATTATAAACCCCTCCAGGGCTGCTGCAACACTTCATTCAGGCACAAGGACTATTTCAGTCACTCCTTCAGCAGAAGAGCTGCCTGCTTCCTCCCCTCTTCCAGCCATAACCACCCAAGTTGTCACCTCCTCACCACCAGTCTCCACCATAATCATCTCATCCCCAATTACCATTTCCTCACCTATGCCTTCCCCTCCTTTATCCACCTCAGAGGAATTCCATCCTCTCTTCCCCTATTCAACCTTCACCATTCCATCCTTCTCACTTAAAGATGATTCCTTCATGGATGATTCACCCTCTACTCCTCCTGAGCCACCCTCAACTTCCTCCTTTCAACAACTGCTCCATGACATTCTCTCTCAACCCTCCTTCACACCATCTCTTACTTCCCCTATCTCCACCTCAACCTCCTCTATCTCCATTATTCCATCCTCTGAACCAACCATTCCCTCTCCACCTCTCTCCACAATTTCAGTTTCAGCCACCATCCCTCCATCTACCTTTGTCTCTACCTCTGCTCAAGCCCCACTTGAGCATGTGGATATTCCTATTTTGGCAGACAGGCTGTATGAGTTGCTAGCTCCCAAGCTGACATCTCTACTGGAGTCTTCCCTGGCTCCACTCCTAAAGCAAGTACAGGAGCTGTCTACCAAGATTGCCTTCCTTTCCTCCTCCCTGGCTATCCCATCTTCTGTGTGCCTTGATTCATCTTTCTCTGAACCAAGGCAGGGGGAGATGCCTTATGAAGAAGTGGATGTGCCAGCTGCTGATATTATGTCTGCTCCAGCTCCAGCTCTTGGATGTGCTTTTGCACTGAATCTGCAGAGGCTGCTATCTATATTTGATACAGTCCATTTCAGCTATCTGCCTGCAACTCCTGCTGAAGATTTGTCTAAGGCCATTGTGCCTATAGCTACCTGTGATCCAAGCCATATTGATTCCTACATCAAATCCTGGAAGGCTGTGGATATCTCTGATGCTGATACTAAGGCCACTGTGCCTCTTTCAATTGCTACTAAGGCCACTGTGCCTCCTTCTGTTGAAATTACTGCTGCTGCTACTGCTGACATAGAAATGATTCCAGCAACTGATGCTGATGAAATTGCTGCTCTTGCTCCAGTGTCTGCTCCTGTTTCTGTCTACTCTGCTGTTGCTCTCTCTCCTCCTGCTCCTGAGGTTTCTGCAAAACTTAAAGCTCAAGAAGAGCTTATCAGAAGAATTGATGATCTGTATGATCAACATCAAATTTCTGAGAGTGACCAATACAGGACTGATTCTGATGATTCTGCTAGAACTATTGCCAAGAAGAGAAAATCCAGAAGTAAAGCAATGATGTCAGTCCCTCCTGCCAAAGCCAAAGACTCAAATGATATTCCATACTATATCCTGCATGACTGCCCCATCTCTGAGCCTTGGATGCAATATTCCAAAAATCAACTGAAAGCTATGAAGAAGAAGAGGAAGCTTGACAAATATGAAAAAGGATCTTCTCAATATCAGCCTCCTCCTCCTCCTCCTCCAGATTCTGGCTCAGGTTCAGCCCCTCAAGCTTCAGTCTCCAGACACAGTTCTTCCCAGCATTATCAAAGATCATATCAAAGGGGACAGCATCAAAAAGGATATCAACCCAGAAGGGGTAATTACAGAGGAAATCAAAGAGAACAAAGATCCTATCAAAGGGAAGGACAAGGTCTCCCTGACCCTTCTTCAGGTCCTTTTCCTTACAAGCTGAAAGACACTATTGTTTCCAGGACTCCTTCTACTGTTTCTGAAATCATCAACAGATATGAACCTCCTATTCCTTTTGAAGACCCTGAGAACAACCCTATATCCTGGACAGCCAGAATGAAAGAATTGGCTGCCCTTGATCAAATAAAAAAGGCCAGAGAACAAGGCAAGGATACTTCAAACATAACTACCTTATCAGAGCAGAGAAAGAAAGAACTGGAAAAATATGCATCAAGGAAATTTTTCAATCCAGAAGATTATATGAAGCTTCACCCAGAGGCTGTTGTTCCAAGGCCCAAATCTCAAACTTCTCTAGGTGCAGAGGATGACAGAAGGTCAAAGAAAGAAAGTCAGAATCCAAATAGAGAAATTTTATTTAAAAAGGGATCTGAAAGGAAGTGAACTGTGTAAGCTAAACATTTCATCCACCTTTGGACATCTGCTGATATTTATCTGTGATCTGCTTTACTGCTATATATCTTCTCTGCATTTTGTATTAGCTTATGTATTGTTGTATGCTTTTCATTTCCTATGATTATCTGTAAATAGTAATCCTAACCCAAATAGGGGGAGATTGTTGGAACACCCTATTACTAATTTGGGTAAGGATCACTATGCTTGTCTTAAGAATCCCAGTTGACCTAGTTGTATAGTTGAAAAGGTCAACATTAGAATGAGTCTAGGGCTTAGAACTTAGGTTTGAAGATGCCCCCAGGACCATTCCAAGATCCAGGTTGAAGAGCTTAGTCTAAGGCAATTTTCGTCGAGCTAAGGTCGACGAATCGTCGAACCCCGTTCGACGCTCTCTGAGCTCATCTTCAATAAAACGTCGAACTCCGGTCGACGATCGTCGAGCTCAGATCGACTATCTGCTTTCGTCTAGCTTCTGCTGAGTCGTCGAACTCCCCTCGACTATCTTCTAGCTCAGTTCGACGATCCCTCCCTAAAGTTATTTCTCAGATCTCTGAGCTCAGTTCGACGATCGTAGAGCTCAGATCGACGTTTTCTGTCTGCTTGTCCATTTAATCTCTGAGCTCAGTTCGACGATCGTAGAGCTCAAATCGACGTTTTCTTTGGAGAGATCGACGCTTTCAGGAATTCAAATGCTGCTGTTCTTTGGAATGTTTTTGAATATTATCAGCATTTATGTCAGAAGATCTCCCAGCCGTTTGTCTTTAATTCTGGAGCAAGTTTCAAGGAATTTTTCAGAGAATGTTTGCTGGACTTTCCTCTAGAAGACAAGACTATTTTTGGAAGACATTTATGACTCCCAACGGCTAATTTTGGACAAGGAATCGTCAGAAAATTTATTATTCCTTTCTTCTGTGTTATTAAGTTTTTAGAGAATACACAAGAAGAAGACACACAGAAGTGAACACACAGAATAGAATATACTGATAGCAGAAGAACAATAGAAGAACTGTGACTCAAAAATCTTCTTGCTGACTGAAAAGTGTTCACAATCTCATCACTCCAGACACCTCACCTTCAGCCTTCTTGCTGAAACCATCTTGTGCTGGAGATCAAAGTTTTGAAGACCTATCACCCTAGAGCAAAGCTTCTTTTCCTGAACCTTTCTACATCTCAGGGGGAGCTTTGACATCATCAATCGACTTGTGCTTCTCTCATTTGATTGAGAACAGAGAAGACACCCTTCACACTTATTTTTCTTTTCCTGTTGTAAAAGGGTTCTTGAACTCCCTTCAAAAGTTCTGTCTGGTTCTGAGAGCCTTGTCAAAACTCAGTGGTGGCAAGACACCTTATCAAAAAATCTAGTTTTGGTTTTTGGGCACCTTATCAAAAGCTCATTGGTGTCAGGACACCTGATCAACTCATCCTGAGTGGATTCCTACCAAGGGTGGTAGAAGAGTGGATGTACCCAGGTTTTTGAGGAACCACTATAATTCCTTGTGTCTTCTGGTTTGTTTGTGTGATTTGTTTGCTGTGTGCTGTGCTTTTTACTTCTTAGTTTTTAACTTCTTACTAGCACTCTACACTATATCATAAATTGAATTTTATATGTGCTGTTTATTTCAACTGTGAAAAATTATTTTAAAATACTCTATTCACCCCCCTCTAGAGTTGAGATAGATCTTAGCCTCACTTTCAAGGAGGACTTGAATTGCGGCCTGAGAGTGAGTTTTGTGCCTCCTTGCCATTTCCGACCGCCAGTTTAGGCTTCTCTACAACCTCCACAGTAACAGTAAGGGAATTTGAATTGGAACAGGTGAAACGTTTGCTCTCGACCTGGTGAAGGTTTTTGAACAAGGAATTGAGGAGAGGAGGTTTGTAACTCCTCAATTTCTCAAAAAACCATTAATGGTCATTAAACCTAGTTTTCGGTTTCACCCAAATTGATGGGCTGAGCCACCCCACTGGCCGACCATCTTCTGAAAACATCTCCCCTGCCTCCAAGGAGTTAAAGCCCCATAAAAAGGAGGGGTTATAGAGCCTCCATGGCCATGATGGTCATTAAGCTCTCACTTTCTCTCTCCTCTAAACTGGGTAACTCCTTTCTCTCTCTCTCCTAGTCACTTTTCTGAATTTGGTGGGCCAAAAATATGTCTCTCCACTTTGTTTGACTAATGTGTCACACCACTTGAGCTTAGCCCACTTGAATTGGGCAAAGTTAAGCTAAGTTCACCACTTTGACCCATGAGTTGAGTTTGGTCAATATGACCATTTGGGTTGACCCCAATGGGTACATGGTGACCCATTGGCCTCCCCTAAGGTCTAGAAGTACTTGGGTAGGGTTGGTTGGGCATCTTGGAGGTCACTTGACCCTTAATTAGGGCACTTTGACCTTTTTAGGGCAAATGTTTACTTGGGTCAACTTAGCCTCTTTGGTTGACTCCAATGGGTCCTAAGTGACCAATTGACCTCACTCTAGGGTTAAGAGGACATGAGTGGGATCCACTTGGCTAAGGGAAGGTCAATTGACCCTATGTAGGTCAGTTTGACCCATTTAGGGTTAGAGTTGACTTAGGTCAACTTAACCACTTTGATTGCCCTCCATGGGTCCTTAGTTACCCTATGGACTAGCCAAGGTGTTAAGGGTGTTGTGGTAGGGTTATGGGGTCAAGTGGAAGCCCTAATGTCAGACCTTAGGTCTGATGTTGATGATGTGCTATTGGCAGACCATGGTAGTTTTCCACCTTGGTCCTTGCCCCTTTATCTTAAGCTTCTGACAGTTTTGTCATGACGTAGTCATGACAAAACAAAGACCTAGGTGTCTAGGTTTTTTAGGGATGTTAAAAATCCCAATATATAAACATAAAAATTCGTCCTCGAAATTCTAGTTAGCCCTAAGGGGGTTCAAGTATGAAAGGTAAATTGTAACATCCAGAGAGGTTGTGAGTAATACCTGACTGAAAAGCTCCGGGAACCTTTGTTGCATCAAGTCCTGTGGCTCCCAGGTGTGCTCCTCTCTCAAGATTCCTCCATAGGACCTTGACCAATGGAACCTTCTTGCGGCGCAAGACTCGTATCCCCTTGTCATCAATCAAGTCCAATTCTAGGTGAACTTACCAATCAGATGCTACCATCGCATCCGTGGCCATAATCTGCTGCTCTAGGCGTAGTAGAGCCCTACTAAGAGAGGATACGTGGAACACGTCGTGTAGACTTGTGAGCTCCGGTGGCAGCTCCAGCCTGTATGCTAAGGGGCCAATCCGCTCCATAATCGTGTAAGGCCCCATATATCTTGGGCTGAGCTTCTTCTTACGACCTCGCACCTGTGAAACTCCATGCATTGGTCGGATATTTAAGAATACCCGGTCTGTAAGACCCCCTTTTTTTTTCTTTTTCAACCACCGGGGTCTTAGGCCCAGAACCGCCGCTTTGCGGTGACTCCTTCACGTCCTGAAGGGTCATCACCACAAGGCGCCGATTCTGCCGGCCAATTCGATCACAGAAAAGTAGCATAATTATTGAAGTAAGAACAATGCAGTCCACAATAATAAATCACATGTAAATAAGATAAAATCTCCACGAAGGGAGTGTCCACAAAAATCATCAGAGTACTATAAATACGGGCTTATGCCCGGTACAAAATGTCCTCACTACAAGTCTCTCATGCGGAAGCGAAAACAGAAACTACTCAAGGTCGAGACTCACGGTCCCGGCTGTGTGAACTCCGGAGCTAGACTGCCCCATCTCTAGGCGCACCGATCTCTGGGGCTGCTCCTCCATGCTGGGCTCCACGATCCCCTAAATGATGCGGTTTGAAAACCGTTAGTCATAAAGACTAAGCCCTATCATCCCCTACCCCTTCCCCCATAGCTCCTAGGTCCGAGCGGGGAGGAAAAAAGGAAGGACATGATGGTAGAGATAAATCAAGGAAACAGGTGACTGTGGACTTAATCTAGCAAGTTGTATCCAGTGAGCAGTTAATATGAATGTTATAATAGGTCTAGCAGTAAGAAAAGCAATAAATGAATTTAAACCTTCACTTATGCGAGAACACATAAGCAAAGGGATCATTTGCAAGGCTCCCATCGTATAGAGTGTCCTATACCACTTATACGTTGGGGTGTCGGTTATCAAACAGCAATGGTTGTTATATATTGAAATTAACCTTTGATTTATAAACTTGCCCACACAAGCTTATAGACCAAGGGGTCGTTTTGCAGGTCCTAATGTATAAGCGTCCCATACCACTTATACTTTAGGTGTCAGGGTTAAATGAATCGATTATACTATGACATGCTAGTGGGTATGATGAAACATGCAAGTGCAACTCACACACCCGACTCTGTGCACACAGACCTTTAGTTCCCCCTTTCGGAGCCATTACCTCCCAGGATACCTCCGTAGTGGCAGACGGAAGTGGTGGGTTGGGCCTCGCCCACCTCAAAACCAGTAAAACACCACTGGTCTGACCTATCGTACGCCTCAACGCTTGGTGCACTAAGCGGACGCCTGCGTACTCTTGCCGGCTGGCGCACCGGACTTCTGTTGGCGAAGTGCTAACCACCTCGCCGAGTCAACGATATCGGTGTCGGTGCAATCGAACTCCCCGATATCGAAAAACCCAGCACCTTAACTTAGACCTATCTTATGCACATGCAAGTTTATCGTAAACACACAAAACCGAGCCGAAGCTCCCCGGACCAAAACGTCCGTCTCCAAACCAACCGAGCCGAAGCTCCCCGGACCATCCCGTCCGTCTCTTAACCAACCGAGCCGATGCTCCCCGGACCCAAACGTCCGTTTCCAAATCACCCGAGCCGAAGCTCTCATCAATCTTCCTGTGCCAACAGTGTTTGTGAAAAGTGCAGCCCTAGTTACTAGTTACTCTTGTCGATTTGTTATTACAGTTTACGTTAGCCCAGGACTGCCCCCGGTATACCTCGTGAAGGGCTCTCAAGGGGCACTAGGAACCAAGACAGCGGCATTACGGCCCGAAGTTCCCTTTCGCAAGGCACTTATTGTTATTGGTTGATCTCCCTTAACCCGATTCCCTTCTCATATTTCGTTAGACTATCCTAGGGTGATTTTTAACCTTCCTCTCTTCGGGAAAAGCGATCTTTCGCCCAACCCGAGCACCTCTTAACTCTAGCTATCACCACTTCTCACCACTCTTTATATCTTCCTATTGTGATTTCCTCCACCATTGCCCACCCAGACATTATGATTAGCTCCAGTGCCTTCCTCAGATCATGTCCTATTGCATTTCACAAATCGCTATATGCAGACCGACCTAGGCTACATGTCGAACCGGTTATGCAATGATCCATTACTCAACCAAAAGCCCTAAATTATTTACTGGAGACTTACCATGATATAAATGACCTAAGTCCAGAAAATGGAAACTTTCCTAATTTATTTGGCATTTAATTGAATTCCTCGAAAATCCCAAGGGCTACCGGTTTGAACATGAACTACCCTAAGTTCTCATGCAAGATGTCCAGCAAATTTATGATAAATACTAGGTTATCTCAATAGGTTAAATCCTAAGTATCATAATTTTTCTATCATTAAAAGGGCATGAAAACTATTTTAGAAATAATCTCTAACTTTTGTTGTTTATGAATCAAGTACAAAAAATATTCTTCTAAAAATTATAAATAATTTATTCCATGCAGATAAAGGCCTAAAATTAGCACTGGCCAAGTTTCATAATTTTCCATCCAGTATTTTATCCATAATTAATTTTTAAACAATAAAACCCCTTTCTATTATCTGTGAACAAAGTACCAGATTTATACAACATAAAATTCCATAAAAATTCAGGGATCAATGTTCTACTGGTCAAGATCTAAATCCAGAATTTTAACTGATTATAATTAATTTAAAACCTCCAAATAATTGAAACAACAAATTGGGCAAATAATCCGTTAACACATGAAGTATAATATTTATTAATCATAAAATTCCAGGAAAATTACCATAAGTCTAAAACATCCTAAAACCCCCTCCTCCCGAGTTTCATAATTTTTGGATTAGATTTAGTACTTAAAATAACTAAATTACATTTCTATCCTAATTCAAACTCTCAACTTCCGAGGTACCCAATTACCTCCAATTCCTTCACTATTTCAACCAGAGGGTTTTCAGCATATCATGCCACTCTCCTCCAAATTTCAAGGGCATACAGGAGCTTTTGCTCCTATGTCCTTCACAAACCTCAAAACCCTTCATTTAAGATTTGAGTTTGGATCCTAGGGTAAACCAACCCTAAACCACTCCATTTTTCTCCACGCAGGTTATAACACCAGTCTAAGTCAGAGATCAGAAAATCAGCCTCTGTTTAGGCGATTTGACCTATCCAAATTCTCAGTGCACTTTTTATTAAAAGGTGTCTCACTAACGCCTAGTTAAGGGTAGAAGATTTCTCACCCAAAACTCCTCCAAATCAATTGGAATTTTACAGAGACCTAGGTTTTATAGCCAGGGACCACTCACCAAAATTTGGGAGGGTTTGGAGGTCATTTGCCCATCTAAATAAATTCCTCTAAGTTTATTAAATTAAAACAAAAACTTTAGGCAAAGTATCTCCAAAAATTCCCATTTTTGGCCTGCCTTTAGGTATAACCAAGATTAACCCCCTGCCCAAATTTCAGGTCATTTGGACAAGGAACGAAGAGTGGGCATCCGTTTTAATTTCTGCCCAACTCTAGGTATAGTCCCCACTAAATCGGGTGCTGCGGCCGAACCGCTTACCCAAACGAGTTGAAACCAATTTTAGATTTGTCTAGACTCGAAGGGCTACGACTTTCGTGTCTGGTCATTTTTCCTAAAACGGCCTCTAAGTGCCTCATTTTACAGCCCCAAAAATATGTTCAAATAATACATTTTCCCATTTTGTAATTTATAATAATCTGTATATTATAAAGTTTATCGTACTGTTCATCTTCTTCATGAAACCGAAAACAGATACGGAAAACCAATTTTCCTGTAACACTTCCGTGATCCATCGCCGGCAGTCCGGTCACTTCCCTGGCCAGCCACCACCACCACCACCTCCGTTGAGGCGATGGCTAGCGGTCGGCGGTGGTTTGGCCGCCGGAGGTGGCGGTTTCCGGCGAACTCAAAAATACCATTTTCATGGTTTTCCCATGAAAATGAGAGACGGGTCTGGCTCCGTTGAGCGCGAACTTCCTTTCTAAGAATCCTAAGATCTACCCATGAAAGAGAAGGAGCAGAGGAGGACCTTGTTCGCGGTTTGAAGGCGAGAAGAACGACGGGGTGCCATGGCGCGGTGGTGGCGTTGCTGAACTTCTCCTACAGCAAGAACAAGGATCTGATCCGATTACTTGTGCGTGTAACCTTCTCCTCTTGCCTCAAGTGGGCTTTTATAAGTCAGAAAGTGGGAAGATGAATGGGTAAAGCCTTAATGGCCATGAAGGTTCTCCCCTTAACGTTTCGGTTATAGTGAAGGGATAAGAAACGGTGGAAACTGAACAGGTGTGTCCAGCTGGCGGCTTCCTATTGGACCATGTCTTCCTCATTTATTATATAATTACAGAAGGAAAACGGCCTGAAATTACTCCTGGTGTAACTTCCCACGCCAGCATTTATTACCACGCGTGTTAGAATAATTTCGGGCCTGAACCGTCGTTTCGGCCAATGTCACGGGTGTGACACATAGGTCACGGGCATGACAGGCCCGGATAGCCAATTCTGGGTTCGACGATCGTCGAACTGAGATCGACGATCGTCGAAGGATGGTCACGGGCGTGACACTTGGGTCACGGGCGTGACAGGCCCGAACGGCAGATTTTGTGGTCGACGATCGTCGAATTGAGATCGACGATCGTCGAAGGCTGGTCACGCCCTAGGTCACGGGCGTGACACTCATGTCACGGGCGTGACATGCCCGGGCCGCAAGGTCGACGATCGTCTCACGGCGATCGCCGATCGTCGATGGGGTCACGCCCTTAGTCACGGGCGTGACACCTTGGTCACGGGCGTGACATGCCCAGACAGCACGTTCGACGATCGTCTCATGGAGATCGACGATCGTCGAAGTAGTCACGCCCAAGTCACGGGCGTGACGGGTCGGTCACGGGCGTGACCAACCCGTGACCCGAAAATATTGATCGCTTTATTTCAAATTTTGGGCTTCCTAAGGTTTTGTCACAACTAACCGACTCCTAGGGGTCTAGCCGGAAATGGGATGTTACAAATCCCAATAAACAAAACAAAAATTTCGTCCCCGAAATTAAGGTTGAGCCTACGGGGATTTCTATCGGAATAAATTAAACTTGTAACATCCCATACGATCTTTCTATTGGGTTCAGGCGACTGTTCGTTTGATAACGAAGACAATCTCCCCAATAAACAAAAGATTAGCCCCTACCTTTCTGATTAAGTGCGCATGCCTAGGTCCTGGATTTTCCTTATCTAGTCTTAACATTCCAAAACAAGAAGGCAGTCTATAGTATACCGAGAGGTGGTGAGATGTACCTGACTGAACAACTCCGGGTATCTTTGCCTCATCAGATCCTGCGGTTCCCAGGTGTGCTCCTCCTGACCGTGGTTTCTCCACAGAACCTTGACTAAGGGGATCTTCTTGCGGCGCAAGATCCGCACTCCTTTGTCGTCGATCCGAACCGGCTCCAAGTGAACAGATCGGTCTGAAGCTACCGGCCCTTCGGTGGTCAAAATCCGCTGCTCCGGGCGTAGTAGAGCCCTTCTCAGCGAAGAGATGTGGAAGACGTCGTGTAGAGCTGCCAGCTCTGGTGGCAACTCTAGCCTGTAGGCTAGGGGTCCGATCCGCTCCAGGATCCGGTAAGGGCCCATATACCTAGGGCTGAGTTTCTTCCTCCGACCGCGCACCCGTGAGACTCCGTGCATGGGCCGGATCTTCAAGAACACTCGATCCCCTACCCGAAACTCCACCTGACGATGCCGGGCGTCATAGTATTTAGCCTGTCTGCTCTGCGCCTCCAACATCCTATCTCTGATCAGTCTCACCTGAGCCTCGGTGTCTTCAACGAAATCCGATCCCAGCAGCTTCGGATCCTCGTCCTGAACCCAAGAAAGCGGGGTCCTACATTTTCGTCCATACAAGGCTTCATAAGGCGCTATCCTGATGCTGGACTGGTAGCTATTATTGTAGGAGAACTCGACCAACGGTAACATCTTCTCCCACGGCTCCCCTCGGTCCAGTATACACAGTCGTAGTAGATCCTCCAACGTCCTGTTGGTGCGCTCTGTCTGCCCGTTCGTCTGAGGGTGGAAGGCCGTGCTAAAAGTCAAACGGGTGCCCAGGTATGCCTGCACTGACCGCCACTCCCTGGATGTAAACCGTCCATCGCGGTCCGACACTATCGTTCGGGGCACGCCATGATATCGGACATACTGCTCCACAAACTTCCGTACCAGCACTCCCACCGGATCGTCCTTCCTGATCGGTATAAAGCGGGCCACCTTTGTCAGCCGATCGACAGTCACCCAAATCGAGTCATTCCCTGTCCGAGACCGGGGAAGACCATGTATAAAATCCATCGCTATATCGTCAAACTTCCACTCCGGCACCGGGAGTGGCTGTAACAATCCTGCGGGGTTCCTGCACTCCGCCTTCACCAACTGACACGCCTCGCAATGGGTCACGAAGTACGTAATGTCCTTCTTCATGCCCAGCCAAAACATCGTCCTCTTCAAATCAGCGGTCATCTTTGTGATCCCCGGGTGTACCGAGTACCGGCTGCAATGCGCCTCCATCATAATATCCTCTCGGATCTGGCCTCCTGCGGGTATATATACTCTGCCTCTGAAGTGGAGCAAACCATCTCTCAGGGAATAATCTCCTGTCGAACCTTCCTCCAAAGCTCGGAACATCGGCTCCGCCCACGCATCTGTCCTCTGTCCGTCCCGAATGCGATCCCGAATATCGTCTATGGCCACCATCGATGCCAGATACTCCCTATACAGAACTGGGTCATCCTCGGACACTAGGGATATCTGCATATCTCTGAATGACTGGACTAGCTCCATGGACATAACCTGGGGCCCAGCTTCGGAAGTGGCAGCTCTCCGGCTCAACGCGTCGGCCACCACGTTTGCCTTCCCTGGATGGTAGTGCATCTCATACTGATAATCTGCTAAGAACTCCACCCAACGCCTCTGCCTGATATTCAGCTCCTTCTGCGTGTCCACGTATTTCAAGTTCTTGTGATCGGAGAAGATATCGCAGTGGACTCCATAAAGATAATGGCGCCAGACCTTCAGAGCAAAAACGATCGCTCCCATCTCGAGGTCGTGCACCGGGTAGTTCCTCTCATGGGTCTTCAGCTGGAGGGAGGCATATTCTATGACATGTCCGTTCTGCATCAGCACCGCTCCCATCCCTTGGTATGATGCGTCGATATACACCTGGAATCCTTCCTTTCCGGATGGAAGGGCCAGAATAGGGGCTGAGATGAGTCGGTCCTTCAGCTCCTGGAAAGCCGCCTGGCACTGCGGGGTCCAAACAAAAGGTGCCTCCTTCTTCGTCAAAGATGTGAGGGGGAGGGCAATCCGAGAGAACCCCTCCACGAACTTCCGGTAGTAACCGGCAAGTCCCAAGAAACTGCGTACATCAGTGGCTGTTCTCAGCTGCGGCCAATCGCGAACTGCCCGAATCTTTGTTGGATCTACTGCTAACCCGGCTCCGCTGATGATGTGGCCTAGGAAGGCCACCTCCTTCAACCAGAACTGACACTTGCTGAATTTTGCATAAAGGCGATGCTCCCGCAACCTTTCCAAGGTCAGTGCCAGATGCCGAGTGTGCTCCTCCTCCGTCCTAGAGTAGATCAGGATGTCGTCTATGAATACTATGACGAACACATCCAAGTAGGCCTCGAAAACCCGGTTCATGAGACTCATGAACGCCGACGGAGCATTCGTGAGCCCAAAGGGCATCACGGTGAACTCATACAGGCCATATCTGCTACTAAAGGCCGTCTTTGGGATATCCTCCTCCTGGATCCGCAGCTGGTAGTATCCTGATCTCAAGTCCAGCTTCGAGAAATAATGGGCCCCCTCCAGCTGGTCGAATAATTCGTCTATCCGTGGGAGCGGATAGGTATTCCGGACGGTCAGCCTATTTAGTGCTCGATAATCGATGCACAGGCGGAGTGTCCCATCCTTCTTCTTCACAAATAGGACCGGTGCTCCCCATGGCGAGGAACTCGGTCTAACAAAACCTGCCTCAACTAATTCCTGCAACTGAGTCCGAAACTCTGCCAACTCCTTTGGGGCCATCCGATAAGGGGCCCTAGACGCCGGCTTGGCTCCCGGCACAAGCTGTATCTGAAAATCCTGCTCTCGGTGTGGAGGTTGTCCTGGCAGTTTCTCTGGAATGATGTCAGCGAAATCTCGCACCACTGGGATGTCTGTCACCGACTCCTTAACCTCCGCCATCTTAAAAAGAATCTGATAGACCTCCTCTCCCTGCAGATGGGCCTTAACGGCCTGTACCGAAGATAAGAGTATACGAGAGACAGGTCTTATACCTTCGATGGTAATGAAAGAGTCCCCGTGTCTCACGGTGATCCTCTTTGCCTGGCAGTCAATCTGGGCATAGTTCCAGTGCAGCCATACCATGCCCAGGATCAGGTCGTAGTCCATCAGCTTCAAAATCGTCGCTGGAGCCTCGAATGCCTTTCCACCAATTTCCGCCTCCATATTACAGTGATCCGTGGTAAGGAGCTCAGATCCATCCGGTAGTCGCACCCTCATCCTCGAGCCTATGAACCGCTCCACGCCTTCTAGTCCTTCTACGAACGTCTCCGACACAAAGGAGTGAGTAGCTCCAGTATCAAAAAGCGTGCGGGCAGGCTTGCCGCTGATGAAGACTATACCTGGGGTGATTAAATATCTTAGGGTTCTATAAAGAATTTTCTTTCCTTGTTAATCTATCAAGTGCGGTTCTGAGTTTTAACAACTTAAAGGAAAATTCTATGAAAATAAAGAAGCATTGCAGCGTACCTGCTATGACCTGCTCCGGATTTCGAGGCTGCGCAAGGTCCAAAGCATATACCTGCTCTCTTCCTTGTCTACGATCTTCCCCCTGGTATCCTCGACCGCGGCCGCGTCCTCGGCCTCCGTAATGCTGAGCTGGTGGGCCGCCCTGATGTGCTGGAGGTGGTGCCCCCCTCATGGGGCAGTTCCTCCGAATGTGCCCAATCTGATGACAAAGAAAACACTCTGGTGGGGGATACGCCATTCCCCGGGTCTCGGCATCTCCTGCATCCGAAGAGGGGGAGGGGCTAATACCACCTGTTCCCTCGGCTCCTGCCTCACGTCCTGACGAGGCTGGTCCTCTGTCCTCCTCCCCTCTGGTACAGCACCTGGCCGCTGGTCATTTCTGCCTCTCCGTCCCTGATCCTCTGCTGGCCGTTTCCGGCCCCGGGTGGTGTGCCAATCTGCCTCAATCCTTTTGGCCATCTCCAAAATCCGGGAGATGGGCCCGTCAGATACAAACAACAGAGCCTCCCTCAAGTCCTCCCGCAGGCCCTTATAGAACCTCCTGATATACCCTGCCTCGTCCAGCTGGTAGGAATCTGCGTATCGAGCCAGATGGTCGAACTCTCGATGGTACTCCACCACGGTCCGGGTGCCCTGCTTCAGCTGTAAGAACCGCTCCTCCAAATCATCCCTGGCCGACTGCGGAACGAAATGCTCCAGCAGAGCGGCCCTGAACTCCTCCCAAGTAACCTCTACAACCTCCCTATCAGCAAATGTCGTGTCCAACAGCGTCTTCCACCACCTCTTTGCATGGGACTCCAGGCAGGAGACAACCAGAGCCACCCTCTCCTCCCAGGGACACCGTATCCCGGTCAGCATCTCGTACATGATATCTAGCCATTCTTCCGTCCGAACCGCCGACTCTGTCCCCAAGTAGGACGGGGGAGCCAGTCCTCGGAAGATGCTTAGCCAGTTGGCCCCCGGATTTGGCTGCGGGGCCGGAATCTACTGGGCCCTGAAGGCCTCCAGGATGGCAGTCAGGGTTTGTCCCATGTCTGACTAAAGGAAAGGAGTGGGGGCCGGTGGGGGTGGTGCAACATCCTGAGCCTGTTGAGCTCCACCTTGTGGCGTAGTCCATGTTGGAGGCTGCGTAACAAAAACACGCGCTGAGAAAACGTTCAAATATTACATAAAGGTGGACAATTTATATGTGATCCCCATATGGGCACACCACTGCTTCCGCTGCTTAGTTTGTCCCCAAACTAAACTCGAGCGGGGGTGACCCAGGGTTTGTGGACTGCTACTTCCTTCTGATCGATGTTTCCTCTGATACCACTTGTAAGACCCCCCTTTTTTTTTTCTTTTTCAACCACCGGGGTCTTAGGCCCAAAACCGCCGCTTTACGATGACTCCTTCACGTCCTGAATGGTCATCACCACAAGGCGCTGATTCTGCCGGCCAATTCGATCACAGAAAAGTAGCATAATTATTGAAGTAAGAACAATGCAGTCCACAATAATAAATCACATGTAAATAAGATAAAATCTCCACGAAGGGAGTGTCCACAGAAATCATCAGAGTACTATAAATACGGGCTTATGCCCGGTACAAAATGTCCTCACTACAAGTCTCTCATGCGGAAGCGAAAACAGAAACTACTCAAGGTCGAGACTCACGGCCCCGGCTGTGTGAACTCCGGAGCTAGACTGCCCCATCTCTAGGCGCACCGATCTCTGGGGCTGCTCCTCCATGCTGGGCTCCACGATCCCCTAAATGATGCGGTTCGAAAACCGTTAGTCATAAAGACTAAGCCCTATCATCCCCTACCCCTTCCCCCATGGCTCCTAGGTTCCGAGCGGGGAGGAAGAAAGGGAAGGACATGATGGTAGAGATAAATCAAGGAAACAGGTGACTGTGGACTTAATCTAGCAAGTTGTATCCAGTGAGCAGTTAATATGAATGTTATAATAGGTCTAGCAGTAAGAAAAGCAATAAATGAATTTAAACCTTCACTTATGCGAGAACACATAAGCAAAGGGATCTTTTGCAAGGCTCCCATCGTATAGAGTGTCCCATACCACTTATACGTTGGGGTGTCGGTTATCAAACAGCAATGGTTGTTATATATTGAAATTAACCTTTGATTTATAAACTTGCCCACACAAGCTTATAGACCAAGGGGTCGTTTTGCAGGTCCTAATGTATAAGCGTCCCATACCACTTATACTTTAGGTGTCAGGGTTAAATGAATCGATTATACTATGACATGCTAGTGGGTATGATGAAACATGCAAGTGCAACTCACACACCCGACTCTGTGCACACAGACCTTTAGTTCCCCCTTTCGGAGCCGTTACCTCCCAGGATACCTCCGTAGTGGCAGACGGAAGCGGTGGGTTGGGCCTCGCCCACCTCAAAACCAGTAAAAGCACCACTGGTCTGACCTATCGTACGCCTCAACGCTTGGTGCACTAAGCGGACGCCTACGTACTCTTGTCGGCTGGCGCACCGGACTTCTGTTGGCGAAGTGCTAACCACCTCGCCGAGTCAACGATATCGGTGTCGGTGCAATCGAACTCCCCGATATCGAAAAACCCACCACCTTAACTTAGTCCTATCTTATGCACATGCAAGTTTATCGTAAACACACAAAACCGAGCCGAAGCTCCCCGGACCAAAACGTCCGTCTCCAAACCAACCGAGCCGAAGCTCCCCGGACCATCCCGTCCGTCTCTTAACCAACCGAGCCGATGCTCCCCGGACCCAAACGTCCATTTCCAAATCACCCGAGCCGAAGCTCTCATCAATCTTCCTGTGCCAACAGTGTTTGTGAAAAGTGCAGCCCTAGTTACCTAGTTACTCTTGTCGATTTGTTATTACAGTTTACGTTAGCCCAGGACTGCCCCCGGTATACCCCGTGAAGGGATCTCAAGGGGCACTAGGAACCAAGACGGCGGCATTACGACCCGAAGTTCCCTTTCGCAAGGCACTTATTGTTATTGGTTGATCTCCCTTAACCCGATTCCCTTCTCATATTTCGTTAGACTATCCTAGGGTGATTTTTAACCTTCCTCTCTTCGGGAAAAGCGATCTTTCGCCCAACCCGAGCACCTCTTAACTCTAGCTATCACCACTTCTCACCACTCTTTATATCTTCCTATTGTGATTTCCTCCACCATTGCCCACCCAAACATTATGATTAGCTCCAGTGCCTTCCTCAGATCATGTCCTATTGCATTTCACAAATCGCTATATGCAGACCGACCTAGGCTACATGTCGAACCGGTTATGCAATGATCCATTACTCAACCAAAAGCCCTAAATTATTTACTGGAGACTTACCATGATATAAATGACCTAAGTCCAGAAAATGGAAACTTTCCTAATTTATTTGGCATTTAATTGAATTCCTCGAAAATCCCAAGGGCTACCGGTTTGAACATGAACTACCCTAAGTTCTCATGCAAGATGTCCAGCAAATTTATGATAAATACTAGGTTATCTCAATAGGTTAAATCCTAAGTATCATAATTTTTCTATCATTAAAAGGGCATGAAAACTATTTTAGAAATAATCTCTAACTTTTGTTGTTTATGAATCAAGTACAGAAAATATTCTTCCAAAAATTATAAATAATTTATTCCATGCAGATAAAGGCCTAAAATTAGCACTGGCCAAGTTTCATAATTTTCTAGCCAGTATTTTATCCATAATTAATTTTTAAACAATAAAACCCCTTTCTATTATCTGTGAACAAAGTACCAGATTTATACAACATAAAATTCCATAAAAATTCAGGGATCAATGTTCTACTGTCAAGATCTAAATCCAGAATTTTAACTGATTATAATTAATTTAAAACCTCCAAATATTTGAAACAACAAATCGGGCAAATAATCCGTTAACACATGAAGTATAATATTTATTAATCATAAAATTCCAGGAAAATTACCATAAGTCTAAAACATCCTAAAACCCCCTCCTCCCGAGTTTCATAATTTTTGGATTAGATTTAGAGCTTAAAATAACTAAATTACATTTCTATCCTAATTCAAACTCTCAACTTCCGAGGTACCCAATTACCTCCAATTCCTTCACTATTTCAACCAGAGGGTTTTCAGCATATCATGCCACTCTCCTCCAAATTTCAAGGGCATACAGGAGCTTTTGCTCCTATGTCCTTCACAAACCTCAAAACCCTTCATTTAAGATTTGAGTTTGGATCCTAGGGTAAACCAACCCTAAACCACTCCATTTTTCTCCACGCAGGTTATAACACCAGTCTAAGTCAGAGATCAGAAAATCAGCCTCTGTTGAGGCGATTTGACCTTTCCAAATTCTCAGTGCACTTTTTATTAAAAGGTGTCTCACAACGCCTAGTTAAGGGTAGAAGATTTCTCCCCCAAAACTCCTCCAAATCAATTGGAATTTTACACAGACCTAGGTTTTATAGCCAGGGACCACTCACCAAAATTTGGGAGGGTTTGGAGGTCATTTGACCATCTAAATAAATTCCTCTAAGTTTATTAAATTAAAACAAAAACTTTAGGCAAAGTATCTCCAAAAATTCCCATTTTTGGTCTGCCTTTAGGTATAACCAAGATTAACCCCCTGCCCAAATTTCAGGTCATTTGGACAAGGAACGAAGAGTGGGCATCCGTTTTAATTTCTGCCCAACTCTAGGTACAGCCCCCACTAAATCGGGTGCTGCGGCCGAACCGCTTACCCAAACGAGTTGAAACCAATTTTAGATTTGTCTAGACTCGAAGGGCTACGACTTTTGTGTCTGGTCATTTTTCCTAAAACGGCCTCTAAGTGCCTCATTTTACAGCCCCAAAAATATGTTCAAATAATACATTTTCCCATTTTGTAATTTATAATAATCTGTATATTATAAAGTTTATCGTACTGTTCATCTTCTTCATGAAACCGAAAACAGATACGGAAAACCAATTTTCCTGTAACACTTCCGTGATCCATTGCCGGCAGTCCGGTCACTTCCCTGGCCAGCCACCACCACCACCACCTCCGTTGAGGCGATGGCTAGCGGTCGGCGGTGGTTTGGCCGCCGGAGGTGGCGGTTTCCGGCGAACTCAAAAATACCATTTTCATGGTTTTCCCATGAAAACGAGAGACGGGTCCGGCTCCGTTGAGCGCGAACTTCCTTTCTAAGAATCCTAAGATCTACCCATGAAAGAGAAGGAGCAGAGGAGGACCTTGTTCGCGGTTTGAAGGCGAGAAGAACGACGGGGTGCCATGGCGCGGTGGTGGCATTGCTGAACTTCTCCTACAGCAAGAACAAGGATCTGATCCGATTACTTGAGCGTGTAACCTTCTCCTCTTGCCTCAAGTGGGCTTTTATAAGTCAGAAAGTGGGAAGATGAATGGGTAAAGCCTTAATGGACATGAAGGTTCTCCCCTTAACGTTTCGGTTACAGTGAAGGGATAAGAAACGGTGGAAACTGAACAGGTGTGTCCAGCTGGCGGCTTCCTATTGGACCATATATTCCTCATTTATTATATAATTACAGAAGGAAAATGGCCTGAAATTACTCCTGGTGTAACTTCCCACGCTAGCATTTATTACCACGCGTGTTAGAATAATTTCGGGCCTGAACCGTCATTTCGGCCAATGTCACGGGCGTGACACATAGGTCACGGGCGTGACAGGCCCGGATAGCCAATTCTGGGTTCGACGATCGTCGAACTGAGATCGACGATCGTCGAAGGATGGTCACGGGCGTGACACTTGGGTCACGGGCGTGACAGTCCCGAACGGCAGATTTTGTGGTCGACGATCGTCGAATTGAGATCGACGATCGTCGAAGGCTGGTCACGCCCTAGGTCACGGGCGTGACACTCATGTCACGGGCGTGACATGCCCGGGCCGCAAGGTCGACGATCGTCTCACGGCGATCGCCGATCGTCGATGGGGTCACGCCCTTAGTCACGGGCGTGACACCTTGGTCACGGGCGTGACACCTTGGTCACGGGCGTGACATGCCCAGACAGCACGTTCGACGATCGTCTCGTGGAGATCGACGATCGTCGAAGTAGTCACGCCCAAGTCACGGGCGTGACGGGTCGGTCACGGTCGTGACGGGTCGCTCACGGGCATGACCAACCCGTGACCCGAAAATATTGATCGCTTTATTTCAAATTTTGGGCTTCCTAGGGTTTTGTCACAACTAACCGACTCCTAGGGGTCTAGCCGGAAATGGGATGTTACACGGTCCCCCACCAAAAAATCCACCTGACTATGTCGAGCATCATAATACTTAGCCTGTCTGTTCTGTGCCTCTAACATCTTGTCCCGTATCAGCCTCACTTGAGCCTCGGTGTCCTCCACAAACACCGAGCCCAAAACCTTCGGATACTCGTCCTGTACCCATGACAGCGGAGTCCTACACCTTTGTCTGTATAGGGACTCATAAGGATTCATCCCTATGTTGTACTGGTAGCTGTTATTATATGAGAACTCGATCAGTGGCAACAGCTTCTCCCAAGGCTCTCCACAGTGCAGAATGCATAGTCGCAGTAGATCTTCCAAAGTCCGAATGGTGCGTTCCATCTGCCCATCAGTCTGGGGATGAAAAGATGTACTAAAGGTCAGCCGAGTGCCCATGTAAGTCTGCACATATATCCACTCTATGGACGTAAACCGTCAATCGCGATCTGATACAATCGTCTTGGGTACGCCATGATAACGGACGAACTGCTCCACGAATTTCCAAACTAGCACACCAACCAATTCATCCTTCCTAATAGGGATAAATCTAGCTACCTTTATCAGCCGATCGACGATTACCCAGATCGAATTGTTTCCCGTCTGCGATCGGGGAAGACCATGTATGAAGTCCATCGCGATATCCTCGAACTTCCACTCCGGCACTGGGAGTGGCTGCAACAATCCTGCGGGGTTTTTGCACTCTGCTTTCACCAGCTGGCATGTCGTGCATTTGGTCACGAAGTAGGTGATATCCTTCATCATGCCTGGCCAGTACATGGTCTTCTTCAGATCCGCAGTCATCTTGGTAACTCCCGGGTGTACATAATACCGACAGTAGTGGGCCTCCGTCTTGATAACCTCCCGGACCTGGCCTCCCTCGTGTATATAAACATGTCCTCTAAAGCATACCAAGTCCTCTCTCAATGTGTAATCCCCAGTTGTACATGCCTCCAAGGCCCGGAATATCGACTCCAACCTGGCATCCTGCCTCTACCCATCTCAAACTCAGTATCGAATGTCATCAGTAGCGCTCATCGTGGCTAGATACTTCACATAAAGCTCGGGGTAATCAGACGATACCAGCGTGATGTGAATATCCTCTAATCTCTATACCAGCTCCATAGACATAATCTGGGGCTCTGCTGTGTGGTGGAGACTCTATGACTCAACGCAACGGCTACCACATTCGGCTTCCCTAGGTGCTAATGCATATCGCACTGATAATCTGCTAGAAATTCCACCCATCGTCTCTGCCTGATGTTCAGCTCTTTCTACGTGTCCACATACATTAAATTTTTATGATCAGAGTATATGTCGCAGTGGACACCATACAGATAATGTCGCCAGACTTTCAGAGCAAAAACACGACCGCTCCCATCTCTAGGTCATGAATAGGGTAGTTCTGCTCATGCTTCTTCAGCTGGCGAGAAGCATAAGCAATCACGTGGCCCTTTTGCATCAGCACTGCTCCCATGCCCTGGTTGTAAGCGTTGGTGTAGACCTGGAATCCTTCTTTCCCCGAAGGAAGGGCAAGTATAGGAGCTGAGGTGAGTCGATCCTTCAACTCCTGAAAAGCCACCTCGCACTGTGGGGTCAAGACAAAGTGCACATCCTTCCTCGTCAGGGATGTGAGTGGGAAGCAAATTCGAGAGAATCCCTCAACGAACATCCGGTAATACCCGGCAAGACCTAGAAAACTCCACACATCTGTGGCCGCCTTCATTTGCCAACCCAGCTCCACTGATGATATGGCCTAGGAAAGCACCCTCCTTCAACCAGAACTAGCGTTTGTTGAACTTTCTATAAAGATGGTGCTCCCGCAGTCTCTCTAGAGTCAGCGTCAGATGTCATGTGTGCTCCTCCTCCGTCCTTGAGTAGATGAGGATGTCATCAATAAACACAATGACGAACACATCCAGATATGCCTCGAACACCCGGTTCATGAGGCTCGTTAACGCCGACGGTGAATTCGTGAGCCCGAAGGGCATCACGGTAAACTCGAACAACCCATATCTTCTTTTAAAAGCAGTCTTCAGAATATCCTCCTCTTGGATCCGTAGCTGGTAGTAGCCCGACCTCAAATCCAGTTTTGAAAATAAATGCACCCCCTCCAGCTGATGAAATAGCTCATCTATCCTTGGAAATGGATAGGTATTCCGGACTGTCAGTCGATTCAGTGCTCGGTAGTCGATGCACAATCTAAGTGTCCTGTCCTTCTTCTTGACGAATAATACTGGGGCTCCCCATGGTGAAGATCTCGGCCGGACAAATCCGGCTTCTACTAGCTCCTGCAGTTGGCTTTGAAATTCTGTCACTACTTTAGGGCCATATATCAAGGGGCTCTAGATGCATGTTTAGCCCCTGGCACCAGTTGTATTCAGAAATCCTGCTCCAAGTGCAGGGATAGCCCTGGCAGCTTCTTTGGGAATATGTCAGCAAAATCCCGCACCACCAGGATATCAGAGATGGAATCCTTGGCCTCTGCCATTTCAAACAACACTTCATAGAATTCCTCCCCCTAAAAGTGGGCCTTGACAGCCTGCACAGATGATAGAAAAAGAGGGGGAATAGGTCTAATACATTCGATGATGATGTGGGAATCCCCATGCCTCACGGTGATCCCCTTTGACAGGCAGTCAATTTGGGCATGGTTCCAATGCAACCATATCATGCCCTGGATAAAATCAAAGACTGGCATCCTTGGGATCGTTGTTGGTGCTTCGGATGCCTTTCCGTCGATCTCTGCCTCCATATTGTAGTGCGCGGAGGTGAATAGCTCAGATCCGTCTATTTATTGTATCCTGATCATCAAGCCTATAAATCGCTCCACGCCTTCTAGCCATTCCACGAAGGCTTCTAACATGAACGAGTGTCGAGAACTCGTATCTAACAGTGTATAAGTGGGCTTGCCGCTGATGAATACTATGCCTGAGGTAGTTAATGACTTAGAAGTGTAGTTATGGTTTTCTTTCCTAGTTTATCAACTCTATATCCATAAATCTAATTACTTAGGAAAGAGAGCGCTTAAAATTAACTGGCGTTCCTAAGATCACTTGCTCCGGGTTCTGTGGTTTATCCAGATCCAGTACATACACTTACTCCATCTACTGCCTGCGGTCTCCGTCATGGTATCCACGTCCTCGACCTCCATAATACTGAGCAGG
This sequence comes from Platanthera zijinensis, assembly GCA_039513925.1. NCBI lineage: Eukaryota > Viridiplantae > Streptophyta > Magnoliopsida > Asparagales > Orchidaceae > Platanthera > Platanthera zijinensis. The sequence continues at coordinate 138,266,905 of CM077086.1, forward strand.
CGGGGCAGCCGGGGGTGCTGGTAGTGGTGCCCCCTTCATGGGGCAGTTTCCCCGGATATGCCCCACCTGATGACAGTTGAAGCACTCTTGTGGGGGATATGCCATACCACCGGGTCTCTGCATCATTCGCACCTAGAGAGGATGAGGGGCCATCACTACTGGTTCCCTCTTCTCCTGTCTCACCTCCTAACGAGGCTGGTCCTCTGCTCTTCCCCAATCTCTCCCATTAGTAATGCGGCCCGGTTGCTAATCATTTCTGGCTCCCCGGCCTTGATCCTCGGTTGGCCGCTTACGACGTCGGGTAGTGCGCCAATTTGCCTCGATCCTCTTTCCCATCTCCAATATCCGAGGAATAGGTCCGTCGGACAATAACAGCAGAGCCTCGCTTAGATCCTCTCGTAGGCCCTTATAGAACCTCTTTGTGTATCCAGTCTCATCCAACTGATAGGAATCCGCAAATCGGGCCAGATGATTTAACTCCCGGTGGTACTCCACCACTATCTGGTTGCCCTGTCTCAACTATAAAATTTTTTCTTCTAGCTCATCTTTGGCCGACTGCGGGACAAAAAGCTCCAATAGTGCGGCCCTGAAATCCTCCCAAGCAATCACTACAACCTCTATATTAACAAACGTCGTATCCAGTGATGTCTTCCACCATATTTTTGCGTAGGACTCCAAGAAAGAGACCACCAAAGGCACCCTATCCTCCAAAGGGCACCGTATCCCAGTCAGCATCTCATACATGATATCCAGCCACTCCTCCGTCTGAACGGCAAACTCTGTACCCATGTAAGATGGGGGTGAAAGTCATCGAAAGATACTCAACCAGTTGGCCCCCGAGTTTAGTTATGGAGCCAGAACCTGTTGGGTCCTGAAAGCCTCCAGAATAGCCGTCAGAGTCTGCCCCATCTCTGACTATAGGAACGAAGTGGGGACCGGGGGTGATGGTGCAACATTCAGAGTGTGCTGGACTCCGCCCTTTGGTGTAGGATGTGGTTGGGGCTGTGTAACAAAAGCCATTTGTAAGTAATCGTTCGACCCTAATTAAAAGTGGACAATTGACATGTGATCCCCCATATGGGCACACCACTGCTTCTGCTGATTAGTTTGTCCCCAAACTAAACTCGTGTAGGGGTGAACCAGGGGTTGTGGACAACTACTTTTCGCATCAAGGTTTCCTCTGATATCACTTGTAAGACCCCTTTTTTTTACAACACCGTGGTCTTAGGCCCAGAACCGCTGCTTTGCGGTTACACCTTCACGCTTGGAATGTAATCACTACAAAACTATGATCCTACTGGCAGATTCGATCGCAAGATAGTAGCCAAATAAAGAAGAAAGAAAGTCCATAACAATCACAAATAAGGTAAATATTCTCCATGAAGGGAGTATCCATAAATATAATAGGAGTACAGAAAACATGGGCTCATGCCCGGTACATCAATGTCCTCCCTACATATCACTCAGCGCGGAAGCAAAACTAATCATCAAATAACGATCGGGACTCACAGTACCAGCTAGTTGAACTCTGGTACTAGACTTCCCAATCTCCAAGCGTGCTAACCTCCGGGGCTGCTCCTCCATGCTGGTCTCCATGGTCCCCTAAAATGATGTGGTTCGAAAACCGTTAGTCTAAAAGACTAACTCCTATCATTCCCCGCCCCTTCCTCCATGGATCCTAGGCACCGAGCGGGGGGGGGGGGGGGGGAAGAAAGGTGAGGAAATGAAAGTGGAGAATTTTAAATGCAGGTGACGGTGAAACTAATCTAGCAGTTCAATAATGTATAAGACAGAATGAAAATAAGAAAGACTGAACAATAAAAAATAACCTTAACTTATATGATAACACATAAGCCAAGGGATCTTTTGCAAGGCTCTTATTTTATAAAAAGTCTCATACCATTTTTTACAATAGAGTGTCGGTTTTCTAGCAATTTATATATATTTACTGAATAAAACCTTAACTTATAAGCACGTTCGCCCGAACTTATAAACCAAGGGGTCGTTTTGCAGGGCCTATTGTATAAAGCGTCCAATACCACTATACAATAGGTATCAGGTTTATATGCAATGGTTATGTTATGACATGCAATTATGTCATGATGTGAACATGCAAGTGCAACTCACCCACTCGACTCTGTGTATACAGACTTTTAGTTCCCCCTTTCTGGAGTCGAACCTCCAAGGATACCTCCGTACTGGCAAACGAAAGCGGTGGGTTGGGCCTCGCCACCTCTAAACTTTTAATTGCACTACCAATCAGACCTATCGAACGCCTCAACACTGGTGCAATAAGCGGAGCTCCTGCGTACTCTTGCCGGCTGGCGCACCAGACTTAATTAGGCGAAGTCCAAAACCACACTTGCCGAGTAAACGTATTGGCGTCGGTGCATTGACCCTCCAATATCAAAGACCCTCCGCCTTATACTTTTTGCACATGCAATCTTATGTATCACCTACCGAGCCCAAGCACCCCGGACCATCCCGTCCGTCACAAATAACAACTGAGCCAAAGCTCGTCGAGCCAATCTGCCCATTACCAATCCACCAAGCCTACAACCCAAGTGACCCATCCTAACATCCCGAGACATTGAGGTTAGTGAAAGTGAACCGCCTATTTTTGCTAGTTAATCTTGCAATTCCGTTTTACCTACAGTTTAGGTTAGCCCAGGACTGCCCCCGGCATACCGCGTGATGGGCTCTCAAAGGGCACTAGGAACTACGATGGGCTGAAGCCCAAAGCTCCCTTTCGCAAGGCACTATTTATTATTAGTTAATACCCGATTCGTGATCCCTTAGAATTACTCTGGATCTAATCCTAATGTATTTTGACTCTTTCTCTCTCTCTACGGGGAAGACGATGTTTTATCGACCCCGAACACCTCTTAACACTAGTCAAACCTCCCACTCCTCATCACAACTTCCAATTATGAAATCATTTCACTTACCAGATCAACACACCAACATCCCAACTCTCTGGGTTCATTTGCACCATATCATGATTTCTGTAGTTTTACTAAACGCAGACCATCCTAAGCTATATGATGTATACAACGAGAGTACTCAAAATAATCATCCAAAATCCCTATAATAATTAGTGGGGGTCTATAATGACATGATTAGACTAAATCAAAAAGTTTACAATTTTCCTAATTTATTTGATAATTTATTTAATTTCCTATGAACTCTAAATACCCTGGTTTTGAACATGAAGTACCCATTTCAGTCATACATGGTGCATGAAAAAATTTAGATAAATACTAGACATCTATATTACTTTAAATTCAAGGTCTCCGATTTTTTTCCAATAAATAAAGAACTCTAAAGTTTATTTAAAAACATATTCCATTTTTATATGTTAATGATGTAAGTACAGAAATTGAACATCCAAAAATTGTGAATAAATTTCATCATGAAAGTATTGACCTAATAACACCACTGATCATGTTTCACAATTTTACAACAAATAATAAGCTTTGAATAAATTATTGAACAAGTTTCCATTTTTATGAGCTTGTGAAGTAGGTACTATAATTATGCATTTAAAAATTCTAATAAAATTCATACATGAGCATAATGGTCTAAAACTCCCTCTGCCCAATTTTCATGACTTTCAAATGGACAGTAAGTTCATAATATCTGAATAATAAAGTAGGGCTAACTCATGAATTACAAAGGAAGTACTAAGATTAATGTTCCAAAATTCCCAACTAAATTTCCAGAGGTTCATACTAACCCTATGACAACAATACCCATGTTTCATCACTGTTCAATGAGTTTTAATAACCTAATCTATCACTACAAAGTTTGTGCCCTAAACTAGAGTTAGGGTTTTGAGGGGTTCACCCATCTACAAATCCTCTAATATCTTTACCATAGGACTTTAGCTACCCTACTATCCTCCCTACCAAATTTCAAGTCCATACAAGGACATTTGACCACTTGCCCTTCTCAACCCCCCCCCCCCCCCAAGCCCAAACATAGGTTTGAACTTGGGTCCTAAGGCAATTCAATCCCAAACCACCTCATATCCAATATGAGGGTGTTATTTATCATGCCAAACCAGTGGCCAAAACCCCAACCTCTGTTGAGGTGAATTGACCACTCAAACCTCAAAGTGCACTTTTTACCTAAATACCCTTAATATGGCAAGGATAGGGTTTGCAAGAATTCAATCCAAATCATCTCCAAACGAGATGAAATTTTATCCAGAGTCTTATAATGACCCCAAGGACCACTCACCAAAATTTGGGAGAGTTTGGAGGTCATTTGGCCCTTAATTAATTTACCTAAGAGTAATTAAATAATTTCAAATACTATAAAAAAATTATCCCCAAAAATTCTTATTTTTCGTCAGAACCTAGGTATTGGTTAGGGTGACTCCCTGCCCAAATTTAAAGTCATTTGGACAAGATATGAAGTGGGAGCACTCATTTTAATCTCTGCCTTGCTCTAAGTATAGACCCCACCAAAATGGGTGCCCTGGTCAAATAGTTATCCAAATTGACTCAAATCAATTTTAAAATAAAGTAGACCCAGAGGGCTACAAATTATGTGTTGATCACCTTTTCTGATTTAACATCTAAGTATTTTTAAAATAATTTACAAGATAACTAAAAAAGTGTGACAGATTCAGTAAAATAAAGTAAACGTATCATATAGTTTAATATCTAAGGCGACACGAATTTTGACGCAAATCTGGCGGCATCCAGTCATATTTAAGCTCCAGCCAATGGCCAGGATTCACCTGATCTGGAGCTCATTCCATTCCTGTTTCCCGGCCATCCGGTAACCTCCCTGGCCAGCCACCGCCACCACCACCTTCGTCGAGGTGGTGATTATCGCCAGGCTGCGGCACAGCCGCCGGAGGGGAGGATTTCGACGATCTTGACAAGTTATTTTTCTTGGTAAAACCGGGAAAATGGCAGTTTTGATCCGAGTCAACTGAGCTCGATCTTCATTCTAAACGAATCCCAAGATCTACCCACAAGGAAAAGAGAGGAGGAGGAGTTGAATTGCAGCCTGAGAGCGAGTGTTGTGCCTCCTTGCCATTTTCGACCGTCGGTTTGGGCTTCTATGCAACCTCTATAGTAACAGTAATGGAATTTGAATTGGAATGGGGGAAACGTTTGCTCTCGACCTGGTGAAGGTTTTTGAAGAAGGAATTGAGGAGAGGAGGTTTGTAACTCCTCAATTTCTAAAAACACATTAATGGCCATTAAACCTAGTTTTCGGTTTCACCCAAATTGATGGGTTGAGCCACCCCACTGGTCGGCCCTCTTCTGAAAACTTTTCTCCTACCTCCAAGGAGTTAAAGCCACATCAAAAGGAGGGGTTATGGAGCCTCCATGGCCATGATGGCAATTAAGCTCTAACTTTCTCTCTCCTCCAAAGTGGGTAACTCCTTTCTCTCTCTCTCTCCTAGTCACTTTTCTAAATTTGGTGGGGCCAAAATGTGTCTCTCCACATCCTTAGACTAATGGGCCACACCACTTGAGCTTAGCCCACTTGAATTGGGCTATGTTAAGCTAAGTTGACCACTTTTACCCATGAGTTGACTTTGGTCAATATGACCATTTGGGTTGACCCCAATGGGTCCTTGGTGACCCATTGGCCTCCCATAAGGTCTTGAAGTACTTGGGTAGGGTTGGGTTGGCATCTTGGGGGTCACTTGACCCTTTGTTAGGGCACTTTGACCTTTTTAGGGATAAGATTGACTTGGGTCAACTTAGCCTCTTTGGTTTACTCCAATGGGTCCTAAGTGACCCATTAACCTCACTCTATGGTTAGGAGGACATGAGTGGGATCCACTTGGCTAAGGGAAGGTCAGTTTACCCTATGTAGGTCAGTTTGTCCCATTTAGGGTTAGAGTTGACTAAGGTCAACTTAACCACTTTGACTGCCCTCCATGGGTCCTTAGTGACCGTATGGACTAACCAGGGTGTTAAGGGTATTGTGGTAGGTTTATGGGGTAAAGTTGAAGCCCTAAAGTCAGACCTTAGGTCTGATGTTGAGGATGTTCTATAGGCAGACCAAGGTGGTTTTCCACCTTGGTCCTTGCCCACTTGATCTTGAGCTATTGATGATTTTTTCATGACCTAGTCATGACCAAACAAAGACCTAGGGGTCTAGTTGTTTGAGAGATGTTACAGTAAACCCCAAATTAGACTTACGCTGATTGGCGTTCTTTTCATAGCGCTCTTGAGCTATTCAAAGCTTCTCTCGAATAAGCTTTACAGAAACATCCATTTCTTCTAACTCTTCAGGACCCAACAACGTTCTCTCACCAACCTCGGCACAAAACAAGGGAGTCCTGCAATGCCTCCCATACAAAGACTCAAATGAGGCCATCTACAAACTTTCTTGATAACTGTTATTGTACGCAAATTCTATTAGTCTCAAACGCTCATCCCACGCTCCTCCGTGGTCCAAAATATAACATCTGATCATATCTTCCACGATCTGATTTACTCTCTTCGTTTGACCATTAGTCTGTGGATGATAAGCTATAGAATACGTCAAATCGGTACCCAAACCATCCTGTAGGCTTTTCTAAAAGTGAGACGTAAATCAGGAGTCTCGATCTGATACAATACTGACAGGAACTACATGTAACCTAATGACCTCATCCAAATATAATTCAACTATTTTTTTCATGGAGTAGTCGATTATGAATGGCAAAAAGTGAGCACACTTCGTCAATCTGTCCAATATAACTCAAATTGAATCGTGTCCTCGGGGAGATCTCGGTAATCCAATAATGAAATCCATCGAAATACTCTCCCACTTCCAACTTGGAATATCTAAGGGCGTTAACTTGCCTCCAAGCCTACCAAGATCAGGCTTAACTCATTTACAAGTAAAACTTCTTGATACATAATTAGTTATATCGCCTTTCATGCCATACAACCAAATGATCTACTTTAGATCCTTATATATTTTCATAGAACCAGGGTGGAAGGCAACACTAGAACCATGAGCTTCACTGCACAACTTAACTCGAATATCTTCAACATTGGGGATACAAAATCTACCGCGGTACTTTAAAGTACCTACATAATCTATCGAAAAGTCCGGCAACTCCCCTTTCTTAGTTCTATTTTAAAGGTGCAACCAATCAGGATCTTCCTTCTGATGCAATCTCGTGAGTTTAATCCATGAAGGCTCAACTACCTCCAAACTACTTGGCGAGTTACAACTCACAACAGAAATATTCATCATCAGAAATTCTTCAGCCAGGGAATCCACAGAAAGATTAAAGATTTTAGCTGTCTTTCTGCTTAAGGCATCAACTACTACGTTAGCTTGCACGGATGATACTGAATCTCAACATCATAGTCTGCAACATACTCTAATCATCTCCACTGGCGCAAATTCAACTCCCTTTGAGTGAACACATACATCAAACTTTTATGATTCGTGTAAATCTTACACAATGCGCCATATAATAGGTGTCTCCATAGCTTCAGGGCATAAATCATAACTGTGAACTCTTAATCGTGCGTAGGATAATTCCTTACATGTATCTTTAATTGACTCGACCCATACGTTATTACTTTGCCCTCTTGTATCAACACGCAACCAAGTACCACATGTAATGCATCCACGTAAACAGTGTAACACCCAAAAAGGAGTAGTGGTCATTGGAGGCTATCGTGCGACGATAATCTTATCACAGGCGGTATCTCAGTGAATTAAAAGACCAAGCGCTCAGGTTTTCGATAAAAATCTATCGCGCCGCGATAGCAAATGCCTTCAGCATAACCACTCAATGCTTTCGAGGAATCGTCGAGAGCGCTACCGCTAGACGATAAGCAATACCGCGGCCGCTAACCTCTCGACGAATGTCGAAAGGATTTCTCGAGAAACCAGTCTATTGTCAGGTGCTAATGTGTTATTGCTGGGCGATAGCTCTGGATAGCGGCGCCGGCTGGTCAAAGCCGTTATCGCCTGTGTTACTGCGCGGCGGTAGCTTTTGTATAAAGGATGGACTTCAGATTTTATTCTCATCTTCTCTTATACTTTTTCTTCTTTACTTCTAGAGAGGGAAAAGAAGGAACATCAAAGAACTCTTGTGGAAATCGATGCATGGTGTGCTTGTGATTTGAATCGTGAGTCGTCGCTAGATCCGCAGAGTGGAAGTTGTGATGATCAATTCCATCTGAATCAAAGATCACAGTCACGGCTCCGAAGAGAACTACAAGGGTAAAAATCTTCCTTCTTTGACAAGTTAAGTCCTTTTTTTGCCATATGCCTGGAATACCCAACCAAAAGGTGGAGAATCTAGGGAATTCCTTTGGGTTGATTCAAGAAATCCTCAGTAAGTCTTGCATATAGATCCAGAAATGTGTAGTACAAAATAGGCATGTTGTGTGGAGCCATCTAGACAGATTTGTCTGAATTGGTGTTGTTTATTTTGCTTGCTGGAGAAGTCTCCGAGTATAAACGAGTAATCAAAGGGGTCTGCGGGGTACTGGAGTTGAGTTCCAGGAAAATACTCTTGAAATCAAAAGTGTAAGATCAGTTGGATATCGTCGGGCGATAGTGAGTATCGCCAACGACGATAGCTATTGGTGAGCTATTTTTGTTGTGTGCTATGAAAAGACTAGTGTTTCTAGCACTATAGGATGTTGCAGGGTTTGGGTTGAGTTTGGGCACAGAAAGAGAACTTTTGTTGGTCCCGCCAAGCGATCGCGACGAATGTTGGCACTAACTCCCTTTTTGATTGTCAAGCCTGCCTCTCAGAGACTTTGAGGCTAATCTGTGAGCTGCGAGCTCTTAAAGGCCGTCGAGATGAACGGATAATGGTAAGCTGAACCACGTAAGTCTAGACATTGAATTGACGATTTGAGCAACGGGTAATCGCTGAACTGTCTCCACGTTATGGTTCTCTAACTCGAGTGCCTAAGTTAATGGCGTTTGTTAGGATCACATAATGAGAGTCTTGGGCTGTATGCCATCAAGACTAAAGTCTACGGCCGTGGGTCGTAGAGCATAAATGCTCAAACTTGCCGTTATGTCTGGGACCTATGAACATTGGTGGAACCTTGGTTTTCCGTTACATCGATAATATGCCCTGAGTGCATGGAGCGTCGGGCCTTGTGACCGACGATTGTGATATATTGAACTGTCCGTGAGTGCATGTTTTTGTGATATATCTGCTTGTTATAAATTGGTAAGCTGAATGTTGACCGTTGCCTTGTTTGCCACCCTCGCGGTGGATTGTCTCTGTGCAGGTGTTGGAGAACCGAGCGGGAAATAACAGGTTGAAGCCCTTGCTGCTTTGCTGGACCTCGAAGGCCGAGTGGAGAAGATTTACTATTTTAATATGTGGCCAGCCTGTGCACCGATGTTTGTTCCAACCTATGAAGTTTAACTGTAAGGTCGTAAGGCCATTCACTTTTGTGTATTCTATATACATTCCTGTGGTATATATAAATGCGATTGTTTATATATAGTGGACATTCATGATTGTTGAGTTCAGTATTAACCCCTTAAGCTTACACTAGAATGATCGGAGTTAGGATGTGTGTACTGGTTTTAATATTCATAAGTAACATTGCTGACTGTCTACAAAATATGGCATGGGGCCCCTGCCGGACCCTCTGTTATATTTCATGTGACGGACGGAGGTGTTACAGTTTGGTATCATCTTGTCTTGGTCATCCTACTTCGAATTCGTGGTCAAATTCTTTTGAGGGGTGGCGAGCACGTGTATTTGTTTACTGTGATAACTTAAATGAACTCAAGAATGTCCACTTAGGAATGAAAATACACTAGTTTGTGGAACATGCGGGTTACTCTTAGTTGTGTTGCTGCTTTGGTTGGTCGCTAAATTGTGTCTTGTACACTTATAGGGGACTCAAAGTGGTGCGGGGCAGTCTGAGCCCCAGCGTTCTGTTGTAAGTGCGCCATCAGTTGAGGTGCCCACACCTCCTCCTTCTGCGAAGACAGTGCTTTTAGTTGCTTAGGATTTGTTTGCAATGATACACATACAGCCTACTGTTCAGGCACACCCTGCAATGGTGCAAAAACAGGTTGGTGTGACGCTAGAACCTATCGAGTCTATGGTAGATGTACGAGCAGCAGAACGAAACCTGAAGCAGTTAATGATTTACAGTCCTCCTACGTTCACTGGGGCAAGTTACCCAACACGGGCAAAGGACTTGCTTGCCCGAGTCAAATTAATTTTGACGGCATTACGAACTGAGAAGGAACAAAAAGTCACCTTGGACACTTTCTTGTTGGAAGGAGAGGCTCGGCTTTGGTCGGACAAAATTGAGCTGCACCACATAGCAGGCAGACAACTAACAGATTTATCGATAGGGGAGTTTTTGGGACTGTTCTTGGCGAAGCATTTGTCGTCCGCACAATGCATAGCCATGTAAAATGAGTTCTAGCATCTAACTCAAGGATAAAGTAGCATTTATATTTACTTACATGAGTTTAAGAGATTGGGATGCTGTGCCGGGTTTATTTTTGCAGAAGAAGAGTGTAAAACCAATAGGTTCTACGAAGTACTCTGTGATGAGCTGAGATTTCTACTCTCGAGTTCGATGAACCAAGGGTTTCAGGCATTGGTAGATACAGCCCGTGCATTGGAAAAAGATATGAAGTGGGTAAAGGACAAGAGGGACTTAGCGCTGACAAAGTCTGAGTTCAAAGCGCCTAGTCCTAAAAAGGCAGGTTACTGCAAGAGATGGGGTAAGAGGTCTAAGTCATCTGGACATGCTCCTTCTACAATTACGTGTTGAGCAACTTTTAGGCAAGACCCTCATGCATGTTATACATGTGGAATGGTGGGTCATCTAGCTCGTGATTATCAGGTTGGTCCGCAAAAGTTTGAGAAGAAGGCAGGAGCTACATATGCTGAAAATTGAAAGGAGGAGGAGTCCACTGCATCCCAGTATGCTCCAGCCCAACCAATTGTTTACAACCTTGGACAACAAGAGGCCATCAAACAAGCCGATGTGGTCACAGGTATGAATAGTATAGATTGATGCTTTATATAATATATATCTTGTGATTTGCATGTTTGTAACTTGAGTGTTCTAGGCTTTGTCCTTATTCGGGACTGTCCGGCGAGAGCACTGTTCGATACAGGTGCTTCACATTCATTTATATCTAAGGAATTCGTGCAACGGATCGGAGTGCCTACTTGTATGACAGCAAATAATATGAATGTGTTATTTCCTAACAGATGCGTGATGTGTGCAAATAAGTATTGTTGTATTGAGGTGCGGATAGGAAGTCAAGATTTTGGATTGGAAGCATCTGTGCTGTCGATATCGGAGTTTGATGTAATCTTTGGTTTGGACTAACTCTCGGAGCAGCGTGCCTTTATAGATTGCAACTAAAAGGAGATCACACTGGATCAGAATACCGAGCTAGAGACTACATTCACTAGTATGCGAGGATTGAGCAAGATATTGATGTATGCTCTCCAAGTAATTAAGGATGTTCGAAAGGGAGCGAAGTTATTCTTCACGCTTATTGAGGCTGTTAAGGCAAAGGCAAGTGTGAATGATGTTCTAATTTTATCAGAGTTTGTAGATGTGTACATGATCTTCCTAGGTTACTACCACAGCAGGAGATTGACTTCGCTATTGAGTTGGTGCCAGGTGCAAAACCTGTAGACCGCTCGCCGTACCGTGTTATGCCAAAAGAGATGGTAGATCTGAAGGTTCAATTATAAGAGTTGATAAAGCAAGGATATATACACACAAGTATGTCACCTTGGAGTGCGCCGGTTCACTTTGTGAAAAAGAAGGACTGTATCCTGCGTCAATGCATCAATTATACAGTGCTGAATAAGTTGATGGAGAAGAACAAGTATCAAATACCATGGATTGATGACTTGTTCGATCAGCTAGTTGGGTCAACGGTATACTCTATGCTAGATCTAAAATCTAGCTATTACTAGTTAAAGATTCGGGAATGTGACATTCCCAAGACAGCATTTGGAACACGCTAGAGTTAAAATGAGTTCACTGTGATGTCTTTTGGAGTATCTAATTCACCATCGATATTCATGGATCTAATGCACCGATCATTTCGAGAGTACTTGGACTTATTTGTAATCATCTTTATTGACGACATTTTAGTGTACTCTCAGTATGAAGAAGACCATGAGAACCATTTACGGCTGGTGTTACATACCCTGAGGAGAATCAAGCTCTACGTCATGTTCTCGAAGTGTGAGTTTTGGCTGTCGTCAGTGGCCTTTCTTCACAATACGGTTATTGGAGAGGGCATTATGGTGCATCTTGCAAAGATAGTTACGATACGGGAGTGGCCGGTGTTGCCTTCTGAACCCGAAGTCAGGTGTTTCCTTGGACTAGCGAGCTACTACAGGCGCTTCGTAGAGAACTTTTCGCAGATAGCCTTGCCTCTCACCACAATGATGAGGAAAGATCAGAAGTTTGTTTTGACATCGGAGTGCGCACGAGCTTTTAAGGAGCTGAAAAGTCGTCTGACTACGGAGCCAATTTTGATGTCGCCATGTGGTTCAAACAGCTATGAAATTTATAGTAATGCATCAGGAAGTGGCCTAGGCTGCGTTATTATTCAGTTCGGAAAAGTGATCGCCTATGGCTCACGCCAGTTGAAATTGCATGAGCGGAACAATCCCTTCCACGACTTGGAGTTGGCGGCGGTAATGTTTGCACTTAAACTATGGCGTCATTACTTATATGGCGTGAAAATTGACATTTTCACGGACCATAAGAGCCTTAAGTATCTTCTGGATCAAAAGGATCTTAATATGCAACAACAAAGGTGGATGGAGTTCCTTGGGGAGTACACCTTCCAGATTCACTATACTCCTGAGAAGGGAAATTTGGTCGCAGATGCCTTGAGTCGTCCAACTCCAGTAAGGGCAGGATGGTTGCGGATGCATGATGAGTGTCTGATCCAGGAATTGGAGAACTTAGACATTTCTTTTATTGATAAGAATGCCACTTCAAATGCGTCCCTAAATGATGCAGGCTCTCGGTTTCGACGGATGAATCTATGCGCTCTCAGGTTCGATAATTAAATTAAATACGTAGCGAACAATATTTCTCTAAATTAATACTAACGTTGATCAACCAATATAGCAATGCACAACGCAAAGGGGCGTTACGCCTTTTATAGATTGAATAAGGACTAAAGGCCAATGTTTGCTCAAGCGAATAGGACCTACTAGACCCGGATAATTAGCACTTCAAATTAAATTATGCGCAAACATTCACAATTCCAATAAGAGAAAATCCGGACTAAAATAGTGATATAAAATAAAGTCCAAATCAATCCCAAAAATTAATTAATATGAGGGAGGCCAAATCACTTGAACTCAAGGATAAATCAAGGTAAAGAAATTGATTTCCTCTAGTGTTCATGAGATCTACACGAACCAATTTTTCGAAAATATTTTGGGATAATAAACGCTAAAAAATCAGATTTTAATTAAGCATGAATTTCAATATAAATCAGAAAAAAATACTAGCCTTCTAATTCCACCAAATCCCACAATAATTTAGAAGAAGCGCACAAGAGATGGTTAAGAGAAATCATTACCCAAATCCCAAGAGAATCTTGTCCACAAGATGGGTGGAGGAGGCGCACAAGATGGTGGTTGATTCTTCTCCATGCGACTCCACGGATCCGCACCGGACGATGAAGACACTAGTTGTTTCATTTGCAATAACCCTATGAGATGGGGAAGCCTTGAAGACAATATATATATTGAAATAGGAGAGAGGAAAGGTGATGGGAATACTATTCCAAGGTGGTGCAGGAATGGACACTAGGGGAGAAAAGGGAAGGTCGCCAGATTTGTCCTTAGAGAGGAAGGTGTGGTTGTCGATTTTCTAAAGGGATGAGGAGGTGAGGGAGATATTCAGGAAAGGAGGAAGAGGATAAGAGGAGGCCGAGAAATAGAGGGGGAGAAAGGGTTGCCGGTGGCCAAGAGGAGGGAGAAGGGAGGCGGCTGAAATTTGCCTAAGGGGGTAGAGAGAGATAGGGAGAATTAAAATTCTGAATTCAAGTTTCAATTTTTCATTCTTCATTACTATTCTCTTCATACTATGGCTATATATATGCTACACCACTCAATCTCCACCCATGAAAATTAAACCACTCATGATGCTTATATGTGATGCGTCGACAAGTGTACTGAACGTAGTCAAGTAATAAAGTGAGGAGTTGAATCCCCGGATATCGATATCTCGAGGAGTGCAAATAGGGAGTGTGATTTCACTATTTGAAAAGAGATTGCAAGTGGGAAATTAACCAAAGGGGGTTTTGTTTTGGGGTTTTCCTAAATCTAATGCTACAAATCCTATTGCGGGTTTCCGTCACCGCATCTCTTGGGTGGATTACTCAAGAGAGTAATAGGGAAGATGGATGAGCTAACGAGGGTCGCAATCACCTCTTCACAATGCACGCTTCTAACAATTGCTAGAATGACACAATCACAACTAGCACAGAAGAAAATGGAGCTCAATAAATTTTAAAGAACTAAAATAAATCAACACCTAGACATGCTGAAATATTCAAGCTAAAAATATTCACTCACATCATTCAGACACTCCAAATATTCATAAAAAGGAAACGCTACAAGTGAAGGGTGAGAGATTCAACCAAACTGACGAAGTCTCTCCGAGATTCACGACCAGATGCAAGGGTTGTCGGGCCTTGTCTGAACTCGGTCTATGGTTGACGTCCTGGAACCATGAAAGGTTATCACTTCCTTCAAATATCCCGTCTTCTTCGTGAATAATTGTTGGTTGGTTCTAACAAGAGAACTTCATGGATGCAGCAACCTTTGAGCTTGACAGGGAGCTTGGACCTTTGGGAAGACAATGGTGGCCGGAGATGAAGAGTTTGCTAGCTCATGGAGTAGAAATGGTGGCCGGATCAACTCTCCAAGTAGGAGAGAGAAAATAGTGGCTGGAGGCAAGATTTACCGCTCAAAAGAGAAGGAATGGCAGTTTGAGTAAGACTGGTTCGGGCATGGATGGAAGGAAGAAGAAATCCGCACTTTATATAGAAACATGTCGGAAAAATCAGAACGCAAGGTTTTGCTCACGACCATGCGTCAACCGTACGTTATTTAATTTTCAGGATAAGCCTGCAGAAGGAGTTGCGTTGACCCGTGCATTTTAATCACGCACGGGCGCTTCCGCCCGTACGTGAAGGAAATCGCACGGGTAACGATAGAACGGATTAAGAAGAAAGAAACAGGAAAACCGTGCATTTTACTCGCGCACGGGCGCTTCCTCCCGTGCGTGAACATATCACACGATTAACCACAGACTGGAGCAAACAGGAAAGCTACAGGAACACCGTGCGTTTCCTTCTCACATGGTTTGGGAGAAACTGTGAGTGAACAAAATGCATGGGTAGCCACAGATGTCCCCAACGCTACTGTGTAAAATGCACGATTGGAAACAGACCGTGCGCGAATAAATGCGCATGACCATGCGTCTGACAAAGGAAATAGAAAATGAAACTTTGGACATCGCGACCACCTGCAAAGCAATAAAACTAACTGGAACACCAGCACCCCGCACCAAGAAGCAAACATCAGTAGCAAGAAAGCGCCATGGGGAGCACCACGTGCTTGCCCCCAAGAAACGAATGTACAATCTCACACCTACAGACCAAAATAGTGCACAAAGCGGTCAATGACCGAACGATGCAAATATAACCGATATCCGGTTGAAATGCAGTGCACGAGTGAGAAAACAAGCCCAGATGAGTCCGAAAAACCATATAAATATCGGACTCATCACACCACAAGACTTAAACATTTTCTCGTCCCGAGCAAATCATCTCTTCATGAACTAGAAAATGGATAGCTTGCTTAGAGATTTCTAAATAAAGTAAAGTGAGAAATCGAAAACTGCATGAGCATAGAAAATATAATAGATGCAATTTTTAATTATGCTACGAAGTTTATAAATTTCGACAAGTGTAAATAAGTATTGTAACTACTAAAAAATAGAATTTTGGAGAATCGTTCAGTGATGCGTAGGACGAAAGTAGACAGGCCATTAAGTTGAGCATTGCCAAAGATCGGGGCTCGAGATCACCTCTAAAGGAATCCACAAATGTCGGGGACCATATTATTGCCCGTTCACACTCTCTCCACAGTGCTAGTTTGACTCTAGCGCGAATCCGTAGGACTTTAGGGTAAAAGTGGGGCTTGGGTTTTTGTGAGGTAAACAAAGATAAAAGAGAAGTGTATGCACCAAACCCAAATGAGCTCTTCTAAAAGATATCCCCAAGCCAACAATACAAGCAGAAGCTCCATGCCATCAGACTTAAACATGAATACACAGGCGTGTGCACCGCCTTCCAACACAAAATCTCAGGTAGAATTTTCTTTTAACTTTTCTTTTTTACTTTTTCTTTTTTCAGCAAATGCAAACTTGGGAGTTCATCCACATATTCACAACAAAAGATTCCACATCCACACCACCAAACAAAATTGTACAACACTAAAGCTAAACTTGGGTGTGCTACTAGGAAAGGCAATGAGGCTTTGGTGAAATAGTAGTTGAGCTGAATCAAAGGAAGAGGTAGGCACAATGTGGCTAGCGAGGATAGAACATCAGGAACGGTACAAGACTCAAACAGGCCAAAATGATGTCCTACATAAAGCTCATACTTGACTAACCACGCGCCAATGTTTCGAGAGTAGCTTGGAGCAAGTTCTTAGCCACTCTGAAAGATGATACTTCCTTCGGACTCGAGCAATACGAGGCTAGTGGTGGCTACACACATTCTTACGCCATCGTTCGATCGCTCCAGATTCCACAGTTTTGAGTAGTTCAAACATTATTTAAAAATGAATAAAAGCATAAATCTACTAGCATAAAGAAAAATTAAATCTATAATATTTCTACACACCATGAGTCCTCGATTAGGAGCACTGCATGAGTTTCACACTACTCTGTCCTAAAATCCTAAGCCAACTCCACTATCTTAAAGTTAACACAAAAGAAATAAATTAAACTTGGGTCGAGCGCGTGTAACATCCCATTTCCATCTAGACCCCTAAGAGTGGTTTTGTCATGACTAGGTCATGACAAAGCCCTAGGAAGCCCGAGAAGACCAAGTGAGCTTAGGCATGAAGGTTGAAATCACCTTGGTCTGTAAATAGTAGAATTCTAAACAATAGTTTAGGATGACCATAGGACTTCACCATGACTCCATGACCCCACCACAACATCCCTAACTCATTATAGGGTCAATTAGATCCATAGGGATCTATTGGGTCAACCCAAAGTGGTCAAATTGACCCAAGACCACCATATGCCTAAATTGGACAAGGTGCCCTAACTAAGGGAAATGTGTCTGTTGGTACCCTAGTTGGATTTGAGTTTAGTCCTCTCCTTTGTGCCCTTGACCCAAGAAATATCTATGGTCAATGGTTAGGAGTCTAGCTGTAGGGTCCTCGCTTTTCCAAATTGAGAATTTGGTTAAGTAGGTTTTTCGTTCGACTATAGTCGAACGCCGTTCGACTATCGTCTATCGGCTGATCGACGATCGTCTATCAGTTGGTCGACGCTGATAGTTCGACTATCTGTTGATAGCTCGACTATCTGTTCTGCGCTGATAGTTCGACTATCTGTTGATAGCTCGACTATCTGTTCTGCGCTGATAGTTCGACTATCTGTTGATAGCTCGACTATCTGTTCTGCGCTGATAGTTCGACTATCTGTTGATAGCTCGACTATCTGTTCTGCGCTGATAGTTCGACTATCTGTTGATAGCTCGACTATCTGTTCTGCGCTGATAGTTCGACTATCTATTGATAGCTCGACTATCTGTTTCGTTCTGATAGTTCGACTATCTGTCCTGATAGGTCGACTATCTGATAGTTCGACTATTTGCTGATAGATCGACTATCTAGTTTGTTCTGATAGTTCGACTATCTGCTGATAGATCGACTATCTTGTTTGTTTTGATAGTTCGACTATCTTTTGATAGATCGACTATCTGTTTTCTGAGGTAGGTCGACTATCTGCTTGATAGGTCGACTATCTCTGTGCGCTTGATAGCTCGACTATCTGTCCTAGATAGATCGACTATCTGATAGTTCGACTATCTATCCTGATAGTTCGACTATCTGCTGCGGTAGCTCGACTATCTGTTTGATAGCTCGACTATCTGGATCGTTCGACTATCTGCCCGATAGTTCGACGATCTCCGTGCGTCGTTCGACGATCTTCGAAGGTCGTTCGACGTTTTCTGTCTACCTTTGTATTTTGTATTTATTTATTTATTTAATTAATTAATACATTTTCTGGCACAGTATTTTAAGCTGTATGATAATATTTCCAGGCATTATTTGCTCTATTCTTTTTGCCTGAGTTCAAATCTTTTAAGATAAAGTTGTTTGTCTTATTAGCTGTCGTTTTAATTTACTTTATCTATTGTCAGCCCTTTATAGCCGTTAGACTGAAAAGTCTTCTTTTGCTATAAAGAGATTGTTTCTGATGTGACTTTATTTAGTCCTTCTGTTATCTGATTTAAGCCTGCAGCTTCTTAGAAAGTGATTTATTCCCTTTATAGAATGTTTTACTGCAGAGATATTTCTGTCTTCTTGATATTTACAGCCCAGGTCTCAAGGCTTAGAAGAAGACAAATAATTCAAATGGAAGAGAGCCGTTGCTTGCTGATAATATTTAAAGGACCCTTTGAAGAAGGATTAAAAGCTAGTGTTACACACATATTCTCAAGCACTCAAGCCTTCATCAAGCTCAAGCTTCCTGCTCTCAGCAATCTCCATCTAACTGAGAAGTGTTAAGATCTTCATCTCTTCCTCACCTGAGTTCTCCTGCTTTCAGGAAGTTCAACTCAGAGTTCCTTTGAAGAAGAAGAAGAAGATAGCTGCTCGAAGAACTTTGATTTTATTATTTTCTTTCTTCCTGTAGCTCTTTCCTTCAGAACTTTTTGAAGAGTTTCTCTGCACTGAAGCAAGACTTCACCTGGACATTCTTGAGCCAGGGGGAGCCTTGATTCTTTAGAGCATTCTAGCTCAGTGCAAGCTTTTGTGCTTCTCTAATCTATTATAAAATAGAGAAGACATCTTAACCTTCTTCCCCCTCCTGTACAGGGTTATTACTCCCTTCAAAAGTATCCCTTGGTGGCAGGGCACCTGATCAAAAACCTGTGCTTGGTTTTTAGACACCTGATCAAAAGTCTAAAGGGTTTCTGAATCTACCTGAATCAGATTCTGTTGGTGGCAGGGCACCTGATCAAAAACCTGAGTGGATTCCTACCGTGTGGGTAGAAGAGTGGACGTACCCAAGTTGTTTGGGGAACCACTATAAATTTCCTTGTGTCGTCTGGATTCCACTGTTTAATTCCTGCATTGTGGCTGTGATTAGATATAACTAGGTTGCTAGTTGCTGATTAGGTTTTTCCAAGCTTAACTGTAATTACAGTTAGCTTGTGTTTGTACACATCACTTGTGTTAGGCTTTAAGGTTAAATCAATATCTATAATCTTTTCATTCCGCACTTCACTCCAAGGGAGTTGGGCAGAATATTAAGTTTTGTCTGTGCAAAATTTGATAACTCTATTCACCCCCCTCTAGAGTAGTATCTATCCCTTCACTTTCAATTGGTATCAGAGGGAGGTTGACTGACTGTATAGGCTAACACCTAAGTCACAAGATCCTGATAGATACCAAGAGCTTATAGATATTCACTATCATGGCCCAGTCTAAGGATTATTCTAGCACGAGACCTCCAGCATGCAACTTAGCAAAGTTTGGCATCTGGAAGGCAAGGATTAAATTATATATGAACTCTATTGATGAAAGCATCTTTGCTTCTATTTTGTCAGGTCCCCCAAGAGCACCTGCTGCTGCCACTGCCTCATCATCTGATATGAGTGCAGTGCCTCCTCCAGATTATAATGATGAATACAAGAAGGCCAAAATTGCTGATGCCAAGGCAATGAACATACTGGCTCAGACAATGTCTGATGAGGTGTTCCAGAAGGTGGCTGACTGCTCCTCAGCAAAGGCCATGTGGGACACACTGAACCAGATTGTAGCTGGTTCAGCTGATGAAAGGAAGGACAGAAGGTCCAACCTTATCTCACAGTATGAGAACTTCAAGAAAACTGATGCTGAATCAGTTGAGGCTATGTACACCAGGCTCAGCTCAATCATCAATGAGCTGAGGACCCTGGACAAGGACATATCATTGACAGAGGTCAATGATAAGATTCTTATGTGCTTCCCTAGCACATGGGATCTAAGAATCTGGCCCATCAAGGAAGCCAGAAGCACTAATGAGATCTCAACTGAAGCTCTCCTCGGCAAGCTCAAGTCTTTTGAGCAAGTGCTGAAGACCAGAGAAGCAGAAGCTGAAGCCAAGACCCCCACTCCAACAAGAAAAGAGCAATCTCTAGCTCTTAAGGCTGCAGATGTTTCTGAAGGCAGCCAATCCAATGAGGAACTTATGGCACTGTTTGCCAAGAGGTTTCTCAAGATGGGGAGAAAGGAGTTCAGAAAGAAGTCTTCACGCTATGAAGACAAACCAAGGTATGATCGATCTCCTGCTAAAGAAATCATTTGCTATGGTTGCAGGAAGCCTGGACACATTTTGCCAGAGTGTCCAGAGGAGAAGAACAAGGAAAAGAGAAAAGACAAAGAACAACACAGGAAGCACTCCAAGCCATCCCCCTACAAAAACAAGAAGAAGGAGAGAGGTTTCATTGCTGAAACCTGGAGTGACTCTGATGAAGAATCATCCTCATCAAGCTCCAGTGAAGATGAGGAAGAGAAGAAGGCAAAAGAAGTTTGCCTAATGGCAATAGATGCCTGCAGCAACCACTCTGCTGCAGAGAGTTCTGATTCTGATGAAGAGATGCCTACTGAAGATGAGGTACTTTCATTTATGATTTTACTTCAGAAGAGTTTAAGTTAGAATTTAAATCTTTGTGTTTAGATTTAATTAGTTCAGAAAAAGAAATAAAAGAACTTAGAAATAGGTTAGCTGACTCAGAATCAATAGCCTCTGAAAACATTAGGTTAAAGGAAGATCTCACTACTTGTAGTGAAGAAATTAAATTTCTTAAAATAGAATTAGCTAAGTCTAAGAGATTAGAAGAATCCCTTAATGGTAGAAGCCTTAAGCTGTTAGAAATTACCAGCATGACTAACACTAGGTCAGGTAATGATAAATTAGGCTTAGGAGCTTCTCCCAGTGAACCCCCAGTCCTCCTTAAAAATAACCTTTCAACTCCAGTGAACTTCATTTCAGCTAGTGGAAAGAAGAACACTGAGCAAGTAAACCTTGTAAATAAAACCCTAAATAAAGCTAAGAGAGAAAAGAGAAAGAAGTTTTTCAAAGAAATGCAAAGAGCGTCGAATGCCGCTCGACGATCGGATGCTCCATGGTCGAACGAAGCTCGACGATCTGAGTGCCCATCGTCGAACGTCGATCGACGATTTCAACATGATTTTCAAAATCATAATCAGTATCATAGAAACCTAAATGAAAATAGAAACCCTAGGTTTGTTGACCCATCATCTGCATGGAGAATCCCACCCAGGAGATCTCACCCACTAGGTTATCATCCTCAGCCTGCATTCTCATATATTTCCAGTTTTTCTTATGTGAAAAACAAGGGACCCAAGGTTACCTGGGTCCACACTGTCTAAATAATTGTCTTGCAGGTGAAGGCCTATCCAATCACTCAAAATAAGTGGTATTTGGATAGTGGATGCTCTAAGCATATGACAGGAAATAAAGATCTACTGTCAAAATTCAAAGCTAAGCTCGGCCCAAAGGTTATCTTTGGAGACTCCAGCTGTGGTCAGACAGAAGGCTATGGCAAGATCACAATTGGAGTAGTTACATTCAAGAGAGTTGCTTATGTCAATGGACTGAAGCATAACCTGATTTCAGTCAGCCAGCTATGTGATGCTGGCTACCAGGTTTCATTTTCCAACTCATCTTGCAATATTACTTTGAATAATAATATTGTTTTAATAGGCATTAGAATAGGTAATATCTATTTAGTAGATTTTAATTCATCTCACTCTGAAATCTGCCTGTTTAATGAAGTAACCCTTAATAATAATTCCCTTTGGCATAAAAGGCTTAGTCATGTAAACCTTAAAAATATATCTAGGTTATCTAAGCACAACCTTATTAGAGGTCTACCTTCTTGCCCCTACAAGAAGGAGAGCCTATGCAAGGCTTGTCAGCTAGGCAAGCAAACCAAGAATTCATTTAAATCTGTAAATAAAAGTGATTCTCCTAGAATCCTGTATTTATTACATTTGGACCTTTTTGGCCCAATAAATGTACAGAGTTTAGGAGGGAAGTATTACACTTTAGTAATTGTAGATGACTTCTCTAGGTTCAGTTGGGTTTTCTTTTTGAGAACTAAGTCTGATAACTTCAAAGCCCTTACAGACTTTCTACTTTGTGTGCAGACTGAGTACTCTACTCATGTGGCCTTGATCAGAAGTGATCATGGTACTGAGTTTGATTCTCTTCTCATGCAAGAATTCTGTGAGAGAGAAGGTATCAAACATAGCTTCTCAGCTCCTAGAACTCCCCAACAAAATGGGGTAGTTGAAAGGAAGAATAGAACACTAATTGAAGCTGCTAGTACATTGTTGGCAGATGCTAACATGCCTCTATCCTATTGGGCAGAAGCTGTTAGTACAGCTAACTATGTCTTGAATAGAAGTTTGATACACAAACTTAAGTGTAAAACTCCTTATGAGTTGCTTAAAGGAAAGAAACCAAAAATTAATTACTTTAGAGTTTTGGCTGTATTGTGTATATTCATAATAATAATAAAGAATATATTAGAAAATTTGAAGCAAAATCTTCAATGGGAATTATGCTTGGATATTCCCAAGTAAGCAAAGCTTATAGGGTTTATAACAAATCTACCTGTAAGATAGAAGAATCTGTGCATGTGACTTTTGATGAGTCTCAGATGTTTTACAAGGAGAAGGAAAATTCTCCTTCCTCCAGTTCTTTGCAGGTACCTGATGCCCCTCAAGAAATCCTTCAACTATCAACTCTTCAGATCACTGAATCAGACAGTGATGAAGACATTGCTGAAGCTGTTGAAGCTGTTGTTGTACCTCCAACAGTAGATCAAATTCCTCCTGAGGAATTAATCCCAACTGTTGCTGAAGATCACATCCCACCTGCTGATATTGTCACACTTAGAGATCACCCAACATCTCAAGTGATTGGAGACATGTCAGCTGGTGTGCAAACAAGACACCAATTAAGACAGGATGTGATGCATGCTTGTTTCCTCTCACAGGTTGAGCCACTCACCTTTAAAGATGCAGAGCTAGATCCCCACTGGATCATTGCAATGTAAGAGGAGCTCAATCAATTTGAGAGATGTAAAGTTTGGACTTTGGTTCCAAGACCTAAAGGCCAACTGATCATAGGCACCAAGTGGGTGTATAGAAACAAGTTAGATGCAAATGGAATAATAGTAAGGAATAAAGCTAGGCTTGTAGCTCAGGGCTACAGACAGGAGGAAGGTATAGACTATGACCAAACCTTTGCTCCTGTTGCAAGGCTAGAAGCAATAAGGATCTTCTTGGCCTATGCAGCCTTCATGAAGTTTAAGGTGTTCCAAATGGATGTCAAAAGTGCATTCCTAAATGGTGAGCTTAAGGAAGAGGTGTTTGTTGAACAACCACCAGGGTTTGTTTCTTCAACTCAGCCTTCTCATGTTTTTAAGTTGCAGAAAGCTCTTTATGGACTAAAGCAAGCTCCTAGGGCCTGGTATGAGACTTTAGCTAGTTTCCTGTTAGAGCACAACTTCACTAGGGGAGTAGTTGATAGAACCCTTTTCGTCAAGCATCACAAGGACACAATCCTGTTAGTTCAGGTGTATGTAGATGATATTATTTTTGGCTCCACTGATCCCAAACTGTGCAAAAAGTTTTCCAACTTGATGAATTCTAAGTTTGAGATGAGTAGTATGGGTGTGCTGTCTTACTTTCTTGGTCTCCAAGTTAAGCAAGATGCTGATGGTACCTTCATCTCCCAATCCAAATATGCCAAGGAATTGGTAAAGAAATTTGGGATGGCTGATGCTTCAGCAATGCCTACACCCATGGCTACTAATGTAGTTATTGATTCTGATGATCACGGCAAGCCAGTTGATCAAAAGAATTATAGGGCCATTGTTGGTTCCCTATTATATCTAACTGCAAGTAGGCCAGATATAATGTTTGCTACATGCCTTTGTGCTAGATTCCAGGTCAACCCCAAGGAATCTCATCTGATTCTTCTAAAGAGAATCCTGAGATACCTGAAAGGATGTCCAAATCTAGGACTTTGGTACCCAGCTGAGTCAGAGTTTGAATTAATTGGATATTCTGATTCTGACTATGCTGGTTGCAGAGTTGACAGGAAGAGCACCTCAGGAACTTGCCAGTTCCTGGGAGAGAGATTGGTCTCTTGGTTCTGTAAGAAGCAGGCTTCTGTCTCAACTTCAACTGCAGAGGCTGAATATATAGCAGCTGCCAGTTGTTGTTCACAGATCCTGTGGATTCAAAACCAGTTTGTGGATTATGGTTACTCACACAAGAACACCAAGATCATGTGTGATAGTACCAGTGCTATTTCTATTGCACAAAATCCAGTGCACCACTCTAGAACCAAGCACATTGAGATTAGGCACCATTTCCTGAGAGATTGTGTGGAAAAGAACAAGATCTGTCTTGAGTTCATATCCACTGAGTTTCAGAGAGGTGATATATTCACCAAGCCTTTAGATGAACAGAAGCATCTGTTCTTTTTAGTTCAACTAGGCATGATTAATGGACGAGACTAAGTGTGACTATATCTGCCTTTGTTGAAATCTGCTTGAAGATCGTCGAACGATGATCGAAGATCGTCGAACGGATTGAGCCTATCGTCGACCTCTGGTTAATGGTAGCTTATCTGTTTGAGGATCGTCGATCGACGTTCGACCATCGTCGAACAGGTTGAGCTCATCGTCGATCTCTGAACGACGACAGCTTGTTGCGTGTGAAGCCAGAAATAGCCGAACGATGGTTCGACTACTCTGCTTCTGAGCCGATCGTCGAACGGCCGTTCGACTATCGGGTCAAGTATCTTTTTAATAGATCGACTATTTCTGGTCCAATATAAAACCGATAGTCGACCTAGGTTAAAAGATCTTTTGCTTTATCGTCGACGGAGCGTGCCCTTTCGCATTCTGCTTTACCGCTTGCGATTTTCTGGCGCTTCGTCTTTCTCGTTCTCTCTCCAGCTTTCTCGTGCTTTCTCCGGCGAATCCATGGCGATTTCCCCAGCTGTTCTAGCCGTAGTAAAGTTTGATGCCAGATTCAGTGTGGATTTCAAAGCTTTCAGCATTTGCGATGCCGGAATCGTGGAAGTTCTCCAGCTCTGCAGGGATCAAGGTTTGGAGAAGCTGATGTCTGAAAGGATTAAGATCAACATTCCAGAAATAAAAGAATGGGCTTTCACGTCGTCTTCCACAGACGAATCGATGACTGGTACCATAGGCGGAGAAGAAGTTATCCTGACTCCGGCCATCTTATCTGATGTTTTTGGTTTAGTTATTGGTGAAGAGGATTATGAGCAAGACGCTCAGGAATTTGGACGAATGCTGGTTGAGCTGGGACATGCTGAGGGCATTCCCACCAAGCTGCTCAAGGTAAACTTCCCCTTCAAGATCAAGTTCCTCGCTGAGGTAGTCGGAAAAGTGCTCCTGGGTAAGCACTCTGCCCACGACAATATAACAAGGCAGCAATTCGCACTCATGTGTGCAATTGTTAATCGAAAAAGGATAGATTGGGCAGCTGTTTTGTTTGATTTAATCAGGAAGAAGACTGGCAAGAAGGAAGTCACCCTAGGAAGGGTTATCGGTATTTTCCTTAAAGAGAAATATCCCCAGCTGCTGAGTTCCACTGCAACTACAATCAACGCCAGCAAGAAGATGGATCCCCACTTGTTCTCTAAGTGGAAAAGGACATTTGTGAAATCTGCTCCAGCAACATCTGAGGGCACAAGGACTGTAACAGTCGCTCCTCAACCTGTTGAAGCTGGCTCAGCTTTTCCTTCCTCCTCCTCTGTTTTGCCGTCTGCCTCAGTTGAAGTACCATCAACTTCTGCTGAGGTACGACCTTCTTCCTCTGCTGCTCCTGAAACAACTACGGTTGTTCCTCTGTCTCCTCCAGCCTCTCCTCTACCTGCTCATCTGGCTAGGATATCTGCTCCTAGCTTTGATTTGTTAGGATCAGAGAGAATTCTTACTCCTCCTGAATCTCCAATTCATTCTCCAATTCATTCCCCAATAAACTCTCCTGCTCCATCTCCAGCTCGATCCCCTGTCCACACCATTCCTCATCCCAGCACCACTACCATATCTGCTGCAGCTCCATCCACCTCTCATCCTTCATCTTTTGAAATCTCTCCAGAGCTTATCTCCCACATTGTGGAGCTGATTACCCCGTCAATCAAAACCATGATTGACGAGGCAATCGCTCCCCTTGCAGTCTCCATTGATCTTTTGTCTGCCTCCATCAAATCCTTTACTAAATCTGCTGAGCCATCTTCCTCTAGGGGCCTGGTTTCAGTATCTACTGAAATCAGGCAGGGGGAGATGTTCAATGAAGATGCCTCAGATCTTCCTGCCTCTCCTCCAGCTTTAAAAGATTCAGTAATGTCTGCTCAGGAAGAAATAGTTCCAGATGTTGTCATGACAGCTGAGAAAGAGATAGATCCAGCTGAGGAAGAAATAGCTCCAGCCCAGGAAGAAACAGCTCCTGCTGAGAAAGTTTTAGTTCCAGTTTTGTCTGAGAAGGAAATAGCAGATGGAATCCTGCTATCTGAGATTGCAGTTAAGGTTTGCTTAGAAGATCTTTCCACTCCTATGATTGCTAGATTCCTGGAAGGAATCATAACTTCTTATCTGAATGAATCATGGGAAATGGTTAAATATGAAGGTAACTCTTTCATTCGTTTTGTTGATGAGTCGATTAATTTGATAGTTTGTGAATACCTTGAAGGAATGATTCAAGCTTATTTAGCAGATATGTATTCATAATTTTACAGATATTATTAAAGAAGATTTAACTGCTCAAATCATAGCAGTAGTTTCTGAGGCTGACCCAAGTATTCCTGCTACTCAAGTAGACCCTGAGTTGGAATCCTTCTTAGATAATAAAGAAGATGAGTCTGAGAAAGAGGAAGTCAAAGTTGACTCTTCTGTTCTGAGTTTGGAAGAAGCTCAAGCAAGAGCAGCATGGAATTTAAGAGTTCAATCTTTAAAAGAGAAAGAGAAAGATTTGCAATTTGAAAAGTCATCCATCTGGGATGACTCTCCAGGTTTAGATTTAGACTCCCTTCTGGCTCTGGATGCCATGGAAGAGGAAAGGGAGAAATCTGCTTCAAAGCTTAAAGAAAAGGCTGTCTCAGAAGCCTATGATCCGTATGAGAACCCTCCATCATCCCATTCTGATGATGATGATGATTCTGATATCTCTGAAAAGTCAAAGAAAAAGAAATCTGCTGCAAAGAAAAGAAAAGCTGCTCCTCCTCCACCTACAAATAAGGATAATGATATTCCATATTACATTTTGAAGGGCATTGACCCCAAATCCAAAGATTTTCAGCATTGGATGAGGTTTTCGAAGAATCAGCAAAAAGAGAGAAAAAGAACCAAGAGGTATGATAGTCCTGTCTCAAGATGGACTCCCAGAGGTCCTCCTCCACCTCCTGGTGCAGGAGCCTCTGGGAACCTTTCAGCCAATCCGGGTGCCTCTTCTGCAAAATCTACGTCTGCTCAGCCCCAACCAAGACAAGGTCATCAAAGTTCTCAAGGCAAATCATCTTATGGTTCTCAAAGACAAATGAAGGAGGTTATGGCCTAAAGACCAACTTTTTCCCCACCTCCTTCTCCAGTCCAGACTGAGGAAACTGTATCAAAAGGTAAATAGTTTATTTTGTTTTAAGATATCTAGCAAGAACCTCTCTGCTAAGTATACTCTAATGTCTTATCTAGATATAATAGCTGATGCTGCTTCTCCAGAGCCCGTATATGAAAATCCTGAGCTCGATCCTAACTTTAGGATGGCTCACTTTCAAGAACTTGTAGGAGCAGCCCAAATAAGAAAAGCAAGAGCCGAAGGTAAAGATACGACTGGTTTTACTACCATGTCAACCTACAGAAAGAAAGAATTTGAAAAAATTCCAAGTCAATCCTGAGATTTTTGATCCAGCAAAATACATGGAAAAACATCCTGAAGCTGTTGTCCCCAGAGCTACAGAGCTGAAGATCATTGGTGCTCAGGACCTGAAGATGTCAAAGAAAGAATCAGATGACCCTCTAAGAAAAATTTCTTTTGTCTCTAGTTCTTCTGATCCTTTACCAGACTCTAAAGATTCTTAATAGTTTAATTAAACTGCTGTGATATATTTGATTATTTGTTTATCTGATTGATTATCTGCCAGTTTATTGTTAACTATATGCTGAATCTATTTTTTAGTGTTTTATTGCTAGCTGTTTTAGTTTTTGAGAGACTTAACTCAAATAGGGGGAGATTGTTGGTACCCTAGTTGGATTTGAGTTTAGTCCTCTCCTTTGTGCCCTTGACCCAAGAAATATCTATGGTCAATGGTTAGGAGTCTAGCTGTAGGGTCCTCGCTTTTCCAAATTGAGAATTTGGTTAAGTAGGTTTTTCGTTCGACTATAGTCGAACGCCGTTCGACTATCGTCTATCG
Source organism: Platanthera zijinensis (assembly GCA_039513925.1). Classification (NCBI taxonomy): domain Eukaryota; kingdom Viridiplantae; phylum Streptophyta; class Magnoliopsida; order Asparagales; family Orchidaceae; genus Platanthera; species Platanthera zijinensis. Next base: position 138,295,659 of record CM077086.1, read on the forward strand.
GCTGATCGACGATCGTCTATCAGTTGGTCGACGCTGATAGTTTGACTATCTGTTGATAGCTCGACTATCTGTTCTGCGCTGATAGTTCGACTATCTGTTGATAGCTCGACTATCTGTTCTGCGCTGATAGTTCGACTATCTGTTGATAGCTCGACTATCTGTTCTGCGCTGATAGTTCGACTATCTGTTGATAGCTCGACTATCTGTTCTGCGCTGATAGTTCGACTATCTGTTGATAGCTCGACTATCTGTTCTGCGCTGATAGTTCGACTATCTGTTGATAGCTCGACTATCTGTTTCGTTCTGATAGTTCGACTATCTGTCCTGATAGGTCGACTATCTGATAGTTCGACTATTTGCTGATAGATCGACTATCTAGTTTGTTCTGATAGTTCGACTATCTGCTGATAGATCGACTATCTTGTTTGTTTTGATAGTTCGACTATCTTTTGATAGATCGACTATCTATTTTCTGAGGTAGGTCGACTATCTGCTTGATAGGTCGACTATCTCTGTGCGCTTGATAGCTCGACTATCTGTCCTAGATAGATCGACTATCTGATAGTTCGACTTTCTATCCAGATAGTTCGACTATCTGCTGCGGTAGCTCGACTATCTGTTTGATAGCTCGACTATCTGGATCGTTCGACTATCTGCCCGATAGTTCGACGATCTCCGTGCGTCGTTCGACGATCTTCGAAGGTCGTTCGACGTTTTCTGTCTACCTTTGTATTTTGTATTTATTTATTATATTTAATTAATTAATACATTTTCTGGCACAGTATTTTAAGCTGTATGATAATATTTCCAGGCATTATTTGCTCTATTCTTTTTGCCTGAGTTCAAATCTTTTAAGATAAAGTTGTTTGTCTTATTAGCTGTCATTTTAATTTACTTTATCTATTGTCAGCCCTTTATAGCCGTTAGACTGAAAAGTCTTCTTTTGCTATAAAGAGATTGTTTCTGATGTGACTTTATTTAGTCCTTCTGTTATCTGATTTAAGCCTGCAGCTTCTTAGAAAGTGATTTATTCCCTTTATAGAATGTTTTGCTGCAGAGATATTTCTGTCTTCTTGATATTTACAGCCCAGGTCTCAAGGCTTAGAAGAAGACAAATAATTCAAATGGAAGAGAGCCGTTGCTTGCTGATAATATTTAAAGGACCCTTTGAAGAAGGATTAAAAGCTAGTGTTACACACATATTCTCAAGCACTCAAGCCTTCATCAAGCTCAAGCTTCCTGCTCTCAGCAATCTCCATCTAACTGAGAAGTGTTAAGATCTTCATCTCTTCCTCACCTGAGTTCTCCTGCTTTCAGGAAGTTCAACTCAGAGTTCCTTTGAAGAAGAAGAAGAAGAAGATAGCTGCTCGAAGAACTTTGATTTTATTATTTACTTTCTTCCTGTAGCTCTTTCCTTCAGAACTTTCTGAAGAGTTTCTCTGCACTGAAGCAAGACTTCACCTGGACATTCTTGAGCCAGGGGGAGCCTTGATTCTTTAGAGCATTCTAGCTCAGTGCAAGCTTTTGTGCTTCTCTAATCTATTGTAAAATAGAGAAGACATCTTAACCTTCTTCCCCCTCCTGTACAGGGTTATTACTCCTTCAAAAGTATCCCTTGGTGGCAGGGCACCTGATCAAAAACCTGTGCTTGGTTTTTAGACACCTGATCAAAAGTCTAAAGGGTTTCTGAATCTACCTGAATCAGATTCTGTTGGTGGCAGGGCACCTGATCAAAAACCTGAGTGGATTCCTACCGTGTGGGTAGAAGAGTGGACGTACCCAAGTTGTTTGGGGAACCACTATAAATTTCCTTGTGTCGTCTGGATTCCACTGTTTAATTCCTGCATTGTGGCTGTGATTAGATATAACTAGGTTGCTAGTTGCTGATTAGGTTTTTCCAAGCTTAACTGTAATTAAAGTTAGCTTGTGTTTGTACACATCACTTGTGTTAGGCTTTAAGGTTAAATCAATATCTATAATCTTTTCATTCCGCACTTCACTCCAAGGGAGTTGGGTAGAATATTAAGTTTTGTCTGTGCAAAATTTGATAACTCTATTCACCTCCCCTCTAGAGTAGTATCTATCCCTTCACTTTCAGTGTCTCTAATGTGCCCAACAAACCCTACCTAAGTCTTCGTGTACCTTAAGTGAGGTCAATGGGTCTCCAAGGACCCATTTGGGTCAACCCAAGAGGCTAAGTTGACCCAAGTCAACTCTAGTCCAAAGTGGTCAAAGTGTCATTACTAAGAGACAAGTGACCTCCAAGGTGCCAAGTCAACCCTACCCAGCCCTACCTAGACCTTAGTGGAGGCCAATGGGTCACCAAGGACCCATTGGGGTAAACCCAAAAGGTCAAATTGACCTAGGTTAACTTTACCCAAGTGTTAGGTCAAGTTGGCTAAAATGAGTTAACTCGAGCTCAAACCCAATCCACTTGGGCTAACCTTATTTTAATTGATATTATGAGCAAGTGGGCTGCCATTAGACTAGATAGGTAAACAATTTCGTTCATAGTGATTAGGAGAGAGAAAGTGGGAGTTTCATATATTTCTAGAGAGAGAAAGTGGTTTAAAGAGAGCCATTAATGGCTATGGAAGGCCAAGGGGCCTCCTTCCTTCATCCCAATGGCTTGATTCATCTCCCTTGCTGAATTAGGAGAAGTGCAAGGGGTTTTCCATGATTTGAAAGGCTGGAAACAATGAACCCAAGCCATGGCCGAAATTCCCCAGTATGGCAATAAATGGCTTTGAAGTCATGACCCTCCCTCTCCCCCATTTGGCTCTTTTAAAAAGCTTCCCGAGGACAAGAGAATTCGTTTCCACCATCCCACTGAAGAAAACGAGAGAGTTCTCTGTAGCATTGTAGAGCATCGGAAAGCTCCACCGCCGGCTATAGCGCACCACCACCACACTCGCCGACAAGCTTGGTTTAAGGTCCTCCTCTACTCCTTCTATGGATATATCATAGGAATCAAATAGGAGAGAAATCTGGATCAATTGAGCCGGATTGTGATAGAAAAATTTTAGATTTCTCATGGTTTTTATACCACTTGGATTCGCCGGAAACCGCCCCTCCGGCGGCCGTGCCGCCGCCCAGCGATAGCCCCCACCCAACGAAGGCGGTGGCGGTGGTGGCCGGCCAGGGAGGTGGCTTGGTGGCCGGGAAAAAGGGCTGGAATGCACTCCAAGTCGGGCTAATCACAGACCTTAGCTGGAGGAAGAAGATGACCGGGAGGCGGTTGATCTGCTTCAAGATTCGTGCTGGATCATGTTTATTAAATTCTGAATTTTCTTTCCTGTTTATTGGACTCTTTTAAATTAAATATTACAAATACTTAGGCCCTCCTACAAAAACTGTGGCCAATATCAAAGTTGTAGCCCGTGAAGTGTAGTTTTTTTGAAAATTTGTTTGAACCCATTTGGGTAAGTGGTTTGACCACAACACCCATTTTGGTGGGGTCGATACCTAGGCTAAAACAGATAGTATTTTGAGTGCCCCCACAAATCCAGCCATCCAAATGACTTAAAATATTGGATGGTGTTCCCTATTAACTATACCTAGAACATATCCAAAAAAGTGTATTTTTGGAAAAAACATTTTACTATAGTTTTTTGAAAAATTTAAAAATCTATATACAAATTAATTTGGTGTCTTAAATAGCTCAAAAACCCCCAATATTTTGTTGGGTGATTTTGGGGGATATCATAAGGCTCTGGTAAAAATCTCAGCCCAATTGGGTTTGATTTGAATAGGTTTTAGTGTGACCAAAGTTTGGTCTCCTAAAAGGTAAATTAGGGCAAAGGGTATTTGGGGCATGGAGGAGCCATTTCTCACCCAAATGGGTTGGGACCTTGGCCAGAGCCACATGGTCAGCTAAAACACCCTCTCATGGAGTTTGAGATGGATTGGGGTTGGTTAGCCCTAGGACCCTATTTCAAACCCTAAGGTTGGACTTTGGGGGTTTGTGAAGGACATAGGGTGATATGTCTTTGTAAGGACTTGGTATTTATAACAAATGATTATAGGGTGGTAAAATTCCCTAGTAAGTGATTAGGTAGTAGTTGGACACAAAAACCCCAAATAAACCACTTAATAAGTATTTGGGTCTCTACACCCTAGGAATTTTATAATTGATCATATGACCTTGATTCTTAGTGAAACTTTGGTAGGAGTGTTTTAATAGTGATATTCATATATGGAAATTCTGTTATAAATTCTAGATCAATAAATATAGTACTTCATTTACAAACCATCAAATTGTACTATCTACTTACGAATTTCTTTTGATTTAACCACTCACTGGAATCTAATGAAATTCAGTCAGAGGACCTTTAATGATATTATAAAGCTTTGTAAATTTTTGTGGAATTTTTGAAAGTTTTGTTATATGGGTTGCTTCACAAAGTGATATTTTCCATTAAAATAATTTGAATTAATTTTGGTACCTAGAAAGCTTTAAAAATTATGATATTTGATCAGAGGTCCTATTTGGTCACCCTTAAGATTCAATAATTTTTCTATAATTCTTTAATGATAAATTGTAGTACTTCCTTCTTTATCCATGATTGTTGGAATTACATTGGATTAATTAATTAGAAGCCAAAGCATTTAAGGAAAATTATGGAATTTGATATGTATTGTTAATTCACTTTTATCTACTGTTCATAAATTTTTGGTGGACTTTCTTGAGGAAATATTGTACATCATGTTCAATTCAAGCATGGATTAGTTTGGAAAGAAATTAATTAAATATCCAACAAATTAGGAAAATTGTGAATTACTAGATTTAGTATAATCATATCATGATAGACTCCCTGTAAAAAGCTTAGGACATTTGGATAAATATTTTGAGTACTCCCCATTGTATACATCATATAGTCTAGGATGGTCCGCATTTAGTAAAAACTACAGGAATCATATTATGGAGTATAATGAACTTAGGGAGATGGGATATTAGTGTGTTGGTCTGGTAGGTGGAATGAGGTTATTAACGTGAGTAATGATGGGGAGTGAGAAGTCTGGCTAGTGATTAGAGGTTCTCGGGGACGACGAAACATCGTCTCCCCCATAAGAGAGAAAATGTCAAACACATTAGGATTAGATCCAGAGTAAGACTAAGGGATAAGGAATCGGGTATCAACCAATAATAGTAAGTGCCATGCGAAAGGGAGCTTTGGGCTTCAGCCCATCGTAGTTCCTAGTTCCCTTTGAGAGACCTTCATGGGATATACCGGTGGCAGTCATGGGATAACGTAAATAGGAGGAATAATAAACTAAAAGTGGAACTAGTATAACTAGGGTTTCTCATTCACACACCCCGGTAGCTCGGGAGGTTGATTTGATTTGTTTGATTGCCATCCGGACAGTTGGTTTGTAAGGTAGATGCACGAACGAGATAGTCCGGGGAGCCGGTTGCTCGAGGTTTGGATACAGAATAAGGTGGTGGGTCTTCGGTATTGGACGGTCGTTCACACAAACGTCGATAAGTTGACTCGGCGGTGTGGGACACTTAGCCAAAAAAGTCTGGTGGATATAGCCAGCATTAGTACGCAGATACTCTAGGTTGTGTTCTACTAGGAGCATACAGAAGGGCTAGGCCCGGTAGTGTGGATACCTGCCTAGGAGTGGGGCGCCCGACCCACTGTCTCTGTTTGCCACTACGGAGGTTCCTGGAAGAGAAGCTAGCTGCCCGAACAGGGGGAAATAAATGTCTGTGAGCATAAAGTTGTGTGCGTGAGTTGCACTTGCATGAATCATGACATAACATTTCACTACACTCATATTTTCATACAACCGACACCCCAACATATAAATTGGTATGGGTCTTTTTATACGATGGGAGCCTTGCAGAAGACCCCTTAACTTATAAGTTTGTATGGACATTCATATAAGTTAAGGTTACTTATTTCTTACCTTGTCTTTCTTACATATGTTTCCTATTATACTTGTTTACTTTACTGCTCACTATTGTAGAACTGCTAGATTGTACCTTTCTACCTTAGCTGTTTATACAATATATATAAGAGCTAGATTAGTTCCACTGTCATCTGTTTTTCTACTCTCCACCTTTGTATCTTCCCTTTCCTCCTCTCCGCTCGGTGCATAGGAGCCATGGGGGAAGGGGTAGGGGATGATCGGACTTAGTCTTTATGACTAATGGTTTTCAGACCATAACATTACAGGAGCTCCGGATGGGAGATAGGGACCAACAGCCCAGGGACCAGCACCAGCGGAGTACGGTGCCCATGGAGGTGGTCCAGTCTAGTTCCGGAGCACCAGTGAACAACTCCCTGAGTGATTAGTCTTTCTTATAACTTCTGCGATGAGTGATATATAGTGAGGACTCTGATGTACCAGGCTTGAGCCTGTTTATATTTTATCTGTACTTATCTTTTGCAGCACTCTCTTCTTTCTATGTTGATGGACTTGCTGTGATTTTCCTTTATATATGATTATGTGGACTTGATTATATTAAGTTTATATTTACTTCTCTCTCTTTTGTGATCGAAAAGGCCAGAAGAATGGGCATTTTGTAGTGGCAGCCTTCCCGAGTGTCGGTGCCACCGCAAAACGGAAATTCTGGGCATAAGACCCCGGTGGTTTAAAAAGAAAAAAAATTTGGGGTCTTACATCGCGTGCTTAAGTGCGCTCTCATGCGGTGTAGATGCACAATGCTGTCATGATAATATAAAAACTAAAACTGAAAATATACTTGAAGTATGAAAGTGCATGTGCAAAGGTATCTCACGAAACTTTCCCGCACCAGAGTTATACTAAACAATCTATCCATGATTTGCAATAAAAACCGGTAAATAAAAGTTGAGGGAAGAGGTTACCCCATGCTCTGCAAATGAGCATACCAGAAGATCAGCGTTAATTTCAGCAGACAGTCACGACTCAAAATAACCCCACCTTCACATGAAATTTTTTCCAACCACGCATACTCAAAACATATATTCCAAAAGCATATTTGAATAAATTAAAATGACAAAATTGGTTTGTCTCCCATAAGCCCTTTTTCTTTACCATTCTTAAGGTGGACCAAATACCTATATTAGCAGTTTTATATAATGTTCAAATCATAAGTTCAACACATAATGAAAAAGTCTATATCCACACAGAAGAAAGCAAAAAATGAAAGCAGGCTCCGGAGATCCTTCACTCCTCAACTGAACGCCGATTTGTGATAGATCCCCCTAGATATGCGAGATGAGGGTGAGGCGAAGGCTTTAGGGCCCAGGGTAGACAAGTCTACCCTGCCCCTAACCTTGTCCTTCTCACGCCGGCGGGCAGAATTCTGCGCCTTGCATAGGAACAACTACTTTCATTTCAAATCCACAGAAGGGGATCGTCAGGGTGGTATGATCACACCCACCATTTCAGCACCAAGTTTATCTTTCTCAACTGGGGGCATCCTTTCCTCACCCGTAGCAGGTGAAAGATCAGCACAAGTTACCTGTTTAATAGTCTTACAAACTTTATCATAATAAATAGAAGTTTTCAAATCAAATTTCTGTACGCTTTCTACAGGCGCGCTCAGCTCACATTTCTTCTCAACGAAATCTTGCTCCACATCAGATGAATCCGTCTCTATCTCTCCTTCAGCTACCATCAGTTGTTCTATCACTTTCTTAACCCGCTCGCGTTCCTTCGGTAGAAAACCTGTCTCAGCAACACTAGACACATCATTAGATAATGAATAATTTAATTGCAAAAATTCTCCATGTTCATTTGAACTAATATGGGGAGGTTAAGATGGTAGAGTCAGATTTACCTTAGGAGTCAAAGTGACACCACTCGCTTTGAATTGCAAGGTAGCTTTGCTGGCTTTCAGGAATGGGAGTCGTAAGATGGGTTTTGACGTGTTACCCATAGGTCCTAACACCTGAAAGTCGGTGACTACAGCTGCCCCATTCTTCATTACTTCCACATCTTTGATCTCACCATCGGTCTTAACTACCTATCCATCCGATGGCACTAGAGATTTCTATACATCCGACTCGATACTTAAATTTAATTTTTTCAACATCTTACAAAGCAAGAATGTAGCAGGATGATCTAGAATCGCATAGAGCTATTGCCTATATTACATTGATCTCACATTTGACGGCCAATTCATTATTATCGCACTCCTCCGCATCCCAAACACTCTTCCCTTGCTCATGGGGATTTTTCTTCGTGTCACTAGGGATGGTGCCGCGAGTACGCTCGGAGAATGCAAGGGCCCAGTTGACCCAGCGGTGTCTCCAAGTTCCTCATAGATGTAGTCTGAGTGGCCATATTTGATTGGGCCGTCTCGGCAAACTTCTCCATCATCTCTTCGAAATCACTTTTACGAGTTCCTTGCATATTAGGATTATAACCCATATTCGACGGTCGCGGTTGGCTACTAGAGGCTTTAGAATCAATCTGTTGCTGGCCTCCTTGCCATCTCTGACCGGGAGCATTTTGATTCCATGAGAAATTGTGATGATTTCTAACATTGGGGTTATAAATATTATTAAAAGGAACATTGCGATTTTGGCTATTTATAAAATTCACATTTTCATCAGACATTATACCTGACGGCTCAGCAATGCTTTCTTCAGTGGTGCACTCGTAAGCATGATGGCCAGGGTTACCACAACCCTGATAAGATATGTCCATATACTGAGCTGGAGGAGGGGCCGATCTAGTCAACATATTCCTTCCATCTACAATGTGATGGCTCGCCTCCGATTGCTGTACCATAGCATTAACTTGAAACAAAGTCCTCGCACCAGCAGCTGCGTCGATCATTGAAATGAAATTAGGCTCAATACAAAAATAAAATATTTCACCTAGATTCCACAGCTCACAGCCATGCTCTGGGCATCAACGCTGCAATTCCGAGAATCTCTCCCACGCCTCGGATATCGTCTCCTGGTCTTGTTGTCTGAAAGTTGCAATATCCCTCTGGGAATTCACAATCTTGTCCACATGGTGGAACTTAGCCAAGAACATAGAGGACAATGCCTCCCAAGTAGTAGCGGTCCCTGGAACAATGGTATGCAGCCAGGTATTTTCCTTGTCCCTCAGCGAGAACGGGGAAAACCACAGCTTCACAACATCGTCATAAATTCTAGCATATCAGAATGTGCCACAAATCTTTGAGAACTCCGCCAAATGGAGATGCGGGTCCTCACTCGGCAATCCCGAGAACTGCGTATTATTCGTGATCATATTCAAGATGGCCGGTTTTATCTCAAAGTCATTGTTCATGATGGCCGGACCGAAGCTAGAGTAAGCACTTCCTTCAGTCGTGGTAGTGAAATCATGCATTGTCCTAACGCATGGCTGGACCACTTCATGGCCAGCAACAACCCGTTCTCCTTGGAAATTTCCTCGTAGGCGATTATTCTCCATTCTTTCTTCAGCAGCAGCAGCACGCAGGCGAGCTCGTCTCGCACGTGAAGTTTCTAGATCAAACACAAGATCTTTAACCCTTTCACTGGAGTTGGGATCTATCATACAACACACACAAAAAAATTCTCTCAATAATACAAACAGCACTTGTTAACTTTTCAAAAGAAAAATACACACAATGGTTGCATTCCCCGGCAACGGCGCAAGAAACTTGATGCGTCGGCAAGTGTACCAATCGTAGTCAAGTAATAAAGTGAGGAGTTGAATCCCTGGATATCGATCTCTCCAGGAGTGTAAGTAGGGAGTGTGATTTCGCTATTTTAAAAGAGATTGCAAGCAGGAAAGTAACCAAAGGGGGTTTTGTTTTGGGGTTTTCCTAAATATAATGCTAAAAATCCTATTGCGGGTCACCATCACCACATCTCTTGGGTGGATTACTCAAAAGTGTAATAGAAAAGATGGATTAGCTAACGAGGGTCTGAATAAAGTCTTCACAATGCATGCTTCTAGCAATCGCTAGAACGACACAATCACAACTAGCACAGAAGAAAATGGAGCTCAACAAGCTATCAAGAACTAAAATAAATCAACAACTAGACATTCTGAAATATTCAAGTGAATAATATTCACACACATCATTCAAACTCTCCAAATATTCAGAAAAAGGAAACGCTACAAGTGAAGGGTGAGAGATTCAACCAAACGCATGAAGTCTCTCCAAGATTAACGACCGGATGCAAGGGTTGCCGGGCCTTGTCTGAACTCGGTCTACGGTTGACGTCTGGGAACTAAGAAGGGTTGTCACTTCCTTCGAATACCCCATCTTCTTCGTGAATAATCATTGGCTGGTTCTAAATGGAGAACTTCACGGATGCAGCAACCTTTGAGCTTGACATGGAGCTTTGAGCTTAGGGATGACAATGGTGGTCAGAGATGAAGAGTTTACTAGCTCTTGGAGTATAAATGGTGGCCGGATCAACTCTCCAAGGAGGAGAGATAAAATGGTGGTTGGAGGCAAGATTTCCCAATCAAATGAGAGGGAATGGAGGTTGGAGGAAGACTGGTTCGGGCTTTGATGGAAGGAAGAAGAAATCTACACTTTATATAGAAACATGTCAGAAAAATGGGCACGCACAATTTGGCGCACGACCGTGCGTCAACCGTGCGTTATTTAATTTTAAGGATAAGCCTGCAAAAGGAGAGGCGTTGACCCGTGCGTTTTACTCACGAACAGGTGCTTCCTCTCGTGCATGAAGGAAATCACATGGGTAATGACAGAATGGAATAAGCAGGAACAAAAAGGAAAATCGTGCATTTTACTCGCGCACGGGCGCTACCGCTCGTACGTGAACAAATCGCACGATTAACCATAAAATGGTGCAAACAGGAAAGCTACATGAACACCGTGCATTTCCTTCTCGCACGGTTTGGGAGAAACCGTGCGTGAACAAAACGCACTGGTAGCCACAGACGTCCCCAACACTACTATGTAAAACACACGATTACCAAAAGACCGTGCGCAATAAATGCCCACGACCGTGCGTCTCACATAGGAAATGGAAAATGAAACTTTGGACATTGCGACCACCTACAAAGAAATAAAACCTGCTGGAACACCAATACCCCGCACCAAGAAGCAAACATCAGCAATAAGAAAGAGCCATGGGGAGTACCACGTGCTTTCCCCCAACAAACGAATGTACAATCGCACACCAATGGGCCAAAATAGTGCACAAAGCGGTCAATGACCGAACGATGCAAATACAACCGATATCCGGTTGAAATGCAGTGCACGAGTGAGAAAACAAGCCCAGATGTGTCCGAAAAACCCTATAAATATAAGAATCATCAATATGTACCCATCTTACATATGAAATGAAATAATCAAAAACAACACATGATGGTTATAAGCACCCATCATAATACATGAAATAAAAATACATGAAATAGACTCTTAAAATAAAATTTCTTAAAAATAAAATTTATAAAATATAAATGATAAAATTTATAATTATAATTATGTAATTTATAATTATATATTTTATTTATTGGCGGTAGCAGGCGTCGAGCAAAACATATAGCAGCAGCGGTGTTGGCGAAGAAACATCGGTGTCGACTCCCATCTTCAAGCTTGCGGCAACGACCGTCCCAATCCACAAACTCTCTACGACAGGGATCCACGACCACATCAGCATCGTCTCCATCAATCCTCCTCCACTAAAAATTACTCACCACCGATGAGTTGCCCGTGAGGGGAGAACAGTCTGAAGCAACAGCAACATAGGGCAAATCTGGCCCGGCAATCCATGTCGGAGTAGCATGTACATCGATCTGCACTAAGAGCCTGTCTTGAAAAGAAACAACAAAACTTCTATGAAACTAGAAAGGGTGTCAAGCAGAAGAAATTAAACTTGAATCTTACCATCAGGTTCAAGAACCATGGAATCAACGTGGGAAATAAACACGACAGAACTAACACTCCTCATCCCAAGAGAACATGTAGTGGTAGAGAAGAACGACGAAGAAAGCCACTCAGGTGGAACAGAGACGTACAGTAAAAAGTCCGGAGACTTGAAATCATGTGAAACATCCTATGCTATATAAAAATATGAAATAAAAGCATGAAATCTTACGTTCTTCATAATCATGGATGGGTCGGCGTTCCTACGTATTAATTTATTAACGGAGCAAGAAGACATCAGCTCGGGGATTGAACCGACTAAACCCAAATCACTAAATCTAGCGTCGGCCGGTCTCAAAAAGGAGTGGAAGTGCGTACGACATAACATAAAATGAAACACTAACGTCCAAGATACAAGAGGAGAGAATCAATTTTACTACATGACTAGACGCAAATGCGGAGGATAAGGGGGTTAAGTCAGGTGGCACGTGAGCCTTATAATCAGAGATGATTTTAATGGGTTCCAAATTCGTTGTCTTTATTTTACCCTTAATATTCTTACGCTTGGCATAAAGGTATGCCAAGGTGAACCGCTCATCATAAACAATTGAATTGGACGCTCCCAGATGTGAAAAGATGTGCGAAAGATACAACTGAAGGGACCCAACTAAAGTCACTAATGTGAGGAAATGAGGGTCATCAAAAGGCGGTGGGTAAATGCATGCGACCGAGTGTGGTATATAAGTATGTATAGGGGACACCATAACTAAAGGCACAATTGCCAAAAAATCAGAATCAGTCATAGTAGAGGACGGAACCGTAGTCGGACATGCAGAAAAATGAGTTGTCAAAAGTGATGCGTAGTCATGTCTATGAGGTGCGGTGAAAAGTCCAAATACTAATGCGCTAAACATAGTGATATCTATATGATGATACAACGCCAATGTAGGAACTAAAAAAGTGGTCATGACACAAAAACTCGGACTAGGTCTACCGGTTCCATGTCCTAAAAAGTCAACTAATGTGGGCAAATAAATATGGGGAAGGGTCGGTAAAATCAAACTTGGGATAAAATCTAAATCAATATTGATTTCACCAAACGGTGAAAACATCAAAGAACTCTCATCCAGGTGTACAACCAATGAATCATCCAAAAATACCCTTCCCTAAGATAGTAGCTTATCCACAATAAAAATAGGGACATCCTCACTTTCAGACTCCTCAGATAACTCAGATACAATCTCAGTGGGTGTAATCATAGGCTCTAACACGATGGGGATCGTATTGCTAGGGTGAACAGACACAATGCTAGTAGGGCACGTAATAGGCAACATAATACTCTTACAGATCAGAATATCATCATCCCAAACATCATATTCTAAATCAGAGAAGACTTCGCGTGGATTGCTCATGTATGGCCTGTCTGCGCGCCGATTGGTAATGTAGCATACTCATCAGACCCCGTAGGTCTGGATTGGTAATGTAGCATATTGCGCACCGGAGAAGACTTCACGTATAAACGTGTAGTTTGTGGAGTCAATGGGTTGTGCCTGTGAAGGGAAGTAGCAGGAAGTACTGGAATGAGGAATTCAAGGAAAATACCCTTGTATTGCTTGTGATGTGGCTACAGTATAGCCAGTCCATTATAGACAGTATAGCTAGTCCTTGGTGGACAGCGTGGCTATTATGAAGCCAGTCCTTGGCGGACATTATGGCTAGTGTGCGCTGCGAGCTCTAAAAAGGCTTCTTTTCAAACAGGAAAGGTGAAACCGACCCGTGCCTTTAGATATAGCCTCGGGTACGCTGTACTTGGTGATGGCAAGGTGATTTGAGCAACGGGGGGGGGGGGGGGGAGGGATGGTTGATACGTACCTGCGTTATGTCGACTGTATAGGAGAGCATCAAGGCAATGAGCTTTTGTCAGTGGCATAATGAGAATCTTAGGCCCGCGCGCCAGTAAGACTAAATGCTCAATACCGTGTAAATGATGGTGTTGACCCTGGTTCGCCGTTGTACGAAGAATATGCCCTGAGTGCACGAATCGTCGGGCCATGTGGCTGACGATTGTGATGGATTGATTGTGCGTAAGAGCGCAAGATATGATATATCTGTCTATGCATTGCTATGCCTGTAGGGAAGGAATGGTACTGCCCCGAGAAATGAGTAGGATTGTTATAAATTGGTCAGCTGAATGCTGACCATTGCCTTATTTGCTACCTTCTGGGTGGGATGTCCCTATGTAGGTGTTGGATAGCCGAGCGGGAAGTAAGGGCTGAAGTCCCTGATGTTGCTGCTACTGCCGCTACTAGTCCTTGAAGACTTAGATTTATATTATGTGTTGTTCATGTATGGCCTGTCTGCGCGCCGATATATGCAATCCACACTATGAAAAGAGGAACTGTAAGGCCTTAATACCAACTTGTGTTGTATTTGTTGTACACTCTTTCAAGAGTTAATATATAAATATGGTTTATATATGTAGTGGACATTCCTGGTATGAGTTCATTTTTATTTTTAAAATATTCCGCTAGCATGCTCTGAGTTAGGATGTGATGGTGTTGTGGTATTAACCTGTGACATCGCCGTCTGTTTATGGAATATAGTGTGGGGCCCCGGCTAGACATTCTATTATATGTTATTTAACGGGTTGAGTCGTTACATTTTGGTATCAGTGGGAGGTTTCGATCCTCCGACCTGTGGGTTATGGGCCCTCGATGCTTCCGACATTTTGGTATCAGCTTGTCTTGGACATCCTCTTTCGAATTCATGGTCGAATTCTTTTGTGGGGTGGCGAGCACGTGTCAGTGCGAACCACTTTAACACTAATGAAATCTTGAATGTCCACTAAGGAATGCAAATACACTTGTTTGGGGAACCTACGCGTTCCTATATTATTGTTATTGCTTTCTCGAGGTTGCTAATGTGTGTCTTGTTCACCTATAGGTGACTCGTAGTTATGCTGGGCAGTCTGAGCCCGAACATTCTGAAGAGAGTGCGGCACCAGCTGAGGTACCCACACCTCGTCCATCTGTAGAAATAGTTCTCTTAGTTACTGAGGCATTATTTGCCATGATTTGGCCGACCGGGCCGGTGCAGCCGACATTAGTTTAGCTGACCGGGTAGGCGCTGCCGGCGTTGGTGCCAGATCGTGTTGGTGTAAGACCGGAACCGATTGAGGCTATGGATCCGCGAGCAGCTGAATGACAGTTGAAGCAATTCATGAGCTTCAGTCCACCTACGTTCACGGGTATGGGATCCCCAACACAGGCAGAGGATTGGTTATTGCGAGTCAACGGTATATTGATGGCGATCAGGGCGGAGGAAAGTAAGAAGGTTACCTTGGCCACCTTCATGTTGGAAGGAGAGGGGCGGTTATGGTGCGACGAGGTTCAGTTACTCTATTTAGCGGTCAGACCGTTAACACAAGTTCCAATTGAGGAGTTCTCTCGAATGTTTTTTACAAATCTCTTACCAGCGACACGACGCATTGCCATGGAAAACAAGTTCAAACGGTTAACGCAAGGAGAAAGTAGCGTTGATACGTACTTGCATGAATTTATGAGGTTGGGACGGTATTCGGGGTCAATCTTCGCGGATGAATAAAGGAAAACCAATCATTTCTACGAAGGATTGCTGGATGATTTGAGGTTCCTGATTTCAAGTTCGGTGAACCAAGGATTTCAGGCATTAATTGATACCGCGTGTGCACTGGAGAAGGACATGAAGTGGGTGCAAGGAAAAAGGGACATGGATGTGACAAAGCCAGAGTTCAAATCACCCCGCCCCGGAAAATCGTACTACCAGAAGAAGTGGGGCAAGAGGTCCAAGCCTTCTGGGAAAGCTTCTGAAACAGTTGCATCGGGAGCAACTTCAAAGCAGGAGTCTCGAACATGCTTTACCTGTGGCTAAGTGGGGCATATAGCCCGTGATTGTAGGGTTTCTCTTCTGAAGGGGGAAAAGAAGACGGGTGCGTCTTATGCTGAGAAGTGCAAAGCAGTGGTAGAGTCCTTTACATCCCAGGTGCAGCCTAGAATTTATAATCTTGTCCAGCAGGAGGATATAAAAGCAAAGTGACGTCGTCACAGGTACAATTTAAGATATTGCTTGCTTTGGGTTTTTTATTGCGTACTTTTTATGTTGCTTGTGCATGATGTGTGTGCTACAAGCTTTGTCTTGATTCGGAACAACCCAGCAAGAGCCCTGTTTGATACCAGTGCTTCGCATTAGTTTCTATCTAAGGACTTCGTAGCTCGAATTGGAGTACCGTGTCATGTGACGACAGATAGTATAAATGTGTTATTACCGAATGGTTGTGTGATGATTGCGGATAGAGCTTGCGATGTAAAAGTTCAAATATGAAGTCGAGATTTCGGTTTGAGTGCATCTGTGCTACCGATATCGGAGTTTGATGTGATCTTTGGCATGGAATGTCTCTCGGAGCAGCGTGCCTTTATTGATTGTAATTTAAAGGAGATCACACTAGGCCAGAATACTGAGCTTGATACTAAGTTCACTGGTATGCGAATCGTGAGCGGGATTTTGGTGTCTGCTCTCCAAGTCATCAATACTGTTCGGAAAGGCACAAAGTTATTAATCACGCTTATTCAGGCTTTTGAGCCAAACGCCAGTGTGAGAGATGTTCTGATTGTGTCGGAGTTTGCAGATGTATTTCCTAAGGAACTTCCTGGGTTACCGCCCTAGCGGGAGATCGACTTTTCTATTGAGTTGGTGCCCGGTGCGAAACCTGTGGCCCACTCGCCATATCGTGTAGTGCCAAAAGAGTTGCTGGAACAGGGATACATACGCCCAAGTATGTCACCTTGGAGCGCGCCTGTTCTGTTTGTGAAAAAGAAGGACGGTAGTTTAAGGTTATGTATTGACTATCGATAGTTGAATAAACTGACGGAGAAAAACAAGTATCCGATTCCACGGATAGACGACTTATTCGATAAGCTAGTGGGCTCAACCATCTATTCCAAGTTGGATTTAAAGTCTGGATATTACCCAATGAGGATTCGGGAAGGTGAAATTCCAAAGACAGCATTTGGAACACGCTACGGCCATTATGAGTTCACTGTAATGTCGTTTGGCTTATGTAATGCGCCTTCAGGATTTATGGATATAATGTACCGAATGTTTCGAGAGTACTTGGATCTGTTTGTGATTGTCTTCATCGATGATATCCTCTTGTACCCGCAGTTGGAAGCCGATCATGCAAACCATTTGGGTGTTGGTGTTGCATACCTTGCGAAGGAATAAGCACTTTGCCAAATTCTGAAAGGATGAGTTTTGGCTGTCATCGGTGTCTTTTCTTGGCCACGTGGTAAGTGGAGAGGGCATAACAGTGGATCCGTCAAAGATAAGTGCAATCCGAGAGTGGCCAATGATGTCTTTAGTAGCCGAGGTCAGGATTTTCCTTGGACTAGCAGTCTACTATAGACGGATTGTGGAAAACATCTCACAGATTGCTCTTCCTCTGACCACGTTGACAAGAAAGGATCAGAAGTTTGTTTGGATGCCGAAGTGCATACGAGCTTTTGAATAGCTTAAGAGTCGTTTGACTATGGAGCCTGTGTTGACATCGCCATGTGGTACAGATGGCTATGAGATCCATAGTGATGCTTCAGGTAGCGACTTAGGCTGCGTTCTGCTACAGTTTGGTAAAGTGATTGCTTATGTCTCATGTCAGTTGAAAGTGCACGAATGGAATTATCCCGTCAACAACTTGGAGTTAGCGGCGGTGATCTTTGCGCTGAAATTGTGGCGGCACTATCTATATGGCGTAAAGGTAGATATCTATACAGATCATAAGAGCTTAAAGTATCTGTTGGATCAGAAGGATCTAAATATGTGACAACAATGGTGGATGGAGTTCATTGGGGACTACACCTTTGATTTTCATTATACTCCCAGGAAGGGAAATGTGGTCGCTGATGTGTTGAGTCGTAGGACTCCGGTACGGGCAAGTAGGTTGCAGATGCATGATGAGCGTCTGATCCAGGAGTTGGAAGCATTAAAGATTTCTTGTGTTGACAAGAATTCCATAGCTGATGCATGCTTGAACTCGACGGAGGTACAGTATGGCCTTGCAGACAGAGTTCGGCGGGAAACGGGGCTTGATGAAAGTCTCCAACGCTATGCAAAGGATGGGTCAGATGGCCAATTCTCCTGGGATGATGGTTGTTACCAAAAGATGTCCGATTATGCGTCCCAAGTACGGGTAAGTTTAGAGAGGAGTTGATGTATGAAGCTCACATTGCAAAGTACTCAATTAACCCTAGAAGCATAAAGATGTGCAAGGATATGAAGAAATTATTCTGGTGGCCAGGACTAAAGAAATACATAGCTCTTTATGTGGCTAAGTGTCAAACTTGTGATTTGGTCAAAGCGGAATGTCAGAAGCATGGCGGTTTCCAGAAGTCGTTACCTATTTCGGAGTGGAAGTTTGATGATATCTCAATGGATTTCATGCACGGATTGCCGAGATCTAAATGCGGGAATTATTCAATATGGGTGATTGTAGACTTGTTGACAAAAGTGGCTCACTTCCTACCGAATAAGAGGGACAATTTAGTGGAAACCTTGGCAAAGATCTATGTGGAGCAGATTATCCGATTGCACGGTGTTCCCCGGAGCATCGTCAGTGACCGTGATGGGCGATTCACGTCAAATGATTGGAGGCTAATCCATCAATTGTTGGGAACAAAGTTTGCATTTATTACGGCCTTTCATCCCCAAACGGATGGCCAAACTAAGAGGGCCAACATGACCATGGAAGATATGCTCCGAATGTGCGCCCGGTACTTTGGTAAGAGATGGGAAGATCATCTCTATATGGTGGTGTTTTCCTACAATGATAGCTACCAAGCGAGCATCGGTATGGCTCCGTATGAAGCTTTGTTTGGTCAGAAATGTCGTACACCGCTAGCTTGGGCGGAAGCAGGCGAATCAAAAGTATATCCACGAAAGGATGTCGAAGAAGGTACTTCGACGATACGCTCTATTCGGGAGAGGCTATTAATATCCCGGGATAGGCAAGACAAATACTATAACGCCAAGCATCAGAACGTGGAGTTTGTGGTGGGCTATTCGGTATACTTGAAAATATAACCCTTCAAAGGCATGTCCAGGATTTGGCTGTTGAAAATGCTAAGTCCGAGATATCTTTGTACGTTTGATGTGGTGGAGCGATTTGGGGAAGCTGTCTATCGACAAACACTTTTGACAGAACTGAGTGGCTTGCATGATGTGTTTCACATCTCAGTACTTAAGAAAGCCGTCATGGATCCAGCTAAAGTGATTGAGAATGATCACCTACCTGTCGAGTATGGGATAACGACGAAGTTTAGACCAATTACAATTGAGGATCGAGCCGATAAACAGTTGCGGAACAAGAATATCGGGATGGTCAAAGTCCGATGGGACAATTGTGGCCAAGAAGAGCTAACATGGGAGCGGGAGCAGACCATGCGAGCTGATTTTCCCGTGTTGTTTGTTTGAACTGTTGTAAAGTGCGACTTTTATTGTAACAATCATTTTAAAGTTATAGCATTATGTTTGCTTGGTTTCCTTACTGTGAGTAAATTTTGGGACGAAATTTATTGTAAGGAGGGGAGGGTTGTAACATTCTAAAATCCCAAAAGCCCCAAAATGAGGTTTAGGCTGGGTGACACGGCCCGGGACACGGGCGTCTCCAAGGGCGTGTCCAGTGCACATAGCCTGGGAGACGGGCGTGTCCCAGGGCATGTCATTCTCTATTTTCTTGGGTGTGAATTTGGTATCGAGAGAGTGTTGAGTGAGGCACACGACCTGGGAAACGGTCATGTCCTAGGGCATGTACTTCTCTGTGTCGTCTAGAGAACTCAACACCTTGCAGTCGACGATCATCGAGAGGTGACACGGCCAGGGACACGGGCCTGTCTAAGGCCGTATCCTGCTCGGGTGGATAACCGGGCGGCGTTTAGTGTGGCACACGGCCTGTTACACTGGTGTGTCACAGGGGCGTGTTTGGCACATGATGAGTCCCCATTTCATATCTATTTCCGGACTCATCTGGGCTCATTTTCTTGTCTTTGCACTATTATTTTGCGCTATTAGCACTCCTTTTGGTTCGCTTCGACATTACACGTCTTGTGCACTCTTTTAGCCTATTTCTGTGCGTGTGTGTATTCCTCTTGTGTGATGCATTTTATTTATATCTGTGACTGCCATGATCGACAGCGCATGCAGTTTTCCTGCAGGTTCGGGGATCGTGTGGGCGTCCGGCGTGAGACTTTCACCATTTTTGGCAAAGGAGTCAATGGTCGTGCGTTTTTACCCACGCACGACCATCGACCTCTTTGGCGCACGACCGCCGGTCGTGCGTAGTCTGGGCTCTCATTTTATTGTCCTGTCCCGCCATATCGCACGATCACCAGCTATACTGCGCACGATCACTGCTCGTGCGCTGCCGGTCGTGCGCAGTCATGCCATCTTTTTTCCAATTTTCTGTCCCATATCGCACGATCACCACCCTTGTCGCGCACGATCACTGATTATGCGCTGCTGATCGTGCGCACGCTTAAATTTCCTGGTGCAGGTTCTACAGGTTGTTGCCGCACGGGCGCTGACATTGTTTGCGCACGACCACCGGTCGTGCGCCTGTGGTCGTGCGCGCTATTTAATCCTGCTTCTATAAATTGGCCTGCTCCACGAATTAGGTCAATGGACCTTGATCGAACTTGGCTGCCACTTCGCCCATCCGTATTTCAGATGCTCCATCCATCTCCACCTTTATCCCTACCATCGGGAGGTGATTTCCGGAGATTCTAAAGCATTCCGCATCCTCCGGTGACCCTTCCGGCCATTAATGACCTCTTCTCCGAGCTTTCTACCAAAGAAGAAGATGACGGAGATGACATAGAGAACGGACTCAAAGGCCCTCGAGGTGACAGCTCGTCGGTTCCGGAAGCCTCCTCGGACTGCGCGTGGAAGTGGATTGACAACCCGCACCTCCGGCCAACAACTGCGGTGGATCTTAACTCTCTTGGATTACTCTTCCTCTATCTTTCTTGTTTTGTATGAATGACTCATGCTTGTTGTGAACTTCAATGTCTAATTATTTATAATTGGATTCTTCTTGTTTGAACTTGTTTGTGAGATTTGTGTTGTGATGCGCCTCGCCCCATCTCACTTCCATCGTTCCACTTGATTGCACTCCGCACTAAACACCTCACTCACTGGCTCACCGTCCATTCGCCCTACCGAAGTACGACATAGCGGCCGATACACCCATCTCGCCTTGCGAAGCGGTGAGTGCGACCCACATTTTTCCTTTTAGTTTAATTGGTTGTAAGAACACAAATCTCAAAGCCCCTTTGTTCTTTCTTTTATTTCACAAACTCTAATAACAATAATTTCGGATTATTCGTCGTTTCACGCCAACTGCATTCCTCAAGAGACTAACACTCGGGGATTTATTCCCA
This sequence comes from Platanthera zijinensis, assembly GCA_039513925.1. NCBI lineage: Eukaryota > Viridiplantae > Streptophyta > Magnoliopsida > Asparagales > Orchidaceae > Platanthera > Platanthera zijinensis. The sequence continues at coordinate 138,316,908 of CM077086.1, forward strand.
AACTTTATTACTTGTGCGACCGGTGCGCTTGCCGTATTTACACGCATCAGCACATGGCCAAGGACACGGGCGTGTGCCCCAGCCGTGTTCTTTTCGGGAGTGTTGATCCTGTGTCAATTAAGGGACATGCACCTCGACACGAGAGTGTATTAAGGGACACGGGCATGTAAGGTGATTGATACGGGGGTGTCTAAGCCCGTGTTCTGGTCTGGCTGAGTCGGTTCGTGTACCGCTTAAATTACACGGCCTGTGACACGGGCGTGTCACGGGCCGTGTCAGCCCAAATATTAGACTTCTGTGGAGATTTGTGGCCGTTCATTTCCTTCATCCTAAATCCAATGGCCCAGATATTTTCCTGCTGGGTTAATTCAAGGCTTTGAGTGAAGAGTTCACTCATGCTTTGGATTATTCTCTTTCTAAAAGAGAAGAGAGAAGGGAGAGGAGGAAGGAGAAGGAGGAGAAGATCCAGCAACCGATGGAGCTCCCGAGTTCCGATTCGAGATCCGAGGCTAGTTCTGTGGAGGCAAAGCTGCTGCGCTGCTTTCCAACCAGCTAGAATTTCGATGGCTCCCAAGAGATCGTCAAGGGTAACGATCTTCCTTCTTGGACAAGTGAAGTCCTCCTTTATGCATGAGCATGGGATCCTCTACAAAAAGGTGGAAGTATAAGTGATCCCTGTAGGTTGATAGTTGTTATCCACAATTGAGTCTGCATTTATACCCGGAAATGTGTAGTACGGGATAGGCATGCTGTGTGAAGACCATCTGTACAGGTTGGTCTTGATTGGTGATGTTGCATATTGCGCACCGTAGAAGACTTCTCATATAAACGTGTAGTTTGTGGAGTCAATGGGTTGTGCATGTGAAGGGAAGTAACAAGAAGTACTAGAATGAGGAATTCCAGGAAAATACCCTTGTACTGCTTGTGATATGGCTACAGTGTAGCCAGTCTATTGTGTACAGTGAAGCTAGTCCTTGGTGGACAGCGTGGCTATTGTGAAGCCAGTCCTTGGCGGACATTATGGCTACTGTGAGCTGCGAGCTCTGAAAAGGCTTCTTGCCGAATAGTAAAGGTGAAACCGACCTGTGCGTTTAGATATAGCCTATGGTACGCTGTACTCGGTGATGGCAAGATGACTTAAGCAACGGGGGGTTGTTGATCCGTACCTGTGTTAGGTCGACTTTACAGGAGTTCGTCAAGGCATTGAGCTTTCGTTAGTGGCATAATGAGAGTCTTAGGCCTGCACGCCTGTAAGAATAAATGCTCAATACCGTATAAACATTGGTGTTGACCCTGGTTCGCCGGTGCACCAAGAATGTGCCCTAAGTGCACGGATCGTCGGGCCGTGTGGCTGACGATTGTGATGGATTGATTATTCGTAAGATCACAAGCTATGATATAACTTTCTATGTATTGTTATGCCTGTAGGGAAGGAATGCTATTGCCCCAGGAAAGGGGTTGGATTGTTATAAATTGTTCAGCTGAATGCCGACCGTTGCCTTATTTGCCACCTTCTGGGTGGGCTGTCCCTATACACGTACTGGAGAGCCGAGCAGGAAGTAAGGGCTAAAGTCCCTACTGTTGCTGCTACTGCCTCTACCGTTGCTAGTCCTTGAAGACTAAGCATTATATTATGTGTTGTTCAAGTGTGTCCAGCCTGCGCGCGGATGTATGTAATCCACACTGTGAAAAGAGGAACTGTAAGGCCTTAAGGCCAACTTGTGTTGTATTTACTGTACACTCTTTCAAGAGTTGATATATAAATATGGTTAATATATGTAGTGGACATTCCTAGTATTAGTTCATCTTTATTGTTAAAATATTCCGCTAACATGCTCTGAGTTAGGATGCGATGGTGGTGTGGTATTAACCTGTGACATCGCCGTCTGTTTGTGGCATATAGTGTGGGGCCCCGGCTGGACCTTATATTATATGTTACTTAACGGGTGGAGTCATTACAAAAGAGCAGGTCCAAGCCTCGACTCTCTCTCTCCCGTCGCCGCCGCCTAGGGCAAAGTCATCGGGATTCATTTCTCCCAGCAAGGGGCCTGACCACCAAGAGAAAATGAAGAGGAAGATGGGGATTTCTTTCTCCTCCCTGCAAGGGGCTCAGCCACCAAGGAAAAATTAAGCGGAAGACGGGGATTTCTTCTCTTCCAGCAGGGCTCGGTCAACAAAAGCATCGGGATTTTATCCCCAAGAGGGATCGAGATTATAGTTGGAGCAAGGTTCGGCCTAGAGTGGAGATCGGCCACCTTCGCAGCCACTCAGGACTAAGCTAGTCAGAAGCTCCGCTCTCGGCACCGCCGCCAAACATGCGTAGAGGGTAACAAAGTTTTTCTTGGGCAGGTGAAGCCCTCAATTATCATATTTGCATGGAAGCTCCTCTCCACCGACGAGTGGGGGAAGGGTGCTCTCCGACGGGTTGTTGTGTACATCCCCGCAGTAAATTGCATTTGCACCCGGAAGCGTGAGTATGGGTTTAGTCATGTTGTGTGAAGCCAATCCGAATGTGTAAGACGGATTGGTGATGTTCTGGGGTTCCCGGAGTAAACTCCGAGGAAGTTGTATATTATTTATTTATAGTGTTGCAGTCCCAAGCGGGGAGTAGCGGGTGTAAACCCAAGTTTGTGTCAGCCCTAGAAGGTCTATTTTACTTATGTTTTCGGGCTGTGTGCCGAAGTATGGAATTTATATTTCTGTAATTTAGAATGCCCACGATGCCCTTTGTCGGTCCTAGAAGGCGTATATTACGTTGTTGGCGGCACAATCAGGGCTGTTTAAAATAGAACGGTTCGGCGAGGTTATGTTATTAGTTGGGAAAATGAAGGGTGTTTTGCATAGACCTAAGATAACACCTCTAGTTAAGAGGGAGTGGATCTTGAGATCCTCCTTCAATGTTCTGGTTGTCCAAGAGAGCCCTCCGAAGGTGTCTTAGCTAGGTTTTTGGCTTGGGAGGGGAAGAGTTTGTGAGTCTTCCGGGTATGCGGTGTGACCTCCACGCTGAGACCTTTGGTCTATCCTTTGTGTTCCTAGTCTTGTGCCTAGATCGTTCACTTGAGTGTAGTAGGTGCACGGTCACCCCTCTTTTGGGACCTCGAACTCCACAGAGACCGAATTTCGATTTCAACATTTATGGTGCGGTGAGCGTGGAGAGTGACTAGCACAAGAGAACTAAGGCGAACATCATGGCTATAGAAGAGGAACCAAGTGATGACCAGGGTCATGCGCTGATATTTAGTATGTAAGGTCCTTATACTTGGAGTCATTCCATCATATAGTTTTTCTCACCAATCCATTACAGAAAGGGTGAGGATTATAGAACAGCTCGTGAAGCGGAAAGTCAAAATCAGTCTGCAAATGATCATAAAACTGAGCAGAATGATCCCACTTCTATTACAATTGATTCTGAGATTCCTGCCATCGAAAATAACATGGTGGACTGCCCCAATGAAGAGATGGCTATTTCTATTGATACAGTCTGTCTGAGCAGCAAAGATGAAGTTATGAGGTAGAATGAGGACAATAATAGTGTGAGAGGTGCAAAAACCAAAAGAAAATAAAAGAGGCACACCAAAATTCATAACAACACAAATGGAAGCCAATGAGTATCTTAGTACTAAAGGAAGAATCCCTGTAGTGTTAAGAAAAACCGAGGAGCCAATTAGTGTGAAAAGAGCACCAGAGTTTCTGCATAATTGTGCTGACAGATCTGTTGCTCCTAGGTTTTCTTATTTTAAACTACACAGAAATGATGATAAAATTGAGAATTTGGCATTTGAAAATGTTTATGGAGCAGCTTGTTTGAACCAGAATTATAGTGATCACAAATCTCAAAACACACAAGTTGAAACACCCCATTTACGGCTAGACCCCTAGGAGTCGGTTGGTCGTCACAGAACCCTAGGAAGCCCAAAAATTGAAATGAATCGACCAAGATTTCGGGTTGCGGGTTGGTCACGCCCGTGACCGACCCGTCATGCCCGTGACCTAGGGTGTGACTCCTTCGACGATCGTCGATCTCATGGAGACGATTGTCGGGCGCAGAATTTTCGACCCGGCCCTGTCACGCCCGTGACCAAGGTGTCACGCCCGTGACTTCGGGCGTGACCACCCTTCGATGACCGTCGATCTCAGTTCGATGGTCGTCGACCTCAGAATTTGCCATTCGGTTATGTCACGCCCGTGACCAAGGTGTCACGCCCGTGACTTAGGGCGTGACCACCCTTTGACGACCGTCGATCTCAGTTCGACGGTCGTCGACCTCAGAATTTTTCATTCTGGCATGTCACACCCGTGACCAAGGTGTCACGCCCGTGACCTAGGGCGAGACCACCCTTCGACGACCGTCGATCTCAGTTCGACGGTCGTCGACCTCAGAATTTGCCATTCTGGCATGTCATGCCCGTGACCCAGGTGTCACGCTCGTGACTTAGGGCGTGACCACCCTTCGACGACCGTCGATCTCAGTTCCACGATCGTCGACCCCAGAATTGGTCACCCGGGCCTGTCACGCCCGTGACCTATGTGTCACGCCCGTGACATTGACCGAAACGACGGTTCAGGCCCGAAATTATTCTAACACGCGTGGAAATAAATGCTGGTGTGGGAAGTTACACCAGGAGTAATTATGGGCCGTTTCCTACTGTAATTTCTTAATAAAATAAGGAGATGTGGTCCAATAGGAAACCGCCAACTGGACATACCCTTTTTATCTTCCACCGTTTCTTATCCCTTCACTGTAACCGAAAGGTTATTAATAGGATCCTTCATGACCATTAAGGCTTTACCCTTTCATCTCCCCACTTGCTGACTTATAAAAGCCCACTTGGAGCAAGAGGAGAAGTTTACACGCTCAATCAAACAAATTAAGACGTTTGCTCTTGCTGTAGGAGAAGTCCAGCAACGCCACCACCGCGCCATGGCACCCCGTCGTTCATCTCGCCTCCAAACCGCGAACAAGGTCCTCCTCTGCTTCTTCTTTCATGGGTAGATCTTAGGATTCTTAGAAAGGAAGTTCGTGCTCAACGTAGCCGGACCTAACTCTCGTTTTCATGGAAAACCATGAAAAATGTATTTTTGAGTTCGCTGGAAACCGCCACCTCCGGCTGCCAAACCACCGCCGACCGCTAGGCATCGCCTCGACGGAGGTGGTGGTGGTGGTGGCTGGCCAGGGAAGTGACCGGACGGCCGGCGACGGATCACCAAAATGTTACAGGAAAAATGGTTTTCTGAGTTCTGTTTTCGGTTTCATATAGAAGATGAACAGTAAAATCAACTTTATAATATATAGATTATTATATAATACATAATGGAAAGATATATTATCTGAGTATATTTTGAGGCTGCAAAATGAAGCACTAAGATGCCGTTTTAGGAAAAATGACCAGTCACGAAAGTTGTAGCCCTTTGAGTCTAGTTTAATTTAAAATTGATTTCAATTCGTTTGGGTAAGCGGTTTGACCGCAGAACCCGTTTTAGTGGGGACTGTACCAAGAGTTGGGCAGAAATTAAAATGGATGCCCACTCTTCGTCCCTTGTCCAAATGACCTGAAATTTGGGCAGGGGGTTAACCTTAGCTATACCTAAAGGCAGACCAAAAATGGGAATTTTTGGAGATACTTTGCCTAAAGTTTTTGTTTCAATTTAATTAAGTTAGAGAAATTTATTTAAGTGATCAAATGACCTCCAAACCCTCCCAAATGTTGGTGAGTGGTCCCTGGCTATAAAACCTGGATCTGTACAAAATTCCAACTGGTTTGGAAGAGTTTTGGATAGGAAATCTTCTACCCTTAACTTCATTAGCGAGACATCTTTTAGTAAAAAGTGCACTTAGAGTTTGGAAAGGTCAAATCACCTCAACAGAGGCTGATTTTCTGACCTCTGACTTAGAAGGGTGTTATAACCTGCTTGGAGAAAAATGGTGAGGTTTAGGGTTGATTTACCCTAGGATCCAAGCTCAAACCCTATATGAAGGGTTTTGAGGGTTGTGAAGGACATGGGGGCAATTGCTCTTGTATTGACTTGAAACTCTGTAGAGTTGACAAAGGCCTGATAAGATTCGTCTGGATGGAATCTTGGAGAATTTGGAGACAAGTAGAAACCTTAAAACCCTAACCTTAATTTTAGGGTAAAATATCAAATAAGTAAAACCAGTCACTAAACCTTACTTAAAAGCTGTGAAATTCGGGTAGAGTGAGTTTTGGATCAGGTAGAACTTATAGCAATTTTTCTGGAATTTTATGTTGATTATTGCTAGCACTTCATTTGTAAAGCTTGCTATGGCCTTAAAAGTTGTTTTAATTATTTAGAAATTTCTGTTCATTGAAATCTCATGAAATCATCGAGGTAAATGTTTTAGGTCAGAATAGTTGCCCCTGAATTTTTGTATGATTTTTAGTTGAGTAATTCTAGTACTTCATTCACAGATGTTAGAAAGGGGTTTTATGGTTTAAAAATTACTTATGGATGATATACTTGTTGGAAAATTATGAAACCTGGCCAATGTTATTTTGAATGTCTTATCTGCTTATTATACGTAATCTACAATTTTTCGATGGATATTTTCTGTACTTGATTCATAAATAACAAAAGATAGAGATTATTTCTAAAATAGTTTTAGGGACCTTTTGATGATAGAAAAATTATGATACTTTGGATTTAACTTATTGAGATAACCTAATATTTATCATAAATTTGCTGGACATCTTGCATGAGAACTTAGGGTAGTTCGTGTTCAAATCGGTTGCCCTTGGGATTTTCGAGGAAATTAATTAAATGCCAAATAAATTAGGAAAAATTACCATTTTCTAGATTTAGGTCATTTATATCATGATAAGTCTCCAGTAAATAATTTAGGGCGTTTGGATGAGTTTGGGATCGTTGCCTAACTAGTTCGACATATAGTCTAAGTTGGTCTGCACATAGCAAATTTGTGAATTGCAATAGGACATGATCCGTGTAAGTCATTGGAGTTAATCATTTTGTCTGGGTGGACAATTGTGAATGATATCACAGTAGGATGATATGAAGAGTAGTGAGAAGTGGTGATAGCTAGAGTTAAGAGGTGTTCGGGTTTGACGAAAGATCGTCTTCCCCAAAGAGTGGAAGGTTTAAAATCACCCTAGGATAGTCTATCGTAATGTGAGAAGGGAATGGGTAAAGGGGATCAACCAATAACAATAAGTGCCTTCCAAAAGGGAACTTCGGGACGTAATGCCGCCGTCTTGGTTCCTAGTGCCCCTTGAGAGCCCTTCACGGGGAATACCGGGGGTAGTCCTGGGCTAACGTAAACTGTAATAATAAATTGACAAGAGTAACTTAGTAACTAGGGCTGCACCCTTCACAAACACTGTTGGCACAGGAAGATTGATGAGAGCTTCGGCTCGGTTGGTTAAGAGACGTACGGGATGGTCCGGGGAGCTTCGACTCGGTTGGTTTGGAGACGGACATTTTGGTCCGGGGAGCTTCAGCTCGGCTTTTGTGTGTTTACGATTAAACTTGCATGTGCATAAAAAGGAATGGAAATTAAGGTGGTGGGTCTTCTGTATTTGAGGGTCGATGCACCGACGCCAATACGCTGACTCGGAAAGTGTGGTTAGCACTTCGCCAACAGAAGTCCGGTGCGCCAGCCGGCAAGAGTATGCAGGCGTCCGCTTAGTGCACCAAGCATTGAGGCGAACAATAGGTCTGACCGGTAGTGCTTTACTGGTTTAGAGGTGGGCGAGGCCCAACCCACCGCTTCCGTCTTCCACTACGGAGGTATCCTGGGAGGTAACGGCTCCAAAAGGGGGAACTAAAGGTCTGTGTGCACAGAGTCGGGTGTGTGAGTTGCACTTGCATGTTTCATCATACCCACTTGCATGTCATATCATAATCGATTCATTTAACCCTGACACCTAAAGTATAAGTGGTATGGGACACTTATACATTAGGACCTGCAAAACGACCCCTTGGTCTATAAGCTTGTGTGGGCAAGTTTATAAATCAAAGGTTAATTTCAATATATATACATGCTGTTGTTTGATAACCGACACCCCAACGTATATGTGGTATGGGACACTCTATACGATGGGAGCCTCGCAGAAGATCTCTTGGCTTATGCGCTTTCGCACATAAGTTAAGGTTACCTTTCTTACTTTCTGTTTCTGTTATATTAATATAGAATTGCTAGAATAGTTCCGCTGCCATTTGTTTCTTGATTAAATCTCCACTTTCATGTCCTTCCCTTTCTTCCTCTCCGCTCGGTACCTAGGAGCCATGGGGGAAGGGATAGGGGATGATAGGGCTTAGTCTTTATGACTAATGGTTTTCGAACCATATCATATTAGGGGATCGTGGAGCCCAACATGGAGGAGTGGCCCCAGAGACCGGTACGCTTGGAGATGGGGCAGTCTAGCACTGGAGTCCAGACTGCAGGGACCGTGATTCCTGACCTTTAGTAGTGTTTTAGTTCTGTTTCCGCATTGAGTGATTTTGTAGTGAGGACTTGATGTACCGGTCATGAGCCCTTTTATTTCTAGTATCATTATACTCTGATGTTTTCTGTGGACACTCCCTTCGTGGAGTTTATATACATGTGATTTATTATTGTGGACTGCATTGCTCTTACTTCAATTATTGTTCTACCTTTCTGTGATCGAATTGGCCGGTAGAATCGGCGCCTTGTGGTGATGACCCTTCAGGACGTGAAGGTGTCACCGCAAAGCGGCGACTCTAGGCCTAAGACCCCGGGTTTTAAAAAGAAAAAAAGGGGGTCTTACAAGTGGTATCAGAGGAAAACATCGTTTAGAAGAAAGTAGTAGTCCACAAACCCTGGGTCACCCCCGCGTGAGTTTAGTTTGGGGACAAACTAAGCAGCGGAAGCAGTGGTGTGCCCAAATGTGGATCACATATAAATTGTCCACTTTTATTTAAGATTGAACGTTTTCTTAGTATGGGTTTTTGTTACGCAGCCTCCAGCTCAGCCTACGCCACAAGGCGGAGTTCAGCAGGCTCAGGGTGTTGCACGACCTCAACCGGTCCCCACTCCTTTCCTTCAGTCAGACATGGGACAGACTCTGACTCCCATCCTGGAGGCCTTCAGGGCCCAGCAGGTTCCAGCCCCGCAGCCAAATCTAGTGGCCAACTGGCTAAGCATCTTCCGAGGACTGTCTCCCCGTCCTACTTGGGGACAGAGTCGGCAGTTCGGACGGAAGAGTGGCTGGATATCATGTACGAGATGCTGATCGGGATACGGTGTCCCTGGGAGGAGAGGGTGGCTCTGGTTGTCTCTTGCCTCGAGTCCCATGCAAAGAGGTGGTGGAAGGCGCTGTTGGACATGACATTTGCCGATAGGGAGGTTGCGGAGGTTACCTGGGAGGAGTTCAGGGCCGCACTACTGGAGCATTTCGTTCCACAGTCGGCCAGGGATGATTTGGAGGAGCGGTTCTTACAGCTGAAGCAGGGCACCCGGACCGTGGTGGAGTACCATCGATATTTCGACCATCTGGCTCGATACGCAGATTCCTACCAGCTGGACGAAGCAGGGTATATCAGAAGGTTCTATAAGGGCCTGCGGGAGGATTTGAGGGAGGCTTTGTTGTTTGTATCCGATGGGCCTATCTCCCGGATTTTGGAGATGGCAAAAAGGATTGAGGCTGACTAGCACACCACCCGGGGCCGGAAGCGGCCAGCAGAGGATCAAGGACGGAGAGGCAGAAATGACCAGCGACGAGGTGCTATACCAGAGGGGAGAAGGAAAGAGGACCAGCCTCGTCAGGACGTGAGGCAGGAGCCGAGGGAATAGGTAATATTGGCCCCTCCACCTCTTCGGATGCAGGAGATGCCGAGACCCGGGGGAATGGCGTATCCCCCACCAGAGTGCTTCCTTTGTCATCAGATTGGGCACATTCGGAGGAACTTCCCCATGAGGGGGGCACCACCTCCAGCACCACAGGGCGGCCCACCAGCTCAGCATTACGGAGGCCGAGGATGCGGCCGCGGTCGTGGATACCAGGGGGAGATCGTAGACAGGAAAGGGAGAAGGTATATGCCTTAGACCTTGCGCAGCCTCGGAATTCGGAGCAGGTCATAGCAGGTACGCTACAATGCCTCTTTATTTTCATAGAATTTCCCTTTCAATGGTTAAAACTTTGAATCGCACTAGATAGATTAGCAAGGAAAGTAAAACTCACTATAGAACACTAAGATATCTAATCACCCCAGGCATAGTATTCATCAGCGGCAAGCCGGCCCACACGCTGTTTGATACTGGAGCTACTCACTCCATTGTGTCGGAGACGTTCGTAGAAGGACTGGAAGGCGTGGAGCGGTTCACATGCTCGAGGATGAGGGTGCGACTACCGGATGGATCTGAGCTCCTTACCACGGATCAATGCAATATGGAGGCAGAAATTGGTAGAAAGGCATTCGAGGCTCCAGCGACGATTTTGAAGCTGACGGACTACGACCTGATCCTGGGCATGGTATGGCTGCACTGGAACCATGCCCAGATTGACTGCCAGGCAAAGAGGATCACCGTGAGACTCGGGGACTCTTTCATTACCATCGAAGGTATAAGACCTGTCTCTCGTATACTCTTATCTTCGGTACAGGCCGTTAAGGCCCATCTGCAGGGAGAGGAGGTGTATCAGATTCTATTTGGGATGGCGGAAGTTAAGGAGTCGGTGACTGACATCCCGGTGGTGCGAGATTTCGCTGACATCTTTCCAGAGAAACTGCCGGGATTACCTCCACACCGAGAGCAGGACTTTCAGATACAGCTTGTGTCGGGGGCCAAGCCGGCATCTAGGGCCCCTTATCAGATGACCCCGAAGGAGTTGGCAGAGTTTCGGACTCAGTTGCAGGAATTGGTTGAGGCAGGATTTGTTAGGCCGAGTTCCTCGCCATGGGGAGCCCCGGTCCTATTCGTGAAGAAGAAGGATGGGACACTTCGCCTGTGTATCGATTATCGAGCACTAAACAGGCTGACCGTCCAGAATACCTACCCACTCCCACGGATAGACGAATTGTTCGACCAGCTGGAGGGAGCCCATTATTTCTCGAAGCTTGACTTGAGGTCAGGATACTACCAGCTACGGATCCAGGAGGAGGATATCCCGAAGACGGCCTTCAGTAGCAGATATGGCCTGTATGAGTTCACCGTGATGCCCTTCGGGCTCACGAATGCTCCGTCGGCGTTCATGAGTCTCATGAACTGGGTTTTCGAGGCCTACTTCGATGTGTTCGTCATAGTATTCATAGACGACATCCTGATCTACTCTAGGACGGAGGAGGAGCACACTCGGCATCTGGCACTGACTTTGGAAAGGTTGCGAGAGCATCTCCTTTATGCGAAATTCAGCAAGTGTCAGTTTTGGTTGAAGGAGGTGGCTTTCCTAGGCCACATTATTAGCGGAGCCGGGTTGGCGGTGGATCCGGCAAAGATTCAGGCAGTCCGTGATTGGCCGCAGTTAAAGACAGCCACCGATGTACGAAGTTTCTTGGGACTTGTTGGGTATTACCAGAAGTTCGTGGAGGGGTTCTCTCAAATTTCCCTCACACTCACGTCTTTGACGAAGAAGGAGGCACCTTTCATTTGGACCCCGCAGTGCCAGGCGGCTTTCCAGGAGCTGAAGGACCGACTCATCTCAGCCCCTATTCTGGCCCTTCCATCTGGAAAGGAAGGATTCCAGGTGTACACCGACGCATCATACCAGGGGATGGGAGCAGTGCTGATGCAGAACGGACACGTCATAGCATATGCCTCCCGCCAGCTGAAGACCCATGAGAAGAACTACCCAGTGCACGACCTTGAGATGGGAGCGGTCGTTTTTGCTCTGAAGCTCTGGCACCATTATCTTTATGGAGTCCACTGCGACATCTACTCCGACCACAAGAACCTGAAATACGTGGACACTTAGAAGGAGCTGAATATCAGGCAGAGGCGCTGGGTGGAGTTCTTAGCAGACTATCAGTATGAGATGCACTACCATCCAGGGAAGGCAAACGTGGTGGCCGACGCGTTGAGCCGGCGAGCTGCCACTTCCGATGCTGGGCCCCAGGTTATGTCCATGGATCTAGTCTGGTCATTCAGAGATATGCAGATATCCCTAGTGTCCGAGGATGATCCAGAGCTGTATAGGGAGTATCTGACATTGATGGTGGCCATAGACGATATTCGGGATCGCATTCGGGATGGACAGAGGACAGATGCGTGGGCAGAGCTGATGTTCCGAGCTTTGGAGGAAGGTTTGACAGGAGATTTTTCCCTGAGAGATGGATTGCTACATTTCAGAGGCAGAGTATATATACCCGCAGGAGGCCAGATCCGAGAGGATATTACGATGGAGGCGCATTGCAGCCGGTACTCTGTGCACCCGGGGATCACAAAGATGACCGCTGATCTGAAGAAGACGATGTTTTGGCCGGGCATGAAGAAGGAAATTACGTACTTCGTGACCCATTGCGAGGCGTGTCAATTGGTGAAGGCGGGGTGTAGGAACCCTGCAGGATTGTTGCAGCCACTCCCGGTGCCGGAGTGGAAGTTTGACGATATATCTATGGATTTTATACATGGTCTTCCCCGGTCTCGGACGGGGAATGACTCGATCTGGGTGATTGTTGATCGGTTGACGAAGGTGGCCCGCTTTATACCGATCAGGAAGGATGACTCGGTGGGAGTGCTGGTACGGAAGTTCGTGGAGCAGTATGTCCGATATCATGGCGTGCCCCGGACTATTGTGTCGGACCGCGATGGACGGTTTACATCCAGGGAGTGGCGGTCAGTGCAGGCATATTTGGACACCCAATTGACTTTTAGCACGGCCTTCCACCCTCAGACGGACGGGCAGACAGAGCGCACCAACCGGACCTTGGAGGATTTACTACGACTGTGTATACTGGACCGAGGGGAGCCGTGGGAGAAGATGTTACCGTTGGTCGAGTTCTCCTATAACAATAGCTACCAGTCCAGCATCAGGATGGCGCCTTATGAAGCCTTATATGGAAGAAAATGTAGGACCCCGCTTTCTTGGGTTCAAGACGAGGATCCGAAGGTGTTGGGATCGGATTTTGTTGAAGACACCGAGGCTCAGGTGAGACTGATCAGAGTTAGGATGTTGGAGGCGCAGAGCAGACAGGCTAAATACTACGATGCCCGACATCGTCAGGTGGAGTTTCGGTTAGGGGATCGAGTGTTCTTGAAGATTCGGCCCATGCACAGAGTCTCACGGGTGCGCGGTCGGAGGAAGAAGCTCAGCCCTAGGTATATGGGCCCTTACCGATTCCTGGAGCGGATCGAACCCCTAGCCTACAGGCTAGAGTTGCCACTAGAGCTGGCAGCTCTACATGACGTCTTCCACATTTCTTCGCTGAGAAGGGCTCTACTACGCCCTGAGCAGCAGATTTTGACCACCGAAGGGCCGGTAGCTTCAGACCGATCTGTTCACATGGAGCCGGTCCGGATCGACGACAAAGGAGTACGGATCTTGCGCCGCAAGAAGATCCCCATAGTCAAGGTTCTGTGGAGAAACCACGGTCAGGAGGAGCACACCTGGGAACCGCAGGACCTGATGAGGCAAAAATACCCGGAGTTGTTCAGTCAGGTATACCTCACCACCTCTTGGTATACTATAAATTACCTTCTTGTACAAAACCGGTAAGATTAGATAAGGAAAATTGAGAACCTAGGCATGCGCAGGAAAGTAGGGGATAATCTTTTGTTTATTGGGGAGATTGCCTTCGTTTATCAAACAAGTAGTCGCTTGAACCCAATAGAAAAATCGTGTGGGATGTTACAAGTTTAATTTATTCCGATAAAAATCCCCGTAGGCTCAACCTCAATTTCGGGGATGAAATTTTTGTTTTATTTATTGGGATTTGTAACATCCCATTTCCGCCTAGACTCCTAGGAGTCGGTTGGTCGTCACAGAACCCTAGGAAGCCCAAAAATTGAAATGAATCGACAAAGATTTCGGGTCACGGGTTGGTCACGCCCGTGACCGACCCATCACGCCCGTGACCTAGGGTGTGACTCCTTCGACGATCGTCGATCTCAGGGAGACGATCGTCGGGCGTAGAATTTTCGACCAGGCCCTGTCACGCCCGTGACCAAGGTGTCACGCCCGTGACTTCGGGCGTGACCACCCTTCGACGACCGTCGATCTCAGTTCGACGGTCGTCGACCTCAGAATTTGCCATTCGGTTATGTCACGCCCGTGACCAAGGTGTCACGCCCGTGACTTTGGGCGTGACCACCCTTCGACGACCGTCGATCTCAGTTCGACGGTCGTCGACCTCAAAATTTGCCATTCTGGCAAGTCACGCCCGTGACCAAGGTGTCATGCCCGTGACCTAGGGCGTGACCACCCTTCGATGACCGTCGATCTCATTTCGACGGTCGTCGACCTCAGAATTTGCCATTCTGGCATGTCACGCTCGTGACCAAGGTGTCATGCCCGTGACTTAGGGCGTGACCACCCTTCGACGACCGTCGATCTCAGTTCGACGATCGTCGACCCCAGAATTGGTCACCCGGGCCTGTCACGCCCGTGACCTATGTGTCACGCCCGTGACATTGACCGAAACGACGGTTCAGGCCCGAAATTATTCTAACACGCGTGGAAATAAATGCTGGTGTGGGAAGTTACACCAGGAGTAATTATGGGCCGTTTCCTACTGTAATTTCTTAATGAAATAAGGAGATGTGGTCCAATAGGAAACCGTAAACTGGACATACCCTTTTTATCTTCCATCGTTTCTTATCCCTTCACTATAACCGAAAGGTTATTAATAGGAGCCTTCATGACCATTAAGGCTTTACCCTTTCATTTCCCCACTTGCTGACTTATAAAAGCCCACTTGGAGCAAGATGAGAAGTTTACACGCTCAATCAAACAAATTCAGACGTTTGCTCTTGCTGTACGAGAAGTCCAGCAATGCCACCACCGCGCCATAGCACCCCGTCGTTCCTCCAAACCGCGAACAAGGTCCTCCTCTGCTTCTTCTTTCATGGGTAGATCTTAGGATTCTTAGAAAGGAAGTTCGTGCTCAACGGAGCCGGACCTAACTCTCGTTTTCATGGAAAACCATGAAAAATGTATTTTTGAGTTCGCCGGAAACTGCCACCTCCGGCTGCCAAACCACCGCCGACCGCTAGCCATCGCCTCGACGGAGGTGGTGGTGGTGGTGGCTGGCCAGGGAAGTGACCGGACGGCCGGCGACGGATCACGGAAATGTTACAGGAAAAATGGTTTTCTGAGTTCTATTTTCGGTTTCATGTAGAAGATGAAAAGTAAAATAAACTTTATAATATATAGATTATTATATAATACATAATGGAAAGATATATTATCTGAGTATATTTTGAGGCTGCAAAATGAGGCACTTAGAGGCCATTTTAGGAAAAATGACCAGTCACGAAAGTTTTAGCCCTTTGAGTCTAGTTTAATTTAAAATTGATTTCAATTCGTTTGGGTAAGCGGTTTGACCGCAGAAACCGTTTTAGTGGGGACTATACCAAGAGTTGGGCAGAAATTAAAATGGATGCCCACTCTTCGTCCCTTGTCCAAATGACCTGAAATTTGGGCAGGGGGTTAACCTTAGCTAAACCTAAAGGCAGACCAAAAATGGGAATTTTTGGAGATACTTTGCCTAAAGTTTTCGTTTCAATTTAATTAAGTTAGAGAAATTTATTTATGTGGTCAAATGACCTCCAAACACTCCCAAATTTTGGTGAGTGGTCCATGGCTATAAAACCTGGATCTGTTCAAAATTCCAACTGGTTTGGAGGAGTTTTGGGTAGGAAATCTTCTACCCTTAACTAGGCATTAGCGAGACATCTTTTAGTAAAAAGTGCACAAAGAGGTTGGAAAGGTCAAATCACCTTAACAGAGGCTAATTTTCTGACCTCTGACTTAGAAGGGTGTTATAACCTGCTTGGAGAAAAATGGTGAGGTTTAGGGTTGATTTACCATAGGATCCAAGCTCAAACCCTAAATGAAGGGTTTTGAGGGTTGTGAAGGACATGGGGGCAATTGCTCTTGTATTGACTTGAAACTCTGTAGAGTTGACAAAGGACTGATAAGATTCGTCTGGATGGAATCTTGGAGAATTTGGAGACAAGTAGATACCTTAAAACCCTAACCTTAATTTTAGGTTAAAATATCAAATAAGTAAAACCAGTCACTAAACCTTACTTAAAAGCTGTGAAATTCGGGTAGAGTGAGTTTTGGATCCGGTAGAACTTATAGCAATTTTTCTGGAATTTTATGTTGATTATTGCTAGCACTTCATTTGTAAAGCTTGCTATGGCCTTAAAAGATGTTTTAATTGTTTAGAAATTTTTATTCATTGATATCTCATGAAATCTTCGAGGTAATTGTTTTAGGTCAGAATAGTTGCCCCTGAATTTTTGTATGATTTTTAGTTGAGTAATTCTAGTACTTCATTCACAGATGTTAGAAAGGGGTTTTATGGTTTAAAAGTTACTTATGGATGATATACTTGTTGGAAAATTATGAAACCTGGCCAATGTTATTTTGAATGTCTTATCTGCTTAGTATAATTAATCTACAATTTTTGGATGGATATTTTCTGTACTTGATTCATAAATAACAAAAGATAGAGATTTTTTCTAAAATAGTTATAGTGCCCTTTTGATGATAGAAAAATTATGATACTTTGGATTTAACTTATTGAGATAACCTACTATTTATCATAAATTTGCTCGACATCTTGCATGAGAACTTAGGGTAGTTCGTGTTCAAACCGGTAGCCCTTGGGATTTTCGAGGAAATTAATTAAATGCCAAATAAATTAGGAAAAATTACCATTTTCTGGATTTAGGTCATTTATATCATGATAAGTCTCCAGTAAATAATTTAGGGCGTTTGGATGAGTTTGGGATCGTTGCCTAACCGGTTCGACATATAGTCTAGGTTGGTCTGCACATAGCAAATTTGTGAATTGCAATAGGACATGATCCGAGTAAGTCATTGGAGTTAATCATTTTGTCTGGGTGGACAATTGTGAATGATATCACAGTAGGATGATATGAAGAGTAGTGAGAAGTGGTGATAGCTAGAGTTAAGAGGTGCTCGGGTTCGACGAAATATCGTCTTCCCCGAAGAGTGGAAGGTTTAAAATCACCCTAGGATAGTCTATCGTAATGTGAGAAGGGAATGGGTAAAGGGGATCAACCAATAACAATAAGTGCCTTGTGAAAGGGAACTTCGGGTCGTAATGCCGCCGTCTTGGTTCCTAGTGCCCCTTGAGAGCCCTTCACGGGGAATACCGGGGGCAGTCCTGGGCTAACGTAAACTGTAATAACAAACCGACAAGAGTAACTTAGTAACTAGGGCTGCACCCTTCACAAACACTGTTGGCACAGGAAAATTGATGAGAGCTTCGGCTCGGTTGGTTAAGAGACGGACGAGATGGTCCGGGGAGCTTCGGCTTGGTTGGTTTGGAGACGGACGTTTTGGTCCGGGGAGCTTCGGCTCGGCTTTTGTGTGTTTACGATTAAACTTGCATGTGCATAAAAAGGAATGGAAATTAAGGTGCTGGGTCTTCGATATTGGAGGGTCGATGCACCGACGCCAATACGCTGACTCAGCAAGTGTGGTTAGCACTTCGCCAACAGAAGTCCGGTGCGCCAGCCGGCAAGAGTACGCAGGCGTCCGCTTAGTGCACCAAGCGTTGAGGCGTACGATAGGTCTGACCGGTAGTGCTTTACTGGTTTAGAGGTGGGCGAGGCCCAACCCACCGCTTCCGTCTGCCACTACGGAGGTATCCTGGGAGGTAACAGCTCCGAAAGGGGGAACTAAAGGTCTATGTGCACAGAGTCGGGTGTGTGAGTTGCACTTGCATGTTTCATCATACCCACTTACATGTCATAGCATAATCGATTCATTTAACCCTAACACCTAAAGTATAAGTGGTATGGGACGCTTATACATTAGGACCTAGAAAACGACCCCTTGGTCTATAAGCTTGTGTGGGCAAGTTTATAAATCAAAGGTTAATTTCAATATATATACATGCTGTTGTTTGATAACCGACACCCCAACATATAGGTGGTATGGGACACTCTATACGATGGGAGCCTCGCAAAAGATCCCTTGGCTTATGCGCTTTCGCACATAAGTTAAGGTTATCTTTCTTACTTTCTGTTTCTGTTATATTAATATAGAATTGCTAGAATAGTTCCGCTGCCATTTATTTCTTGATTAAATCTCCACTTTCATGTCCTTCCCTTTCTTCCTCTCCGCTCGGTACCTAGTAGCCATGGGGGAAGGGGTAGGGGATGGTAGGGCTTAGTCTTTATGACTAACGGTTTTCGAACCATATCATATTAGGGGATCATGGAGCCCAACATGGAGGAGCGGCCCCAGAGACCGGTACGCTTGGAGATGGGGCAGTATAGCACTGGAGTCCAGACTGCAGGGACCGTGAGTCCTGACCTTTAGTAGAGTTTTAGTTCTGTTTCCGCATTGAGTGATTTTGTAGTGAGGACTTGATGTACCGGGCATGAGCCCTTTTATTTCTAGTATCATTGTACTCTGATGTTTTCTGTGGACACTCCCTTCGTGGAGTTTATATACATGTGATTTATTATTGTGGACTGCATTGCTCTTACTTCAATTATTGTGCTACCTTTCTGTGATCGAATTGGCCGGCAGAATCGGCGCCTTGTGGTGATGACCCTTCAGGACGTGAAGGTGTCACCGCAAAGCGGCGACTCTGGGCCTAAGACCCCGGGTTTTAAAAAGAAAAAAAAGGGGGTCTTACACAAGTGGCCGAGTCCATAGGTGTTCTGTCATATAATTCATCTTTGAGAATTGCTCTTGACCAAGTTGATGGGATGATGTCGAAGAAATTGTCTCATTCGGGAGAACTTGATGTTACCCATGATGAGCAACCTGATCATGTTGCAGAAGTTGGAAGATCTGAATGTACTATAACTAGATCGTTTGAGTCAGATTTTATTCTTCAAATCCTCCAGTCATCTGTCAGTACAAATATGGATTCTAGTTTTGATAAATGCAGAGAAAATAATAACATTTATCAATCAAGTGCAGTTAATACTTCATTTAACTCCAAAGGTGAGGATGCATTGAAAGATCTTTCTTCCAAAGCAGGTGTCTTTTCAAATTCTAGTGGTAATGCAATGGACCAGAATGAGAAGTTGCCCAAAACTTCTAGAAAGAACTGGGTGGAGGAAAATTTTCAGAAATTTGATTCTATTATTGAGAAGATTGGGATTGGCTTCCAGGATAACTACATGTTGGCAAAAGTAAAGGCTCAGGAGAATCCCTTATCTTTTGTTGATATAGGCAAGCTCAGTTTGTGGGGAGAGGACAAAGAACTTGAATGGATGAAAGATGAGAATCTTCTAGAATGTGTTTTCAAAGTTCGTGAGAACGAGTTGGCGGGACGAGGTCCATTTTACTCGATGGATGCTGAGGACCAACATGCCTTCTTCCACGGACATGATCGTAAAGCCAAGAAGGTCAACAAAAAGCTCGCAGGGGTGCATGAGTTGATACACTCAAAGATTGAGAATTTAGATTATGGCACAGATTGCATCGGCCTGGATGATCCATTGGAAAAGGTTATCCCTCGTTGGAAAGGTCCACCTATTGACCAAGATCCCGAATTTCTCGAGAAATTCATTAAAAATGGGAATTCAGTTTTGGCCGAAAATATAATAAATTTGGATTATATTTCAGGGGATAAGCACTACGGTTTTCAAAAATCAGAAAACATATCAAATTCAGACAACATTTCTCCCAATTCTCTAGTAAATAATAAAATAAATTTGTTTAAAAAAAGGCACATCAACAACACCAAAAACACTTATAGAATACAGTGATGGCTCCTCTATACAATCCATTATTACCTATATAGTTGGAGGTTTATCTTTCATATTATAATTAATATTACCATATAACTCTGGTGTTATTAGCATTTGTTCTATTGGGATTAAGTTAAAAATTCTGATGCCTGCTAATACTTCTACTTTATTATAATTTTTACCTTTAATACTTAAATTTTGATAACTAATCCCACTTTCATTATAATTAGCGTCTCTAAACTTGATAGAGGGTCGACCGGTGAGTGGAGTAAAGATTATCTTTGTAGGGATAATATGGTTGTGACCTACCACTAATTGCCCACTATAAGCTCTGGCGGAATATTTACTTCTTGCATTTTCATGTCTACTTGGAGTTTCACAGATCTCCGTAGTTTAACATTTACTCCATCCATAAGAGAGTATACCATCTAAAAAGCAATTATTTTGCCAGAAGTGTATTTCATATAACGATACTATATTAGTTTGAGGGTTAGCTCTGTCACCTACTTTAATATGTTGATATTTTAGATGGGTATTAAAGCGACTATAGGTAACTCCGAATATAAAATTATCATATAACTAGTAATCTGCTCCCCATGTGCCACCTCTAACCTTTGCTTTATATCCACATACTTCTTTCTATGGTTTTTGTTTAGCAATGCTTAGTGCAGGTGAAAGCCATAGGCCATTTTTATTTTTTTACTTCTCTTCGCTCACCTTCATTTTTTCTTCTTACTCTACGATGCTACTTGTTCCTATGAATGAGGCTCTGGTTTTTATTTATATGTTTGATATGGGTATCTAAGTTGTAATTTGAAAACAAAAATGTGTCAAATAACTATAATTTTGGTCTGATGCTTACCAGAGTCACATAACAATACTTTTGATTTATAAGTTTATTGAGCAGGATAAAGCACCGACCTTTGAATCGATCCCTAATTATCTTGATGATAGTTTGGTTATGAAGGTTTCCATTTGAAGGACATTATTTTCTCACTTTGTGTTTTATAATAGATTATGCCTTCAAAAAAGGTGCCTTGGGGATAATATCATATGATCGACCCTTGTTCTCAAGAAGGTGGATGTAGCAGGCAGAGGTGCCTCGGTGGGAAAGCTCCGTCCCAACTAGGAAGGTACTTTTGTGGTGAGAGGGGTCCCAAAATCTAGAGGGTATCACCTACCGAATGTGGATGGGATACTGCTTGATTGTGCCCGAAGCGGTGACGATTTGAAGAGATTCTATCCTTAACATTTTTCATTCTTTCGATACTTGCAAATGTTTTTGTGCCCTTCTAATATAATGAAATTACAGGTGGTTTCTTCTATGGAATGGGAGTAAAATAGATGGAAGAAAAGGCCCCGAGAAGACCTGCTGACCAGGCTCTCACATAGCTGGCAGGGCAGTTGGCTCACTCGGTGGTTGGAGATGGTTTGGAGAGTAGACCCCAAGAAGACCCTCTAAGTAGGCTCCCATCTAGCTGGTAGGACTGTAGGCTCACTCGGTTGTTGGAGTTGGTGTAACAACCCGACCCGTTAAATAACATATAATAGAAGGTCCAGCCGGTGCCCCACATTATATGCCACAAACAGATGGCGAGGTCACAGGTTAATACGAAAATACCATCGCACCCTAACCCGAAGCATTCTAGCGGAAGTTTATAAGTTGCACGAACTCAATCCATGAATGTCCACTACTATATAAATAACACATTTATATAAAAGAAAAGGAATGTATACAAGCCCACCGCTCACGGCCTTACAAGTTTCTCGTTACAAATATATGACTTCATACATCGGCATGCAGGCCGGCCACACATGAAATCCAAATCTTTGCACGAAGTTCGAGGGCCTACCAGCAGCAGCAACAAAAAGGGCTTCAACCCACTCAATCCGTTTCAGCATCAATAAGGGCAGCACCTGTATATGGACATCCAGGCCATTGGTGATAAACAAAGCAACGGTTAGCATTCAGCTGACCAATTATAACGACCCTACCCCTTACCCGGGGCTGTGGTTACTTCCCTGCATGCAAAACATATATAAATATATATCACACACATCATCACAAATGCCGGCCTCAGAGCCAGGCACTCCGTTCACTCAGGGAACGATTATGGTGTACCGAACTCCTCAAGGTTCCTCCACTGATTCGAGGTGTGTACTTGTTGGCCGGGCATAAGCCTCCAAACCACTATTGAAGACCTCACGCACTCGTCTCACTCAAAGGCACGCACCTCATGGCAACCATGAGCACTATCAGTCGACCTACCCACGTAGTGTAACAAGCCTAGGGAAATCGCCCCGTTGCATTGCTACCAATTGACCGCTCACCCGATCCTACTACTGAACTTGTTCGGTGGCACACCCACCAAGAGGTTCTCAACTTGTTGGTTATGGGCATAAGCCGCCAAACCCCTGTTGGAGGCTTCTCGTACCCATCCACTCAGAGGTTCTCGCAATCCATCTCATATCCATCTCATAACACCGGCATACGGTGCCACTTTCAATTCCAACATCCAGCTCGTGCCGAGCATCCAACCAAAGGAGCTATGCAAAGCGTCCTTCTAACAATTCACAAGCGTCCTCATCTTCTCCGCAGGTTAACCGATTTATACACGGAGTCTTCTCCGGATCACAGCATCAACAATCAATACTATACGTCCAGATGGCCTTCACATAGCATGCATATTCCGTACAACACACTTCCGGATCTAAATGCAGACTCAACCACTAGAATCACTTACGCTCTTCCATCTTTTGATGGAGGATTCCATAGATATACATGCATAAACAAAGGGCTTCACCTGCCCAAGGAAGAAAGATCATTACCCTTGACGATCGCTTCGGTGCCATGAAAGAACTAGCCAGATGGTAATCACCGAGACGGCCTTGCTTCCACAATGCTGAACTCACCTCTCGATTCAGACCGCTGAAGCTCCCCAGGCGGTCGGAAAGCTTCTCCTTCTTCCTTCCTTTCTCTCCTCTCTCTCTTCTCTTTAGAAAGATAATGGCCAACATAAGAATGAGATATTCATCTCCATTCTCGGCCTTATAATAGCAGAGAGGAAAATTGACCACAAGATCAAAATAAAAGGGAACGAACGGCCTCGATCTGCTTTGAAAAGCATCTAAACAGAACTGACACGGCTTGTGACACGCCCGTGTAACAGGCCGTGTTCCATGGGCGGTTACAGAACCGACTCAATCTAGATTAGAACACGGGCTACGATACGCCTGTGTCACTTCCTGACACGCCCATTTCAACCAGTACACAGCCGTGTGACTGGTCGTGTCACCCTATCAACACAGGATCGAATCACCCGAGAAGAACATGGCTACGACACACACCCGTATCCTTTGCCATGTGCCCAACACTCCTGTGTGACATGCCCGAGTCACAGGCCGTGTGCCACACTCAATGCCACTCCACTGAACTCCACTCAACGCCGCCCAGTTACAAACCGAGCAGGACACGCCATGGGACACGCCTGTGTCCCAGGCCATGTCGCCTCTCGACGATCGTCGACCGTGCTATCTCGACAACTCGACTCAACACACACCACAAAGGATACGCCCTGGGACACACCCGTGTCCCAGGCCGTGTAACCCAGCCTGAACCCATTTTGGGACTTAGGGTTTTTGGGGTGTTACAATCCTCCCCTCCTTAGAGAAATTTTGTCCCGAAATTTAGCGCAACGTAGATACCAACACAACCACTTCTTTGTTGCAAATATACAAGACGATCCGGGGTTACTCTCCCCACGTCTTCACATCAACACAATTGTTTTCACAAACACACAAACATAAAATATATATAAAGTACAACATCAAAGAAATAAAGTGCACACTCCACTTTATTTCCGCTCATCTACGTCTCTAAGCAGCTTCTTGACATCCTCCTGCAACTCCAGGTTATACACTCGAGGCTATTGTACTTCATGATGTGACCTTGACAGCTCCGGCACTCCGAGATTATACACTCGCGATTGCGCCCATGATGTAGATTATTCCGCCACTGCCTTACCCTTTTCTTCATAGATCGCACCAGACTTTTTATCACCCTTTGAGGCGCCACTCCAACAATCTCGGGTGATATGCCCAGGCCTCCGACAGTTAAAACATGTACGTGTCTCTACACGTCCTTGCCCGTATGTTGCTCCCGAAGTAACATTTGACTGAGCTTGTTCAGTAGGCCTGAACCGCTTCTTCTAACATTTCCCAAACTCCGATTGATCGGACTACGGAAATTTGAATTCTGACCTTTTCGTCGCCATGTTTTTCTTATCCTACACCCGTTTCATATCTTTCTCCAACGCACAAGCTGTATCTACTAAGGCTTGGAAGCCTTGGTTCACTGAACTCGGAAGCACCAATCTCAACTCATCTCGGAGTCCCTCATAGAATCTATTCGTCTTCCGTGCTTATTCTGCGAAAGTCGACGCCGCATAACGCCCCAGCCTGGTAAATTCATGCAAGTAATCATCCACAAACTTCTCCCCCTACACCAGACATTGGAATTCGTTCTCCATAGCAATTCTCAACGATACTGGCAAATACTTTGCCCAAAACAATCTGGAGAATTTGTCCATCGAAATCGCTCCCAGGCCTATGCCTGCCAACTGGTGAATCTTGACGTCATCCCACCATAGTCTCGCCACTCCTTCCAGTAGGAAAGTGGCTAACGTCACTCTCTGCACCCCTCATCAATCCTAGGCGCTGTCAGGATCCTCTTCACTCTTGAAATCCTATCTTCCGCCTGCGTTGTGGAATTCGCCCCGACAAACATAGGTGGATGAAAATCCATACACCGCTCTATTTGCTCGTTAGTCGCTAGCTCGTCCACCCGAGCTTTAACATGCTCTTGCCTCGCACCATCCCGAACTGGCCCCACTACAGGCTTTGCCTACCCAACAAGTTGTGCTTGAATCATGGCAAATACCGCCTCCACAACTAGGCGTACGGTTTCTGCAGAAGGAGGAGGTCGGCCACAAATGAAATCCAAATCTTCGCACGACCTTCAAGGGCCTACAAGCAGCAGCAGCACAAAGGGCTTCAACCCGCTCAATCCATTTCAACATCAAAAAGAGCAGCACCTGCATATGGACATCCAGGCCATGGGTATAAACAAAGAAACGTTCAGCATTCAGCTGACCAATTATAACGACCCTACCTCTTAACCAGGGCATTGGTTCCTTCCCTGCATGCACAATATATATAAACAAATATCACACACATCATCACAAATGCAGGCCTCAGAGCCAGGCGCTCCGTGCACTCAGGAAACGATTATGGTGTACTGAACTCCTCAAGGTTCCATCACCGATTCGAGGTGTGTACTTATTGGCCGGGCATAAGCCTCCAAACCCTTATTGAAGACCTCATGCACCCGTCTCACTTAGAGGCACGCACCTCACGACAACCGTGAGCACTATCAGTCGACCTACCCACGTAGTGTAACAAGCCTAGGGAAATCGCCCCGCTGCATTGCTACCAATCGACCGCTCACCCGATCCTACCACTGAACTTGTTGGGTGGCCCACCCACTCAAAGGTTTTCAACTTGTTGGCTATGGGAATCAGCCTCCAAACCCCTATTGGAGGCTTCTCGTACCCATCCACTCAGAGGTTCTTGCAATCCATCTCATACCACAGGCATACGGTGCCACTTTCCATTCCATCATCCAGCTCGTGTCGAGCATCCAACCAAAGGAGCTATGCAAAGCATCCTTCTCACAATTCATAAGCATCCTCACCTTCTCCGCAGGTTAATCGATAACTACACGAAGTCTTCTCCGGATCGCAGCATCACCAATCTAGACTACATGTCCAGATGGGCTTCACACAACATGCCTATTCCGTACTACACACTTCCGGATCTAAATGTAGACTAAACCAATGGAATCACTTACGCTCTTCCATCTTTTGATGGAGGATTCCATAGATATACATGCATAAACAAAGGGCTTCACCTGCCCAAAGAAGAAAGATCATTACCCTTGACGATCGCTTCGGCACCATGAAAGAACTTGTCGGATGGTAATCACCGCGACGGCCTTACCTCCACAATGCTGAAATCGGCTCTCGATTAGCACCGCTGAAGCTCCATTGGCGGTCAGAAAGCTTATCTTTCTTCCTTCCTTTCTCTCCTCTCTCTCTTCTCTTTAGAAAGAGAATGTCCAACATAAGAATGAGATATTCATCTCCATTCTCGGCCTTATAATAGCAGGGAGGAACTTGGACCACATGATCCAAATAGAAGGGAACGAACGGCCTCGATCTGCATTGAAAAGCATCTAAATAGAGCTGGCATGGCTTGTGACATGCCCGTGTAATAGGCCGTGTTCCTTGAGCGGTTACAGAACCGACTCAATCTGGATCAGAACACGGGCTACGACACGCCCGTGTCACTTCCTGATACGCCCGTGTCAACCCGTACACGGCCGTGTGACTAGCCGTGTCACCCCATCAACACAGGATCAAATCACCCGAGAAGAACACGGCTACGGTACACGCCCGTGTCCTTGGCCGTATGACCAACACGCCCATGTGACATGCCCGTGTCACAGGCCGTGTGCCACAATCAACGCCACTCCACTCAACGCCACTCAATGTCACCAAGTTACCAACCGAGCAGGACACACCCTGGGATACGCCTGTGTCCTAGGCCGTTTCGCCTCTCGACGGTCGTCGACCGTGCTATCTCGAGAACTTGACTAGACGCACACAACAAAGGACACGCCCGTGTCCCAGGCCGTGTGCACTGGACACTCCCTGGGACATGCCCATATCCCATGCCGTGTCACCCATCCTGACCCTATTTTGGGACTTAGGGTTTTTTGGGTGTTACAGTTGGTTTGGAGAGGAACCTCCGAGAAGACCCACTGATCAGGCTCTCACTTAGCTAGCAGGGCTGTAGGCTCACTCGGTGGTTGGAGTTAGTTTGGAGAAAAGGACTAGAGAATACCCGCTGACCAGACTCTTATCAAGCTGGCAGGGCTTTATGCTCACTCGGTGGTTGGAGTTGGTTTGGAGAGGAGACCCCGAGAAGACCCACTGACCAGTCTTTCATCAAGCTAGAAGGGCTGTAGGCTCACTCGATGGTTGGAGTTGGTTTGGAGAGGAGACCTCGAGAAGACCCGCTGATTAGGCTCTCATTAGGATGGAAGGTCTGTAGGCTCACTCGAGGGTTGGAGTTGGTTTGGAAAGGAGACCCCGAGAAGACTCGCTGACCAGGGTCTCATCAAGCTGGATGGGCTGTAGGCTAACTCAGTTGTTGGAGTTGGTTTGGAGAGGAGACCCCGAGAAGACCTGCTGAATAGGCATGTAACGGAGTTCAAATCTGGGGCCATGATAGAATTTTGTGAAAGCCTAGGTATCTTTCATGAGTTTTCCTCTCCTCATACTCCACAGCAAAATGGAGTAGCTGAGAGAAGGAATAGAACACTCATAGAGGCCTGCAGAACTATGTTGAGTGATGCTTCACTACCGGAGTACTTCTGGGCTGAAGCCAACAACACTGCATGCCACGTGCAAAATTGAGCCCTCATAAACAAGAATCATGATAAGACACCTTTTGAACTTCTAAAAGTCAGGAAACCAACAGTTTCATATTTAAGAATTTTTGGCTGTAAATGCTTCGTGCTTAACAATGGTAAGTATCATACTACCAAGTTTAGTGAGAAAAGTTTTGAAGGTATTTTTATAGGATATAGTAGCCATAGTAAGGCATACAGGATTTTCAATAGAAAAACTCGGGTTGTAGAGGAATCCTTACATGTTGTATTTGATGAGACGAGCTTGCTGCAAGGCGAATCGTCTAGTATGCTTGTTGAAGATGCAGGTACAAGGATTAAAGAGATCCGCTTGGATGAAATGACCGAAGGTAAAGATGAAAAGTTCATCAAGATCACCTCTCTAACCCCTATTAGATAGGTAGAGGATCAAGATGAAAATATTGTCCAAGTTGATGAAGTCACTCCAGTGGATGAAGAAGTCCCAGATGCGAGGAATCTTGAGCTCAGACATTTGAAGGATCACCCAATGGACAAGATCATAGGAGATCCCCGGGATGGTGTCAGAATTCGTCGAGGTACAACTAACGAGAATTTATATTTAAGTTTTCTCTCACAGGTTGAA
Organism: Platanthera zijinensis; assembly: GCA_039513925.1. Lineage (NCBI taxonomy): Eukaryota > Viridiplantae > Streptophyta > Magnoliopsida > Asparagales > Orchidaceae > Platanthera > Platanthera zijinensis. The sequence goes on from CM077086.1 coordinate 138,344,880, forward strand.
CCAAAGAAGTTTGAGGAAGCAAACTCAGATGCATCATGGATCTTGGCCATGGAAGAAGAGTTTAATCAGTTCAAGCGCTGCAAAGTTTGGACGCTTGTTCCAAGACCCAAAGGTAAGAATGTCATCGGAATGAAGTGGGTCCATAGTAACAAGATGGATGAGGATGGGACAATCATAAAGAACAAGGCCGGACTCGTTGCAAAAGGATATCGTCAAGAAAAAGGGATCGACTTCGACCAAACATACACTCCAATGGCAAGAATGGAGGCCATCAGACTGTTCCTAGCTTATGCTTCACTGAGGGATTCACTGTCTATCAAATGGATGTTAAATGTGCCTTCCTCAATGGTGACATAAAGGAAGAAGTGTATGTGAAATAGCCCCAGGTTTTGTCGATCCTAACTTTCCCTAATATGTTTATTTGTTATCGAAAGCGTTGTACGGTTTGAAACAAGCTCCTCGAGCTTGGTACGAAACGCTATCTACCTTTATCCTCGAGAACAAGTTCACAAGGGAAAAGATAGATAAGAAATTATTTCTTAGGGAAATTAAAGGCAAGATTTTGCTTGTGCAAATCTATGTCGATGACATTATATTTTGTTCTACAGACGACAACCTCTTCAAAAAGTTTTCTAAACATATGCAAGGGAAGTTTGAAATGAGTTGTATGAGAGAGCTGAAGTATTTCATAGGACTTCAGGTGAAAGAATATGAAGATGGAATTTTCATCTCATAGACGAAGTTCACCAAGGAGTTAATTAAGAAATTCGGAATGGAGAGTGCAACCTTTATGAGGACTCCAATGGCCTCAATTATGTCTCTGGACAAGGATGAGAAAGGGAAACCTTTTGATGAAACAAAGTATAGAAGCATAGTTGGATCCTTGCTCTACCTTACTGCCAGTAGACCAGACATAATGTTCTCTACATATGTCTATGCTAGATTGCAAGTGAACTGTAAGGAATCTCGCTATGCTGCTGCAAAGCAAATTTTGAGATACCTTAATGGTACATCGAATCTTGGCTTATGCTACCCAAGAAGTAATGACAGTGAACTAATTGGTTTTTCAGATGCAGACTTTGCAGGTAGCAAAGATGACAGGAAAAGCACTTCCGGGACATGTCAGTTCCTGGGAACAAGGCTTATATCATGGAGCAAAAAAAAGAAAATTGTGTCGCAATCTCAATGGTCGAGTCAGAATACATTTCTGTCGGCAGTTGTTGTGCACAGTTGTTGTGGCTAAAGAACTAGCTAGAAGATTACAATATGAAGGTCAAAGACATTCCATTGTTCTGCGACTCATCTAGCGTGATCGCAATCGCAAACAACCCAGTCTTGTACAGCCAGACAAAGCACATCGAGCTCAGATATCACTTCATTTGGGAGCATGTGGAGCAAGCGGATGTGGATCTGCAGTACGTGCCAACAGATCGTCAAGTTTCAGATATTTTCACAAAGCTGCTGGACGAGACCAAGTTCAATTTCTTCAAAACTCAACTTGTGCTGCTGAACAAATAAGAATAGACCAAAGTGGAACAGTTCAAGGCTCAAGAATCTAGAACTCTTCACAAAGGTCAGAAATTTCTCAAGAGGAAGGTAGCTCTCGAAAACTAAGTATACCTCTCGAAAAGTGAAGTAATAGTTCTCGAGAACTTAGACTACTTCTCGAAAACTTCTGATCTGTCTCTCGAGAAGTCTATTAAGCTCTCGAGAACTATATCATACTTCTCGAAAAGTATACTGACAGCTCTCGAGAACTAAACCTACTTCTCGAGAAATGCCCATCTTCTTTTCGAGTTATGTTTAATTTCTTCTATTTCGAAAACCCGCTTGATTTCAGACCTAACCCTAGATTAATAAGACACTTAATTGACATTACTAGGATTATACATATATATATAAAGTTTTAGAAATCAATAATCAACCGACATTTCAAATTTTCTCTTCTCAAAAACTCTTCGTCTTCCGCCGACAGAAAGCTTCGTCGCAGCCATTGTCTTGTGCTTTGTCCATTGTCGCCGTTAGCGTCCATGGCGCAGTGTTCGAAGATAGGAGTCAGCAGTGAACTCGTCATCATAGGGATTGCAGACATTTCTGATGACTTCAATAACTTGATCATTCTCCTGGATACAGCCGATCTGATGTTCGTTCTCTCAGAACCCTGCAAGAATTCATTTCCAGATGTAGAGGAATTCTTCCGGAATGCCAAGGTGAGGAGACATGGTACAGTTTTGAAAACTAAAGTCAGGGGGATCAAAATCAAGTTGGATAAAACCAAAGTCTCGAAGCTTCTATTGTTGCCAGTTGTGGATGAAGAGGATGACCTAACACTTGAAGATTATGACAGAACTTACTCTTTCTGTGGAGTTTCTGTGGAGTTTAACTCTATAAGGAGAAATCTCTTCAATGATGTAGGAAAGCTTCTAGTAGAATTAATTGGAAAAATCTTATGGTGCAGAATAGGGTCCATTAGTTTCATAACCAATGATCTATTTGGTGTTATGACAGCTATTATCTGTAGAAAGAAATTTCAATTTGGAATGATGATATTTGAATTGATCAGGGATAGTATTCAGGCTCCCAAGTTTGCAAGGATAATTTCCCTATTGCTGAGTGAGATTGACCCAGTCACCTTCAAAACCTCTAAAGGTACTCATATCCATCATCTAAAAAAGATCTCATTGGACTCCATCCAAAGATGGGATCTCATGCTGAAAAATTCCAAGCAGTTAGCTAAAGAACTTGCAACTTTTGCCTCTGAGGTCAGGACCCCATCTCCCTCCTCTCATCATGTTGCTGAACCATCTGGTGCAGCAACTGAGGGGGAGCCTGCAACCTATATTCCTATTGTCATACCTACTCCTTCCTCTCCTGCCAGATCAACAAGCAGATCGCCCATCGAATCTCCTCTAAGAAGCCTAGTGAGATCTCTAATCAAGAGCCCTGTGGCAGATTCTCCATATGCCACCCTATCAGATGTTCCAAGACAGGAAACCCTCAAGGACACAAGTACAGCAATTGATAGCATGATTGAAGAACTCATTTCTGATGAACCACTTCCTCCCCTTCACAAAGACACCTCTTCAGAACCATCAAAAGAACCTTCTCCACCACCCTCAACTCAAGCCACTCCTACTCCTCCCTCTCCAAGGAAAGACTCTACTCCACCAGATACCATTCCTCTCTGTGAAGAGGATGAGCCAGAACCTGAAGAGGTGGAAGCCCCTCTCAGGAACCTTGACTTCTCCCTCCAAATATTTGTTGATGAGGAGGCTGATACAATATCTCACACTATAAGAGCCCATAGCTCTGTGGTTATAGAAGAAATTCCTCCATGGAAAGCACATCCTCCACCTCAGATTGCTACACCTAGTACACCTCCTACTGCCATTATTTTTGCCACTCCTCCTACTGCTGCAACTGTAAGTTCAGACATTCTATCTAAGATTGAAGGTATGCTGGTTGTCCAAAGGAAATATTTTGATGATTCTCTCAAGTCAGTCAAAGATCAGGTCAACTCTCTAGAAAAGGAAATGAGCAGAGGATTAGCAGAGATCCAACACAACACAGATTCTATTAAAGAGTTGATCAGAATTGGTTGCAAAGCAATTGAACACACCATTACCAGTATTGGTCAGGTCATGGAACAGTCTGCCACACTAGCAAATAATCAAATTCAGTTGGAAAAGAAAGCTCAAGAACATGTGATGAAGATTTGTGAGGAGTTGGTACATTCAAAGAAGACACCTTATAAAAGCTTTGTGTATAAATCAGAAAGGGGGAGAGTTTAGTGAAAGAACAAGTGGAAAAACTTACTACAGATGCAAAATCTCTCTAGAATGAGAAATTGACTGAGATAAATAATAATGTTTTAGATCAAATCAAATCAGTGAAATTCCATACTTATGATACTGCAGTCTGTATGCACAACCAGATATTCCCTGACTTTCAGGCTGATCCTAATCTTATTCCTCATCACCTAAACCCCCTTGCTGAAGGTCAATCCATCCAGATACCTCAACCTCAAATGCCTACTTTTTCTCCAAGGCCAGAAGATCAAGATCTCTCTCCTGCTTCCTATGACAAGGTTTGGGATGATATTATTCCTAAGGATTTACTAGAAATCAACACCTCTAAGAAGAGAAAGTATGGAGAAGGTCCATCTGCAAGCAAATCTGTTCCCCAGCTAGATGTAGAGAAAACGAAAGCAAAGGAGTTTGCTGCTGTTTGGAGCCCCACTTCTTAAAGCTTAATTCTTGATACTCTCAAATTAGTGATGGAATTTAATGAGAACAGGAATCTCCACTACAACTCATCTGTGTGGGAATTATATGAGAAGTCCATGACCAAGAGAAGGATATATGATAGAGAGTTTGGCAGGAATAATCCCAAAGCTCCTCCAAAGCCTCCTAGGTACTATCCTAAACCCTTCAGCTATCAGAGGAGACAGCAAGAGAAGCAGGACAGACAACATCAAAGCAAAGAATGAACTATTGTTGATATGTTTTTGAGAATTTGGATGAAATAGTTGTTGATTAGAAATCTAAAACATTACATATATACAATTTCTAGTTTTGCCTAATTATTTCTTTAATTAATCTGTTATTGCATTTAGATTAAATTATTCATTTCCAGTTTTTTCTTTATTGTCATAATTCACCTTATTGTAGAGGGTTCTGACTTCTACAAATTGGAGGAGATTGTTGGGTATTGCATCCACAATAACCCAGATTTGCATTAAATCACCCTTGAACTAAGATGAATTAAGTTGTATTTGATATCCTTGTTTTAGCTATGTGTTTGCAGATTAACATTGCTAAGTGTAGACCAATTTCAGTCTATAGTGGGTCATGAACACAGGACCATACAGTGTAATCCCTCACTGTGTGACCCAAGGTGTTGTCTCATGTGTATCCTCTCAATTGGGATACACTTCATATTCAAACCTTGGATCATGGAATGAAGACTGGACTCTTAAAGAGTAGAGAAAGATTTTTTCTAAAGTTCAGAAAATTCTCTAAGTCCACTTCTCGAGAAGTACCTCTTAGTTCTCGAGAAGTCCTTAGAGTTCTCGAGAAGCTTTGCTTAAAAGTTCTCGAGAAGTGCTTAGAGTTCTCAAGAAGCTTAGCCTCTTAGTTCTCGAGAAGTCCTTAGACTTCTCGAGAAGTCCAAGCTTTTGGTTCTCGAGAAGTCCAGATAGGTTCAAGAATTTTTCTATGTCAGAGTTCTCGATAAGTCTGATGTAGTTCTCAAGAAGTATTCTTTGTTCTCGAGAAGTCTTGGCCAATTCTCGAGAAGTCTCAATTATAGTTCTCAAGAAGTCCAACTTGTTCTCGAGAAGCTTGACTTAAGTTGTCGAGAACTGCCAGCCCTATTTCTCGAATAGTCAAAAGTTGCCTCAGAAATCTTTCTTAAGTGTTATTTCTCGAGAAGACTCCATAGTTCTCGAGAAGTCAGTTAGATCTCGAGAACTCAGCCTTTTGTTCTCGAGAAGTCCAAAATTCTTCTAAGTAGTATAGGTCTCGAGAAGTCGTGATAGCTCTCGAGAACTCTGTTTCTAGTTCTCGAGAACTAAAGTTACTTCTCGAGAACTGTAAGTCAAATTCTTTTCAGAAAATTATCTTAAGTCGAGATCAGCCGGATTTTCAAATGACTTGACATGATTAGTCCACGTGTCATCATTAATGTCTTTTCTAGCCGTTAAGGGTAATCCTATATAAAGTCTTTTCGTTAAGACAAAACCCTAACAATTATAAGGAGCGGAATTCTGTACATTCTAAATTTCTTTATCGGCCTTCTCTTTCCAAAAGAACACGTTCTAAAGCCGTCGCCGATCACGAGTAGATCAATCTTTTTGCTTTCGATCCAAGAAGATTTGCTATTCAAGGGATCATCATCTTCTCCTGATCGAGTAGGTCAAAGCTTTCTCAGGTCAGATCGTCAAGTCTTCTTCAACCGTTTCTGAAATAGCCGCCAATTCAAGAAGAAGACCTAGGGCTGAATTTTTCCAGATCTGAGAAATCTCTGTTAGTATTTTTCCAAATCCTTTTGTTATCATTGTAGGAGATTTTCTCCGAGTGCAGGAGAGTTGTTCTCCGAGTTGTAGGAAGTTTTCATCTTCCGAGTGTATATCCATTTTGATCGAGTTTGTAGGAACTTGGTTCCGAGGCGTAGGATTGTTTTCAATCCGAGATAGTGGAGTAGCCGAGTCTAGTGATTTGCTAGATCGGTAGGTAAAGTGGACGTACCGAAGATTGGGGAACCACTATAAATCTTCTTGTCTTTCTGTGATTGCTTGATTTCTTGTGCTACCCATGCATTTTATTCGGGCAAGAAGATGCGGTTACCCATGCATTTTATTCGTGCACGGGCGATTCCGCCCGCACGTGAAGGAAATCACACGGGTAAACACAGAGCACAGAAAATAGGGTAAAATAGGGGAACCGTGCGTTTTACTCGCGCACGGGCGCGTTTGCCCGTGCGTGAAGGAAACACACGATTTACCCTAGAATGCTAGAATAATGAAAAAATGTGCAGACCGTGCGATTCCTTCTCGCACTGTTTATCCTAAACCATGCGGGAACAAAATGCACGGGTAGAAACAAAAGTCCCCTGAAATGCTGTATACAACGTACGAGTAAGTTGAAACCGTGCGAGAACCAATTCACGACCGTGCATTTTACACAGAAACTGGAAAATGAATCTGGGACATCCCGACTACCTGCACAACAATGAAACCAACTAAACCACTAGCTCCCAGCAACAAAATGGAAACAACAAAAATAAACATGGGGAGCACCATGTGCTTACCCCCAACAAAATAGTGCGCAATTGCACACCACAATGAACCAAAATGTGCACTTCACGTGATAAGCAGAATAAATGAAATATCAACGATAACATACTAAAAGTGAAGTGCAAGAGCGTGAAAACTAGCCCAGATGAGTCCAAAAAAACCAATATAAATCGGGCTCATCAAGGGGTTGATCTTGACAGCCATATCATTCCATCCAAAGTAGGGTGACTAGTCTCATTTTGCGGCTGCACCGTATTTATCTCAAACAAATTTTTCGCACCCCTAGGTGCGTTTCTTCTAGCAGTCCAATACTATCTATGAGAAGCATTGTCACGAAGGAGCCGCAAAGCCTCATCGGGGGTCAGGTTCATGATAGTGCCTCCATCCACTGTGTCGATCATAGCCCTGTAATTAGTCTCAACAGCAAAATAAAACATTTCAACCAAATTGCACGGCTCACAGCCGTGTTGGGGGCATCGACCCTGTAGATCAGCAAATCTCTCCCAGGCCACAAATAATGTTTCCTGGTACTGCTGTCGGAAGGTTGCTAACTCCCTTAGGGCATTCACTATTTTGTCCACCGGGCAGAATTTTGCTAAGAACTTCGAAGAAATAGCCTCCCACGTAGTCGCAGTACCAGGAGCAATTGTGTGGAGCCAAGTTTTTGGCTTTACCTTAGAGAAAATTGGAATAGCCTTAGCTTCACCACATCATACGTAATACCGGCATAGCTGAAGATGCCACAGATCTCCGAGAATTCCGCCTGATGGAGCTGCGGATCCTCACTTGGTAGACCCAAAAATGGCGTGTTATTACGGATCATGTTGAGGATGGTGGGCTTTATCTTGAAGTGGTTGTTCATGATGGCCGGACAAAAACCAGGGTTAACACTTCCTGCGGTAGGGTTCGTGAAGTCGCATATTGTTCTAATGCGGGGTTGGACCTCCTCTCGGTCCTCAACGACCCGTTTACCCAGGCCATTTCCTTCTTGACCTAAATCTTCCATTCTTTCTCTTCCTTCAGTAGCTGCAGCATGCTGGCGGGCTCGCCTCGCTCGTGCGGTTTCAAGATCAACTCCAAGATCTTCATCTCTATCCTTGGGGTTTGGATCTGTCATACAACACACAAAAATAGATCAAAATGCCAAAAGCACTTACAACAACTTTTCCAATAGAAAAATACACACAACTGTTGCATTCCCCGACCATGGAACCAAAAACTTGATGCAATCACGACAAGTGCACCGATCATCGTAAAGTAATACACTGGGGGAGTTATCCACCGAGTATCGAATCTCTCGAGGAGTGCAGATTGGGAGTGTGTTCTCCCTCATTGGAAAGTGATTGCAAATGCAACAAAGGTTTGGGGGATGAGTTTTTGTTCTATAACTACTAAAATTAATTACGCGGGTAGCCTTCACAGCTTCGCAAGGGTGGAATACTCTGATGAGTATTAGGGCATGCAGTCGTAACCGTTGAGGGTCGAAAGCACCTCTTTGCCATGCTAGCCCCTAACACATGTTAGTGCAACGTATCACCAAGCAATAACCCAAAGCAAGAAAAGGAATTAAAGCTTCACTAAGAACTACTATAATAATTGCAATAGAAAACCATCATGAACTTTTTTAATAGCTCCTAGTAAGTTTAGCAAACATCCAAAGCAAAGAAACAACATCCAAATGAGATTAAAGAGGAGATTTACAACCCAACGCATGAAGGCTAGCCATGATTCTCAGCCGGAGTCGAAGGTTATCAGTCTTCGTCCGGGCTCAGTCGGTGGTTGACGTCTGAGGAAGCTTGAAGTGCTGTCACCTACTTCAAGGGCATTTTCCCCGTCTTCTTCACAAACCGTGAAGGCTGTAAGTTGCCGGAAAACTCTCTAATAGCAACGAGAAGGAGCTCCAAATGGTCCTCTTGAGATGGAGATGAAGGAGACAGCTGAAGATCTTCTCTTGCGGTGAAGTTTGGAGGAAGAATGGTGGCCGAACGAGCTCTCCAAGGAGGAGAGAGGAAAAAGCGGCCGGAGGGCGATTTTCCCGCTCAGAGAGGCGGAAATGGCAGACTAGTCCCTGCTAAAATCAACTCTTGAACTTAAATATGAGAAGGTCAGAAAAATGATCACTCATGGTTTGGCGCACGACCGTGCATTAACCGTGTGATATTAATTTCCAAGACAAAGCCACGACAGAAGATGAGTTGACCTTTGCATTTTACTCACGCAAGGACACTACCGCCCGTGTGTGAAGGAAAACGCACGGGTAACCACATAGCATTGGAATTCTCGGCAAGAACGTAGAGCCGTGTGTTTTACTCGTGCACGGGCACTTCTGCCCGTGCGTGAACAAATCGCACGATTAACCATAGAGTACTATAAACTAAACAGCTATAGGAAAACTGTGTGTTTCCTTCGCGCATGGTTCAGAAGAAACCGTGCGTGAATATCGTTGAGCTCAGCTCGACAATATTCGCCGAGTTCCACTCGACTATTTTCCTGTTAGAAAACACACGATTAGGTAAAAATCGTGCACAAAGGAAACGCATGACCGTGCGTTTTCCACAGGTCAGAATTCCTGATTTGGGGAAAACCGGCAACCTGCACAACAAACACCAAAGCTGGAGCACAAGATCCTAGCACCAATACACAACATAAAATAACCAAATATTCACGGGGAGTACCCCAGTACTTACCCCCGACATCCCAGTGCAATTTGCAAAACAAAATGGGTCAAAACACTGCAATAATGGCTAAGTGAAGCCCTAATAAAATATATGACTTTTCCTGCCGAAATAATAGTGTACATGCAAGATAAAAAAGCCTAGATGAGGCCAAAAAACACTATATAAATCGGACTCATCAGTGAGCTCAAAGACTCGAGACGAAGGGCAAGGTTCTGACCAGACCGACTTGCCAGCCCCTCCCCCTCTCGCTACTCTCGGCACGTTCGAGGATTTCTAGCAAGAGATGTTGAATCTCGTCATGTTCGCCCTCGGCACTTGCGCCAAGTGCTCGACACCAGCTATCCAATTTCTTGCAGCCCTAACCATGGGCGAGAATGCCCCTATCAGGGGACCTTGGTAGGATATAGTAGCAGAAGGCGGCAAGCAGGATCTGTTGGGGCGATCTCTTTTCCCCGGCTCGGGAAGTGTGAGCTAAATCAGCGAGGCGATGACACGAGATCGCCTGGCACGCCTAGTACTGGATGGCAGCCCCTTCAGTGAGTTGGTCTCATCCGCCCTAGTTCTAGAGGGGTTTTGTGAGCTGGAGATGTCCTACTACACCGGTAGGGATGACCTGGTTCAACACATCCAATGGTTGGAGGATGTGGTTTCTATCCAACAGATGTCAGATGCGTTCAAGTTCAGGCTCTTCACCATTACCCTCAAGGAGAAGGGGGGAAATTGGTTCCACCAGCTTCCTGCCAGCTCCATCTACTGCTTCGAGGACCTACGCTGGGGGTTCTTGCAAAGGTTCACCACTTCCAAGAATAGGAAGTGGGAGTCAGTGTCCTTGTTCCTTATCAAGCACGGGGTAAACGATACTCTAGGGAGCTATGTGGACCGGTTCCAGGAAGAGGTCCTCCAGGTTTAGGAGGTTTCAGGGCACACCCTCATGGTGGCCTTCACCATGTGGTTGCATTAGGGGTTTTCAAAATGGAGTTGAAGAGCATCCCTCCTCTCTCCTTTGAGGAGTTGATGGAGAGAGAAGCGATGGAGGTCGACCGGGAGGCGTTGAATCCAAATTTTGCCAGGAAGTTGGCCATGTGGGCCACGAAGGAGGAGAAGGAGCAAGGAGGTGGTAATGGGAAGGAGGCCTGAAGTGCCCAGCCTAGGTAGAGGGAGCAGCAACAATATTTAAGGTGAGGCTTCCAGGAGCTGAACAATTGGCAAGGCTAGATGTAGAAGGAGTGGCACGACCAAGGCCAGAGGCGAGGTTTCCATGGAGGGGATAATCGCCAAGTATGACAGGGTCAGTTCAATCCTCGAGGCTGGAGGTAGGGCCGTAGACCTCCTCTCCCCGATCAATATCTGGATATGGAAATAGACCTTGGGAGGAGGAAGAGAGGTCAGAGGAGAAGGTTGGAAGGCAGGGTGGAGCTGTTGATGAGTCCTATTTATATAATGATTTTCGGACTCATCTGGGCTTGTTTTCGTATGCTTGCACTTCACTTTTAGTTCGTTATCGTTCATATTTCATATTATCCTTATTTCTTTAGGAAGTGCACTTTTGGCCCGTGGTTGTGTTTATTTTGTGTTCTTCTATTATTGTACTCTGTTCTGTGCTTGTTTGGAATGTCTGCACATATCAGTGCTGGGTTTAGGGGTCGTGTGCGTGTTATGGGATTATTTGGAAACAGGTTTACTGCACACGATCATCGGCTGTAATGCGCACGACCACTTGTCGTGCGCCGCTGATCGTGCGTACTATTCCCCATTTTCTAAAGTTCTGTCGGGGCAATCGCACGACCACTGACTTCAGTCCGCACGACCACTGGTCGTGCGCCACTGATCGTGCGCATTGATTCCACTTTTTCCTGGAGTTCTGCCTGGCCTTCACGCACTATCACTGACCACATGGCGCATGATCCCTGGTCGTGCGCTAGTGATCGTGCACGCTGTAATTTCTGCAATCTATAAATACGCAGGTTCCGCCCTAATTTCGGGAGATCGCCGGAGCCCGATTTCTTCTGCCGTTTTTCGTCCCCGACGAAGGGTTCCGCCATTTCCCTTCATCCTCCACCTTAGGGAGTGGTTCCGGGCAAGCTTTCTCCACCAAATCAAAGCCGGAGCACCCCCTCGGCCTCCTCCATCATCTCTTGTGCTTATTTCAAGCTTCAACGCCATGGCCATCAAGCAAAGGGAAGCTTGCAACTTTCTTCTGCTATCTTGAGACGAAGAAGACGGGCCATTGGAAGGTGGTGACAGCCCTTCTCTACCCCGGACACAGTTGAGGACCGAGCTTGGGCGCTGATTGACAACCCGACGACTCCAACCGTGAATCCTCAGTAAGGCTTCGGATTCGGTCGATCTCTTGCCTTGTTCTTCCTTTGTTGATGTTTATGTGTTGTTGTAAACTTCATTTATAGATGATGTACGCTTAATTGTAGAATATGTTTATATGAAATCATGTCTATGTGATTTATATTTTCATTATATATTTCTTGAGGTGCGCCTTATTCCGTCCACCACCATCCATCCTTGCCGCACTAGCAATTGCTAGTGGCGTGCATAGCGAAGAGGTGCATACGACCCTCATTCCGCCATTCTAACCACCTCATCCGCTAGCCTACTCGTCCATTCGCCAAGCGATTCGGTGCATAGCGGCCCGTGTACTTTCCATCCCGCCTGGAGAAGCATCGCATTGCGGCGTTGCATAGGAATAGCTTGTAGATTTTACTTCCTGTTTCCGCAACAATCAAAATCCCCCTTTTTGAGCCGACCCGAGGACTTCAATCTCAAGTCCTCCTCGACATTAACTCATCCCTTACTGTGTTCCTCAAGAGACCGACACTCGGGGATTTATTCCCAAACTTTATTACTTGTGCGACCGGTGCGCTTGCCGTATTTTCCACGCATCAGCTGTCTTACTGCGATTTCAATCAGGAGGAGGGCCATGCCACGGGCATGTTCCCGGAGTTCTTTGAGTTGAGGGGGTCAGTGAGCTGCAATAGTAGCAGCCTCGTAGAGAGGTGCGGATTGAAGAGGTCCTGCCCGGAGGGGAGGAAAGGTGTGAGGATAGGTCCGATGTAGGGGGCCGAGGAGGGGTTGGTATGTTCCACGGGGGGGGGGGGGGGGGGGGAGTTGAAGTCGCCTGCAAGGCGATCCTCCATACCATGTACCACTGAAGTGTTGTTTCAAAGTCTCTTGCTCTACCCCAAGATGAGAAGATTACCTTCACAAGGAAGGACATGCTAGAACATGAGGATCCATTCTGCGATGCGCTGGTGATCCAGGCCGCGGTCACAAAATTTATCGTCTCTCAGATCATCATTGATAAAAGGAGCTCTGTCAATGTCGTCTTCAAGGAAGCATTCGACGCGATTAAAGTGGAGGCTAGGAGGGTGTTGGACTCTGATGGGACTCTGTTCGGATTTTTTAGGGAAAAGGAAGGGGGTGGAAGGAAGAGTGAGACTCTATGTTACTTTAGGGGCAGTCCTGTAACACCCTTATCTATCGCATGGTATATAGCAGTAGGTACGGCCTGGGCCCGACGCAATATACTACAGACAGACCGAAGGGTTACAGAATGAAACCATTCTTCCAATCACAAACGTCATACACAGAGCAACTAGCAGAAGATTTTAAGCAGTTGAAAGAACCCAAGGACAGAAAGTACATATCATGAATGTCCACTAACCACAATAGGAATGAAATATCAAAATACACAAAAGTACTTGGCCTTATGGCCTTACAAGAGTTCACATAATAAGGTAGTGTTTAACATACATCGGCTCGCAGCCCGACCACACATGATAGAAATAAAAGTAACTATTCGCTTTGGCCTTTGAGGGCTAGCACAACATCCAGGGCTTTAGCCCGCTATTTGGCACTAGGCCCCACAGCACCTGCAAGCAACATTCCACCGCACGGTGGCAAACAAAAGCAATGGTCAGCTAAGGCTGACCAAATTATAACGAACTCGCCCCTTATTCGGGGCAGCGGTGCTCCTTCCTTGCATTTCATTAGTACACCAAAAAATCTTAGCGAAAGAACAACCTATCACACTTCACCACAGGTGGAGGCTCACACGGCCGACCACCCCGTGCACTCACGAAACATTGACAGTGTACCGGACTTCCCGGATACCACCTCCGTTCAGAGGTCCTTGAATTGACAGTTACTTTGAGCATTTCAGTCTTTATGGCCCCGGGCCTGAGACTCTCGTTATGCCACCGACGAGAGCCAATTTCCGCTACTCTCATGTCATATTCTACATAACGCAGGTACAGCTCCATCATTTCCTGTTGCTCAAGTCGCCCTACCGTCTCCGAATACAATAATACTCATGGCTAAACCTACAGGGCGCAGGTCAATTTTGCCTTTCCTGTTCGGCTCTTTGTCCTAAAAAATACTGGGCCCCATGGGCTCAAAACATTCCAAACAAAGGCCCTCCAGGTCTCCTGGAGACTGGCCTCACAAAAACATAGCTTTCTTGAAGCTAACTCCAATTGTAATCCTACCGTCGTGCGGTAGGGGATTGACTATTATTTCATCCCCGTATCTCATATCAACCACATCAACACCTAACCCAATAATGTACAAGTTTGGCCACAGGCCACAAGTTGGCAGAAATGCGTTTCCGACAAGTTTTCCGGGTGCACCTTGGAGTTAATCCCCAAGGTTCCCTGTTGCAATCTACCGTGTAGAAAACCCAAAAAACACATAGCACGGAGTCTTCTCTGGCAATCCATGCATAATAGAACATCACCGATCCATACAAACACGTCCGGGTAGGCTTCACACACAATTCCTATTCTCGTACTTTGATTCCGGACTCTACATGCAACACAAGGGGGACTATTCACATCTACCCCAAGGAACACTGCGCACTCACAACACACTCGTGGGAGTGGGTTTCCCATGCAAAAAGGAAGAGGACTTCACATGTCCAAGTTGAGAATCGTTACTCTTGAAGTCCGCTTTGGCACCATGGAAAACTAGCCGATGGAAAGCTTCACAACGAGAATTTCTTCCGCGGACCCGGTCTCGGTTCTCGATTCGGTGCTCCGATGCTCCGCCGGCAGCCGGATTCCTCCTTTTTCTTCCTCTTTGCTCCCCCCTCTCTCTAACTCCTTAGAAAGAGAAAGCCTTAAGTGAAATGAGAAATAAATCTCCTAATCCCGGACTTAAACCTATAGGGGATTACCTGGACTGTCAGATCTTCTTTAAATAACACGAACGGCTCAGATTCACCCAAAATTTAACTTAAATAGGCCGAACATGGCCTTGCACACGGTCGTGTCCCAGACCGTGTGCCTCGATCTAGGCACGAATGTCGTGGCTAGGAAAGGACACGGGTACAGACACGCCCGTGTCTCTACCTGACACGCCCGTGTAGGGTTTGGACACGCTCGTGATATAGGGGCGTGTCACATAACCGCCATGACAACTGACACGTCCCTTAGTGGACACGTGTATTGACATGCCCATGTAAAATGGTACACACATGTTTCGATCAGTACACGCCCGTGTAACCTGGCCATGCACTCCTGACAGCATACAACAGGTTTTCAACCCGAGAAGTACACAGGTGGTGACACAGGTAAGGACACGCTTGTGTCACCCCTGACACACCCGTGTCACTACTAATCAAAACCGTGTTTCCTGCCGTGTTCTTTACTGGACACATCCAGGCCAACATAAAAGGACACGGCCTTAGACACGCCTGTGTCCCAGGCCGTGTACCCCTATATAGGCACCAAAAATTCCTTAAGACGCGACCGGTTTGTTTAATATTTTCGGGGCATTACAAATCTCCCCCCCCTTAAAAGAATTTCATCCCGAAATTAGGTAAAATTACACAACCTAAATTTTACCTAAGTGGAATAACACGGGGTATTCCTCCAACATAATCTGCTCTTGTTCCCATGAAAGCTCCTCACGACTGTAATTATCCCAACAGACTTTAACCATTTGGATCTCCTTATTGCAGAGTCGTTTGACTTCCAAGTCTTCAATACATACGGGCTTGACCTTCATCGCCAACCCACGATCAACCGGCACTTGATTGACCGCAACCACCTGCGAAGGCTCTTGTACTGCCATCCGCAACACAGATATGTGGAATATATCATGTAGCTCACTCAACTCCACTGATAACTTCAGTCGATACGCTGCTTCACCAATCCGCTCCAGGATCACAAACAGTCAAAGGTACCTCTAACTCAGCCTCTTCAGGCGTCAAACTTGCGAGACACCTTTGAACGGCTTGATTTTCAAATATGCCCAATCGCCAACAGCGAACTCCATGTTCCAATGCTTTGGTGTTATAGTATTTTGTCTGCCTGTCCTGAGCGATCTCCAAACGTTCCTGAACTGTACGTTCCATTGAAGTGGCGTCTCCCACTATTTGACGTTTGTATAACTTCGACTCACCCGTCTCCAACAAGGACAATGATGTGCTGCATTTTCTCCCAAACAAGGCCTCAAAAGCCGCCATTTGTATACTCGCATAGTAGCTGTTGTTATAAGAAAACTCCACCATGTACATGTGATCTTTCCACTTCTTTCCGTAACCCAAGACACACATGCAAAGCATGTCGTCTATCGTTCTGTTGACCCTCTTGGTCTGACCATCCGTCTGCGGATGGAAGGCTGTGCTGAAGCTAAGCTTAGTTCCTAATAATTTATGCACAAGCCACCAGTTGTTGGACGTGAAGCGTCCATCTCGGTCACTTACAATATTACGAGGTGCACCATACAACTGAATAATGTTATCCATGTAAAGTTTTGTTAACGTTTCCACCGGATCATCCTTTTTTTCAGTCCTGGCCAACAGAACAACTTCTTAAAACCTCTAATCTTTTTTGTGCTCCCCGGGTGAATTGAGTACTTGGTATAATGAGCCTCGTAAATCAACTCCTGCTAAACACTCTCCACACTTGGGTCGCACAGAAGACTGTCCTTCCACATCAGTCCGTCTTCAACAACATATTGGGAATTTGACCTATCAAATGCATCATCCATGATTTTCTTGTCAACGCAAGTGATCTATAATGCCTCCAAATCTTGCTTCAAAATGCATGTCGAAGGCGTAGTCCCCAAGGAACTCCATCCACCTCCACTGCCACATATTTAAGTCCTTTTGATCCAATAAGTACTTCAGGCTCTTGTGATCGATTTAGATATCGACCTGTATTTACAGCTTCGGGACGAATATCACGGCCGCTAACTCCAAGTCATGGACCAGATAAATCCTCTCGCGTACCTCCAGATAAAGCGAGCTATATGTTATTACACTCCAATGCTGTAGCAGAACACAACACAATCCACTTCCCTAAGCATCGCTGTAAATCTCAAATCCTTCGGTCCCACTCGGTGAACATGGAATAGTTGCTGAGGTCAACTGACTTTTCAGCTCTTTGAAAGCTTGCGCGCACACCAGAGACCATACAAACTTTTCATCTTTCATCATCAAAGTTGTTAGGGCTAATGCTATCCGATAGAAGTTCTCTATGAAGCGTTTGTATTAGCTGGCCAGTCCTAGAAAACATCGAACTTTTTGCCAACCTAGATAACACAGGCAACTCACGTATCGCAAATATCATTGACGGATCTACCATGATACTTTCTCCACTCAAGACGTGACCAAGAAATGCTACTGAGGGTATCAAAAGCTCGCACTTTGAGAACTTGGCATACCGCTGATTTCTCCTCAACGTCTCCAATACTTAATTCAGATGCTTGTAATGATCACCCTCATACTAAAAGCATACCAGTATGTCGTCGATACTGGTTATCACGAACTGGTTCAGGTACTCACTGAACGACCTATTCATCGAATCCATAAACACGGACGGCACATTTGTCAGCACAAGCGGCATGACGATTAACTCATAAAGACCATATTGTGTGCTATATGCCATTTTGGGAATATCACTTTCCCTTAACAACAATTTATAGTATCCGGATTTCAGGTCCAACTTGAGTACACAGTTGACCCAATGAGTTGATCGAACATATCATCACTTCTTGGGATTGGATACTTATTCTCTTTCGTTAACTTAATCAACTTCTAGTAATCATTACAGAGTTGTAAGATTCCATCCTCCTTTTAATAAGAGGATCGCTGTGCTCCTAGGCAATAAACTTGGATGCACATAACCCTGTTCCACCAGCTCTTGAAGTAGTACTTCAGTTCCGACATCTCACAACCTATAGCTTGTACCAATCTGACCACCTTACGTTTGAAATTGATGTATGCACGCTACTCTGAGAGCCAAACCATACCAAAGATTACGTTGAATTCTACAAACAGCAATAGCGACGCTTGCAAGTCAAACACCTGACTCCCTATCCGTAACTTCATACAACAGACTCTATTCACATTTATAGAGCACCCATTAGGCAGCAGTACTTTCGATTTGTCTCTTGCCATCGAAGAAGGAACTCCGATGCACGATACACATCTTTCGGACAAAAAGGAATGGGAAGTTCCCATGACGAACAGTGCTTTCACCGGACACTCAGAAAATCAATACAAATCCTATCACAACCAATCATAAACTAACATGCGTAAGGCAATAAGTTATCTAAAGTTGACCAACCAAAAATTAAACCATACCTGTCACCATGTCAGCATGTTCTATGGTCTCCTGATGGCCAAAGTTGTACACTCTAGGTTGGGATGGAGCATATTGAGATGTAGTTGCATCCAACCCCTTTCCCTTCTCCTCATAGGTTGCTCTAGGCTTCTTCTCAGACTCCAGATGTCTTCTCCGACACTTTCGGGCAAAGTGTCCTAGCTTCCCATAGTAAAAGCATGTGTTCGGGTCTCGTCGAATAGTTATTCCAGATGCACCAAAAGAAGGAACTAGACCCGAAATCCTAGCCTTCTATTACCATCTACGGAAACGGGACTTTGAGGAGGTCAGCACCTTGAACTTTGTCTTCTTTGGATTTGAGTCTTTCTTCTCTTGGACCCTCTTCATAATTTTCTCTTTCCTCGAATCGTCTCTACGACAATCTCGGGAAAAGCGACCAAACATTCCACATTTATAACAGTAATATGGAGCTTGACTAGTAGATACTTCAGGCCTCACTTTACTCCTCTTTCGGTATACAGATGATGGCTGCGGAAAAGAGACCGACTGTGGTTGGTTCGAAATGGTCAGATTCCGTGGGCCGAGTTAGAAGATCGAGTTTTCTAACGAGAAGAGGCAAGTGCACCTATCGCAAGTAGTACTCGGTATTCGGAAAAATACAGAGGTCGTATTATTCTCGGGGACGCGTTGATTATATTTACTCTTCCAGGAACACTATTATCTTACTATCAGTAAGGTGGGATTTTTTAGTTTAATTAAAACGAAAAGAAAGAGAGCTAAATTTTGCTAAGTTCGTTCAATGACGGGTTAATGCTCGACATCGAATCGGATTAAGACTAAAATAATTCTCAACAATTATTGAACTTTGTTTTTAAATTAATAAAAGGCACTTGGCCGTGGAGGTTCCAAAAATATGAGCGCACTTATCTCTAGGAATATTGCTTACCTAAACCTTAAGACTATTCGACCGATCGTTAGACCGACGAAGGATTCCTCTTAATGCCCGCTTTACGCTAAGAACCTTGCTATTGGGTGGGGAACCCAATCCGGCAGAACTACGCTTCTCCTCTTTCGAGGGGGCGTACGCAGTTCTCTTTACCCAAGGGGGATCGGTCCATACGTGCAGCCTCTCGACGTCGCGTATGGATAACGGAAATAGATCCCACACTTCGATTATGTGGTCCTATGCGTCGTTAACTCGGGGTAAACCTTAAGTCCTATTATTAAAGTATAAATAAAGTTCTTTAATTATTTCAAATCATTTTATATGTCCCAATGCTCTTCGATATCGAAGGCTAATAGAGATTAGCCACTCATCGGTATGGGGACGGCTTTATGTTTTTAGGTGAATCGTGAGTGTTAAATTAAGCGCTGAACAATTATAAGAGAAAACACAAAAAATAGGACAATTAGATAAATTGAAGGCTAATTGATGCAGGCACTCACGCACACTTCAAAACCATAAAGAAAATTAAATAAAGCAAGCCCTACTCAAATGAGTAGGCGGGAAATAAAAGCACGCCATTGAACTCTTAACGAGTAGGCGAAAATAAATGCATACGCACACGCGCACTCTACAGAAATTGAAATAAAGCAATAAAACCTAACTCATACACGCAGGCACACTTGCAAAAATAAGAAAAACAAAGTTGCTGAAAAATTAAAATAACTGCATTTCTATCGCTAGAATGCAGTAGAAATGCATAAAAAGTGAAAATAAAAATTAATCGAGCGAAAATGTTTTGCAAATAAACGCAAAATGAAAGTACTCGAAAAATTAAAACAACTTCATTTCTACCGCTAGAATGCGGTAGAAATGCATAAAAAGATGAAATAAAAATTAAAGGGACTAAAATTTTTGCAAATAAAAAGTTAAAACAAAGTGAGCGAAAAATTATAACGACTATATTTTCATTCTTATATTTTTATAAAAACTCCTAAAAAGTGAAAATAAAACCTAAAAAAGACAAAAAGTTTTACGATCCTAAAGAGCCTAAGTTAAAGAAAATTGAAAATAACACTTTTTTAGGTGTTTTTATAAACCCTTAAGAATGAAAATAAGGAAAAAAAAGGAAAAGCTAAACCTAAATAAGTGCGGATTATGAAAATAAAACGGACATTACAACGGCTAGAAATGCCGATAAAATCCTAAACTAAGCGAGATTATGAAAGCTTTAAAAGATAAAACATAAAAAGAACAAAAAAGGGGAACGAAAAAATTGCAAAGAGAAGGGCGCTTAATTGAATTCCAAACCATATGAAGAGAAAAAAAAACTAACATTTCATTTAATAAAAAGCTATTACATGGAAAGCTAAAACAAACAAACAACCTAATACAAACTAAGAGAGATGGGAGGGGAGAAATTCTCCTTACATAAGCATGGAATCCAAATGGGCAGCACCTCCCCTAAGCAATTTGGACCAAAAAGTGGACCTTTAAAATTTTCTGAAAGCCCTTATTTATAGGCAAAATTTCAGGTTGGTCACGCCCGTGACTAGGGCGTGACAGGGGGGCGTGTCGCTACTGTACATGAGTTGATCGGTGATTTGATTGGGAAGTTGACTTCGGCTGAAAACGTGGAAGTCACGCCCTAGGTCACGGGCGTGACATGTGTCAGTCACACCCTAGGTCACGGGCGTGACATGTGTCAGTCACGGGCGTGACTGGGGCGTGTCGGGGAGGTCGATCTGGGCACGGTCCGGCCGCAAAGTCTCTCGCGTCACGTCCGGCCAGGTGGCAAAGTCACGCCCGTGTCACACTTTAACACGGGCGTGTCTGGGGGCGTGTCGAGCTCGGTTTGATGATCGCCGATCGTCGAGCTGGCAACCTGTGGTCGGCAATCGTCGAGGGCGTGACACGGGCGTGTCGGTCATGTGACACGGGCGTGTCAGTCAACTTTTTTACTTTTTCTGGAATTTTTCTGGAATAAAAATAAAGCTAAGTTAGAAATAATATTTACAAAAATAAGCAATTTATTGAATAAAACTAATAAAAAAGACAAAAATAAACAAAATTGACTTAAATAAAATACGAAAATATAGGTATATTTACAACTCATCAAATACCCCCATACTTAAGCTTTTGCTATTCTAGAGCAAAAGTTTGAGGTGAACTTATAAGGAATAATAAAAAACCCTAAGTTCTGCTACCGCTAAATTAATTATAAGAGAGATCAAATTAAATATACGGGATATAAGAGTTAAGTTCTAAAATCATTTAGATGATTTAAACAGGGCAAAAGTTTTGGCCAAAAGACTTCTTGATGTAATCAAATAGAAAGCAATAATTGTATTGGTTAGATTAACAGAAAATAGTTTGGAGTTATACGAACTTTAGCTTATTGGAGTTTTATTGGAAATAATGCAATTTACGAATTATGCTCTCAAAAAGATTTTTGAATTAATTCTAGAGTCATGAAATTGGCTAAGGGGGGTTGATGTTGGTTTATGAAGGTGCTTGGATTTTGAGGCGAGGTTATTATTTTTTTTCGAACCTCCATTTTTTTTTATTTGGATGTTAAAGGAAAACGAAATCTTATTTTCCTTAACATAAATTTTTTCTTCTTCATTAATAAAAATAACCCAATGTATATGTGTTGGAGTAGTGAATTTTATCCTCTTACTCCGTAACGTATAATCTTTTAATTTATTGGGTGCCTATGTTTACGGAATGAAATCTTATTCCCATTGACATAAGATCTTTTTCTTTTTGGGGAAATATTTTTATCAAACCAAGTAGGTTATGATAGGTATGGGGAGAAAAGAGAACTAGATTTTTAATTGAAAAATAATTGAGAGCAACCTTTATAAATTGTACGTTCCCAATTTTTCAGAAAGCTAAAAGCAAGCATAATTGAATTCTATAGTCGTTATTTTCTAACATGGTACACATGCTCCTATCTATGAAAAATTAGAAGTAGTGCCTAAAGCGTGTCCCCTATTTTTAACAAAGTATAATAAATTCTTTAAAACTTAACCCCAGCTATTTAGATTTTTCAATATATAATTAACAAACGAATAGTGAACAAAGAATTGATCAAGTTCGCATATAAATAAACTCAAAACAAAAGTTTTGGATAACAAGAAACTTAAGAATGATATATTTGTTTCATAAGTTATATATATTTTTTTGAATTTTTGAAGTTATGCTCTTTTTTTGTATTTTTGTATTTATATCTTTAATATATACATACTAAAAATAAAAAAAAATGCGAAAATAATTTTTTTTGGATTTTTAAGTTTTGCGAATTTTTTTGTATTTTTATGTTTTGCAATTTTTTTTGTATTTTTAATGAAATTTTCATTTTATTTACAAAAATTTGGGAAAAAAAAGAAAAAATATTTACAAGGATGAGAGGGAAAAAGGGAGAGGGGAAAGAGAAAGAATATTTACAAAAAGTACTTATAAAAATTATTTACAAAAAATATTTACAAGAATATTTACAAAAATATAAACTAGGTTGCCGCGAGATGACTCGTTATGTGGATGGCTCGATGAGCCGGATCTCGCGGACCGAGTTAAAAATAAGTCAAAGTTTCAAAAATGAAACTTCAAAATTTTTAATTAAATTTTTTTTTTTATTTTTGTGTTATATATATATTTTTTATTTTTGAAGTTTTGTTTTTAAAATTTTTTTGTTTTGTTTTGTTTTTGTAAGTGAAAAAGAAAGTACGAAAATACGAAAACACCCCCATACTTAGATCCAACATTATCCCCAATGTTGTATGCGAAGCATGAGGAACAAGACAGCAGGTATAAGTACAAAAAAAGGAAAAAGAGGGGGGCAGAAAACGTCCTTGATCCGCACTCGGGGAAGCCCATTAGAAACCTTGCAGGTATTAGAAAAATAGAAAACATGATAAATAAAGGCGTAAAGATAAGCGTGGGGTGCCTCCCAGGAGCGCTTTGTTTATAGTCGCGTATTTTGACTATAGTGGCGGGTTTATAAGTCGAGGAGGGATATGGTTTCGCTATACTCGATCACTGGGTCGCCCGCTATGTAAGACTTTAACCGATGACCGTTTACTTTAAAAGAGCCTTTTTCCGGGTTGGAGACGAGTACGGTCCCATATGGAAAAACTTCTTCTACTAAGAAGGGACCGGACCAACGGGATTTGAGTTTGCCAAAAAAAAGTTTAAGACGAGAATTATAAAGAAGGAGTAGATCGCCCGGAGAAAAATTTTTGGGGGTTTTAATATTTCGA
Organism: Platanthera zijinensis; assembly: GCA_039513925.1. Classification (NCBI taxonomy): domain Eukaryota; kingdom Viridiplantae; phylum Streptophyta; class Magnoliopsida; order Asparagales; family Orchidaceae; genus Platanthera; species Platanthera zijinensis. The sequence goes on from CM077086.1 coordinate 138,368,141, forward strand.
TCCCCCATTTCGAACCAACAACAGTCGGTCTCTGTTCCGCGGCCACAGTCGGTCTCTGTTCCGTTTATAAAGAAGGACTGACTCAGCCCGCGGAATCTGACCATTTCGAACCAACCACAGTCGGTCTCTGTTCCACGGCCATCAAGTTTTTGGTGCCGTTGCCGTGGAGGTTACAAAAATATGAGCGCACTTATCTCTAGGAATATTGCTCACCTAAACATTAAGACAATTCGACCGATCGTTAGACCGACGAAGGACTCCTCTTAATGCCCGCTTTACGCTGAGAACCCCGCTATTGGGTGGGGAAGCCAATCCGGCAGAACTACGCTTCTCCTCTTTCGAGGGGGCGTACGCCTCTTTACCCAAGGGGATCGGTCCATACGTGCAGCCTCTCGGCGTCGCGTATGGATAACGAAAATAGAACCCACACATCGATTATGTGGTCCTATGCGTCGTTAACCCGGGGTAAACGGTAAGTCCTAATATTAAAGTAAAAATAAAGTTCTTTAATTATTTCAAATCATTTTATATGTCCCAATGCTCTTCGATGTCGAAGGCTAATAGAGAATAGCCACTCATCGGTATGGGGACGGCTTTATGTTTTTAGGTGAAGTGTGAGTGTTAAATTAAGCACTGAACAATTATAAGAGAAAACACAAAAAAATAGGACAATTAGATAAATTGAAGGCTAATTGATGCAGGCACTCACGCACACTTCAAAACCATAAAGAAAATTAAATAAAGCAAGCCCTACTCAAATGAGTAGGCGGGAAATAAAAGCACGCCATTGAACTCTTAACGAGTATGCGGAAATAAATGCACACTCGCACACACTCTTCTTAATTGAAGAAAGCGATAAATAAAGCGTAAAAATTATCTCCTACACGCACGCACTCTACATAATTGAGAAAGCGATAAAATTGCGAGTCCCGGCTCAAATGAGTGGGCGGGGGTAAATTTTTATCATACACGCACACACTCTACTTGAAAGTAAAACACACACACACACTCTACATAAATGAAAACACACACACACACGCACTCTAAGTTTCCTACTCAAGTAAGTGGGAGAAGATAAAAGCAATAAAAAACAAGTCCCACTAAAATGAGTGGGTGGGAAATGAAAGCAGAGCGTCATTTAACTCTTAACGAGTAAGCGGAAATAAATGCATACGCACACGCGCACTCTACAAAAATTGAAATAAAGCAATAAAACCTAACTCATACACGCACGCACACTTGCAAAAATAATAAAAACAAAGTTGCTGAAAAATTAAAACGACTGCATTTCTATTGCTAGAATGCGGTAGAAATGCATAAAAAGTGAAAATAAAAATTAACCGAGCGAAAATGTTTTGGAAATAAACGCAAAATGAAAGTACTCGAAAAATTAAAACAACTGCATTTCTACCGCTAGAATGCGGTAGAAATGCATAAAAAGATGAAATAAAAATTAAAGGGACTAAAAGTTTTGCAAATAAAAAGTTAAAACAAAGTGAGCGAAAAATTATAACGACTATATTTTCATTCTTATATTTTTATAAAAACACCTAACAAGTGAAAATAAAACCAAAAAAGACAAAAAGTTTTACGATCCTAAAGAGCCTAAGTTAAAGAAAATTGAAAATAACACTTTTTAGGTGTTTTTTATAAACCCTTAAGAATGAAAATAAGGAAAAAAAAGGAAAAGCTAAACCTAAACAAGTGCGGATTATGAAAATAAAACGGACATTACAACGGCTAGAAATGCCGATAAAATCCTAAACTAAGCGAGATTATGTAAGCTTTAAAAGATAAAACATAAAAAGAACAAAAAAGGGGAACGAAAAAATTGCAAAGAGAAGGGCGCTTAATTGAATTCCAAAGCATATGAAGAGAAAAAAAAACTAACATTTCATTTAATAAAAAGCTATTACATGGAAAGCTAAAACAAACAAACAACCTAATACAAACTAAGAGAGATGGGAGGGGAGAAATTCTCCTTACATAAGCATGGAATCCAAATGGGCAGCACCTCCCCTAAGCAATTTGGACCAAAAAGTGGACCCTTAAAATTTTCTGAAAGCCCTTATTTATAGGCAAAATTTCGGGTTGGTCACGCCCGTGACTAGGGCGTGACAGGGGGGCGTGTCGCTACTGTACATGAGTTGATCGGTGATTTGACTAGGAAGTTGACTTCGGCTGAAAATGTGGAAGTCACGCCCTAGGTCACGGGCATGACATGTGTCAGTCGCGGGCATGACTGGGGCGTGTCAGGGAGGTCGATCTGGGCGCGGTCTGGCCGCAAAGTCGCGCGCGTCACGTCCGGCCAGGTGGCGAAGTCACGCCGGTGTCACACTTTGACACGGGCGTGTCTGGGGGCGTGTCGAGCTCGGTTTGATGATCGCCGGTCGTCGAGCTGGCAACCTGTGGTCGGCGATCGTCGAGGGCGTGATACGGGCGTGTCGGTCATGTGACACGGGCGTGTCAGTCATCTTTTTGACTCTTTCTGGAATTTTTCTGGAATTTTTCTGGAATACAAATAAAGCTAAGTTAGAAATAATATTTACAAAAATAAGCAATTTATTGAATAAAAATAATTAAAAAAGACAAAAATAAACAAAATTGACTTAAATAAAATACGAAAATATAGGTATATTTATAATTCATCAAATACCGAGGGCCGAGTTAGAAGATCGAGTTTTCTAACAAGAGGAGGCAAGTGCACCTATCGCAAGTAGTACTCGGTATTCGGGAAAATACCGAGGTCGTATTATTCTCGGGGACGCGTTGATTATATCTACTCTTCCAGGAACACTATTATCTTACTATCAGTAAGGTGTGATTTTTTTGTTTAATTAAAACGGAAAGAAAGAGAGCTGAATTTTGCTAAGTTAGTTCGATGACGGGTTAACGCTCGGCATCAAATCAGATTAAGACTAAAATAATTCTCAACAATTATTGAACTTTGTTTTTAAATTAATAAAAGGCACTTGGCCGTGGAGGTTCCAAAAATATGAGCGCACTTATCTCTAGGAATATTGCTCACCTAAACATTAGACTATTCGACCGATCATTAGACCGACGAAGGATTCCTCTTAATGCCCACTTTACGCTAAGAACCCCGCTATTGGGTGGGGAACCCAATCCGGTAGAACTACGCTTCTCCTCTTTCGAGGGGGCGTACGCTGTTCTCTTTACCCAAGGGGGATCGGTCCATACGTGCAGCCTCTCGGCGTCGCGTATGGATAACGGAAATAGAGCCCACACATCGATTATGTGGTCCTATGCGTCGTTAACCCGGGGTAAACCTTAAGTCCTAATATTAAAGTAAAAATAAAGTTCTTTAATTATTTCAAATCATTTTATATGTCCCAATGCTCTTCGATGCTGAAGGATAATAGAGATTCGCCACTCATCGGTATGGGGACGGCTGTATGTTTTTAGGTGAAGCGTGAGTGTTAAATTAAGCACTGAACAATTATAAGAGAAAACACAAAAGAATAGGACAATTAGATAAATTGAAGGCTAATTGATGCAGGCACTCACGCACACTTCAAAACCATAAAGAAAATTAAATAAAGCAAGCCCTACTCAAAAGAGTAGGCGGGAAATAAAAGCACGTCATTGAACTCTTAACGAGTAGGCGGAAATAAATGCATACGCACACGCGCACTCTACAGAAATTGAAATAAAGCAATAAAACCTAACTCATACACGCATGCACACTTGCAAAAATAAGAAAAACAAAGTTGCTAAAAATTAAAACGACTGCATTTCTACCTCTAGAATGCGGTAGAAATGCATAAATAGTGAAAATAAAAATTAACCGAGCGAAAATGTTTTGCAAATAAACGCAAAATGAAAGTACTCGAAAAATTAAAACAACTGCATTTCTACCGCTAGAATGCGGTAGAAATGCATAAAAAGATGAAATAAAAATTAAAGGGACTAAAAGTTTTGCAAATAAAAAGATAAAACAAAGTGAGCGAAAAATTATAACGACTATATTTTCATTCTTATATTTTTATAAAAACTCCTAAAAAGTGAAAATAAAACTAAAAAAGACAAAAAGTTTTACGATCCTAAAGAGCATAAGTTAAAGAAAATTGAAAATAACACTTTTTAGGTGTTTTTATAAACCCTTAAGAATGAAAATAAGGAAAAAAAAGGAAAAGCTAAACCTAAACAAGTGCGGATTATGAAAATAAAACGGACATTACAACGGTTAGAAATGCCGATAAAATCCTAAACTAAGCGAGATTATGAAACTTTAAAAGATAAAACATAAAAAGAACAAAAAAGGGGAACAAAAAAATTGCAAAGAGAAGGGCGCTTAATTGAATTCCAAACCATATGAAGAGAAAAAAAAACTAACATTTCATTTAATAAAAAGCTATTACATGGAAAGCTAAAACAAACAAACAACCTAATACAAAATAAGAGAGATGGGGGGGGGAGAAATTCTCCTTACATAAGCATGGAATCCAAATGGGCAGCACCTCCCCGAAGCAATTTGGACCAAAAAGTGGACCCTTAAAATTTTCTGAAAGCCCTTATTTATAGGCAAAATTTCGGGTTGGTCACGCCCATGACTAGGGCGTGACAGGGGGCGTGTCAATACTGTACATGAGTTGATCGGTGATTTGACTGGGAAGTTGACTTCAGCTAAAAACGTGGAAGTCACGCCCTAGGTCACGGGCGTGACATGTGTCAGTCGCGGGCATGACTAGGGCGTGTCGGGGAGGTCGATCTGGGCGCGGTCCGGCCGCAAAGTCGCGCGCGTCACGTCCGGCCAGATGGCGAAGTCACGCCCGTGTCACACTTTGACACGGGCGTGTCTGGGGGCGTGTCGAGCTCGGTTTGATGATCGCCGATCGTCGAGCTGGCAACCTGTGGTCGGCGATCGTCGAGGGCGTGACACGGGCGTGTCGGTCATGTGACACGGGCGTGTCAGTCAACTTTTTGACTTTTTCTGGAATTTTTCTGGAATAAAAATAAAGCTAAGTTAGAAATAATATTTACAAAAATAAGCAATTTATTGAATAAAACTAATAAAAAAGACAAAAATAAACAAAATTGACTTAAATAAAATTCGAAAATATAGGTTTATTTACAACTCATCAACAGACTTTGCAGGACCTGGGGAGTTTGGTAACCAGAACACTGACGTTTGGTTGATTATGGCCAGATCTGCTTCCAAAGCTCTAGCTGACTCCACTAACGCTCGGAATCAGAGTAGCTTTGGTCTTACGTATAGCAGTCGTAATTCATCGCGCAGACCATTGTAGAATCTATTAGCTGTAGTCTATTCGTTCTACAACTCAAACCCTAGGTAGCGCCTTATGATAAGGAATGCCTGAAAATACTCTTCTATTGAGTGCGTACCCTGCAATAAAAGCATGTTCACTTGCTGATCCAAAGGTCTTATACATGCTAGTTGTTCCATCACCCCAATCGGGGTTGAAGCCACCCTAGGGACAGGGGGCTGCACTTGCCCTCCGAGTTGTTCTTTAGTCACAGCGAACACCGCTTCAACTATCCTTCTTATTGTTTCGACAGAAAGAAGGGTCTTAGGAACGTTGTTAAGTGCGCTACTCTCCGTGTAGTGCTGACCTTCCGACTGCCCCGCACCACTCCTAGTCAACTATATAACATAACCATTGATTACGCGACATACAGATTGCTAAAAGAAATTATTGGAACACTCAGGTTCCTCCAAACAAGTGTATTTGCATTCCTAAGTGGACATTCATGGGTTCTTTTTATATTATAATGATGAAGCACATACATGTGCTCACCACCCCTTAAAAGAATTCGCCCACGAATTCCAATAAGCAAGACCGGAACTGGTAGTCTGATACCAAATTATAACACCCCTATCCGTCGCATGGTATATAGCAGTAGGTCTGGCCGAGGCCCGACACCATATACTACAGACAGACCGAAGGGTTACATAATGAAACCATTCTTCCAATCACAAATGTCCTACATAGAGCAACTAGCGGAAGCTTTTAAGCAGTTAAAAGAACCCAATAATAGAAAGTACATATCATGAATGTCCACTAACCACAATAGGAATGAAATATCAAAATACACAAAAGTACTCTGCCTTATGGCCTTACAAGAGTTCACTTAACAAGGTATTGTCTTACATACATAGGCTCGCAGGCCGGCCACACATGACAAAAATAAAAGTAGCTATTCACTTTAGCCTTCGAGGGCTAGACCAGTTTCCAGGGCTTTATCGCGTTATTTAGCACTAGGACCCGCAACACCTGCAAGCAACATTCCACCGCACGATGACAAACGAAAGCACCGGTCAGCTAAAGCTGACCAAATTATAACGATCCCTCCCCTTATTTGGGACGGCGGTGCTCCTTACCTACATTTCATTAGTACACCAAAAAATCTTAGTGAAAGCATAACCTAGCACACTTCACCAAAGGTGGAGGCTCGCACGGCCGACCACCCCGTGCACTCAGGGCACATTGACGGTGTACCGGACCTCCCGGATTCCACCTCCGTTCAGAGGTCCTTGACTTGATGGTTACTTTGAGCATTTCAGTCTTTACGGCGTCGGGCCTGAGACTCTCGTTTTACCACCGACGAGAGCCAATTTCCGCTACTCTCATGTCATAGTCTACATAACGCAGGTAAAGCTCCATCATTTCCCTTTTCTCAAGTCGCCCTACCATCTCCAAATACAGTAGTACTCATGGCAAAACTTACAGGGCTCCGCTCAGTTTTGCCTTTCCTGTTTGGCTCTTTGGCCAAAAAAATACTGGGCCCCATGGGCTCATAACTTTCCAAACAAGGCCCTCCTGGTCTCCTGGAGACAGGCCTCACAAATAGATAGCTTTCTTGAAGCTAACGCCAGTGGTATTCCTACTGTCATGTGGTAGGGGATAGCCTATCTTTTATTCCCCTACATATCATATCAACCTCATCAACACCTAACCCAATTATGTACAAGGTTGTCCCTAGGCCACCAAGTTGGCAGAATTGAGTTTCCGCCATGTTTTCCGGGTACACCTCGGAGTAAATCCCCAAGGTTCCCTGTTGCAATCTACCTTGTAGAAAACCAAAAAAACACATAGCACGGAGTCTTCTCCAGCAATCCCTGCATAATGCAACATCACCGATCCAGACAAATACGTCCGGGTAGGCTTCACACATAATGTCTATGCCCGTACTTCGATTCCGGACTCTACATGCAACACAAGGCGGACTATTCACATCTACCCTAAGGAACACTGCGCACTCAACGCACACTCGCGGGAGCGGGTTTGCCATACAGAAAGGAAGAGGACTTCACATGTCCTAGTTGAGAATCGTTACCCTTGAAGTCCGCTTTGGCGCCATAGAAAACTAGCCGGATGGAAAGCTTCACAAAGAGAATTTACTCCGCGGATCTGGTCTCGGTTCTCGATTCGGTGCTTCGATGCTCCGCTGGCGGCCTGATTCATCCTTTTCTTTCCTCCTTGCTCCCTCCTCTCTCTAACTCCTTAGAAAGAGAAAGCCTTAAGTGAAATGAAGAATAAATCTCCTAATCCCGGACTTTAACCAGTAGGAGATTACCTGGATTGTTAGATCTTCTTTAAATAACACGAACGACTCAGATTCACCAAAATTTTTACTTAAATAGGCCGAACAGGGACTTGCACACGGCCGTGTCCCAGGCCGTGTGCCTCGATCTAGGAACGACTATCGTGGCCAGGAAAGGACACGGGTAGAGACACTCCCGTGTCTCTACCTAACATGCCCGTATTGGGTTCAGAAATGCCCGTGACGTAGGGGCGTGTCACATAACTGCCATGGAAACCGACACGTCCCTTGGTGGACACGGGTAAGGACATGCCCGTGTCAAATAGGGCACGCCCGTATCGATCAGTACACGCCCGTGTATCCCAGTCGTGCACTCCTGGCAACATACCATAGGTTTTCAACCCGAGAAGGACACGGGTGGTGACATGGGTAAGGAAACGCCCGTGTCACCCCTGACAAGCCCGTGTCACGACTTATCAAAACCGAGTTTCTTGCATTGTTCTTTACTGGACACAGCCCGGCCAACACAGAAGGACACAGCCTTGGACACGCCCGTATCCCTGGCTATGTACTCCTATTTAGGCACCAAAAATTCCTTAAGACGCGATCGGTTTGTTTATGATTTTCGGGGCGTTACAAATCTCACCCTTAAAAGAATTTCGTCCCGAATTTAGGTAAAATTACACAACCTAAATTTTACCTGAGCAGAATAACACGGGGTATTCCTCCAACATAATCTTCTCTCATTCCCATGAAAGCTCCTCACGACCGCAATTATCCCAACGGACTTTAACAATTCGGATCTCCTTATCGTGTAGTCGTTTGACTTCAAAGTATTCAATGCATACGGGCTTGACCTTCGCTGTCAACCCACGATCAACCGGCACTTGATCGATCACAATCACCTACGAAGGCTCTTGCACCACCTTCCGTAACAACGATATGTTGAATATATCGTGTAGCAAACTCAACTCCATTGACAACTTCAGTCGATACGCTGCTTCACAAATCCGCTCAAGGATCACAAACGGTCCAAGGTACCTCTGACTCAGAGTCTTCAGGCGTCGAACTCGCGAGACACCATTGAATGACTTGATTTTAAAATACGCCCAATCGCCACCAGTGAACTCCACGTTCCTATACTTTGGCGTTATAGTATTTTTTCCTTCCTATCGTGAGCGATCTACAAACGTTCCTTAACTATACGTACTATTGATGTGGCGTCTCCTACTGTTTGACATTTGTACAACTTCGACTCACCCTTCTCCAACCAGGACAACGACGTGAGACATTTTCTCCCATTCAAGCCCTCGAAAGGCACCATTTGTATACTCGCATGGTAGCGGTTGTTATACACAAACTCCACCATGTACATGTGATCTTCCCACTGATTTTTGTAACCCAATCGCACTTGCGAAGTATGTCCATCGTTCTTTTGACGCTCTCGGTATGACTATCCGTCTGCGGATGGAAGGCTGTGCTGAAGCTCAGCTTAGTTCCCAATAATTTATGCACCAGCCTCCAGTCATTGGACGTGTAGCATCCATCTCGGTCACTTACAATATTGTGGGGTGCACCATGCAACAGAACCATGTTATCCATGTAGAGTTTTGCTAACTTTTCCATCGGATCATCCTTTTTTTCAGTCCTGGCCAACATAACAACTTCTTCAAACCTCTAATCATTTTTGTGCTCCCCGGGTGAATTCAGTACTTGGTATAATGAGCCTCGTACATCAACTCTTGCCCAACACTTTCCACACTTGGGACACATAGACGACTGTCCTTCCACATCAGTCCGTCTTCAAAAATATATTGGGAATTTGACCTATCAAAAGCATCATCCATGATCTGCTTGTCCACACAAGTGACCTCCAATGCCTCCAAATCTTGCACCAAAATGTATGTCGAAGGCGTAGTCCCCCAGGAACTCCATCCACCTCTGCTGCCACATGTTTAAGTTTTTTTTATCTAATAAGTACATCAGGATCTTGTGATCGATTTAGATGTCGACCTGTCCTTACAGCTTCAGGGCGAATATCACAGCTGCTCAATCCAAGTCATGGACCGGATAAATCCTCTCGTGTACCTCCAGATAACCGAGCTATATGTTATTACACTCATATGCTGTAGAAGAACACAACACAAGCCACTGCCCTAAGCATCGCTGTAAATCTAAAATCCTTTGGTCCCACTCAGTGAACATGGAATTGTTTCCGAGGTCAACCCACTTTTTAGCTCTTTGAAAGCTTGTGCGCACCCAGCGACCACACAAACTTTGATCTTTCTTTATCAAAGTCGTGAGGGGTAATGTTATTCGGTAGAAGTTCTCTATGAAGCGTCTGTACTAGCCGGACAGTCCTAGAAAACTTCAGACTTTTCTCCAACGTAGACAACACGGGCACTTAACGTATCACAAATATCATTGATGGATCTACCAGGATACTTTCTCAACTCAAGACATGACCAAGAAACGCTACTGAGGGTAACCAAAGCTCACACTTGGAGAACTTGGCATACAGCTGATTTTTTCTCAACGTCTCCAATATCGAATTCAGATGCTTGTAATGATCACCCTCATACTGAAAGTATACAAGTATATCGTCGATACTGGTTATTAAGAACTGGTTCAAGTACTCCCTGTACGCCCTATTCATCGAATCCATAAACACGGATGGCGCATTTGTCAGCAAAAGCGGCATGACGATGAACTCATAATGCCCATATCGTGTGTTGTACGCCGTTTTGGGAATGTCACTTCCCCTTAATGACAATTTATAGTATCCAGATTTCATATCAAACTTGAGTACACAGTTGACCCAACGAGTTGATCGAACAGATCATCACTTCTTGGGATTGGATACTTATTCTTTTCCGTAAACTTAATCAACTTCTATTAATCATTACAGAGTTGTAAGCTTCTATCCTCCTTTTAACAAGAGGACCAATGTTCTCAAAGGCAATAAACTTGGATGCACATAACCCTTTTTCACCAGCTCTTGAAGTAGTACTTCAGTTCCGACATCTCACAACCAATAGCTAGTACCAATCTGACCACCTTACGTTTGAAATTGATGTACGCACGCTTCAAAGAGAGTCAGTCCATACTAATGATTACGTCAAATTATACAAATAGCAATAACGACGCTTGCAAGTCAAACTCTCGACTCCTTATCCGTAACTTCATACAACAGACTTTATTCGCCTGTATAGAGCACCCGTTAGACAGCAGTACTTTCGATTTGTCTCTTGCCATCGAAGAAGGAACTCTGATGCTTGATACACATCCTTCGGACAAAAAGGAATGGGAATTTCTGATGACGAACAGTGTTTTCACCGAACACTCATAAAATCAATACAAATCCTATCACAACCAATCATAAACAAACATGCGTAAGGCAACAAGTTATCTAAAGCTTACCTACCAAAAATTAAACCATACCTGTCACCATGTCAGCATGTTCCATGGCCTCCTGATGGCCAAAGCTGTACACTCTAGGTTGGGATGGAGCATATTGAGATGTAGTTGCCTCCAACCCCTTTCCCTTCTCCTCGTAGGTTGCTCTAGGCTTCTTCTCAGACTCTAGATGTCCGCTCCGACACTCTAGGGCAAAGATGCCAGCTTACCACTATAAAATCATGCGTCCGGGTCTCGTCCAATTGTTGTTCCAGACGCAACAAAAGAAGGAACTAGACCCGAAATCCTAGCCTTCTTATACCATCTACGGAAATGGGACTTTGAGGTGGTCAGCACCTTGAACTCTGTCTTCTTTGGACTGGAGTCTTTCTTCTCTTGGAATATCTTCATAATTTTCTCTGTCCTCGGATTGTCACTATGACAATCTCGGGCAAAGTGACCAAGCATTCCACATTTATAACAGTAATATGGAGCTTGACTAGTAGATACTTCAGGATTCACTTTACTCCTGTTTTAGTATACAGACTTTGCGGGACCTGGGGAGTTTGGTAACCTGAACACTTACGTCTGGTTGATTCTTGCCAGGTCTGTTTCCAAAGCTCTAGCCGACTCCACTAACTCTCAGAATCCAAGTAGCTTTGTTCCTACGAGTAGCAGTCGTAATTCATCGCGCAGACCGTTGTAGAATTTATTAGCTATAGTCTGCTCGTTCTCCAACTCAAACCCTGGGTAGCGCCTTATGATAAGAAACGCCTGCAAATACTCCTCAACTGAGTGCATACCTGCACTAAAAGAATGTTAACCTTCTGATCCAAAGGTCTTATACATACCAGTTGTTCCATCACCCCACTCAGTGTTGAAGCTACCCTAGGGATAGGGGGCTGCACTTGCCCTCCGAGTTATTCTTTAGTCACAGCGAACACCACTTCAACTATCCTTCTTATGGTTTCGACAAAAAGAAGGGTATCAGGCACGTTGTTAAGTGCGCTACTCTCCGTGGATTGCTTACCTTGCGACTGCCCCGCACCACTCCTAGTCACCTATATAGCATAACCATCGATTAGGCTACATACGGATTGCTAAAATCAATCATTGGAACACTCAGGTTCCTCCAAACAAGTGTATTTTCATTCTGAAGTGGACATTCATGGGTTCTTTTATGTTATAATGATGACGCACATACATAAGCTCACCACCCCTTAAAAGAATTCGCCCATGAATTCCAATAAGCAAGACCAGAACAGGTAGTCTGATACCAAATTGTAACACCCCTATCCGTCGCATGGTATATAGCAGTAGGTCCGGTCGGGGCCCGATAATATATACTACAAACAGACCGAAGAGTTACAGAATGAAACCATTCTTCCCATCATAAACGTCCTACACAGAGCAACTAGCGGAAGCTTTTAAGCAGTTGAAAGAACCCAATAACAGAAAGTACATATCATGAATGTCTACTAACCACAATTGGAATGAAATATCAAAATACACAAAATTACTTGGCCTTATGGCCTTACAAGAGTTCACTTAACAAGGTATTGATTTTCATACATCGACTCGCAGGCCAGCCCCACAAGATAGAAAAAAATGTCGCTATTCTCTTTGGCCTTCGAGGGCCAGCATAGCATTCAGGGCTTTACCCTGCTATTTGGCACTAGACCCCGAAACACCTACAAGAAACATTCCACCGCACAGTGGTAAACAAAAGCAACGGTCAGCTAAAGCTGACCAAATTATAATGACCCCGTCACCTATTCAGGACGACAGTGCTCCTTCCCTATATTTCATTAGTATACCCAAAAATTATAGAGAAAGCACAACCTTGCACAATTCACCACAGGTGGAGGCTCGCATGGCCGACCACCCCGTGCACTAAAGGCACATTGACGGTGTACCGGCCTTCCCGGATACCACCTTCGTTTAGAGGTCCTTGACTTGACGGTTACTTTGAGCATTTCAGTCTTTACGGCCCTGGGCTTGAGACTCTCGTTATGCCACCGACGAGTGCCAATTTCCGCTACTCTCATGTCATAGTCTACTTAATGCATGTATAGCTCCACCATTTCTTGGTTCTCAAGTCGCCCTACTGTCTCTGAATACCGTAGTTCTCATGGCCAAACCTGTAGGGCGCGGGTCGGTTTTGCCTTTCATGTTTGGCTCTTTGACCTAAAACATACTGGGCCCCATGGGCTCACAACTTTCCAAACAAAGGCCCTCCGAGTCTCCAAGAGACAGGCCTCACAAATACATAGCTTTCTTGAAGCTAACGCCAGCATTAATCCAACTGTCATGCGGTAGGGGATAGACTATCATTTCTTCCCCTGCATCTCATATAAACCACATCAATAACTAACCCAATTATGTACAAGGTTGGACCCTGGCCACCAAGTTAGCAGAAATGCGTTTCCGCCTAGTTTTCCGGGTGCACCTTGGAGTTAATCCCCAAGGTTCCCTATTGCAATCTACCATGTACAAAACACGAAAAACACATAGCACGAAGTCTTCTCCGGCAATCCATGCACAATGCAACATCACCGATCCAGACTGTGAGAAGTAGCGAACAAACGACTGAAAAATGTGAAAGTAGCGAACAAACGACTAGAAAACAAGCCGGAACTTTGAATAATTGAAAGTTTTATTATCCAAAAAGATATCATTTACAAAGGTATGTCCTCCCTTTTATAGAATGGAGGAGAGAGGAGAGAGTACGAACTAACAATATGGGACTAAACCTATACAACAATCTGGGCAGCTAGAAAAACAGACCGGAACAGGCCGCACGGTTAGACAATGTGCTAACTGCTCGGCAATATGAGAAGAAAGAGAGAGAGATGCGGTAGGAGACCGCTAGACCGCCCGGTTTCCAAGCCACCGGAGATAAACCGCCAGACCGCCGGACTACAAACAGCAATATTCTGGATATCAAACCGCTGAAGAGTAACCGCCAGACTGCGCGGTCTACAGCCCGCCAGGCTCAAACCGCCAGACCTCCCAGTCTCATACTCCAACACTCCCCTCAAGTTGGAGCATAGATATCAATCATGACAAGGTTGTCACAAATGTGGAAGAAGGAAGTAGAAACTGGCTTGGTGAAGATATCTACCAACTCTTTGTTGGAGGTGACGAACGGAGTGCAAATCTGTCTCTTCAAGTCCTCTTCTCGGATGAAATGGCAGTCGACTTCTATAAGTTTCGTTCTCTCATGGAAGACCGGATTTTTGGATATGTATATAGCGGCCTTGTTGTCACAGAACATAGGCAGAGGATAGTCGTAGACCTCTCCTAGGTCAAGCATGAGAGCTCGCAACCATTTTAACTCACACGTGGTTGACGCCATACTCCAGTATTCGGCTTCTGCACTGGACCTTGAGACAACAGACTTCTTCTTGCTCTTCCATCTCACAAGATTACCTCCAACAAATGTGCAAAAACCTGATGTAGATTTACGGTCACCTTTATCATCCGCATAGCTTGAGTCTGAGTAGGCTTCAACTCTCAGATGACCATGCTTCTGAAAGAGTAGCCCTTTTCCCGGTGCTGCTTTGACATACTCTAGTATCTTCAAGGCAGACTAAATATGACATTCCCTGGGAGCTTGTATGAACTGACTGACCTTGCCTACAACATAGGTGATGTCGGGTCTTGTCACCGTGAGATAAATGAGTTTGCCCACCAGACGTCTATACCTTGTGGCATCGGATATAAGAGGTGAGTCATCTATCCATGTTTTGTCCTCTCTAGTAGCCATGGGATACCGGGACGGTTTGGCACCGGTCAATCCTGCCTCTTGTAGAAGATCAAGAGCATACTTACGTTGGGAGAGAACCAACGAGTCGAGCTTCCGAGAGATTTCTATCCCTAAAAAATATTTCGGGGAGCCCATATCCTTCGTGACTAGGTGTTGACGGAGGTGATTCTTTGTCAAGTCCACCCCAGCCTGGTCATCGCCGGTAAGAAAAATATCATCCACATACACCGCCAAAACCACAAGGCCCGATGCGGTTTTGCGAATAAACAATGAGTGATCGACCGAACTTCTTGTAAAGCCAATGGAAGCCACAATGCCACTAAACATGTCAAACCATGCCCGAGGTCCTTATTTTAGGCCGTAGATGGCCTTCTTCAACATGCATACTCATGTCTCCCCCTGAACAACATACCCAGGAGGTTTCTCCATGTATACGTCCTCCTGAAGGTCCCCATAGAGAAAGGAATTCTTGAAATCAAGCTGGGAAATAGCCCACTCCCTATTGACGGCCATAGAAAGAAGAACCCAGATGGTGCTGAGGCGAGAAACCGGGGAGAAAGTATCAAAATAGTCAACTCGATAAGTCTGAGTAAAGCCTTTGGCCACCAGCCGGGCTTTGTAACGATCCACAGTGCCGTCTGGGCGAAACTTCACAATGAACACCCGGCGACAGCCAAACACATCAATACTTACCGGTGGAGGAACAAGGGTCAAGGTACCCATTTCTGTAAGAGTGGCGATTTCCTCATCGATGGAAGATTTCTAATGAGGAATAATAAGAGCCTCCTGGTAAGTGCGGGGAGTGGTAATAGCCGAGATAGCCAAGGCAAAGCACCTGCGAGAAGGAGTAAGCCGATCATAGGAAACAACAGCCGCAAGCGGGTGTTGGGTACACGCCCGCACCCCTTTGCGAAGAGCAATGGGAAGATCCAGGTCATCTCGTGCCTCAGGGATCGGAGCGTCCGTGGCGGAGAAAGCTTTCCCGGGACTAGAGAGAGACGGCTGCGGAGAAGAAGGAGGGGGTATAATAGAGAGAGGAGGATACGGAGGAGGGGATGATATAGGAGGGGAGACTTCGATATGCATGGAAGGAACACAAAGAGATGGTGGAGAGTCAAAGACAGCAGGAGGAAGTGGGGATTGAGAAGGAAAGTAGGATGCATTTTTTAAGAAGGTGACGTCTGCGGAACAAACTGTTTGCGCAGAACGGGGTCAAAGCAATAATAGCCTTTTTGAGCGGTCGAGTATCCCAAAAAGACACATTTTGTGGAACGGAGGGAAAGCTTGTCATGGGTAGCAGACGGAGCATGCACAAAGGCCATACACCCAAAGATACGGAGACGAAGAGGAAAGAGTTCCTTTCCTGGGTAGAGAATGGAGAAGGGGGTTTTGCCGTGGAGAACCGAAGAGGGAATGCGATTGATGAGATAGCAGGCAAGAAGAACATCATAGCCCAAGTAAGAGCGAGGCACCTGCATCTGCGTCATGAGAGTGCGAGCGATACCGAGGAGATGACGGTTTTTATGCTCCGCTACCCCATTTTGCTGGGAGGTGTAAACACAGCTGGTCTGATGAATAAGACCATGTTGCATACAAAAAGACGAAAACTCATGACTGAGATATTATTTAGCATTATCAGAGCGTAAAACTTTAATAGAAATAACAAACTGAGTTTTAATCTTATTATAAAAGGATTGCCATACAGATAAGAGTTCATTGCGATCTTTTAATAGATACACCCAGGTACATATAGAGAAATCATCAATAAAAGTTACAAAGTAAGAACTACCCCGACCAACGGTGAGAGTAGGAGCAGGACCCCAGACATCAGAATGAATGAGATAAAAAGGGCGGGAGGAACCACGAACTTGCTTCGGAGGGAAGGAGGAGCGGTGATGTTTGCCAAGCTGACACTCTTCTCAGTTGAGCGGAGGACTGGTCTGAGGTAAGTGGGGAAGAAGCTGACGAAGAATCCGAGGAGGAGGATATCCAAGGCGAAGATGCCATTGAAGCAGATCAGTAGACGAGGAAGAGAAGGTGGACAGAGCGGAAACATTGTCGAGGAAGTAGAGGCCGCTGCTCTCAGTCCCAGTAACAATCGTCCGTTGGGTCCTCGGGTCCTAAAAACAACAAGAAGTAGGAGTAAATAATACAGAGCACTGAAGTTGCTTGCATAAAGTAGTAACTGATAGCAAATTGTAAGGAAACTTCGGGACATAGAGAGTGTCCGCTAAGCGAAGCGACGGGGTGACTTAAACCATGCCAGTCCCGTGAACCGGGGAAGGCGAACCATCCGCAATCAGAACCGGGGGTAACCGATCATGCGTTTCTAGGAGAGTGAAGAATTTAGGGTTTCCGGTCATGTGATTTGTAGCACCAGAGTCAATCAGCCATTTACCTTGGGTAACGACGTCTGCACTACCTGAGGTCGTGGCCATAGCCGCAGATGGCCGAGAGGAGGCGGAGGTTGAGGAAGAAGTATCACCGAAGGGACGGAGATGAGGATGTTTCTGCCAGCAGCGGTCAACAGAGTGGCCGGTACGACCACAGTTAGAGCAGAGGAACCTTGACGGACCGCGTGTGCAAGACTGGCTGCGGCCACTATTGCCACCCCGCTAAACTTGGTGAGCATAGGAGTCCTGTGGAGGAGGGGAGGACAATAGAGGACGCTGGAGAAGCGAAGTAACAATAGCGATGCGAGCCGCGGTGGCATCCAAGGTGGGAGACTCTGCTTCTCCCACGATCTACTCGCGGATCATATCCAAAGTCTCAGGGAGCCGTAGAAGATAACAAACAACCAGGAGTTCTTGGAAGTGTTTGTGCTGCTAGGCTAAGTCCGCGGAGAAGGGGCGATTCTGGAGTATTTCGGCGCCAAGATCCTGAACTTGCTGATAAGCCGCAATAGGAGACATGGAAGGACGAGCGAAGAGATCCTCATAGAGAGTATAAATGCGGGATGTTTGGGCCCCCTTCGAGTAGAGAGAAGCAAGGTGAAGCCATGCGGTCTTGACCGTCTCATCATGGCGTATGACAGGAAGGCATTCATTGGAGAGGCAGTTAGCCAACAAAGTGCGGACAAGCGCATATTTGGCATCCCAGTCATCAAATTGATCAGAGTCTGGAGGAGTAGGGTCATCGGTGAGGTGATGACGTTTCCGCTGAGAGCGAAGGAGAAAGGTGAAAGAAACGCTCCAATCTGGATAGTTGGAGCCAACAAGTTTATAAACCGTGCCAAGGTTTATAAATGGAGTAGGAGGCGGAGCCGCGGTGGCGATAGGAGTGGTGGTAGTTGAGGTTTTAGAAAGGGACATAGGAGAAACAACGAGAAGCCGCGAGGTTAGAATACAATCCGCGCGGATAGGAAGAAGAAGAGCTTCAGCGGTCATGATGTCAGACACCAGTGGCCATAAAAGCCACGACCAAGCCACAGATCCAAGCAGGGAAAGAAGTCGAATGGCTAGAAGATAGCCCGCGCGAATAGAAGTGAGTAACAAACAAGGCGAATAAGGCAGCAGGTCATGACGAACAAAGCAACAGGTCGCGGCGACTGAAAGGCAGGTAAAAAGAGGCCGCGCGGACAGGGCGCAAGAAGGCAGAAGAGACAAGCCGCGAGAACAGGTCGTGAGAGTAAGCGAAAGCCAAGCGAACAGGGCACACAGAATTAGGAGGAGAAGATCAAGTCCTCTGATACCATTTGAGAAGTAGCGAACAAACGACTGAAAAATGTGAAAGTAGCCAACAAACGACTAGAAAACAAGCCGGAACTTTGAATAATTGAAAGTTTTATTATCCAAAAAGATATCATTTACAAATGTATGGCTCACTTTTATAGAATGGAGGAGAGAGGAGAGAGTACAAACTAATAATGTGGGACTAAAGCTATACAACAATCTGGGTGGCTAGAACAACAGACCGGAATAGGCCGTGCGGTTAGACAATGTGCTAACCGCTCAGCAATACAAGAAGCAAGAGAGAGAGAGAGAGATGCGGTAGGAGACTGCTAGACTGCCCAGTTTCCAATCCGCCTGAGATTAACCGCCATACCGCCGGACTACAAACAGCAACAGCCTAGATATCAAACCGCTGGAGAGTAACCGCCAGACCGCGCGGTCTACAGCCCAGCAGGTTCAAACCGCCAGACCGCCCGGTCTCATACTCCATCACAGGCAAACACGTCCGGGTAGGCTTTACACACAATGTCAATGCCCGTACTTTGATTCCGGACTCTACATGAAACACAAGGGGGACTATTCAAATCTACCCCAAGGAACACCGCGCACTCACCGCACACTCGCGTGAGCGGGTTTCCCATGAAGAAAGGAAGAGGACTTCACATGTCAAAGTTGAGAATCGTTACCCTTGAAGTCCGCTTTGGCGCTATGGAAAACTAGTCGGATGGAAAGCTTTGCAATGAGAATATCCTCCGCAGCTCCGGTCTCGGTTCTCGATTTGGTGCTCCGATGCTCCGCCGGCGGCCGGATTCTTCCTTTTCCTTCCTCCTTGCTCCCTCCTCTCTCTAACTCCATAGAAAGAGATCGCCTTAAGTGAAATGAGGAATAAATCTCCTAATCCCGGACTTAAACAACAGGAGATTACCTGGACCGTCAGATCTTCTTTAAATAACACGAACGTCTCAGATTCACCCAAAATTTCACTTAAATAGGCCGAACACGGCCTTGCACACGGCCGTGTCCCAGGACATGTGCCTCGATCTAGGCATGACTATCATTGCCAGGAAACGACACGAGTAGAGACATGCCCGTGTCTCTACCTAACATGCCCGTATCGGGTTAGGACACGCCCATGACACAGGAGCGTGTCACATAACCGCCATGGCAACTGACATGTCCCTTGGTGGACACGGGTAAGGACATGCCCGTGTCAAATGGGACACGCCCGTGTCGATCAGTACACGCCTGTGTAACCCGATCGTGCACTCCTGGAAACACACCACAGGTTTTCAACCCGAGAAGGACACGGGTGGTGACACGGGTAAGGACATGCCGTTGTCACCCCTGACACGCCTGTGTCGCTACTGATCAAAACCGTGTTTCCTGCCGTGTTCTTTATTGGACACAGCAAGTCCAAAACAGAAGGACACGGCCTTGGATATGCCCGTGTCCCAGGCCTTGTACCCCTATTTAGGCACCAAATATTTCTTAGGACGCGACCGGTTTGTTTACAATTTTTGGGGCATTACTAGTCCAGAAACTATAGGTTCGTCATTGTGGAAGCTCCAAGCAGTTACAACGCCGTATTCGAACGACCCCTCATCAGTGCCTTCCGTTGCATGCCCACCTCGTTCCACCCGTACCTCAAGTTCAATGTTGAGGGCATCCAGGTACTGGTCCGAAGGGGACCCCAAGTTAGTGAGGGAGTGCTATGTGACCGCAGTAACCTCCATCTCCTGGCAAGGAGGAGCGGAGGAGATGGAGCGGAGGATGGAGGAGCTATCCAGGGAAGAGGCTAGAGAGGGAGCAGTGGATATGGAGGTGGAGGATAAAGAGGTTTGCACCCATGTGGACGTAGTGAAGGAGGTGCTGGAGGAGCACGCAGAGGTGATGGCTGTGGAGGAAGCCGAAGAGGATGAGGTCCAGTCCCAGGCGAGAGGGATGCTTGCATATGGGAGGACTAGTCCTGGATAGAGACAGTGGAAGAAGTGGTGGAGATGGAGGTTCTAACTAGGGAAGGTATGGTGGAGAAGGTGCAGATCAGCCAGGGGCTGAGTCTAGAAGACCAGGAGAGGACGTTCGAGTGCATCCAAAAGAACATGAATGTCTTTGCATGGAGCTCGTCAGACATGCCAGGAATTGATGCTGACATCTCCTGCCACTGCCTCAACCTAGATCCGGATGCCCCCCATCAGGCAAAAGAAGAGGTCTACCGCAGACAAGATGGTCGAACCCATCCAAGAGGAGGTGGGTAATCTCCTCAAGACCAGATTTGTTTCAGAGATCCAATATTTAGGCTTGGTCTACATTGTTGTAATGGTTAAAAAGGAGATGGCTGCTGGAGGATGTGTATAGATTTCTCTCTTTTGAATAAATCATGTCCTAGGGATTGTTACCCCTTGCCTCGGATCGACGTGCTGGTTGACTCAGCCGTTGGTTTCTCTCTAATGAGTTTCTTAGATGCTTTTTCAGGTTATCATCAAATCAGGATGCACCAGCCCGACATAAAAGATGTCTCCTTCATCACCGGTATCGGTTCTACTGATATAAAATGATTCCTTTTGGGCTAAAAATGCAGGGTCAACGTATCAAAGGATGATTGACCGGGTCTTTCGGGAGTACGAGGGGAGGGACCTGGAGGTGTACATGGATGATCTCATGATCAAGATTCGGGATGTTGACTCTCACCTCCAGATCAGGAAGAGACCTTCGGAACCCTGCGGAAATACAAAATGAGGTTGAACCCCTTGAAGTGTGTCTTCGGGGCGAGCAGGGGAAAGTTCTTAGGCCATTTCCTTACTCCTGCAGGAGTGGAGCCCAACCCTAACAAGGTAAGGGCCACCATGGAGTTTGGGTCACATCGAAATGGCAAAGAGGTCCAGCGGGTGATGGGGAAGTTGGCAGGGTTGAACAGGTTCCTCTCTTGGGTGGGAGAGAAGTGCTCCCCCTTCTTCAATGTGCTGAGGGGAAATCAGAAATTTGAATGGTCGGAGGTGTGAGAGGGAGCCTTCCAAGCCTTAAAGAGGCAATAGACCCAGGCTTCGCTGCTCCTGGGACCGAAGGAGGGGGAAGATCTATCCCTGTACCTTGGGGTCAGGGTCGAGGCCTTGAGCTCTTTCCTAATCCAGGAAGAGGGGAAGAAATAATTACCCATCTATTTCATGAGCAGGGTCTTAAAGAAGGCATAGTTTCGATACCCGATTTTAGAGAAGTTGGCTTTTCCATGGTTATCTCGGCTCAGAGGCTCTGGCCCAACTTCCAGGCACACTCCATTTGAATGGTGACCGACCATCCCCTCTATAACATCTTTGAGGGGGTGGAGCACTCGGGAAGGTTGGAAAAATGGTCGTTGGAGCTGAGTGAATTTGATATATCTTTTGTTCTCTGCCTCTCGATCAAGGCTTAAGCGATAACCAACTTCCTGGCTGATTATGTGGTAGAGGTGGCAGAGTCGGAGCTCACCTGCGCAGTTCCAAAGAAGGTGATGGTAGATGACGCCTCGGGCATGCATTCCTTGGGGGTAGGAGTGATCTTGGAGAGCCCCAAGGGAACAAAGATCGAGCAGATAGTGGTCATTCACTTCCCCACTACCAACAACCAGGCGGAGTATGAGGCAGTAATAGCGGGACTTCGGCTATTAAAGGAGTTGGGGGTGAATAATGTGGAAGTGCTCACGGATTCCATGGTGGTGGACTCTTAGAGCAATGGGGAGTTTGAGGCAAGGGATCCTACTCTCCAATTGTACCTAGCCAAGGTAAAGGGAGTAATCGGTAAGTTGCAAATATTCTCCATTTGATATGTGTCGTGGGAGTAGAATGAGTAAGTAGATCAATTGGCCAAGCATAGAACCAGGGTGGGGGGAACCATCACCAACCATTTTCGCCCCTCTATTGAAGAAGTTGAACTGATGGAATTAGACCAGCGTGAAAGTATCTAGCGTCTACCTAAATCACCTAGAGGTGGGGCGAATAGGTGATGTCGGTGTCTTTTCACGGAATAAAAATAATTGAAAAATTAAGCACACAAACACCGAGATTTTATAGTGGTTCCCCGAGTTGGGTACATCCACTTTCCCGCCTCGCCTATCTACCACGAAGGGCAAGATTTGGCTACTTCACCGAACTCAAATTTCTTCAAATCTTAGACCTCGGAGAAGCAACTCCTACAACTAGGAGACAAACCTACTACCACTCGGAGAACAACCTCTCCTACAACTCGATCCACAAACAGATCTACGACTTGATCCACAAACGGATCTACAACTCGCTCCACAATTGGATCTATAATCGGAGACAAATCTCCTACAAATTAAAATGAATATAACAAAGTAATAAAGATTACAAGGCTTCACTCTAACGTTCTTAAAAAAGGTAGATCTTGAAAATTCTAGAGAACTCGGAAAGTAGAAATTCTTGGAAGACCATTAATCTTGAATATTCAATTGACTAGATCTGGAGAAATAGAGATCTTTAGAACACTTGGATCAAGTTGAATCGGAAAAAAGAATATGAGATCCTGCTTGCTTGTGGTAGTCGGTTGAACGGATTTTGCGAATCATACAGAGGCCGATGGCTTTGCTCTTTTTGGAAAGAATCTCGATTTGAAAATGGGAATGATTTGCAAGATTATGGTTGAAGAAAAATCAACCGTAAAAATTTATAGACCTCTTCAAATGCAATGGTTATAAAAGAAATTAAAAAAATAACTTGCGAAAATCACTGTGCATAGTCGCCGAAACCCGAGCCTTGTTTTGAAAAATTGTCAAAAAAATGACCTAAGTCAAATTCATCGAGTATCGCTAGTATACTTGCTGAATAGTCATTGATATACGACGAAAATGACTTAGAGAAATCCAGCTCAATCTAGCCAGCCACTCAACGCCAATGCTCATGTCATACTCGACAAATTCATCTAGTATCAGCTAGTATACTCGACAATTTTATCGAGTATAGGGAGCAGACTCAATGCAATTAATGTTGTCGATGCTCTCAACACCTTCTATGCACTCAAATCACTCGAAGACATTGCAGTCGATGCACTCGACACTATTGAAGCAGTCGATGCACTCAATGCCAAGATAAATGACAAATTTGCCTTAAGAAAAATAAGAAAAGTAGCTTCGAGATGATTCGACGAATTCGGCGTGTGTCGATAAGTATATTCGACGAATTCGTCGAGTATTGTTAGATATATTCGACGAATTCTACGAGTATACTTGAAGATACTCGACGAATTTTACTTAATTTTTTTCCTAATTACTTCAGAAATTTGACACAAGTATATAAGATGAATTCGACGAGTGATAGTAAATATATACGACGAGTTCGACAAATATCAATGATACTCGACGAATTCGACGAATATCCCTTACAATACTCGACGAATTTGACGAATATCCCTTACGATACTCGACGAATTTTACTTGCGTAAAATTTCTTTTTTTTTGAAATGAAGCTCTTCTTCTTCCTTGAACCTCCCAATGTACTTGGCATAGAATTACACCACAATAGAGAGATTACACATGAGTCAACACCATGGCCATCTCAATGAAGGATTACATTGTTGTAGTCCTGAGTTTACTGATCCACTGTAATCTTACATAGGTGTGTACTTAGCATTTGTAAACCTGCAAGTACATAACTACAAATACAATATCAAATACAGTCATAATTCATCTTTGCTTTATAGGACTCTTTTTCAAATTAGGGTTATTGTTTACTTAGCATGTTGTGTGGCCGAGGCGGAGGTCGAGAGGATCTTGGAAGAAATTCATGATGGGGAATGCGGGAGTCCCTCAGGGAGAAGGACCTTGGAGGGAAGGATAGTGAGGCAAGGGTATTTTTGGCCAACCCTAGGTTAGGATGCCATTGAGTTTGCAAAGAAGTGCCAGAAGTACGAGCTGTTCTCCCCTCTCCAACTGCTACTAGCCTAAAGACTAAGGAGCATCACTACTCCCTAGCCCTTTGCCATTTGCGGAATGGACCTGGTAGGGCCCTTCCCCCAGGCTAGTGGGCAAAGGAGGTGTTTTTTGGTGATGATAGATTATTTCTCTAAGAGTTTAGAGGTGAAGGCGCTGGCCAAGGTGACCCCCAGGTGGTTTGAAATTTTGTGTGTGGGGAAATCATCTGTCGACACGGGTTGCCTCAGGCCATTGACACGGATAATGCGCTATTGTTCTCTAGGCTGAGTTCATCAGTTTCTGTGGATAGCTAGGGATTGATCTCAGGTTTGCATCAGTCCATCACCCCAGCAGAAACGGGCAGGTGGAAGCGGTGAATAAAATAATTGTGAAGTTGATAAAAATAAGGTGGAAAACTTGAAGGGGAGCTGGGTGGAGTAGCTCCCTTTGGTCATGTGGGCCCTTAGAACTACTCCCATTGCGGCCATAGGAGAGACCCCATTCAAGCTCTCCCATGGCTGTGAGGTTGTGCTCCCAATAGAATTCGAGGTCCGGACACCTCGGGTAGTCGAGGCGGAAGAAGGAAGAGAGGAATGGAGTGCCGAGAATGAGGAAGAGCTGCGACTCTCCTTAGATCTAGCGAAGGAACTTCGAGATGTGGACGCTATTAGGCAGGATGAAATTAAGCGGCAGATGGCCATTTAATTTGACAAGCATGTCAGGGTCAGGTAATTCACGGAAGGGGACTTGGTCCTCAAGAAGGTAGATGCCGTAGGAAGTTCAGCAGCCATAGGGAAGCTCAACCCAAACTGGGAATGTCCATACATTGTCAAAGAAATATTGAGGATAGTGGTATCGCCTTCGGAATATGGAGGGCGAGGCCCTCAGTCATACCTGGAGTGGTGATGAATTGATACTCTTCTATCCATGAACACAATGTAACATCTCCTTTTGTAAATATGAGATATCACGGTTTTTTAGATCTTTTTGCAAGTTTGTGAGGCAGGTGATGTTCATGAAATAGACCCCAAGAAGATCCCGCTATCAGGCTCCCACGAGATGGCAGGGCTGGATGTCACTCCAGAGAGTCTGCCCTGGACCTCGAGAAGATTCTATTATCAAGCTCTCACTAGCTGGCAGGGCTGGATGTCACTAAAGAGAGTCTACCCAGACCCCGAGAAGATCCCGAAGAAAGGCTCCCACTAGCTGACAGGGTTGGATATCACTCGAGAAAGTCTGCCCCAGATCCCGAGAAGATCCCGCTGCTAGGATCCCACTAGCTGGCAGGACTTGATGTCACACAAGAGAGTCTTCCCCAGATCCCGAGAAGATCCCGTTGAAAGGCTTCCACTAGTTGGCAGGGTTGGAGGTCACTCGAGAGAGTCTACCCCAGACCTCGAGAAGATCTCGTTGCCAGGCTCTCACTAGCTAGTAGGGATGGATGTCACTCGAGATAGTCTACCCCAGACCCCGAGAAGATCTCGCTGTCATGCTCCCACTAGATAGCAGGGCTAGATATCCCTCGAGATATTCTGCCTCGGACCTCGAGAAGATCCCTATGCCAGGCTCCCACTAGCTGACAGGGCTGGATGTAACTTGAGAGAGTCTACCCCAGACCTCGAGAAGATCTCGCTGCTAGGCTCCCACTAGCTGGCACGGTTGGATATCACTCGAGAGAGTCTGTCCTAGACCCCGAGAAGATCCCGCCATCAGGCTCCCACTAGCTCACAGGGCTTGATGTCACTCGAGAGAGTCTACCCTAGACCTCGAGAAGATCCCGCTTCCAGGATCCTACTAGCTGGCAAGGGATGGATGTCACTCGAGAGAGTCCTCCCAAACAACAAGAAGATTCCATTACCAGGCTCCCACTAGCTGGCAGGTTTGGATGTCATACGAGAGAGTCTACCCAGACCCCAAGATGATCCCGCGGCCAGGGTCCCACTAGCTGGTATGGCACGATGTCACTCGAGAGAGTCTTCCCCAAACCCTGAGAAGATCCCGCTGCCAGGCTCCCACTAGCTGAAAAGGCCGGATGTTATTCGAGAGAGTCTACCCAGATCCTGAGAAGATCCCACTACCAGGGTCCTACTTGCTTGCAGGGCTCGATGTCACTCGAGAGAATCAACCAAGACCCCGTGTGGATCCCGCTGCCAGGCTCACACTAGATGGTAGGGCTAGATGTAACTCGATGGAGTCTTCCCTCTCGTCATAGCCCTCGTGATATAGCCCCCTCGGCATAGCCTCTCGGCAAAGATGGATATACCATAGCATTCCTAGCTAGCTTGGTCTAACCCATCTTGGCAAACTAGGTCTGGCCCCTCCTAGAGAGCTTGGTCTCGCCACTCCCAATCCATAAATATCCTCATTCCAAGCAGAGCGACCCAAGTTGCGAGGATCAATTGAGCGAGGCGCTCGCAAGACTCCAGGTCGCGCCAGATGGGTCCTAGTTCATGCGAGTCTAGAACTGAGGGGGTGGGCCGAGAGATGCCTAGACTTAAGTCTCACAAGCACTGCAGGGAAGCTCTCTGAGTAAAGGCAATGGATCACCGCTAGCGGACAAATTACCTATGGTGATATCGATTTTTTTAGGTCCCTAAGAACCGCTCAATCTCACTAGTGAGGCGTGGGTACGAAGGCGGTGGTACGGTGGCAGTGGTATGGAGGTGGTGAGTGGGAAGGCTGAGCCGGGTCACGAGTACACAAAAGAGAGGAAAAAAAATACCAAAAGCAATAGATTTCTTGAAAAAGGGCATGCATTATTATTCGCAAGAAGTTACAATGATAGGGCTCAACCCGTATTTACATTATAGTATGGAAAAATAAAATACATGGACTGTAAAAGAACGAAAGAAGTGCGGTGCAGGGGTTCAACGGGGCAAGCTCTCGGGCGGAGAGCTCTCCTAAAGGGGTTGGTAGGACTCGTCTCCCGGCTTCGGTATCGAAAGGAACAACTGTGGTACCACATCACTCGCCGAGAGCCCCTCTCCTTCGCTCGCCACTAGGCCGGCCCGCTGCATGTTCTGGAGAGTGTACGTCGCTGCCTTGGATGCATTCTTTTGCATCATCTCTTCCAGATCGTTGTCCGAGAAGTGGGCAAGCCGGCAGCTATTGCTGGAGGGAGGCAGTGGAGCGACAGCTTCCAGCTCTCGCACCCGCACCTACAGTGCCTCATTCTCCTTCTGGAGGGTGGAGATTTGAAGGCCAAGGAGCTGGACTATTGCCTCGTCCTGCATAAATAAATAAAAGAAACATGAGTTAGTTGAGGCAATTTAAATAAAGGCATCTTGTTCGAGTTCCGGGACTTGCCACCCCCCCCCCCCAAGTATCCGACGAGAATAGCGTTGGCCTCATCCTCCCGCTTCCTTTGGTGCTCCACCTCCTCCAGCGCGAGGTGCAGGCCTTATCCTTATCATTGGTGAGCTTCTAGACGAGTTACACTCCATATGCATGAACCGACGACCCACTATATTTTCCAGCTCTAAGCCGTATAGCTGGGTCTGCGCGCTATTTGTGAACAAGTGATCGCGTGAACTCTTGGTCGTAGATTTCAGAGACCTCCCGCGCATATAGGCCGAAAGAGAAGGCGTAGCCCTCCCTTCTAGTTGTGTCCTGCTCCATCCAGCTCAGTAGTACGGTGGAGATCAATGCCCGATTCTCCCCTTGGTCCCATTGAAGGAAGGGTTTATTGAGTTCATCTAGTATCGCTCGGCATGGTCGAAGTTATGGTGCGCCCTCTGCACGGGCCTATAGGAAGACTCCTACTCTCACACCCTGTATGTAACACCCCAAAATGTTGTATGAGCAACGAGGATCGATTTTGGCCAAGACAGGGTTTTGGTGCAGGTGACACGGGCTCCGACACGGGCGTGTCGGAGGCCGTGTCGGGCGTGTCGAGCTCGGGCCGTGTAGTCGACCAGTTCAGGTCGACGATGGTCGTGTGGAGG
Organism: Platanthera zijinensis; assembly: GCA_039513925.1. Classification (NCBI taxonomy): domain Eukaryota; kingdom Viridiplantae; phylum Streptophyta; class Magnoliopsida; order Asparagales; family Orchidaceae; genus Platanthera; species Platanthera zijinensis. Next base: position 138,396,347 of record CM077086.1, read on the forward strand.
AACACGGCCTAGGACACGGGCGTGTCTTAGGCTGTGTCACTCCTGGGCTGTGCGGTGGGATACACGGGCAGTGACACGGGCACGAACACGGGCGTGTCTAGTTTGACACGGGCGTGTCTGATGCCGTGTCACCATGCCGTGTACCTCTCTGACTGCGAATTGTTGGCCGATTGCACACGGGGGGCATGACACGGGTCCCAACACGGGCGTGTCGCTGGTGACACGGGTGTGTCGGAGGCCGTGCCACATGCCGTGTTGCTGGTTTTCAATTTTGGTCGAGACGACGAATGAGCTACACGGCCTGGCACACGGCCGTGTGTGAACCCGTGTTAGGCCCAGTTTTTGTGATTTCAGATCTAATCCTGGCCGATCGTTTCCTTGGCTTTGGATCCGACGGTGGGGGGCTGCCCCTGGGTGGTTTTAGCCGGGAATAGGGTTTTGAAACCCTAATTTCACTTGGGTACTCTCTCTCTAAAACCTAGAGAGAAGGGAGAGCTTGGAGGAGGAAGAAGGAGGTCAACTCCGGCGGCCGGTGGAGATTCGGAGCTCCAAATCGCGAGCCGTCTTCGGATCCGCGGAGGCAAGGAGATTGCGGTGCTTTTCATCCGCATAGATTTTCATGGCGCCGCGGAAGAACGCAAGGGTAACGATTTCTCATCCTTGGGCATGTGAAGCCCTCTTTTCCTTTGCATAGGAAGCCCTCTCTCGCGAGTGAGCGAAAGGTTGGAGCGTTCCTTGGGGTAGATATGTAAAGTCCCCCTTGTGTAGAGTCCGTGTGCGTAAACGGGAATAGGCATTGTGTATGAAGCCTATTCGGACATGTTGGTCCGGATCGGTGATGTTGCATTGCATTTGAACCGGGCAAGAATCCGGATGTTTGGGTGTTTTCGGGTTTTCTACGTGGTAGATTGCATCAGGGAGCCTTGGAGATTAACTCCAAGGTGCACCCGGAAAACTGGGCAAAAGCGGGTTTTGCCAACACGATGGCCGGGGAGCCAACGTGAACATAACCGGGTTATGTGATCATTGTGGTGGAAACGGGACTCGGTGATTCTTGGCCTGCGCATATGGCTTAAATTGTAGTTGCGATGTGAGCACGGGTCAGACGGAACCGTACCCGGTCTATGTCGTTCGGTAGGACCGTTGGCAAGGATGAGGGTCTTCGGCGGTCTTTGGCTTAAATTGCCGTGACCAAGGCCAGGACAGGGTTTTGGTGCAGGTGACACGGGCTCCGACACGGGCATGTCGGAGGCCGTGTCGGGCGTGTCGAGCTCGGGCCGTGTAGTCGACCAGTTCAGGTCGACGATGGTCGTGTGGAGGAACACGGCCTAGGACACGGGCGTGTCCCAGGCCGTGTCACTCCTGGGCTGTGCGGTGGGATACACGGGCAGTGACACGGGCACGAACACGGGCGTGTCTAGTTTGACACGGGCGTGTCTGATGCCGTGTCTCCAAGCCGTGTACCTCTCTGACTGCGAATTGTTGGCCGATTGCACACGGGGGGCATGACACGGGTCCCGACACAGGCGTGTCGCAGGTGACACGGGTGTGTCGGAGGCCGTGTCACATGCCGTATTGCTGGTTTTCAATTATGGTCGAGATGACGAATGAGCTACACGGCCAGGCATACGGCCGTGTGTGAACCCGTGTTCGGCCCAGTTTTTGTGATTTCAGATCTAATCCTGGCCGTTCGTTTCCTTGGCTTTGGATCCGACGTTGGGGGGCTGCCCCTGGGTGGTTTTAGCCGGGAATAGGATTTTGAAACCCTTATTTCACATGGGTACTCTCTCTCTAAAACCTAGAGAGAAGGGAGATCTTGGAGGAGGAAGAAGGAGGTCAACTCCGGCGGCCGGTGGAGATTCGGAGCTCCAAATTGCGAGCCGTCTTCGGATCCGCGGAGGCAAGGAGATTGCGGTGCTTTTCATCCGCATAGATTTTCATGGCGTCGTGGAAGAACGCAAGGGTAACGATTTCTCATCCTTGGGCATGTGAAGCCCTCATTTCCTTTGCATAGGAAGCCCTCTCTCGCGAGTGAGAGAAGAGTTGGAGCGTTCCTTGGGGTAGATATGTAAAGTTCCCCTTGTGTAGAGTCCGTGTGCGTAAACAGGCATAGGCATTGTGTGTGAAGCCTATTCGGACATGTTGGTTTAGATCGGTGATGTTGCATTGCATTTGAACCGGGCAAGAATCCGGATGTTTGGGTGTTTTCGGGTTTTCTACGTGGTAGATTGCATCAGGGAGCCTTAGAGATTAACTCCAAGGTGCACCCGGAAAACTGGGCAAAAGCGGGTTTTGCCAACACGATGGCCGGGGAGCCAACGTGAACATAACCGGGTTATGTGATCATTGTGGTGGAAACGGGACTCGGTGATTCTTGGGCTGCGCATATGGCTTAAATTGTCGTTGCGATGTGAGCACGGGTCAGACGGAACCGTACCCGGTCTATGTCGTTCGGTAGGACCGTTGGCCTGGATGAGGGTCTTCGGCGGTCTATGGCTTAAATTGCCGTGACCAAGGCCAGGAAGGCAAAATGCTCATATGGATGACCGTCCAAGTGGCGGTGGTGGATTGGGAACGTCTCTGGCTTGAATTGACGTGACGTTGGCCGGTTCGCCGAGAATGTGCCCTGAGTGTACGGGGTGTGTGGCCGTGCGAGCCTATGCCTGTGGTGAAGTGCAAATACTTTATATAATTGCCTATGCTAATAAAGTGCAGGGAAAGAGCATTGCCGCCCCGAATGTGGGGCGGGATCGTTATAATTTGGTAAGCATTGCTGACCGTTGCTATTGCTTACCTCCGGGCGGTGGTTTGTGGCTTGCAGGTGCTGCGGAGCAGAGCGGGAAATAGCGGGCTAAAGCCCTTGTTGCTGTGCCGGCCCTCAAAGGCCTAATTGCTTATGTTTCTTTCCCGTTTTTCATGTATGGCCGGCCTGCGAGCCAAAGTATGAAAACACTTATTTTGTTAAGTGAACAGTGTAAGGCCTTAAGGACATTTCTCTTTTGGTGTATGTATACATTCCTGAGTTTGTAGTGGACATTCATGCTGTTGTGGCTGGGTTCTTATTTCTTTTGCAACCTAATAAATTGCTTCCACTAGGTGTTGTGTAGGACGACATGATTGGTTGAATGGTTTCAACGCGTAACCAACCGGCCTGTCCGTAGTATATGACGTCGGGCCCCGGCCGGACCTACTGCTATATGCTATACGACGGATAGGGGTGTTACACTGTATGTGTTTGCCATCTCGCTCGGAGGACCGCCAGTAGAAATGCTAGGAGTGACGACCGCTTAAGGCAATTGGCTCGTCGGGGCCTTGCCTTTTTCTTAAGATACGGAAGGTGCACCACTCGCGGTCTTCGGCTTCAAGGACTGCGGCGGGCGGAGGAGGCTGATCGCGGGTGACCCGCATCTTTGGGGCAAGAGCTTGTATCTCACGATGCACGGAAGCCACCGCCTCATCAAGGGAGAGCTTAATGGGGATGACTTGCGCACTCTCATAAGGAGGGTGCAAGGGGGGTCTCGTTCACGGGCAGTAAGAGGAGGTTACAGCTGCAAAGATAAATGGTTAAGTTAAAAAATCGATCACGAGGGCTTACCTCCCCCAGGCGGGATGTGGGCGAGATAATCGATGTTCCTACGAAGGAACGCGACCTCGAAGTTCTTCCCATGGAAGAACACGCAAAGCTTGGCTTTATGGCCCCCCAGGCTAGGGGGAGGTAGCTCGCCTCGCTGAGTTGGACTGGCGAGAATGGTACAAAATCTCGATGAATGGCGTGCAAACGCTTACGGGAGCAATAATTTACCCGCTCAAAATAGAAAATAATAACAAAACATGCTCGATGAATTGCGTGCAAACGCTTATAAGAACAATAAGTTCTATAAGGAGCATTCTAAGTTTTATCACGATCGAAAAATCATGCCCCAAATATTTTTTTCTCCGGGCGATCTTGTCCTTGTTTATAATTCACGTCTTAGGCTTTTTTTTGGTAAATTAAAATCATGGTTGTCCGGCCCCTTCAAAGTTAGAGAGGTTTGGCCATATGGAACCGTACTCGTCTCCCAACCAGAAAAAGGTTCGTTTAAAGTAAACGGTCATAGTTTAAAATTATATATAGTGGGTGATCCTATGGGCATAAATATTGAAACCATAGCCCTCCTCGAAATATAGACCCATCAAAATAGTCAAGCTATACGACTATAAACAAAGCGCTCCTAGGAGGCACCCCATGTTTATCTTTTTCGCTATTTCTTTATTTTTTTTCTTGGTTGTTTTGTTCTTAACATTGCATGGTTTCTAAACGGGCCTCCCCGAACACGTTTCAAGGAAGTTTCTACTCTCCCTCTCTATTTTTGATTATATTGCATTTTATTTCTTTTTTTTTTGTTCTGCATACTTACATTACAACATTGGGGACAATGTTGAAATTAAGTATGTGGGTGTTTTTGTGCTTTCTTTTCTTCACTTCTATTTTTTGCACTCCAAAAAAGTTTAAAAATACAAAACACAAAATTTTATAAAATGAAAACTCCAAAAATTTTTTTTTTTATCATCAAAAATTTCAAAAAAAATTATAAAACAAAAATTCCAAAAATATTTAGATTTACTTTGTAAATATTCTTTGTAAATATATTTTTTTTTGTAAATATTTTTGTAAATATCCTTTTCTCTTTCCCCCTCTTCCTTTCTCTCTCATCTTTGTAAATAATTTCTCTTTCCTCTTTTGTAGATATTCGCTTTAAAATCTAAAAAACACAATTTTTTTTTATTTTATCATCAAAAATTTAAAAAAAATTATAAAACAAAAATTCCAAAAAAATTTAGTTTTACTTTGCAAATATTATTTGTAATTTTTTTTGTTTTTTTGTAAATATTCTTTTCTCTTTCACCTCTTCATTTCTCTCTCATCTTTGTGATTAATTTCTCTTTCCTCTATTGTAGATATTTTTTCTCCGGACGATCTTGTATTTCATTACATCTTGTGTTTGGTAGAGTGTGTAGGTTTACAGGTTCGTGAAATGCAAGGAGCCCTCCTCTCAAACCTACCTCCGAGCGGTAGCAGATAATGCTGGTCGGTAGCTTGAATTAAATGGACAAAGCGCTCAGGAACATACCACGCTCCGCTAGTCGTACCGCCCCCTTTAGCTCGAAGAATTTATTTTCCAAGCTCTCGGGAACCTACCGCGCAGGGACTAACTTTCTACCGCGCCGCGCTATCAAGCGGCATTGAGAGCGTCGAGAGTGCTGAGACAGTGGCGTCGAGAGCGTCGATACAGCACTACCACCGGGTGCTAGCTTGGTACCATATTGCAGTAACTCACTATACGCTCAAGGCATCGAGTGCGTTCAGATAAGACTGTCATCAGGCGCTATCTACCTACCGCGCCGCGCAAGCATTGGAAAAAGAAAAATATTCATTTTGAATATTTTTCCAAATTTGGAGGACACCTGGCTGAGTTATCGATGGGCGCTATCTACCTAACGAACTGTGCTAGTATGATGAAAAGTAAAAATATTTGTTTTAAATATTTTCTAATTTTGCATGACAGCTGTCAGCACGTAGCGTGCGAACCTACAGCCGGGCGCTAGTCCTACCACCGGCGGTAGCGTATTTTCTTAAAGACATATGTAAGGCGCCTCATGTTCTGAATTCTATACGACGATGAAAAGAGTTCAAGTACGTGCATTCTAGGGTTCGGCCGCCTTTCTGCGTTCCGTTCCAACAGTCTTCGTCAAAGGAAAAGAAAATCGACTCCCTCCCATTCGTGAACGAAGAAATCCAATGATCCAAGGACTACATCGATTATGAAGAGACGACCAGTTGCAAGCACACAGAGATCTCAAGCACCGGTCACGGATCGCTCTACGGAGAAATCGTCAAGCGGGAGACTTTAATCTTTAGATTCTTAAAAACTTATTTTGTAATTTTCTTTTCTTTTCATTCTTGAGGTGAGGAAAATTGATCTGTGAAGGTCGTTGGAATCTGGGAAGGATTCTGTGGGAAATCATGCCGGTGTTAGGACGTCTAGATAGGGTGATCTAGCAGGGCTCTAAGACACTTCCTTGCGTGGAGGTGAAGAGCTGGCTCGAAGACCTTTCTTGGAGGGAAAGGGAGAGATCCAACCAGTCCGTTGAGTGGGCCGGTATAAAAAACAAAAGATTTTTTTTTCTCACCGCTTTCGATCTCGGGAGTCACAGGGATCACAATTTTGTGATTGTCAAAAACATTTGTTGTTCTAATTCATGCAATAAAATTCATTTTTTGCTTTATTATTTCTGGCTTCTGCTGTGATTATTAATTTGTATTCTTCTGTGGGGTGTAAACTGAATCTACATAGGAGAGCGAGTTCATATACATACCGTCATGCATTAGCTACCTAACGCCCCGCGGTGGCTTCCAGAACTCGATTTTCTGGGGCAAAATCACTTAAATTTCATTTAACGCGAAAAACATTATTGACCCCCCCCCCCCTCGAAGGTTGGACACGATATCCAATAAGTGGTATTAAAGGTAGATTATTTTTTAAAATGATTTCACCACCGTGAATAATGGCCAACATTGATCTCGAATCGACTAGGAGGGATGAAAAAGTGTACATAGAAAATTCATTAGCACCACCTATATTCACCGGATTGAACTATAACAAATGGAGAACACTAATGAGGAAATTTCTTATATTATTAGATATAGAAGTTTGGACCATGACTTGTGTCCAGCCCCCAAACAATTTAAATAAGCACAAATGTTATTTAAATACCAAAGCTATGAATAGTCTATTTTGTGGACTTTGTCAAGATATTTTCAAACTAATCTATACACTTCCTACTGTATGTGATATCTAGAAATTTCTTGAGCTAACGTATAGTTCTCCTTTTACATATAATGATTCCGAGCAAATTCTCATTGATCCAAGTGAAGAACTATATAAATACTTGCTCTTAAAGGAAGACAGGACAACCACATCGAGACAAAGGAAAGATGAAATCTCAACCATGGATGAGGCAATATAAGGAGAAGTCAAAGACACACAAATCTATAATCTTGTTCCATCCAAGAGCACTGTATGAAAATCACATTCGCTTCGTGTATGCAATTCCATTTCTACATTGGTTGTGCTTGATAGGGCAAAATGTAGAATTAAGAAATTGACAAGTATTAATTCAAAACTACGGTTTGAAAACATCCAATTAAAAGAATGTGTTAATGTAGAACCCACTAGTGATGTGTATAGTGTAACACCCCTATCCGTCACGTGGCATATAGCAGTAGGTCCGGTCGGGGCCCGACGCCATATACAACGGACAGACCGGCGAGTTAGTAGATGAGACCATTCAACAATTATACACGTCCTACACAGAGCATCTAGCAGAAGTAATTTATTAAGTTGCACAAGTAAGAACCCAGCCACGGGCACAAATGTCCACTAACAAAAACCCAGTAGGAATGAAGTACAAAATACAAAAATGTACTGGCCGTATGGCCTTACAATAGTTCACTTAAACAAATAGTGTTTTTCAAACTTCGGCACGCAGGCCGGCCACACATGATTTAAATAAGTAAACAAACAAGGCCTTCGAGGGCCGGCTTAGTAACTTGGGCTTTGGCCCGTTATTTGCCGCTCGGCACCGCAGCACCTGCAAGCACAAATCACCGCAACGGTGGCAAACAAGAATAACGGTCAGCTAAAGCTGACCAAATTATAACAAATCCGCCACCAAACTCAGGGACGCAAAGATTCTTCCCTGCACTTGAATTAGTATAAACAAATAGGATTGCGAAAGTACAATTTAAGCACACTTATCCACAGGTGTAAGCTCACACGGCTGCATACCTCGTACTCTCAGGGCACTTACAAGGTGGACTCGGTCCACCACCATCCCCTGGACTGCAATCTCGTGAGCAATAAAGTCTTCATGGCACCCTCCCTCTATGCCATCGGCAGGCCACAAAACCGAACCACATAGAGTAGGTACGGTTTCACTCAACTCGCTGCTCAAACTGCCATGACAATAAAAGTCATCGGTGCGAGCTAAGTTTCCCCGTAGCGCGTAAATCGATCGACCAAAGTTATGAGATGTCTCCCGGGCCACCAAAAATTCCAAAAACACGCTTCTGCCCAGATTTCCAGGTGCGTCTTAGGGTTAATCCCTAAGGATCCCTGCTGCAATCTACCACGTAGTAACCCGAAAACAACCAAAGGCACGGAGTCTTCTCCGGCTAACAATGCATAGCAAATTATCACCAATCCAGACTTACATGTTCGGGTAGGCTTCACACACCATGCCTATGACCGTACATCGATTCCGGACTCTAAATAAGGGGGACTTTACATATCTACCCCAAGGAATACCGCACACTCTCGGGAGAGGGTTTTCCTATGCTAAATAAGAAGAGCTTCACATGCTCAAGATGAGAATCGTTACCCTAGCATTTCTCTTTGGCGCCATAACGATCCAGTCAGATGGAAAGCACTGTATCAGCCTCGCCTTCGCGGATCTAGACTCTGATCGATAATCGGAGCTCTGAAGCTCCACCGACGGCTAAAGTTGACCTCCTTCTTCTTCCTAGCTCTCTTCTCTCTCTTAAATTTTAGAGAGTGAAGATGAGGATGAAATGAGGGTTTGAACCCTATTCCTGACTTAAAACCTAACTAGGACAGCCCTGAGCCACTAGATCCCAAAATAAGGAAACAGACGGCTGCGATTCGTCCTAAAAATAAACTTCCTAGGCCGAATACGGCTTGCGTCACGCCCGTGTCCAAGGACATGTAACTCATTCGCGGCCAAAACCATCGCGTCCTGAAATGAACACGGGCACTCGACACGCCCGTGTCTGGATTAACACGCCTGTGTCAGCCAGTACACGCTCTTGACGCTGGGCGTGTTCCTCCATCGAAACAGGTCCAAAATGTCCCGAGCACGATACGGCCATGTGACATGCCCGTGTCACATGTCGTGTGCTAGACACGCCTTGGGACATGCCCGTGTCCCAGGCTGTGTAGCTTCCTTAGTACAACTTGCCAACCGACCCGAGCAGGACACAGGTATTTGACACGCCCGTTTCAAATCTGACACGCCTGTGTCGGACCCGAACACACCTGGGCTAAGGTCGTGCATCCTCTCTCAACGATCGTTGAGTGAAAGGCGTTGAGTGCCTGACATGCCCTGGGACACGCCCGTGTCCCAGGCCGTGTTCACTGCCCCGACGATTGTTGACTGTAATTTCGTCGACCATGCGACCATCGCCGAACCCGAGCATGACATGCCCCTAGGACACGCCCGTGTCCCAGGTCGTGTCACCTGTTGGAACACCCTATTACTATTTGGATCAGGATGACTATATTTCTATAGGGATTTTGTGTTGTGACCTCCTTGTTGTTATAAAGGTCACTTAGGCTAGATAGAGTAACTATCAGCTCGACGCAGAGTCGACTTCAGCTCGACGCAGAGTCGATCTCAGCTCGACGCAGAGTCGATCTCAGCTCGACGTGGAGTCGACCTCAGCTCGACGTTCCTTCGAACCCAGTTCTGCTTACAGAAAACACTCTCTGGCCGATGTGTGTCGTGCTCAGATCGACGTTTTACTGTGAGCTCGACGTTTTCCAGACTTCCGTCAGTTTTGAATAGGAATTCAAATTCCTTCTGTCAGACAATTAATGCTGAAGATTTATTGGCCGTTACAACATATCTGGTGCATGGCTCAAGGAATTTTCTAAGGAATGTCTGTCTGACATTTCCTTTGAGGCATGGACATTTAAGGAAAGCATTTAATGCTGACTGCCAACGGCTATCAAAGAAAAAGGAAGAAGAAGACTCAGATATATTATTCATTCAGCTACACAGAGAGATATAGAACAACAATACAGGACTTCAGCTGCTCTCTCTCTGTGATATTGTTTTTGAAAGCTCACTCACAGGAATTCTGATTGCTTCAGACATAACCATCCAACTTTCTTGGATCATCCCTTGCTGGAGCAAATCAGATCTTTGAAGACCTGTCACCCTTGTGCAGAGCTCTCCTTCCTGAACTACTTCTTGATCTCAGGGGGAGCTTTGACAACATCTATAGATCCACTTTGCTTCTCTCTACTTGTTGATAGAGAAGACATCATCACCTCTTTTTCTTTTTCTTTCTGTACAGGGTTTTAACTCCCTTCAAAAGTTACTTTTGGTTTTGCTGAAACCTGGTCAAAATCAGCTCCTTTGGTTTGTGAGAACCTGGTCAAAAACTCTCTGGTGCTCAATACACCTGATCAACTCTTCTTGAAGTGGATTCCTATCAAGGGTGATAGAAGAGTGGACTACCCAGGATTTTGGGGAACCACTATAGCTCCTTGTGTCATCTGGATTGCTTGTTTCTTTGTGTTTTGCTTTGTGCTGTGAATTTCTTTTTACTCTGATTATTTGCTATAGCACCATACACTAAGTAAATATAAACTTTCTCTCCACTCAAGTTTTTATTTGCAAAACTATTTTAAATAACTCTATTCACCCCCCCCCCCTCTAGAGTTAGGATTGATCTTATCCTGCACTTTCAATTGGTATCAGAGGGAGGTTGATCATTCATACAGGCTAACACCTGGATCAAAAGATCTCTGATAAGATCATTTCTTTCAAAAGGGTTATTTCTTTTAGTTTTACTTATCTTTAAAACTCATGGCACAAAACAAGGACTTTGCTAGCACCAGACCTCCTATGTGTAATCTCTCTAAGTTTGCACTATGGAAAGCAAGGATTAAACTTTACATGAATTCATTTGATGAGGACATCTTTAATTCTGTGTTGACAGATTGTCCAAGGCCTCCCACAGAAACAAGTACATCAGCTGTTCCTCCTCCTTCAGGAACTGATGCTGACATAAAGAAGTGGAAGGCAGCAGATGCTAAAGCCATGAACATCTTGGCTCAAACCATGTCAGATGACATTTTCTAGAAAGTAGCTGAATGCAATACTGCCAAAGAGATCTGGGAAAAACTTTCAGAAATTGTATCAGGTTCTGTAGATGAAAGAAAGGATAGGAGATCCTACCTCATCACCCAGTATGAGAACTTCAAAAAGACAGAGTCTGAGTCAGTTGCTGACATGTACAACAGACTGAGCCTAATCATCAGTGAGCTTAGATCACTAGAAAAGGACATATCTCTCACTGAGATAAATGACAAGATACTGACTTGTTTCCCTAGCTCTTGGGACTCAAGAATCTGGTCGATTAAAGATGGAAGAAATGTCTGTGAGTTATCCACAGAAACTCTTCTAGGAAAGCTCAAGGGTTATGAGCAATTCATTAAGAAGAGAGAAGAAGAGCAGAAGACATCCACACCAACAGAAAAGGTTGAGAAAACCATTGCCTTCAAAGCACAGGAAGAATAACCTAAAGAAAAGGTGTTGGGAAGTGAAGAGCTTATGAGCATACTGGTCAAAAGGTTCAATAAGCTGAATAAAAGGAACTTCAGAAGATGGTCATCCAAAGACAAAGACAAGCCAAGGTATAACAGATCTACTAATAAAGATATTATCTGCTTTGGCTGCAGGAAACCAGGACACATTTTCCCCAACTGTCCAGAAAATCAAGATAAAGACAGAAGGGACAAGAAGGAAAGAAAAGATAAAAGGAAAGATAAGGAGTCAAGGAAGTACCATGACAAGCCTTCCTCCAGCAACAGCAAGCACACCAGAAAAGGATTTGTGGCTGAATCCTGGAGTGACTCTGATGAGTCTGATTCATCATCCAGCTCTAGTGATGATGAGGATGATGCAGAAGAAAAAGGATTCTGCATGATGGCCATCAGTGCATCTCAAAAGAACACTGATTCAGAGCCTGATGCTGACTACCTATCTGATCAGGAACTTACTGAGGATTAGGTAATAGATTCATTTGATTTTACCTCTGATGAATTTAAATCTGAGTTCAAATCTATGTGAATTGACTTGATTGAATCTCAAAAGTTGATTAAAACTCTCAGTGAACAATTAATTGAATGCAAATCCATTAACTCAGATAATCTTAGACTCTTAGAAGAGTTGAAGCAGTGTGGGGAGGAGATAGCTTCACTGAAAGGTGAGCTATCTAAGGCCAAACAATTTGAAGAAACCCTTAATGGGAGAAGTATCAAATTAATGGACATCACAAGTACAGTGAACTCAAGATTGAATGGTACACTGAGCTTGGGTGCTTCATCCAACCAACCCATAGTGCTGACAACTCCAATCAAATTTACCAGTGACAAAGGTAAAGGAGTCTTGATAGTGGCTAGGAAGAATGCTGACTTAACCCAGGAAACTGGACAAGAAGCGTCGAACGAAGCTCGACGGACGTCGACCAGAGCTCGACGTAATCGCAAGAAAACGTCGAACTCAGGTCGACGCCTTCTACCCTCTGAACAAAGCAAGCCTTCGCCGTCGAATGGAGTTCGACGCACTCACCAGAGTCCGTCGACCGAAGCTCGACGTGCGTCGAGCCAAGTTCAGAGCAAAAGTCAGCTCTCAGGGGTTAATTCAAAATTCAATTCCAGCTCCACATCTCATCACTTTAACCCTTATGCTGAATGGATAATACCTCCTAGGAGATATCATCCTGTAGGCTATAAGAGTCAACCTGAGATGTCTTTTATTTCAGAATTTAAAGGATATCAAGAAAGGCCCAAGGTAAACTGGGTCAAAAATAATTGATTTGTTGTATGTGCAGATAAAGACCTATCCAAGTGAGAACCAGCAGTGGTACTTGGATAGTGGGTGCTCAAAGCACATGACTGGCAACAAGGAGAACCTTGTGTCCTTCAAAGCTAAACATGGACCCAAAGTAATCTTTGGAGATTCAAACTTTGGACAAACAAAAGGCTATGGCCAAGTCAAGATAGGGTCAATCACATTTAAGAAAGTGGCCTATGTAGAAGGACTAAAGCACAACTTAATCAGCATCAGCCAGCTATGTGATGCTGGTTATCAGGTTTGATTTACCAACTCAGCTTGCAATATTGCATTAAACAACAACATTATTTTAATTGGTAATAGACAAGATAACATATACCTAGTTGATTTCAATTCATCTAAAGTAGATATATGTTTATTTAACTCCCTTAGCAAACCTAATGAACTTTGGCATAAAAGACTAGGACATGTGAACCTTAGAACCATTGCTAAGTTATCCAAAGACAACCTTGTTAGAGGACTACCTTCTGGTCCCTACAAGAAGGAAGGACTTTGCAAGGCCTGTCAGTTAGGCAAGCAAACTAAAAACAGTTTCAAGTCACTTAATAAGAGTGACTCACCTAGAATTTTGTACTTATTGCACATGGACCTGTTTGGACCAATTAATGTACAAAGCCTAGGAGGGAAATCCTATGCTCTAGTAGTTGTAGATGACTTCTCAAGATTCACTTGGGTGTTCTTTCTGAGAAAGAAGTCTGATAACTTCAAGATTTTGACAGATTTTCTCAAAGGCATACAGATTGAGTTCAATACTCACATTGCCCTGATCAGAAGTGATCATGGGACAGAGTTTGATTCTCTTCTTATGCTAGAGTTCTGTCAGAAGGAAGGTATCAGGCACACTTTCTCAGCTCCAAGAACTCCTCAACAAAATGGGGTAGTTGAAAGGAAAAACAGAACCCTTATTGAATCTGCCACAACATTGTTGACAGATGCTCACCTCCCTCTAACCTTTTGGGCAGAGGCTGTGAACACCTCCAACTATGTTTTGAATAGAAGCCTGATACACAAACTTAAAGGGTAAGACTCCCTATGAGTTACTCAAAGGGAAGAAACCTAAAGTAAATTATTTCAAAACTTTTGGTTGCATTTGCTTCATTCACAATAATGACAAGAAATACCTAGCTAAATTTGAAGCCAAAGCTGATGAAGGAGTGTTTCTGGGATACTCCATGACTAGCAAGGCTTATAGGGTTTTTAACAAGTGCTCAAATAAAATTGAAGAATCCATGCATGTTACATTTGATGAAACTAACATGTCTTATAAGGAGAAGGAGACTTCTACCATAAGCAATTTGCAGGAACATTCAATTTCAGAAAATCTGAAGCAGCTTACCATCACAGACAAAGGGTCATTACCTTCAACAATTCAGCAAGACACTGAACTCAGTGACAATGAAGAGGAATCTCAGGGTTTGGAAAGCTCAAATGGTCAACAAATTGAAGAACCAGTTGTTGTTCCACAAGAGGAAACAACAACACAGGTTGATGCATCATCAACACCCCTTGTTGATTTAGTAACAGCAAGAGATCACCCAATTTCACAAGTAATTGGAGATATCTCAGTAGGTGTGCAAACAAGGAATCAAGTTAATCAAAATATTATGCACACTTGCTTTCTTTCTCAAATTGAGCCTCAAACCATACAAGATGCAGAGCAAGATCCAAACTGGATCATTGCAATGCAAGAAGAGTTGAATCAATTTGAAAGGAATAAAGTTTGGGAATTAGTACCAAGACCATGAAACCAGCAAATTGTTGGAACCAAATGGGTATTCAGGAACAAGTTGGATGATCAAGGAATAATTGTGAGAAACAAGGCAAGACTTGTTGCACAAGGATATTGCCAAGAAGAAGGAATTGATTATAACCAAACCTTTGCACCAGTTGCAAGGTTGGAGGCCATAAGAATCTTTCTTGCATATGCAGCTCACAAGAGATTCAAGGTATATCAGATGGATGTCAAGAGTGCTTTTCTCAATGGAGACATCAAGGAAGAGGTTTATGTAAAGCAACCTCCAGGTTTTATCTCTCCAACCTTTCCTGATCATGTTTTTAAACTGCATAAAGCTTTATATGGTCTCAAGCAAGCCCCTAGAGCATGGTATGAGACCTTAGCTTGTTTTTTGTTGGAAAATGATTTTAAAAGGGTAGAGTAGACCAAACTCTCTTTGTTAGAACCCATAGGTCCCATACCCTACTAGTACAAGTTTATGTAGACGACATCATATTTAGGTCTACTGATTCAAACTTATGCAAAAAAGTTCTCACAACTTATGCACTCAAAGTTTGAAATGAGTAGCAAGGGTGAGCTTGCTTTCTTTCTAGGATTGCAAGTTAAACAACATGTGGATGGCATTTTCATTTCTCAAACCAAGTATGCAAGAGAACTGGTTAAGAAATTTGGAATGTCTGAAGCATCCTCTATGAAAACACCTATGCCTACAAATGCTGTTTTAGATGCTGATGAATCTGGAAAACCAGTTGATCAGACAAGCTATAGATCAATCATTGGCTCATTACTTTATCTAATAGCTACTAGACCAGATATAATGTTTGCCACATGCATTTGTGCTAGATTCCAAGTAAGCCCTAGAGAGTCCCACCTCACATTAGTTAAGAGGATTCTTAGGTATGTAAAAAGTTGTCCTAATCTAGGTCTCTGGTATCCACATGACTCAGGATTTGATCTAACTGGATTTTCAGATTCTGATTATGCTGGATGTAGAGTAGACAGGAAAAGCACCAGTGGAACTTGTCAATTCCTTGGTAATAGACTTGTCTCCTGGTTCTGTAAGAAACAAACCTCTGTGTCCACATCAACTGCTGAAGCTGAATACATGGCTGCAGGCAGTTGTTGCTCACAGATTTTGTGGATTCAAAACCAGCTCCTAGACTATGGCTACAACTTAGAGATGTCTAAAATCTTTTGTGATAATACCAGTGCAATATCAATTGCTCAAAATCCAGTTCTCCATAGTAGGACCAAGCACAAAGAGATCAGACATCACTTCTTAAGGGATAATGTAGAAAAGAAGAAAATTGCACTAGAATACATTTCCACTGAACTACAAAGAGGAGATATTTTCACCAAGCCCTTAGGATGAAAAGAAGCACTTCTTCTTCCTCAATCAGTTGGGAATGCTAGATGGAGACAGCATAAATTTAAAACTCCAAGATTTTGAAACCCCTAATTAACAGGAATAGGAAAAATTTCATTTTAAAATTCCTCTGTCTGAGTGGTTTCTTTGAGCTCTGAACTAAGCTCGACGCTGCGTCGAACGGAGATCGACGGTCCGTCGCCCTCAAAAGCGTCGAACGTCGAACTCAGCTTCTAGCGTCGAACTAAGTTCACAGCTCCCTGGCTTCTTGAGTTTCTTTCTCTCCGGACGACGTCTTCGTTCAACGTCAACCAGAGCTCGACGTATAGCATCAGCCCAAGCGTCGAACGTCGACCTAAGCTGCACGCTGTTGAGTCGTTTCAGTTCTCCTAGAGCCTTAGAGCGTCGAACTGAGCTCGACGTTCTTTCCTTTTCTGCGTCGAACCCTAAGTATAAAATCATTTTTCTCCGTCGTTCGCAGTTGCGCTTTCATATTTTCTGCTCAAGCTTTCTCCCTCCAAATACTTTACTCTTGATCTTGGAAGGTATTTTTTTTGCAGGAAAATGGCAATCACTGCAGGTGCTTTGGCGGCCATGAAGTTCGATTCAGGCTTCGACATCGACTTCGACTCATTTGATGGATCACCACAGTACTTTCTGGATATTCTGGAACTTTTCAAGGAGCAGCACCTGGTCAACTTTATGTCAACCAGGATCCCTCTTCCAGAGCTGGAGATCAAAGAATGGACCCTTACAGCAGTTAACTCAGATAACAATACTTTGACCGGGCAAATTTCAGGGAATGAGGTAGCTATATCACCCCAAATCATCTCAGAAGTTTTCAGTTTTGCTGCTGGAGATGATGGAATAGAACTCTCTGTGGAAGAGTATGCTTTGATGCTGGACAGGATGGGGCATGCTGCTGGTAACCCCTCTAAACTCCTAAAAGTTAACCTAGCTATGGAGTATAGGTTGTTAGCAGACATCACAGGCAAAGTAATCTGTGCAAAGAGGACTGCACATGATGCCATTACTAGGCATCAGTTTTGCCTTATGGCTGCAATCTTGGATAAGAAACATCCCAACTGGGGATTGATTGTTTTTGAAATGATTAAGAAGAAATTGGATAAGAACTCTGTCCACTTTGGAAGGGTTCTTGGGTTGATTCTGAACCACTGCTGCCCCCAGCTGCTTGTGTCCTCAAAGAAGCACATCAATGCTTCCAAGAGGCTCACTTGTGCACTGATTGGCAAGTGGGACAGAAAAATTGTGAATCCCAGGGCAGCAGCAGCAGTAATGAGGACTTCTGCAGACACCAGGACTGTAGAGGTCACTCTCCCTCAGTCCACTGGTCCAGAAGCAGGGAATTTGCCATCTCCCTCCCTCTCCCTCCCATCCACCTTCATCCCCTCAACAACAATCCTCTCATCCACTCAACCCATCCCTTCATCCATCTCTACTATTGCATCCTCCCTTCCACCACACATAACTTTCCTTCCCATAAGCTTGGATTCCTCATCTCATGAGGACCTCTTCTCCTTTGACATTCATGAAGACTCCTTCATGGATGCCTCTACCTCCTCTCCTCATGACTTCCATCATTCATCAACTTTTTCAGAACTGCTCTTTTCCTCCATCCATGAACCAGTTACACCTCCCTTGTCTGCACCACCCACAACATCTTCTACATTTACATTTTCTGCTACTCCCTCTACCTCTACTCAAGTCCCACTTGAGCAAGTAGCTCTCCTGCCCTTTGCCAATCAGATTTTTGACCTTTTGGCCCCTAGGCTCTCCTCCCTCTTGGATGCCAAGCTGGATCCTCTCCTCCTTTCCCTGAGAACTCTCTCTGCCTCTGTCTCCTCCCTCTCCTCTCATCTGGCATGCCCTTCTTCTGGGGGCCTAGAGTCAGCTGCCACTGATTCTAGGCAGGGGGAGATGTCAGCAGAAGAAGAGCTGCATCCTTCATCAGTTCAGCTTGTACAGACTTGTTTAGAGACAGTCTCAGTAGCAGAAGTTCAGATAGCATCTGAGGCTCCTCCTCAAAATTCAGAACAGCTTCAAGAAGACCTGTCTAGGGCTATTATCCCTTTTCAGAAGACCCTGATCCCTGATGTAGCAGTGGTAGCAGTGGCTCCTGCTAGTGATGAAGTTGAAATAATAATAGCTGCTGAAACTTCAGGTGAAGTAATTGAGACACCTGATGCAGTTGAGACCCATGTCTCCCAAGGCCTTCAGGAACCAGCCTCTTCAGTCTCTATGGCTCCTGAGGCTATTACCTCTCCTACAGTGGTAGACTCCTCCTCCCCTCTGACAGCAGATCTTCCTCCAGTAACCTCCTCAGCAGCTCCAGCCTCCATCACTTTTCCTATCTCCAAAAGAAAGTACATAGATCCCTATGATGAATCTCAGAGCTCAGAAGATGAGTTTGCCACTGATTCTGATGACTCCTCTGCAACCATTGCAAGGAAGAGGAAAGCAAGATCAAAAGCTTTGAAAAGAGTTCCAATGGCTAGAGCCACAGACCATGACATCCCCTATTACATCAAATACAACTGTGAAATTACAGAGCCATGGATGCAGTATTCTCAAAACCAAAGAAAGGCAATGAAGAAGAAAAGAAAGTTTAATGAAGGCCCCTCCAAGCCTGTCCATCAGCCTCCACCTCCACCTCCTCCAGATGCAGGTGCCGGTGCAAGTCTATCTTCCAATCCAGCCCCATCATCTCTACATGGAAAGACCTATCAATCAAGAAGATCCCAAGGAGATAGTCAGCAAAGGGGAAATCAGCAAAGAGGACACAACAGAGGCAGGCAGTCCAGAGGAAGATCAGGTTCTCAACCTTATCAAAGGGGAAGATCCATTGATCCAACCTCTGGTCCCTATCCTTACAGACCTAGAGCTGACCTCACCCCAAGAACTACCCAAGAACTCTCCTCCAACAGATTTGAACCAGCAGTACCTTTTGAAGATCCCACCAAAACTCCAGCTTACTAGGAAAGCTAGAATGACTGAGATGGCTGCTCTAAATGAGATTAACAAAGCTAGAGAAAGAGGTTTGGACACCTCTCACATCAGCACAATGTCAGACCAAAGGAGAGAGGAATTGGAGAAATATAATTCAAAGAAGTTCTTTGACTCAGACAGATATATGCAACTCCATCCTGCAGCTGTACCACCTAGTGCAAGAGATCATAAATCCTTAGGTGCAGCTGATGATTACAGATCCAAGAAGGAGGCTTCAAATCCTAATAGAGAAATTATCTTCAAGAAAGGTGATCAAGACAAAGTCCCACAGGAAAAGTAAAGTAAGGTGTTTTAATTCTTTCTATCTGCTGGACACAGGACATTTAAACATTACTGCTGTTATATAGTGTTATATATATGCTGCTTTTTTATTCTGTCATATGTCTGGTTGTATTGTATTGAATTGTATTTTTGCTTTACTTCTCCTTGAATCCCTAAATTCATGTAAATAGTAATCCTAATCCAAATAGGGGGAGATTGTTGGAACACCCTATTACTATTTGGATCAGGATGACTATATTTCTATAGGGATTTTGTGTTGTGACCTCCTTGTTGTTATAAAGGTCACTTAGGCTAGATAGAGTAACTCTCAGCTCGACGCAGAGTCGACTTCAGCTCGACGCAGAGTCGATCTCAGCTCGACGCAGAGTCGATCTCAGCTCGACGTAGAGTCGATCTCAGCTCGACGTGGAGTTGACCTCAGCTCGACGTTCCTTCGAACCCAGTTCTGCTTACAGAAAACACTCTCTGGCCGATGTGTGTCGTGCTCAGATCGACGTTTTATTGTGAGCTCGACGTTTTCCAGACTTCCGTCAGTTTTGAATAGGAATTCAAATTCCTTCTGTCAGACAATTAATGCTGAAGATTTATTGGCCGTTACAGCATATCTGGTGCATGGCTCAAGGAATTTTCTAAGGAATGTCTGTCTGACATTTCCTTTGAGGCATGGACATTTAAGGAAAGCATTTAATGCTGACTGCCAACGGCTATCAAAGAAAAAGGAAGAAGAAGACTCAGATATATTATTCATTCAGCTAGACAGAGAGATATAGAACAACAATACAGGACTTCAGCTGCTCTCTCTCTGTGATATTGTTTTTGAAAGCTCACTCACAGGAATTCTGATTGCTTTAGACATAACCATCCAACTTTCTTGGATCATCCCTTGCTGGAGCAAATCAGATC
This sequence comes from Platanthera zijinensis, assembly GCA_039513925.1. NCBI lineage: Eukaryota > Viridiplantae > Streptophyta > Magnoliopsida > Asparagales > Orchidaceae > Platanthera > Platanthera zijinensis. The sequence goes on from CM077086.1 coordinate 138,416,365, forward strand.
TTTGAAGACCTGTCACCCTTGTGCAGAGCTCTCCTTCCTGAACTACTTCTTGATCTCAGGGGGAGCTTTGACAACATCTACAGATCCACTTTGCTTCTCTCTACTTGTTGATAGAGAAGACATCATCACCTCTTTTTCTTTTTCTTTCTGTACAGGGTTTTAACTCCCTTCAAAAGTTACTTTTGGTTTTGCTGAAACCTGGTCAAAATCAGCTCCTTTGGTTTGTGAGAACCTGGTCAAAAACTCTCTGGTGCTCAAGACACCTGATCAACTCTTCTTGAAGTGGATTCCTATCAAGGGTGATAGAAGAGTGGACTACCCAGGATTTTGGGGAACCACTATAGCTCCTTGTGTCGTCTGGATTGCTTGTTTCTTTGTGTTTTGCTTTGTGCTGTGAATTTCTTTTTACTCTGATTATTTGCTATAGCACCATACACTAAGTAAATATAAACTTTCTCTCCACTCAAGTTTTTATTTGCAAAACTATTTTAAATAACTCTATTCACCCCCCTCTAGAGTTAGGATTGATCTTATCCTGCACTTTCATCACCTCTACCAAAACCCAGACGTGGATCAAAAATCCACCAGTCCCTCTTTTGAGTTTCAGTGCATTTCATATAGTTCGCCTATTTTCTCTTCGGTAACATTTCCATACCAGAGTATAATGAATTAAAAGAAAAATATAAGGTTCTTGAAAAAGAGCTTCTCTTTGCAAAAGAACAAACTAAGAAACTATTTTTAGAAAACTCATCTTTAAAAAGGAATTGTGCTAGATGCATTGAATATAAAACTAAACTAAGGACATGAATGAGACTTTTGAAGAATATAGAAATAAGTATAAAGCTCATAATAACTCTTTAGTCACCATTCTTAAGACTAGCACAATTGCTTACAATAAAGCTTGATTGAATCTCTTTAGTAAGAATAAGGACTTGGAAATGAAAATCAATATTCTTAAGGAAGTTAATAAGAAAAATTTGTAAAACTTAACCTTATAATTTAAAGCAAAATCTGAAAGCATGTTGGATATTAACGGTCATATAATAACCGAGCCAATCAAAGGGAGTAGAAAACCCCAAGCTCAAGCCATTGAAACTCCTAAACATACAAATCACCTTCACCTACAAAAATAATTTACCCCTTGCTTACAATTGAATGAATATAAATTTCCTTTAAAAAATTACTACTTTATAAGTCCCTATGTTAAGCTGTTGGATCCTTAGTTGGATTTGGTCTAGGATCACTAACTTAGGCTGAGTCTGACCCAACATTGTATAGCCAGGGTCATGTTTAGTTGTCCTAGAGTTTAGGCTAAGTCCTGATTAGTGCTACCTCCTTGGACAAGCCAGCAGTGGACTTCAGAGACTCAAATTTAGCAGTTTTTAGAAGACAGTGATCAGTTCGAAATTCTTCGAACTCAGCTCTACGATCATCAATCTCAAATCGACGAACTCAGAGTTAACTCTTTGAGCTGAGCTCGACGTTCTTAGAGCTGAAGTCGACGCTTAGTTTTCTTCTGTCAGATTCGCAGCTTGACGAACTTGAATTCTCTGGTCGACGATCTTTGATCTTAGGTCGACGATTTCTGTTCAACGTTCGAAGTTTTATGTGTAGTTCAAGAATGAGTCTTTCCTTCTTCTGTTCCTTATCTTCTTTATTTATTAGCAGTATTATTCTGAGTTTTTAATGCAAATATTCTACTGAATATAGCCGTTATTGGCTGCATTAAAAATTGTATTCATCAGAATAAATATTTGCTTATTCTATCAAGGACAGTTGGAAAACTCATTAATGCTCTTATTCCAGCCATTTTCTATTCTCCAGATCAGCCAGCATTTATGGAAAGAATTCAAAAATTCAAAGGAGAATTGTTAGCAGCAGATTAAAAGAGAATCTCTCTTTATCGTGACAGACAGTTAGAGATATAGAGAGAAGAAATCAATAAGCACTGCATATAGAATATTCAACCAGCAGTTGACGCTCTCAATGCTTTTTCTCATTCTCTGCCAACACTTTAGTTTGAAGAAGAACAAATCAATAAGATCAAGAGTCTTCTTCAACTTCTGTTCCAAAAATCCTCAAAGACATTCTATTCAATATCAGTCACTGGATTTCCTGGACCTTGGCAGATCAAACTGAAGGCCGACTCACCCTTAAGCAAAGCTCTTTCTTCCTAAAGCATTCAACTTCTCAGGGGGAGCTTTGACAACACAAGAATCCACTTAGTCTTCTCAAGTTGTACTTAGAAAAGAGAAGAATTCCATCAAACTCTTTCCACCCCATTGTACACGGTTATAGTTCCCTTCAAAAGTTAGTTTGGTTGACAAGTCTCCCTCCAAAATACTTGAAGTTGGTTTTTGGTAGCCTGATCAAAAGCCTGAAGGGTTTACTTATCTACCTGAATCAAATCTTATGGTAGCAGTCATCTGATCAAAACTTGCTAGTGGATTCCTACCTAGGGAGGTAGAAGTGTGGGTGTACCCAAGTTTAGGGGAACCACTATAAACTTCTTTTGTCGTCTGGTTTCTCCTTTTCATTTGCTTTGTTTTTGTTGTGCTTGTGATTGATGGAATAGTTAGCCTAGTTTTCTTTTTCTTAACTAATATATGGTATCAATATATTTACTCTGATATAAACTTTAGAAAAAGAGCCAATTTTTTAATACTCTATTCATCCCCCCCCCCTCTAGAGTAATCAGATCTAACCCCTCCTTTCAATTGGTATAAGAGGGGTTTTTTTGTTTTTTTGTACAAGTTAACACTTGATCCAAAATCCATATAGATCAGATTTTCCTCTTCCCAACTATTCTCTATCACAATGGAGCAAAATAAGGATTATGCAAGCACCAGACCTCCAGAATGCAACCTAAATAAGTTTTCCATCTGGAAGGCAAGAATTAAGTTGTATATGAACTTTATTGATGAGGATATATTTTACTCTATCTTGACACGACCTCCTACTACATAAACTGCTTCAACTTCTACTTCAAACAGTCATGCTTTTCCACCACCTGAGTGGACAGATGCCCAGAAGAAAGCAAAGATTGCAGATGCAAGAGCCATGGACATTTTAGCTCAGACTATGTTTGATGATATTTTTTAGAAAGTTGCTGAGTGCACTTCAGCCAAAGCCATCTGGGATTCCCTAAACCAGATGGTGGCTGGATCTGCTGATGAGAGAAAGGACAGAAGATCAAATCTCATCTCTCAGTATGAGAACTTCAAGAAGGAAGAAGTTGAGTCAGTCAGTTACATGTAAAACAGGCTAAGCTCAATCATAAATGAGTTAAGGACCTTTGACAAGGAAATTACTCTGACTGAAGTGAATGACAAGATCCTTATGTGCTTCAACAATACATGGGAATTAATGATCTGGCCTATCAAAAGAGCCTGAAGCTTGACTGAAATCTCAACTGAGTCTCTCTTTGGAAAGCTCAAATCATATGAGCAACTGATGAAGACCAGAGAAGCAGCAGATGAAGTAAAGAGTCCAACACCTACCAAGAAGGAGCACTACATTGCTTTCAAGGCTACTGAGGACTCTGAAGGGACTCCAGTCAATAAAGAACTTATGATTCTTTTTGCCAAGAGATTTTTCAAAATGGCAAAGAAGGATTTCAGAAGGAAGTCATCTAGACAAGATGACAAACCAAAGTATGACAAAACACCTTCTAAAGAAATTATATATTTCGGTTGTAGGAAGCCAGTACACTACATCTCTGAGTGTCTAGAAGCTCAGAAGAAAGATAGGAGAAGAGAAAAAGAGTCAAGAAGAACTCATCACAGCAAACCCTCCTCAAGCAAGCATAAGAGGAAGGAAAAGGGTTTTGTTGCGGAGACCTGAAGTGATACAGAAGAAGAGTCATCCTCTTCCAGCTCTAGTAATAATGAAGAAGAGGAAAAGACAAAGGAAGTTTGCCTAATAGCAATTGATGTCTGCAGCAAAAAATCAGATGATGAAGATTCAGATAATGAAGAATTAATGTCTGCTGAAGACCAGGTAATTGCTTTTTATGATTTTGAATCAGAAGAATTTAAATCTGAATTTAAAAATCTTTGCTTAGACTTAATAGGATTTGAGAAGAAAATCAAACTTCTTAGAGAGAAATTAACTGCTCAAGATAAATATCTTGCTGAAAATGTAAAATTGGCAAATGAACTCAATTCAGCTAATGAACAAAAAGCTATTTTGAAAATTGAACTAAGTAAGGCCAAGAAACTTGAGGAATCTCTAAATGGCAGGAGCATGAAATTGATAGATATAACTAGTACCTTAAATGCTAGGACTAATAACAGTAAACTAGGATTAGGTGCCTCATCTAGTGAACCACCTCTAATACAGAAGAACAATCTATCAAAACATATAAATTTCATTTCAGATAAAGGTAAGAAGAACACTGAACAGGTTAATAAATTTAATAAAGTTCTAAAGCAAATGGAATTAAAACAAAAATCTAAGAACAAGAAAAATAATAGATATAACAATGTTCAGCAGTTTTCATCGAACTTAGATCGACGAAACGTGAACAGTTCATCGACCTCAGAACGACGAACTCTGAACACAAACCATAATAATAAGAATTCTTCGATCTACGATCGATGAAACCAGTACGGTTCGTCGACCAGAGATCGACGACATTTGTTCCCTGAGAATGAATACTCTCATTCTTCGAGCAGAGATCATAGATCTCATTCCAATTCGTCGAGCTCAGGTCGACGAACTGACAAAAATTCATCGATCCCAGATCAAAATTACAGAAACTTAAATTTCAATAGAAATTGTAACAATAAACCAGAAAGTATCTAGTGTCGACTAAGTCCACCTATGGGGTGGGGAATAGGTCTTGTGCAGTATTTTGCGGAATTTAAATAACCTGCACAAATAACAAACACAGCAAAGAAAAATACACAAGAAATTATAGTGGTTCCCCGATTTGGGTACGTCCACTCTCCCCCTTCGACCTATCTCCCAACAAGGGACGACTCGGTCACTTCACCTAACGGATTGAAATCCAATCCACACACTATGGAAGGCACCCTTCCAACCGAAGGAGTCACTAATCCTCCAACACGGGTTGCACCCAACCCTTACAATAAGGAATCACTATTCCTTTACAATAAAACAAAATTTGAATGTACAAGAAATACAAACTACACTTGTGGAGAACCCGATGTCCCTCTTCGTTCGTTGAAGCGTTCCTGATGAAGACGAAGAGTCCACATCCGGAGCACTCTCTTGGAGAGGATCTTCCCAAGATCGGCGGCGGCAATTGAATGTGGCGGCGATGCTTTGTAGATCCAAACTTCTTGACGAAGCAAGCAAGGTCTACCAATGATCTCAATCAGATCGGTCGTCTCAATCGATTCGGAATGAAGAGCTAACTTCATTCAACAAATCGAGAGACAAGGGATCTCGAGATAGAAGCTTGAGACGTTATACTTAGCCTCGGTCCTGTCGTCAGACGATCAAAGAGGATCTAAGATCTGCGACGGTGACAACTTGCGAGCGGCGACGACGACGGAAGGATTTCCGCGATCGGCTAGGACACGCTCGGCGGATTTGATTTCTCGTTAATGATTACTATTGAAGTTCGAAATAAGCATGTGTACAAATACCCTGAGGCCAACCCTAAAGTCCTTTGTGGGACCCACAAAGAGAAACCCTAGTCCCGGCCGAAACAACGTAACCCGTCTTGGTTCGGTCCAGCGAGAGACGAAATTTGCCTAAGGAAAATTCGGCAAGAATCATTGGTGATTCCCGTCGAAGTCAGAGGGAATCACTTGTGATTCCCGTCGAATTTGCCTTGGCCGATTTCCACTTGTAAAACTAGTCAGCCTGCGGGAATCGATGGGAATACAAACGTCATTCTCGACGAATCGGCGAGAATCAGTTAATGATTCCCGTCGATTCTTCCTTAGCAGAAATCTTGAAAGGAGGGCAGTCAGCCAGATAAATTCGGCGGGAATCGGCGAGTGATTCTCGACAGTTCGGCGAGAATGACTAGTTATTCCCGTCGAATCGGCGAGAATCACTTAGTGATTCCCGTCGAATTTTACTTAGGCGATTTTCCACTTCCTTCCCATGTACTTGGTTTTTGACCCATCTTTGCTCTTCTTCTGCTCTTGATCTATCTCAGTCCTGTACTTGAAAATAAGTACACTCCAATAGAGAGAGCACACGTGAGTCAACACATTGATCTTCTCAACGAGGGATTACGTTGCGCAGACCCGTGTATATTGACCCACTGCACCCTGACATTGGTGTGTACTTAGCATGGAATAACTGCAAGCACATCTTGAAGAAATAACATCAAATACATTGTCAATTCAACTTAGCTTGTTCAGGGGCTTCTTCAAATCAGGTACATTGTGGATACAATAACCAACAATCTCCCCCTATTTGAAGAAGACTAAACCCTACAAGCTAAGGTGAATAAGACGGATTGGAATGAAAAAAAATAAAATGAACAATCAGTTGAGAATGAAATTCATTACCATTTTCCTTAGAGCATACTTAACGTTGGCAGCCACCTTAGCCTTAGCCAAGAGGGTAATCTCCCCCTTTTCAGCTTCTTTAAATCTGGGACTTCACTTGGAGCCACAAGCTCCCCCTCAGATCTTGCATCCGTGCTCGAGCTTGAGTTCCTTGCTGATTCTCCCCCTTGATCCAACATCCTTGAGCCTTACAGTCTTCACTCTTCATAGTTCAGCATGCCAAGTTCAGTTTTGAAAAGACTGAACTTGGCCACGTCTAAAGGTTTCGTGAAGATATCTGCAAGCTGCTTATCCGTGGGGATATAGCAGAGAGAGATATCTTTGTTTTCCACAAGCTCCCGAATGAAGTGGTAGCGCACTTCAATATGCTTTGTTCTGCTGTGTGACACCGGATTGTTCGCAATTGCTATTGCGCTCGAGGAGTCGCAATACATCGGAACTTCTCTGAACTGCAAGTCTAAGCCTTTGAGCTGATTTATGATCCATAGAAGTTGTGCGCAACAGCTGCCTGCTGAGATGTACTCAGATTCAACCGTAGAGGTTGCGACACAATTCTGCTTTTTACTGTTCCATGAAATAATCCTTCTTCCGAGGAATTGGCACGTCCCGGAAGTGCTTTTCCTATCATCCCTTCTTCGTGTAAAGTCAGCATCTGAAAAGTCTATCAGCTCGACATCATTACTTCTTGGGTACCACAAGCCAAGATTTGGTGTACCTTTATGGTATCTAAGAATTCGCTTTGTAGCGACATAATGAGATTCCTTAGTGTTCACCTGATATCTGGCACAAACGCATGTGGAAAACATAATATCCAGTCTACTAGCAGTAAGGTAGAGGAGGGATCCAATTTTGCTTCTGTATTTGGTTTCATCAAAGGTTTCCCTTTCTCATCCTTGTCCAGAGACACATTGGATCCCATTGGAGTCCTCATAGAGATGGAAATCTCAATTCCGAATTTCTTGAGGAGTTTATTTGTGAACTTTGTCTGAGAGATGAAAATTCCATCCTCAGACTGTTTCACTTGAAGTCCCAAGAAATACTTTAGCTCTCCCATGCTGCTCATTTCAAACTTTCCTTGCATAAGTTTAGAGAACTTTTTGCAAAGATTGTTGTCCGTGTAGCCGAATATTATGTCATCGACATAGATTTGCACCAGCAAGATCTTGCCTTTGACTTCCCTAAGAAATAATGTCTTATCTATATTTCCTCTCGAGAACTTATTCTCAAGAAGAAAACTAGACAGAGTCTCATACCAAGCTCGAGGAGCTTTTTTTAAGCCATATAATGCTTTATTAAGAAAATAAACATGATTAGGGAATGTAGGATTAACAAAACCTGGGGGTTGCGCGACATATACTTCCTCTTTCAATTTTCCATTGAGGAATGCAGATTTCACGTCCATCTGATAGACAGTGAATCCTTTGTGTGAAGCATACGCCAGGAATAATCTGATCGCCTCGAGCCTTGCAACTGGTGCAAAGGTCTGGTCGAAGTCAATCCCCTCCTCCTGTCCGTAACCTTGAGAAACCATTCTGGCCTTATTCTTTATGATGACACCGTGTTTATTCTATTTGTTTCTGAAGATCCACTTGGTGCCGATCACATTCTGGTTCTTTTGTCTGGGAATAAGCGTCCATACGTTGCATCGTTCGAATTGATGCAGTTCATCTTGCATGGCCAATATCCATGCTGCATCTTTGTTCGCTTCGTCGAACTTCTTTGGCTCAACCTGTGACAGGAAACTAAGGTGCAAAATCTCGTTAATTGTACCTCTCCGAGTTCTTACACCGTCACGATGATCTCCTATGATCTGATCTTTGGGATGATCTATCACGTGTTGGAGCTCTAGGAGTCTGGCATCTGGAGCTATAAAATCTTCTCGGGCTACTCCTTATTCTAGGAGATTTTCTCCATCCTGATCGTCAACTTCTCCAGTTGGAGTTGAGGTGGAAACCTTGACGTACTTGGGAGTTGCGTCTTTTGCAGTCTCATCGAGAGTTAACTGTTCAAGCCTTGCACCTGCATCTTCAAGAATACCACTGAAAGAATTGCTATGAAGCAAGCTTCCTTCATCAAAAACAACATTAATGGACTCCTCTACCACTAGGGTTTTCTTATTGAAGACCCTATATGCCCGACTATGGCTACTATAGCCCATGAAGATGCCTTCGAAGAATTTTTCTCTGAATTTAGTACGTGGGTACTTCCCATTATTGAGTACATAGCATCTACAACCAAAAATCCTCAAATAGGACATGGTCGGTTTCCTGTCTTTCAATAGCTAATAAGGCGTCTTACGATGATTCTTGTTGATCAACGCTCGGTTCTGCACATGACAAGCCGTGTTGACAGCCTCTGCCTAGAAGTACTGTGGAAGAGCGGCGTCATTCAACATTGTTGTACATGCTTCAATGAGCGTTCTATTTCTCCTCTCCACAACTCCGTTTTGATGCGGAGTACGCGGGGAGAAAAACTCATGAAAGATACCAAGTTCTTCACAAAATTCATTCATAGCACTAGAATCGAATTCTGTTCCATGGTCACTTCTGATTTTGACCACCGAGCAGTTAAGTTCGTTCTGAATCTGCTTGACAAAACTCGTGAAGATATTAAACGTATCTGACTTTCGTTTCAAGAAGAACACCCACGTAAATCAAGAGTGATCATCAACAATCACTAGCATATACGATTGGCCTCCTTAGCTATGAACTTGCACTGGAACGAACAAGTCCATATGCAGAAGATAGAGACATCTGGAGGAGTCTTTGTCTTCAATGCCCTTAAAGGTAGCCCGAGTCTGTTTGCCCTTCTGGCATGCAAGACAGGGGCTATCTTTGATGCACTTAATAGTTAGGGCATCCCTTACTAAGTTCTTAGAAAACAGCGTATTAATTGTCTTCAAATTAATATGTGCTAATCTCTTGTGCCATTGTTCACAAAGAGATGCATTGTCTTTTGCTACTAAGCACACGGGAGTAGAAGAATCTAAGCTAAGAAAATCTAAACAAAAGATATTTCTTCTCCTAATGCCAGTTAATACTGGCTCCGAAGAGGCACACGATATTATCAAGCACTTATCCTTGCAGAACTTAACGTCATATCCTTTATCACACAACTGACTTACACTGATCAGGTTATGATTTAACCCTTCAACATAGGCCACGTCGGTGATAGAGATTATATCGTTGGAAATCATACCGTAACCTCTGGTGACTCCTCGATCTGATCCTCCAAAGATGACTTTGGGTCCATTTTCGACTGGAGAGTAAACACGCAGCAGGCTTCTTGTCCCAGTCATATGCCGGGAACATCCACTGTCCAAGTACTAGATAGGCGTTTTGGTGGCCTTTGGACATACCTGCAAAACAGAATCAGTTTCCCTTAGGAACCCAATCGAACTTGGGTCTTAGATTCCTTGTTAGCATACTCCCCCTCGAGTGGTTAACCCTACGAGTGGTCGGCCTCACATTGCTAACATGAGGAGTCTCGTTGAATCTTGGATTAAACTAGCAATCCACGGCAAAGTGACCAACTTTGCCACAGCACCAACAGTTAAATCTGTTTTACCTTTTCCTATGCTCCTGCTTCACCCTTGGAATGGTGGGTCCAGCCGGGGACTTGGATCTATAGGTGGAGGAATCATGATGACAGCAGTCACATGATTTCTTCACCTCTTGTTCCTTCAGTATAACAGGCTTGGCTTTTGGTGCCTTCTTACTATTATGGCTGCTAGAGAAGTGGCCATAATCCTCCACTTGGATTTCCTCATAAGGAGCCTTGAAGACACTCTCACCGTAGTTGCGGGGGAAGGCCAAGCCATCATACTGGCTCTTGGGCTTTTCAACCGAGGGCCGGAAGAAGTGGTCATAGGTAGACTAAAAGTCCTGTTCATTGCAGGGAAAGCCAGGCTTTCTGAATATAATAGGGACGAGTGGGGCCTTTCCCTTTTCGGTAGCAGAGGCCTTCTTAGATGCCTTATTTTTCCTCTGCTTTCTGTTTCACATGGATGATTTACCAGGCACACCCACATGCCCCAAGCAAGCCCCCTTAGCCTGAGCAGAGAATTCATCAACCAGAGGAGGAACGGTTTTGAGCATGGAGAAGCTTTTGACAATCTTCCTTTCTGCCGCAAGCTGTTCTTCCAACTTGTTGATTTCTTCCTGTTTTAGGTCAAGGAGCCTTAGAGACTTTGAGTGCTCAGAAGTCGGGCCCAAGTGTTCCTGTCGGAGAGAGATCAAGCTAGTGATCTCTTCTCTTAGAGACACACCCTCAGTCTTAAGAAATTTGACTTCCTTTTTTTGAGCTCTCAACCTCTTGCGGCATTCCTCAAAGGTATGGAGCAGAATCTCATACTTTTTGAGGAGCTCAGCTTTACGGGCAGATGGGTTGTCCTCGAGATCATCATCAGGAGACTCATAGTCAGAGTCAAGAGAGGGGGGTACAATATTTTACCTTCCCAGTAAATGAGGGGCAGTCTCCTTCTGAGTCAGAGCGACCCACTAGCCCGAAGTAGGCTTCCTCATCATCACTGGAGTCTGAGGAATCAGACTCACTCGGTGTCTTTGGCTTCTTAGCAATGTAGCTCCTCTCCTTCTTTTTATCTCACAAGGTCCTGTGCTCCTCTCCCTTCCCCTTATCTCTCTTGCCTTGGTGGCAGTCAGCGATGACGTGACCTGGCTTATTGCATCCAAAGCAAATAATGTCATTAGAGCGATGCTTGTTCTATTTGGATTCATACCTGTCAGAAGAATAATTCTTCTTCTGATGTCTTGAGGAGGAGCCGTCTCTCTTTCTTTGATTCCTCCACTTGAGGAACTTCTTGAACTCCCGAGTGATGAGGGAGAAGTCTTCTTCAGATAGCTCTGAGCCGGAAGAGCATAGCTCAGAGTCTTCTTCGTCATCCATTTTCCGAGAACGGGACGAGGCTGCACCCTTGCCTTTCCTTGAGTGATTGGCTTTTAGGGCCAAAGTATTCTCTCTGGCAGCGGCTTTATCGGCTTCTTCTTCAGCTTTTCTGGTATTCAGCTGAAGCTCATAGGACAAAAGTTTCCCAAACAGAATCTGGGGATCTGTTTTTGCCAGCCTGCCAAATTCCATGATGGCGCAGATCTTGGTGTCCCATTCCTTAGAAAGGGATCTAAGGAATTTGTCATTTAGTTCACCATCGGTGAACACTCTGCCATAGCCCTTTAGGGCATTTACGATCTTCAGGAAGTTCTCGAATGTCACTCCGATATCTTCCTTTGTACCTTACCTGAAGGCCTCGTACTTCTGGTTTAGAAGGGATCTTCGATCATCCCTTACTTCATCAGTGCCCTACATCAAGATGATCAGGCGGTGCCATATGTCCTTGGCAGTCCTGAAGTTACAGAAAACCTGCATCATGGAGTCATCGACGGCGCTTTGATACAAAAATTCGCAACTGCGGAGAGAGGGTTAGAGAAGAGAAAGTGGATGTGGTGGTTGAGAATATTCTCCGATTCTATATCCGATAAAGGCAAGCGTACCTTATCGGTTATAGTATAGGATACTAAAGATTAGTATCAAGGTCGTATTTCCCTGGGGCGTAATGACTACTTCTACTCAGAGGCGTTCGCTATTATTTTATCAAATGATATTTATATTAAATGTTAAACTAAAAACAGGAATTAAAGTACTAAAATAAAAAGAAAACTAAACTACTTGCAGGATAAAAAGAGTTAGAGCTAATAATAAAAGGGCGCACTCGATTCTAGAATTACCTCAGCAAGAGACGATTAAAAAGACGATAAATAAACCTAAGCTTAATAGGGTAAAGGTCCTTGACCGTGGAGGTTCCTAAAGCTTGAACACGCTTCTCTTGAAGTCTTGCCCAACTGAGTTTAAGAAGGTCCGACCGACTCTCGTCTAAATCGGAGGCCTAAAGCAAGCTTTACGCGGTGAACCCCTCTATTAGATTTTACTCCAATCTGGGAGATTTGGACATCTGCCTCTCTCGAGGGGTGCGTACAACTCCCTTTACTCTTGAATGCTCACTTCATTCTATCGGCCTCTCGGCTATCCCAGAATGAAAGCAAAGGTGGAGAGTATATATCAATAATATACCTCCAACCATGATTTATCAAAAGTAATTCAAGGCCCTAACCTAAAAAGAAAAGATTAATTAAAATATCATAACTTAATCGCTCTAACCTCGGATCATCAAGATTGAGTACAAGGAGGATTAGTTAATCATAATGGAGTGGAGGAGGGGGGAATGAGTAGTAGAGCATAAAAATACAGGAATAAGAAAGGAGCACTTTTATTAATGAAAAAGAGAGCTACAACTACGAAATGAAAATTACAGGTGCATCAAAGTAAAACCTATTCTAGCCCTATAACAAGCTACTTAGAAGAAATGCAAGAGCTAAAAGCAAAACACTAAGCTAGGTTAAGAAAATAATTACAAAATAAGAGAGAGAGAGAGAGAAGGAGAGAGAGAGAAAAAAAACATAAAAGGGGCCAAGAAATAGAGGGGCAGCACCTCCCCCTCTCCCCAAAAGTTGCTGAAATGGAAGGGGGGGTCTGAATTTATAGGAAAAGTTCTCGGGTTGGTCACACCCGGCGACACGCCCGGGGAGGGCGTGTCAGGGGGCGTGACAGGTACGGATTTGACCTCGGGAGCTGAATTCTGGCGGGAGTGATGATTATTTCGGTATGATGGTGGTCACGCCCTAGGTCAAGCCCATAACAGGGGGGCGTGACAGGCGTGTCATGTCAAAATCAATGGTTGCCGGTCCATCAGACGTCGAAATCGGGGCAGTCACGCCCCAGGTCATGCCCGTGACATGGGGCATGACAGTACTGTTGCGTGCAGCTGTGTAGAATGCATTGAAGGAGGCAGCAGACTTTGGGCAGAGGGCGACACGCCCCGTGACACGCTCGGGGAGGGCGTGTCGGTGGGGCGTGACAGGGGATTTTGGCGGGAAATGATCTCTTGCGGCTTTCAACAACGGGAGCAGGTGACACGCCCTGGGTCACGCCCGGGGAGGGCGTGACAGGGGGGCGTGTCAGGGGATTTTTTCCTAAAAATTTGTTGAAACCTGCACAAACAGAAAATAAATATTATTTATAATATTTACATAAAAAAAAGCATAAAATAACATAAAGAAAGAGATTTAAAACGAAAATAACATATTTTTACCCTAATAAATTAAGCTAAAATATGCATCATCAAATTCCCTCATACTTATTATTTTGCTTGTCCTCAAACAAAGACTACGAGTTAGAGAAAATAAAGAGGATTAATTGAAAAGTTTAAAAATGCTATAAACGAGTAAGATGGTAATTTAGAGGTAGAGAAATTTTTGAAAAAGAACCGAAAAGACCTACTTTAACTTAGCACAGAATTTTATAAATTTTACTAAATATAAAAACAAATCATCCCAAATTTTTACAGAATTAAAACTTAATAAGGTAACGAGTAAAAAAGCGCATTGAGTCACTACTAAAGTCTAAGAGACAAATTAAAACCATAGTCAATCAAGACAAAATTCAATATTTCTATCAAAAATACTTACTCAATCTAGTTTCTCGCTACTATACTAAAAAGTAAACGTAAAAAGCATGAATCATTAGGGCTTTAATTAGGCGTATAGTTAGGCTTAGGTTTTTAATGGTGCGGTATTCAAAAAGATAAATACGAGGGATATTTGCACACTTGGCAGCGGATTCGATTTCTTCCTTTAGCGGGCACCTGTTTGCTCGGGCTCTCTGCTCTAACCGTTGTAACTATTTTTACCCTTTGTAAAAGAAAAGCTTGCCGCAAGAGAGGTATTCAGGCTGCGGCGAGCGAAGTCTGGTGTCGCCGCTTTGTGCGACTTGCTTTGGTTCTCACTCTAATTGCTATTAACCGGCTGCACGACAATCTCTTCCCTTCTTTTCACTTTTACCGAAATTTGAGGGTGCATTTCTTGCATCAACATCAACACGCGACCTTCAGATCTCGGTTAGTCAGTAAGTTTAGTCGGTTAGATAATGTCAGACCATCAGACCGCACATAGCAACCTTCATCCTAGCGAAGATGCTCTCTGGGAGGCCGTCATGCAGTTGGCTCGGGAAACCAACCAAATTCGCCAGGAAATCACAAAGCAGTTCACGACAACTATCGATGTCTTAGTCTCTATTATTCAGCGGCGAGACTCGTAGCCCGCACCAGTTCATATCACTTCTGCTAACTCAGCTCCAATAATGGATATCCCCCTGCTAAACCGCCTTCTTGTCCATAAGGTGGACCATATGCCTATCCGCATGATTTTTTGCAAACCTGTCCGGCATCTTACTCGCTTGGGCAGACTACAACCCCCTGCGGTTTCCAGTTGTTATGCAAGAAAGGGTGTGTTCATATGCACCTGATCCCCAGTCTGTCCCTTACTCTACCAATCACACGAGAATAATACATAAAACTTCCGCTTCTACGAAAAGGAAAAGAAGTCCGACAACTTTATTCTGAATCAGGCAGCATAAGAATGAGACACTTTCTCATCTTGTTGCCCAATTTAAGAAGGAGGTTTCGAAAGTTGAGAATGTCGGTCCAGAATTGTATAAAATTTCTCTGATTGATGGCCTAAAGGAACGACCATTCAGAGATAATTCTTATTATGCCTTGAAGAGCAAACCCAATTACAAGAAATATTTTCAGCCTGTAGACCATAAATCCAAGGGTTTTGATCAGTACTGTGAGTATCATAAAGCAAAGGGTCACTTAACAAGATATTGTAGAGCTCTTCAACAACTAGTGGAGAAAATGATGAAACATGGAAAATTCTGTGACACCATCCAAAAGGTTTGCACTACTCACCCAAGAACCTGAAAAGGCAAAGATGCGCTCGACACCCTCCACAGCTTGGAATAAATGGATCTAAGAACCTCACGTTCAATATTAAGAACGAACGCGTCAATTTGTTTGCATTACCAACTCATTTCCTAAACTTCTTTATTGAATATACTTTTCTATCATTTTGTTCTAACCATATACTTCAAGTCCTCTTACTAACATTTTTCCAAGTGTTGTCTTTTCTTATCAGCTTGAGAAGTAAGGATAATTGACTCCAGGAGACATCGCCGTATTCAGCTTGGGCCCCACTAGAATCATTTTCATTAGCATAACACCATAATGACCATGTGATGCGGGGAGATTTCGCACCGTGTAATGGCAGCTTGCAGATTCTAGCGAGGTGGGCTACTAAATTTCGGATCCCAGCTTGTACTTGACTCCACTTCTGTATTTTTGGAGGGACAGGGTGGTTGTTAGCTCTACCATGCTTTATAAGGGATAACATACACCTTGATGGTCTCTTTGTGTAAAGTAATGCCATCCGGCACCTGTCCAAAGATCATCCAGGTCTGTGCCCTAGAATACTCTGTGGAACCTTCAAGACGTGCCTGCAGGAGACACACAGCTGGGTCGATCTTTGAGGAAAGCAATGCTATATGCACCATCCCAGTCGATCAACCTGGGCTTAACTCCAGGCAAGAGTGTAGTGAATCCTTCACCTCTTTTTGGGTCTAGATTGAGCGTATAACTTTTGTGAATAGTGAGTAAAGCAATGCTATATGCACCTACCCGCTTGGTCACCTATGTCTAGCTCATTTCTCAGCTGGCAGAATATTGATATTCGCTTCAGTGTGCAAGATTAGATTTTATCAGGACGCCGAGGTATTTTCTTATTGGAGGATGAGGTTTACAACTTTTATGACCCCATGAGGAAAGCAATGTTATTTGCACCTGCCCGCTTGGTCGCTTAAGTCTGTAACCATCTTTCTTGACTCACAAAATTTATTGTCAGATTCATGGTTAGTGAAAGAACAGACTGGAATTGTTATTCGTAAAAGGTCTGAATGAGTATCCCATTAAAGCAGGATGTTAATAATGCATTTACTGGATTATCAAATATCACTAAATATTCTTATCGCTTAACCGCGCTGTTAGATGTCAAGCAGGATGGTTTTCTCTAGTTGACCGTGAAATTCATACTGCGGATATTGTTGTTAATCACTCGAGAAGATTATCATATGTCTATCCAATTGATTTATGTTGCGGATATTATTCTTAACCGGTCGGGAAGACTTTGCGTAGTGATCACTCGTCTGTTCAGCTTCCTTTTTAATATTAAGGATATCATCTCTACCCACGCGATAAGAGGATTGCTATGACTTAAAATTATTCTTCTTTCTTATTCGGTTAAATAGCAGAGTTTGTTCCCTCTCGCTGACATAACTCATCATATTGTTTAAAAATACTTAGTCATCCGACAAGATAAGTCTAATTGCTAAGTTCTGGCTTATTTCTATCTTGTCGTGTCATGTCAGAAATAGAATATTCCGATCATAATAAATTGGCTTTCCGGATTCACTCAGCTGGTAAATTCGGTCAGCAATGCAGAAGATAAACCTCTATTTATTATACAAGTCGGCATTTTCAACGGATAGCTCGGCTATTTTTATCTATTCGCATCAGAATATTTACAACTTAACAATATAAGTTCAAATTCGATTATTTTATTCGCATACTTTTCATTTAACAAGTTATCAAGATCTATTTGCACGAACAGAAGTAATATCATTTCCTTAATCAAAAATAAAAAAAATCCTTATCTGTGCGGTTTACATAATCCTTCCGCGGGATCAAAAAAAATTTTAAGTTAAAAAATTATTATACATCAGATTTCGCCTTTTTCCTCAATGGCTCAGAATCTTCCTCACTAGAACTTGTAGAGCTGCTAGTTTTAGTTGATCTCGAACTCAGGGATTCCTCTCCGCTCTAGCTGCTGGTTTGGGTTGAACTCTTGTCCGTAGCGGTCTCATCGGGTATATCATCTTGATCGCTTTTAACTTCATCCTCTGCAAGGATCTCTTCAACAGCAGCCCTAGCCACCACATCTCGCGCGGCTTAAGCTTCTTGGAAGTTGGGGAATAAGTCGTCAAAAGATACTTTTTCATGATAAGGCTAAAATGCTCCCCGCTCCCTTAGAATATCCAACATATCCTCCCCGCCTTCTCGCAAATGTACGGCAATTTCATTCATGAATACCGGGTTATCCGGGACGTAGGCTTTCTACAAAAGTTCAAGGTAAATTTTCGGCTAATGTTAAGATAACCAGAAATGCTTCGAGGTAAAATCTTACCGCATTAGTATTCTTCAATTTCTCGTTTTCTTCTTTAAGGTGCTCCACTTCCTCCTCTAGCCGCTCGACTAAGCTGAGTACTTCGGCAAGAGATTCGACAATGAAATTGTCCGTGACGAAACTTCTCGCGAGAATTTGTGCGGCTAGAGCAGGAAGCTTTTGTGTGGGAATTGTTTGGAGGTTGTCTAAGTTTTCCTTTCCATACATCACCCAGCTTACCGCGCGGGAATGCTTGGAGATCTTCTCATTCTTCCATAAAAGAAGAGCAGTGGAGACCTGAATGTGCTTCCTATGGGGAAGTGACTTCATGACCGCCTTACCGTGGCAGTCTTTCAACTTCTCACCCATTCTGCGGGGAGTGAAGGATTCAGAATCGTAGCTGGCGGTGACATCTTTTTCCGCGCGGCGGTCATCCTCTCTTTTCTTCCGCGCCTCACTCTGCGTCAGAACTGTCCCTCCAGGTGTTTCTAGCCTATTCGCTGGAACTCTCAAAATGGCTGTAAAGGGATAAAAGCTTTTAGCCACATGGTAAGATGGGTAACAAATAATTAATACCTAAAACATACCTTCTTCTACAAGCTAGTCAATCACAATCGGTAGCATCAGAATGTAATGCCGAATATCAAGCAGTGAGCTGGTAAGAAATTCGACAATCTCTTTCTCAATTCCTTCAACATCAAACCGCTCGAATAGCCTTGCTGGCCGAACTTGCGGGCAGACAGGTAAAACACCAGATTCCCCTCAATCATGAGGAAACTGGTAGACCAATTTGGGAATTTATTCAGTAAGTTTACCGTCTTCATCTCGGTGCAACAAAAATACACCTCACCTTTGAAGATTCGGCTTTATTTTTTACCGGATATGATGGATCGGATTACAAAACAGTGGCGGAAGAGATCCATTGTGAACTCTACCCGCTCGGTACGCAGGTTAATGATGAAACTCACCACCGAGGCAACTGTGTTCGGCGAGAGTTATCCGGGAACAATGTTGAAGAAATCTAGAATTTCGATAAGTTCGAGTAGGGGTGGCAGGCTAAAACCATAATCAAAGTGATCGATCGGGATGACCACCAAATTCCACCCGGAAGTATTAATTCACTCGTCTTCTCGCTGTAATCATGCGACTATGTCAGAATCAGCCATGTGGACGGCGATGAAGCGGTCAAGTTTGGTTGTCGTTTTACTGATCTCCTATGCTCGGCTTCGAGGAAGGCAGAGGCAGCAGCAGCTCGCGCGGGTTCCATGAAACCTTGCTGCAGAAACTGGTGCTTTGGTATTCTTCCATAGAATGCGGAGCAAGGCTATCTTTATAAAACCTGCAAACATGTATCTAGTCGCGCGACTAGATAAATGAAGTCGCTTCATTACTCTACCTGCAGATCAGTTCCTGTGAACATAATATTGAAATCGGTATAATCTCAAGTGGAAAGAAATAATCTTAAACAGGTGAATCATCACAGATCATGCAGACAAATAAATCAAACCGCAAATATTGAAAGGTACAAAAAATGACAAATGTATCAGCGACTATGAGGTCAGTCCTTTTTAACTCAATATTTTTACTTTTAACGTTCCCTCTCCTCGCGTCGCTCCCCCTGGTTATATGGGGTCCCTGCCAATGTGATCCACTTGGTCGCCAATGCTTAGTAAAACTGGCATCGCGGTTATCAAATGGTGGCTTAAGATGTTCTGGGCCCTGTGTATTCGGGATGCATCCCCAACTATGCGGCTAATTGGAATAGTTGGCTCAATAAAATCCACCTGTTCGCTAGACCGCACGGGTAGGTTTGCCTGACCGGCCACCGAGGCAGAAGCTTCCCCCCTAGCAGAGCTGTGACCCGATTCACGCGATTTCTCCGAACTCGCGAAATCAGGTCGCCGACTCTTCTCTCTTTCCACCCCCTCGTAATTTTTTCTCTTGTAGTGGGCAGAATCATCCTCAGACATCTAAAGTCGCCTGGCCTGGGTCGATACTTTATCAAATGCAGCTCTTTCTAGGTCACGGCTAGCGGCCAGTTCAACGGATATAGCGCTTTCACTTCCACGGCAAGCCGTTAGATCCATGGAAAATGACTGTACCCGCTCCTCCGAACTCCTCCTGGCCTCTTCTTCAACCTGTAGCCTCGCCTTTAACCGCTCAAAGTCGACGAACAACTCAGAGACAGTGCATTATCCTTCATCATTGTGTAGTCGCCACGCGGTTTCGTCTAGAACATTCAGAGAGTTTATTCCCGCAAGTTCTGCATCACAAAACAAACAAACGGACAGATTTTGTCTTATCGAGCGGCAAGATCTGAAAACAACAATACCGAGGTAATGGGCACCCGAGCATAGGCTCTCCTCTTCTCTAGTCGCAGGTGCAATCTGATAGCTAGAAGCAATAGGTCGCATCAGCCTCTCAGGATCAGTCTTCTTCAGGTAATTGTCCCTTAGAAGTCGCTCGGTCAGCGTATTCTTTTCGATCTCTTCGCGCGATAGGAGTTAGTCGTCGGTCTCAGTAATTATGCGGATATACCTTTTTGACCGTAGTGGTTCCTTGTAAGGTGGTGGAATTTTTATTACCTTCGGGGCAGGTTTGATCATACCTGTCGGCAGAAGCTTGGCGGCGGTCTGGCGGTCCGCTTCAGCTTTTTCTTCAGCCGAAAGAACCAGAGGTTCACTAGACTCTACTCTGGAAGCTATAAGTTTCTTTTAGGAAAAAATCTTTTCTCGCAATTTCACCTTTTCTTCCCCTTCACATGATTCAGGTACTTCCTTTCCAGTTTTCACCGACAAGACCTCCAAGTCGGATTCGCTCCCGGAGAGCTGATTACGGCTGGCTATATTTCTCTTCTCCTATAGGAGATTGCGGTTAGTGGGAAGACTAAAATTAACCGCTAAGTTATCCTCTGCCTTGAAGAGTTCGAGTTTTTCAAAAGCGGTTACCTCATCAGGACATACGGTTATGTCAGCTCTGCTAGTCTCTTCCATGAGTGTCGCGAGTTTCTTATTTTCCTTCTGCTTTTTTTGGATGATCTCCTCTATCCTCTCCTCAACAAATGAAGTTGTCCTTGTGTTTCCGTTTCTTTGTGTGGATTACAGACATCACTGCGTCCATGTGTTCCCTCAGCTTCTCGGCGGCATTTTTAGTAGCCTTCTTCACCTTGTCGATAACGTCGGCAACCTCTCCGCGTTCTCGCTTGACATCAGCACTAGAGTCCTCCTTGTCGTGGTCTTTACTTGTTGGGGTTGAGGTGATGTCTATATCTGGGGAGTTCAAGGGCTACGAAGTGGTCGATCGAGCAATTTCAGAAATCTTGCTACTCGACGAGTTTTCAGGCAGCTCTTCAGCAGACTTATCCGTAACCTTCTTGATAGGTTGTTCAAAGGTTTGTACGGTTACATTCCCGGTGGCCGGATTTGAGGATTGTCCATTGTCTAAAGTTTTGGCCTCAGGCTTCTCCGGAAATCCTTCACCTATCCGACGTAGCTTCAGCGAGTCTACCGTGGTAGTGCTTACTTTACGCGACTTCTCATGGGCTTCATGGCTAGCTGATTCTTTCAATGGTGATTTAGACGTAGCAAGGCCCTTGTCGCTCATCTTCACAAAGATGCTCTTTCTAGAAGACATTTTAGACAACAATGTTTTAAACGCATTATGGAAAAGCGGCCCACCTCGATGGTTGTTTTGTGAAAACAGCATCTGCGCCAGCAATATTTATAGCAGGAACTCGTGTTATATTCACTTCAGGTACTCGTGTTATATTCTAAATTTACCAGCTTTTGACTTCTATTTTGCAGAGATTAGCAGGTGTTCGTGAATTCACTTCAGGTACTCGCATTATATTTTGAATTTACCTGCTTTTGACTTATCTTGTGCAAAGATTAGCAGGTTACCACTAATTCATTTCAGCTAATCATGTTATATTTTATATTTATAGGATTTTGACTTCTCATTTGCAGAGATTAGCAGGTGTTCGCGAGTTCACTTCATGTACTCGTGTTATATTTTAAATTTATATGATTTTGACTTCTCTTTAGGAGAGATTAGCTGGTGTTCACAAGTTCAGTTCATGTTCTCGCTTTATATTTTAAATTTACGTTCTTTTGACTTCTCTTTTATTGAGCTTAGCAAGAGTTCACGAGTTCACTTTAGGTACTCGTATTATATTTTAAATTTACATGCTTTTTGTTAACCCAAATTTGACCGCTCCATTAGACGAACTCAAGTTACAGCGGCAAGGCCTTCTATAGTTACATGTCTTTCTTCCTGCAGAGTCCCCTCATCACGGCAGCTGCGCGGATAGATGGCCACCCTTACTTCTTGCCCTCTTGTATCTAGTCACCGCTGTCCGTGTCTCCTATATACAGGCATCAGATATTTTTAGCCCTGCCCATTTAGGCAGTCCCCCGAGCCTATAAATAGGCGTGAAAACTACCTCCCGGGAGGGAGGTTGGAATCCCGAAGCTTGCCGCTTGTGGCAGCGGATTCGATTTCTTCCTATAGGGGGCACCTGTTCGCTCGGGCTCTCTGCTCTAACCGTTGTAACTATTTTTACCCTTTGTAAAAGAAAAGCCCGCCGCAAGAGAGGTATTCAAGTCGTGCGGGTGAAGTCTGGTGTTTGCCCTTCGTGCAGCTTGCTCAGGTTCTCACTCTAATCGCTATTAACCAGCTACCCTACAGTCTCTTCCCTTCTTTTCCCTTTTGCCACAATTTGAGGGCGCATTTCTTACATCAACACTTTTGACTTCTCATTTTTGATTGAATAGAAGGTTTTCTCGAGTTCAATTCATGTACTCGCGTTATATGTTAAATTTATCTTGTTTTGACTTCTCTTTTGCAGAGATTAGCAGGTGTTCACGAATTCACTTCAGGTATATGCGTTATGTTTTAAATTTAACTACTTTTGACTTCTCTTTTGTAGAGATTTGTAAGTGTTCACGAATTCACCTCAGGTACACGTATTATATATTTAATTTACCTTCATTTCGCTTCTCCTTTGTAGAGATTAACAAGTGTTTGTGAGTTCACTTCTGGTACTCGCGTTATATTTTAAATTTACTTGCTTTTGACTTCTCTTTTGGAGAGATTAACAAGTATTCGCGAGTTCACTTCAGGTACTCGCGTTCTATTTTAAATTTACCGGCTTTTGAATTCTCTTTTATAGATATTAGGAGTCCACAAGTTCACTTCAGGTACTCGCATTGTATTTTAAATTTAATTTCTTTTGACTTCTCTTTTATAGAGATTAGCAAGTGATCTCGAGTTCCCTTCAGGTACTCACATTATAATTGAAATTTACCGGATTTTGACTTTTTTTGTAGAGATTAATTGGTGTTCGCATGTTCACTTCAGGTACACGCGTTATATTTTAAATTTACTTGCTGTTGAATTCTCCTTTGTATAGATTAACAGGTATTTGCTAGTTCACTTCAGTTACTCGTATTATATTTCAAATTTACCTACATTAGACTTCTCCATTCCAGAGATTAGTAGGTGTTCACCAGTTAACTTCTTGTTCTCGAGTTATGTTTTAAATTTATCTGCTTTTGAATTCCCCTTTGTTGAGATTAGTAGGTGTCCACAAGTTCACTTCAGGTATTCTCGTTATATTTTAAATTTACATGTTATTAACTTCTATTTTTGCGAGATTACCATGTGTTCGTAAGTTCACTTTAGATACTCACGTTATTTTTTAAATTTACCTTCTTTTGACTTCTCCTTTGAATATATTAGCAGGAGTTCACGAGTTCACTTCAAGTACTCGTGTTATATTTTAAATTTACTTGCTTTTGACTTCTCCTTTGTAGAGATTAGTAGGTGTTCTCGAGTTCACTTCAGGTACTTGCATTATATTTTGAAATTTATCTTCTTTTGTCTTCTCTTTTGTAGAGAATAGTTGGTGTTCGCATGTTCACTTCAGGTACTCAGTTTTTTTCAAATTTACCTGCTTTTGACTTCTAATTTATAGAGATTAGTAGGTGTTCGCAAGTTAACTTTTGCTACTCCCGTTATATTTTAAATTTACCTGCTTTCGACTTCTCTTTTGTAGAGATTTGCAAATGTTCGTGAGTTCACTTTAAGTACTCATGTTATATTTTAAATTTACTTACTTTTGACATCTCCTTTGTAGCGATTAGCAGGTATTCACGAGTTAACTTAAGGTACTCACGTTATATTTTAAATCTACATGCTTTTGACATCTCTTTTGGAGAGATTAGAATGTTTTCTCGAGTTCACTTCAGGTACTTGTGTTATATTTTAAATTTACCAGCTTTTGACTTCTCCTTTGCAGAGATTAGTAGGTGTTCGCAAATTCACTACAGTACTCACATTATATTTTAAATTACTTTCTTTTGACTTCTCTTTTGCAGAGATTAAAAGGTATTCATGAGTTCACTTCAGGTACTCACATTATATTCTAAATTTATATTATTTTGACTTATATTTTGCAGATATTAGCAGGTGTTCGTGAATTCACTTTAGGTACTCGCGTTATATTTTAAATTTACCTGCTTTTGACTTCACTTTTGCTGAGATTAGCAGGTCTTCACTAATTCACTTCAGGTACTCATGTAATATTATAAATTTACCTGCTTTCGACTTTTTCTTTAAAGATATTAACAGGTGTTTGCGAGTTCACTTCATGTACTCATGTTATATTTTAAATTTACCTGCTTTTGACTTCTCTTTTGGAGAGATTAGCAGATGTTCGCTAGTTCACTTCAAGTTCTCGCATTATATTTTAAATTTACCAATTTTTGACTACTCTTTCGGATAGATTAATAAGTGTTCATGAGTTCACTTCAGGTTCACGCATTATATTTTAAATTTACCGGCTTTTGACTACTCTTTTTTTGAGATTAGCAGGAGTTCACGAGTTCAATTCAAGTACTTGTATTATATTTTAAATTTACCTACTGTTGACATCACTTTTGGAGAGATTAGAAAATATTCTCGAGTTCACTTCAGGTACTAGTGTTACATTTTAAATTTACCTGCTTTTGACTTCGCTTTTATAGAGATGAACAGGAGTACGGAAGTTAACTTCAGGTACTCTTGTTATATTTTAAATTTTCTTACTTTTAACTTCTCCTTTGCAAAGATTAGTAGGGGTTCGCAAGTTCACTTCAGATACACGCATTATATTTTAAATTTACGTGCTTTTGACTACTCGTTTGGAGAGATTAGCAGGTGTTCGCTAGTTCACTTCATATACTGGCATTATACTTTAAATTCATGCTAATTTTGACTTCTCCTTTGCATAAATTTGCAGAAGTTCTCGAGGTCATTTCAGGTACTAGCGTTATACATTAAATTTACCTTCTTTTGACATCTCTTTTGCAGAGATTAGCATGTTTTTGCGAATTGATTTCAGGTACTCGCATTATATTTTAAATTTACCTGCTTTGTACTTCTCTTTTGTGGAGATTAGTTGGTGTTCGCATGTTCACTTCAGCTACTTGTGTTATGCTTTAAATTTACTTGCTTTTGACCTCTCCTTTGCTGATATTAGAAGGTGTTCACGAGTTCACTTAAGGTATTCGCTTAATATTTAAAATATTCCTGCTTTTGACTTCTCATTTCTAGAGATTAGCAGGTATTCACGAATTTAATTCAGGTACTCACGTTATATTTTAAATTTACCTACACTTGACTTCTCCTTTGCAGAGATTAGAATGTGTTCGCAATTTTACTTTAGGTACTCTCTTAATATTTTAAATTTATCTGCTTTTGACCTCTCTTTTGTAGAGATTATCATGTGTTTGCATGTTCACTTCAGGTACTCGCGTTATATTTTAAATTTACCTACTTATGACTTCTCTTTTGAAGTTATTAGCAAGTGTTCGCTAGTTCTCTTCAGGTATCGCATTATATTTTAAATTTATCTACTTTTGACTTCTCTTTTGCAGAGATTAAAAGGTCTTCTCGAGTTCTCTTCAGGTACTCTCTTTATACTTTAAATTTACCTACTCTTGACTTCTCTTTTGCAGAGATTTGCAGGTGTTCTTGAATTCAAATCAACTTCTCAAGGTATATTTTTAAATTTACTTGCTTTTGACTTCTCTTTTGCATAGTTTAGCAGGTGTTTATGAATTCAATTAAGGTACTCATGTTATATTATAGATATGTACCTACTTTTGACTTCTACATTGCAGAGATAAGGAGGTGTTTGTAAGTTCACTTCACGTACTCACGTTATATTTTAAATTTACCTGCTTTTGAAAACTCTTTTGGGGAGATTAGCAGGGATCTGCGAGTTCACTTTGGGTATTCGCATTATATTTTAAATTTACGTGGTTTTGACATATCTTTTATAGAGATTTGCAGAAGTTCACGTGTTCACTTCAGGTACTCACATTATATTTTAAATTTACCTGCTTTTGACTTTTCTTTTGGAGATATTATATGGTTTTCTCGAGTTCACTTTTGGTACTCCCATTATATTTTAAATTTACCTGCTTTTGACTTCTGTTTTGCAGAGATTAGCAGGTGTTCGCGAATTCACATCAGTTACTCGCATTATATTTTAAATTTACCTATTTTGACTTCTCTTCTGTAGCGATTATCAGGTGCTCACGAATTCACTTCAGATACTAATGTTATATTTTTTAATTTACATACTTTTGACTTCTTCTTTGTAGAGATTGGCAGGTGTTCGCGAGTTCACTATTGGTACTCGCGCAATATTTTAAATTTACCTGCTTTTGAATACACTTTTGGAGAGATTAGTAGGCATTCGTGAGTTCACTTCAGGTACTCGCGTTATATTTTAAATTTTCCTGCTTTTGACTTCTCTTTTATAGAGATTAAAAGGAGTTCACACGTTCATTTTAGGTACTCGTATTATATTTTAAATTTACCTGCTTTTGACTTCTCTTTTACAGAAATTAGCCGGTATTTGCGAGTTTCCTTCAAGTACTCGCATTATATTTTAAATTTACCTGCTTTTGACTTCTCTTTTATAAAGAATAGTTGGTGTTCACACATTCTCTTTATGTACTCGAGTTATATTTTAAATTTATCTACTTTTGACTTCTCATTTGCAATGATTAGCAGGTATTTGTGAGTTCACTTCAGGTACTTGCATTACAATTCAAATTTACCTACTTTTGACTTCTCCTTTGCATAGATTTGCAGGTTTTCACGAGTTTACTTTTGCTACTCGCATTATATTTAAATTTACCTTCTTTTGACATCTACTTTGTAGAGATTAGCATGTGTTAATGATTTCATTTAAGATACTCGCGTTATATTTAAATTTATCTTTTTTGACTTCTCTTTTGAAGAGAGTAGCATGTGTTCTCGAATTAACATCTGCTACATGGGTTATATTTTACATTTTACTGCTTTTGACCTCTATTTTGTATAGATTAAGAGGTGTGCGCAAGTGCACTTCAGGTACTAGAATAATATTTTATATTTACCTGCTTTTGACTTCTCCTTTACATAGATTAGGTGTTCACGAGTTCACTTAAGGTACTCGTGTTATATTTTAATTTTACGTGCTTTTGACTTCTATTTTGGAGAGATTAGCAAGCGTTCGCGAATTCACTTCAGATACTCGCGTTATATTTTAAATTTACCGGCTTATGAATTCTCACTTGCATAGATTAGTAGGAGTTCACGAGTCACTTCAGGTACTCGCATTATATTTAAAATTTCTCTGCTTTTGACTTCTCTTTTGCAGAGATTGGAAGGTGTTCACGAGTTCCATACTGGTACTTGTATTATATTTTAAATCTAGGTGCTTTTGACTTCTCTTTTATAGAGATTAGAAGGTGTCTGTGAGTTAATTTAAGTTACTCGTGTTATATTTTAAATTTACCTGCCTTTCACTTTTATTTTGCAGAGATTAGCAGGTGTTCGTGTGTTCACATAGGGTACTCGCGCTATACATTAAATTTACCTGCTTTTGAGTTATCGTTTGGAGATATTAGCAGGTCTTCGCGAGTTCACTTCAAATACTCGCGTTATATTTTAAATTTACCTACTTTTGACTTCTCCTTTACATAGATTAGCAGAATTTCACGAGTTCACTTCAGGCACTTGCGTTAAATATTAAATTTTCCTGCTTTTGACATCTCTTTGGTATAGATTTGCAAGTTTTTTCGTGTTCATTTCAGGTACTCATATTATTTTTTAAATTAACCTGCTTTGGACCTCTCTTTTTTAGAGTTTAGTTGGTGTTCGCATGTTCACTTAAGGTACTCACGTTATATTTTAAATTTACCTGCTTTTGACATGTCCATTGCAGAGATTAGCAGGTGTTCGCGAGTTCACTTTAGGTATTTGCATTATATTTTAAATTTTCTTGATTTTTACTTCTCTTTTATAGAGATTAAAATGTTTGCTCAAGTTCACCTCAATACTCGCGTGATATTCTAAATTTACCTTCTTTTGACTTCTCTTTTGCAGAAATTAGCATGTGTTAACAAATTCACTTCAGGTACTCGCGTTATATTTTTTAAGTTATATTTTAAATTTACCCATTTTGACTTCTCCTTTATATATATTAGCAGGCGTTATCGAGTTCACTTCAAGTACTTGCACTATATTTTAAATTTGCCTTCTTTTTGACTTCTCTTTTGTAGAGATTAGCGAGTGTTCTCAAGTTCACTTCAGGTACTCGCGTTATATTTTGAAATTTACCTGCTTTTGACTTCTCTCTAGTAGAGATTAGTTGGTGTTCCTATGTTTACTTCAGGTACTCATATTATATTACAAATTTACCTTCATTTGACTTCTCCTTTCTATAAATTAGCTGGTTTTCGCAAGTTAACTTTTGATACTTGCGTTTTTTTTTAAATTTACCTGCAATTGACATCTCTTCATTATAGATTTGTAAGTGTTCACGAGCTCACTTCATGTACTCGCGTTAAATTTCAAATTTATTGGCTTTTGACATCTCATTTGTAGTGATTAGCAGGTGTTCATGAGTTTACTTAAGGTACTCGCGTTATATTTTAAATTTACCAGCTTTTCACTTCTTTATTGGAGAGGTTAGAAAGTTTTCTCGAGTTCACTTTAGGTACTCGGGTAATATTTTAAATTTACCTGCTTTTGACTTCTCCGTTGCAGAGATTAGTAGGTGTTTGCGAATTCACTTCAGTTACTCGAATAATATTTTAAATTTACCTGCTTTTTGCTTTTCTTTTGTAGAGATTAAAAAGTGTTCACGAGTTCACTTCAGCTACTCGTGTTATATTCTAAATTTATCTGTTTTTGACTTCTCTTTTGAAGAGATTCGCAGGTGTTTGCGAATTCACATCAGGTACTCGTATTATATTTTAAATTGACATGATGTTGACTTCTCTTTTGTAGAGATTAACCGGTGTTCATAAATTAACTTCAGGTACTCATATTATATTTTAAATTTACAAACTTTTGACTTCTACTTTGCAGAGATTAGTAGGTGTTCGCAAGTTCACTTCATGTACTCGTGTTATATCTTAAATTTACCTATTTTTGACTTCTCTTTTGGAGAGATTAGCAGGTGTTCACGTGTTCACTTAAGGTTCTCGCGTTATATTTTAAATTTACCTGCTTTTGAATTCTCTTTTAGAGAGATTAGCAGTGTTCGCCAGTTCACTTCAGGTTCTCGCGTTATAATTTAAATTTAGCTGCTTTTGACTTCTCTTTTATAGAGATTAGCAGGAGTTCATGAGTTGACTTCAGGTACACATATTATATTTTAAATTTACCTGCTTTTGATTTCACTTTTGGAGAGATTAGAAGGTTTAAATGAGTTCACTTTAGGTACTAGTGTTATATTTTCAATTACTTGCTTTTGACTTCTCTTTTATAGAGATGGTTAGTTGTTCACGAGTTAACTTCATGTACTCGTGTAATATTTTAAAATTACATGCTTTTGACTTCTCCTTTGCAAAGATTAGCAGGGGTTCGCGAGTTAAGTTCATATACTCACGTTTTGTTTTAAATTTACCTTCCTTTAACTTCTCGTTTGGAGATATTAGCAGGTGTTTTCTAGTTTACTTCAGATGCTCATGC
This sequence comes from Platanthera zijinensis, assembly GCA_039513925.1. Lineage (NCBI taxonomy): Eukaryota > Viridiplantae > Streptophyta > Magnoliopsida > Asparagales > Orchidaceae > Platanthera > Platanthera zijinensis. The sequence continues at coordinate 138,445,997 of CM077086.1, forward strand.
TATATTTTAAATTTACCCATTTATGACTTCTCCTTTGCATAGATTTACTGGAGTTCTTGAGTTCACATTAGGTACTTGAATTATATATTAAATTTACTTTATTTTGACTTCACTTTTGTAGAGATTAGCAGGTGTTTGCAAGTTTACTACAGGTACTCGTATTATATTTTAAATTTACCGGCTTTAGACTTCACTGTTGTCGAGATTAGTTGGAGTTCGCATGTTCACTTGAGGTACTCGCGTTATATTTTAAATTTGATTTCTTTTGACTCCTCCTTTATAGAGATTTGCAGGTGTTCGCGAGTTCACTTAAGATACTTGCGTTATATTTTATTTTATTTTCTTTTCACTTCTTTTTTGTAGTGATTAGCAGGAATTCACAAATTCACTTCAGATACTCGCATTATTTTTTAAAATTTACCTGCTTTTGACTTCTCCTTTGCAAAGATTAGAATGTTTTGGCGAAATCACTTCAGGTACTCGAATTATATTTTAAATTCACCTACTTTTAACCACTCTTTTATAGTGATTATCAGTTGTGTGCTAGTTCACTTATGATACTCGAGTTATATTTTAAATTTACCTGCTTTTAACTTCTCTTTTATAAAGATTAGTAGGTGTTCACGAGTTAATTTCAGGTACTTGTGTTATATTTTAAATTTACCTGCTTTTGACTTCTACTTTGCAGAGATTAGCTGGTATTCGCGAGTTCACTTTAGGTACTCTCGTTATATTTTAAATTTACCTGCTTTTGACTTCTCTTTTGGAAAGATTAGCAGGTATTTGCGAGTTCACATAATGTACTCGCGTTATATTTCAAATTTACCTGCTTTTGACTTCTCTTTTGCCGAGATTAGCAGGTGTTCTCGAATTCACTTCAGGTACTCGCGTAATATTTTAAATTTACCTGATTTTTTCATCTCTTTGCAAAGATTAGCAGGTGTTCGCGCGTTCACATCAGGTACTCGTGTTAAATTTTAAATATTCCTGCTTTTAACATCTCTTTTGGAGAGATTAGCAAGTGTTCTCGAGTTCACTTCAGGTACTCGCGTTATATTTTAAATTTATCATCTTTTGACTTCTGCATTGCATAGATTAACAGGCGTTCACGAGTTCACTTCAGGTACTCACATTATATTTAAATTTACCAACTTTTGACTTCTCTTTTATAGAGATTAGTAGGTGTTTGCAAGTTCCCTTCAGGTACTCACGTTATATTTTAAATTTACCTATTTTGACTTCTCTTTTGGAGAGATTATAAGGTTTTCTTGAGTTCACTTCAGGTACTTGCGTTATAATTTAAATTTAAGCTATTTTGACTTCTCTGTTGCATAGATTAGATGGTGTTCACAAATTCACTTCAGGTACACGCGTTATATTTTAAATTTACCTACTTTTGACCACTCTTTTGTCGAAATTAAGAGGTGTTCGCAAGTGCACTTTAGGTACTAGCGTTATATTCTAAATTTACCTACTTTTGACTTCTATTTTATAGAGATTAGCATGTGTTCACGAGTTAACTTCAGATACTTATGTTATTTTTTAAATTTACTTATTTTTTGACTTCTCCTTTGCAGAGATTAGCATGGATTCGCGAGTTCACTTTAGGTACTCACATTACATTTTAAATTTACCTACTTTTGACCTCTCGTTTGTAGAGATTAGCAGGTACTTGCGAGTTCACTTCAGTTACTCGCATTATATTTCAAATTTAATAGCATTTGACTTCTCCTTTCTAATGATTAGCAGGTGCTCGCGAGTTCACTTCAGGTACTCAAATTATATTTTAAATATTCCGGCTTTTTACCTCTCCTTTGCAGAGATTAGAACTTATTCATAAATTCACTTTAGGTACTCACGTTATATTTTAAAGTTACCTCATTTTAAAGTTAATTTCATGTACTCGCATTATATTTTAAATTTATCTGCTTTTGACCTCTCTTTTGTAGAGATTATCAGGTGTTCGCATGATCACTTTAGTTACACATGTTATATTTTAAATTTACCAGCTTCTGACTTCTGCTTTAGAAATATTAGCAATTGTTCGCAAGTTCACTTCTGGTATCGCATTATATTTTAAATTTATCTGCTTTTGACTTCTCTTTTGTAGATATTAAAAGGTTTTCCAGAGTTTACTTCAGCTAATCGAGTAAAATTTTAAGTTTACCTGCTCTTGACTTCTCTTTTATAGAGATTAGTAGGTGTTCACAAATTCTCTTCAGGTACTCGCATTAAATTTTTAATTTACCTGCTTTTGACTTCTCTTTTGAAGAGTTTAGCATGTGTTCACAAGATCACTTCAGATACTAATATTATATTTTAAATATACCACCTTTTGACATCTACTTTACAGAGATTTGCATGTGTATACTTCACGTACTCGAGCTAAATTTTAAATTTACTTGCTTATGACTTCCCTATTGGAGAGATAAGCAGGTGTTCGCGAGTTCACTTCAGGTATTCACATTATATTTTAAATTTACAAGCTATTGACTTCTCTTTTATAGAGTTTAGCAGGAGTTCACTTGTTCACTTCAGGTACTCACCTGATATTTTAAATTTATCTACTTTCGACTTCTCTTTAAGAGAGATTAAAGGTTTTTCTTGTGTTCTCTTCAAGTACTCGCATTATATTTTATATTTACCTGCTTTTGAATTCTCTTTTTCAGAGATTGGAGGGCGTTTGCAAGTTCACTTCAGGTATCACACTTTATTTTTAATTTACCTGCTTTTGACTTCTCTTTTAGAGAGATTAGTAGGTGTTCATGGGGTCACTTTAGATACTGGTGTTATATTTTATATTTACATGTTTTTGATATCTCTTTTATAGAGATGAGTATGTGTTTGCGAGGTAACTTCATGCGCTCGTGTTATATTTTAAATTTACTTGCTTTTCACTTCTCCTTTGCAGAAATTAGTAGAGGTTCGCGAGATCACTTTAGATACTCGAGTTATATTTTAAATTTACCTCATTTTGACTTCTCATTTTGAGAGATTAGCAGGTGTTCGCGAGTTCACCTCAGATAGTGGCATTAAATATCTACTTTACTTATTTTTGACTTCTCCTTTGCATAGATTAGCAGGAGTTCACGAGTTCACTTCAACTACTTGAATTATATATTAAATTTACGTTCTTTTGACTTCATTTACATATATTAGCAGGTGTTTGTGAGTTTACTGCAGGTACTCATATTATATTTTAAATTTACCTGCTTTGGAATTCTCTTTTATCGAGATTAGTTGGCGTTCGCAGGTTCTATTTAGGTACACGCATTATATTTTAAATTTGCTTGCTTTTGAGTTCTCCTTTGTAAAGATTAGCAGGTGTTCGCGAGTTCACTTCAGGTACTCGCATTATATTTTAACTTTTTTTCTTTTGACTTCTCTTTTGTAGGGATTAGCAGGTATTCACAAATTCACTTCAGATACTCGCATTATTTTTTTAAATTTACCTACTTTTGACTACTCCTTTGCAATCATTAGAAGGTTTTTGCGAGTTCACTTCAGGTACTCGCATTATATTTTACATTCACCTACTTTTGACCACTCTTTTATAGTGATTATCAGTTGTTTGCTAGTTCACTTATGACACTCAAATTATATTATAAATTTACCTACTTTTTACTTCTATTTTATAAAGATTAGTAGGTGTTCGCGAGTGAACTTTAAGTACTTGTGTTATATTTTAAATTTAACTACTTTTGACTTTGCCTTTGTAGAGATTAGCTGGTATTCGCGAGTTCACATCAGGTACTCTCGTTATATTTTAAATTTACCTGCTTTTGACTTTTCTTTTGGAAAGATTAGCAGGTGTTTACGAGTTCACATTAGATACTCACATTATATTTTAAATTTACATGTTTTTGATTTCACTTTTGCAAAGATTAGCAGGTGTTCTCGAATTCACTTCAGGTACTCGCGTAATATTTTAAATTTGCCTGATTTTGGCTTCTCTTTGCAGAGTTTAGCAGGTGTTTGCGAGTTCAATTCAGGTATTCGTCTTATATTTTAAATATACCTACTTTTGACATCTCTTTGGAGAGATTAGCAAGTTTTCTCGATTTCACTTCAGGTACTCACGTTATATTTTAAATTTAACTGCTTTTGACTTCTGCATTACATTGATTAACATGCGTTCACGAGTTCACTTTAGGTACTCACATTATATTTTAAATTTACCTTCTTTTGACTTCTCTTTTGTAGAGATTTGTAGGTGTTCGCAAGTTCCCGTCAAGTAATCGCGTTATATTTTAAATTTACCTACTTTTGACTTCTCTTTTGGAGAGATTAGAAGGTTTTCTTGAGTTCACTTCAGGTACTCACGTTATAATTTAAATTAAAGTGGTTTTGACTTCTCTTTTGCATAGATTAGATGGTGTTCACGAATTCACTTCAGGTACACGTGTTATATTTTAAATTTACCTACTTTTGACCTCTCTTTTGTAGAAATTAAGAGTAGTTCGTAAGTGCACTTCATGTACTAGCATTATATTCTAAATTTACCTGTTTTTGACTTCTCTTCTATAGAGATTAGCATGTAATCGCAGGTTAACTTCAGATACTTATGTTATATTTTAAATTTACTTGCTTTTGACTTCTCCTATGCAGATATTAGCAGGGGTTCGCGAGTTTACTTCAGGAACTCACATTACATTTTAAATTTACCTGCTTTTGAATTCTCCTTTGTAGAGATTAGCAGGTGCTTGCGAGTTCACTTCAGTTACTCGCATTATATTTCAAATTTACAGTAGTTGACTTCTCCTTTCTACCGATTAGCAAGTGCTCGTGAGTTAATTTCTGGTACTCATGTTATATATTAAATATTCCTGCTTTTTTACTTCTCTTTTGCAGATATTAGTAGGTATTCATAAATTCACTTTAGGTAATCGCGTTATATTTTAAATTTACCTCATTTTGACTTCTCCTTTGTAGAGATTAGAAGGTGTTCGCGAGTTCACTTCAGGTACTCGAGTTATATTTTAAATTTATCAGCTTTTGATTTCTCTTTTATAGAGATTATAAGGTGTTCGCATGTTCACTTTAGTTACACATATTATATATTAAATTTACCAGCTTTTGACTTCTCCTTTATAGATATTAGCAAGTGTTCGCAAGTTCACTTCAGGTATCACATTATATTTTAAATTTATCTTCTTTGACTTCTCTTTTGTAGAGATTAAAAGGTTTTCCCGAGTTCACTTCAGGTACTCTCATTATATTTTAAATTTACCTGCTCTTGACTTCTCTTTTGCATAGATTAGTAGGTGTTCCCGAATTCACTTCAGGTTCTCGCATTATATTTTAAATTTACCTGCTTTTGACTTCTCTTTTGCCTAGTTTTGCATGTGTTCACGAGATCACTTCAGATACTCATGTTATATTTTAAATATACCAACTTTTGAAATATACTTTGTAGAGATTAGCAGGTGTTTACTTCACGTACTCAAGTTAAATTTTAAATTTACTTGCTTATGACTTCTCTTTTGGAGAGATTAGCAGGTGTTCGCAAGTTCACTTCAGGTATTCGCGTTATATTTTAAATTTACTAGCTTTTGACTTCTTTTTTATAGAGATTAGCTTGAGTTGACTTGTTCACTTCAGATACTCGCCTTATAATTTAAATTTATCTACTTTTGAATTCTCTTTTAGAGAGATTAGAGGCTTTTCTTGAGTTCACTTTAAGTACTCGCGTTATATTAAATATTTACCTGCTTTTGACTTCTCTTTTTTTGAGATTAGCAGGTGTTTGAGAATTCACATCAGTTACTCGCGTTAGATTTTAAATTTACCAATCTTTGACTTCTCTTTTGTAGAGATTAGCAGGTGTTTGCGAATTCACTTCAGATACTAATGTTATATTTTAAATTTACCGGTTTTTGACTTCTTCTTTGCAGAGATTGGAAGGTGTTCACGAGTTCACTTCAAGTACTCGCATGATATTTTTAATTTACCTGCTTTTGAATTCTCTTTTATAGAGATTAGTAGGTGTTCATGAGTTCACTTCAGGTACTGGTGTTAAATTTTAAATAAAAATGCTTTGGAATTCTCTTTTATAGAGATTTGTATGTGTTCGTGATTTAACTTCAGGCACTTGTGTTATATTGTTAATTTACTTGCTTTTGACTTCTCCTTTGTAGAGATTAGTAGAGGATCGCGAGATCACTTCAGATACTCGCGTTATATTTTAAATTTATTTCCATTTGACTTCTCGTTTTTCGAGATTAGCAGGTGTTCGTGAGTTCACTTTAGATACTGGCGTTAAATATCAATTTTACTTAATTTTGACTTCTCCTTTTCATAGAATAGTGGGATTTCTCGAGTTCACATTAGGTACTTGAATTATATATTAATTTTACCTTCTTTTGACTTCTCTTTTGCAGAGATTAGCAGGTGTTCGAGTGTTTACTACAGGTATACGTGTTATATTTTAAATTTACCTGCTATGGACTTCTCTTTTGTCGAGATTAGTTGGTGTTCTCATGTTCACTTTAGGTACTCACGTTATATTTTAAATTTACTTGCTTTTGACTTCTCTTTTGTAGAGATTAGTAGGTGTTCGTGAGTTCACTTCAGGTACTCACGTTATATTATAATTTTTTTTCTTTTGACTTCTCTTTTGCATAGATTAGCAGGTATTAACAAATTCACTTCAGATACTTGAATTATTTTTTTTTAAATTTACCTACTTTTGACTTCTCCTTTGCAAAGATTAGAAGGTTTTCGCGAGTTCACTTCAGGTACTCGTGTTATATTTTAAATTCACCTACTTTTAACCACTCATTTATAGTGATAATCAGTTGTTTGCTAGTTCACTTACGTTACTCAAGTTATATTTTAAATTTACCTACTTTTGACTTCTCTTTTATAAAGATTAGTAGGTGTTCGGGAGTTAACTTCAAGTACTTGTGTTATATTTTAAATTTACCTGATTTTGAATTCTCCTTTGCAGAGATTAGCTGGTATTCGTGAGTTCACTTCAGGTACCCCCTATTATATTTTAAATTTACCGGCTTTTGACTTCTCTTTTGGAAAAATTAGCCGATGTTTACAAGTTCACATCTGGTATGTGCATTATATTTTAAATTTACCTGCTTTTGACTTCTCTTTTGTAGAGATTAGAAGGTGTTCTCGAATTAACTTCAGGTACTCGCGTAATATTTTAAATTTACCTGATTTTAGATTCTATTTGCAGAGATTAGGAGGTGTTTGCGAGTTCACTTCAGGTACTCGTGTAATATTATGAATATACCTGCTTTTGATATCTCCTTTAGAGAGATTAGCAAGTGTTTTCGAGTTCACTTTAGGTACTCACGTTATAATTTAAATTTAACTACTTTTGACTTCTGCATTGCAAAGATTAACAGGCGTTCACGAGTTCACTTCAGGTACTCGCATTATATTTTAAATTTACCTACTTTTGACTTCTCTTTTTTAGAGATTTGCATGTGTTTGCAATTTCCCTTTAGGTACTTGTGTTATATTATAAATTTACCTGCTTTTGACTTCTCTTTTGGAAAGATTAGAAGGTTTTCTTGAGTTCACTTCTGGTACTCGCATTATAAATTAAATTTAAGTTGTTTTGACTTATCTTTTGCATAGATTAGATGGTGTTCACGAATTCACTTCAGGTGCACACGTTATATTTTAAATTTACCTAATTTTGACACCCTTTTGTAGAAATTAAGAGTTGTTCGCAAGTGCACTTTAGGTACTAGCATTATATTCTAAATTTACCTTCTTTTGACTTCTCTTTTATAGAGATTAGCATATGTTCGCAAGTTAACATCAGATACTTGTGTTATATTTTAAATTTATTTGATTTTCACTTCTCCTTTGTAGAGATTAACAGGGGTTCGCGAGTTCACTTCAGGTACTCACATTACATTTTAAATTTACCTACTTTTGACTTCTCCTTTGCAGAGATTAGCAGGTGCTTGTGAGTTCACTTCAGTTACTCATATTATTTTTCAAATTTACCAGCATTTGACTTCTCCTTTCTTGAGATTAGCAGGTGCTCGCGAGTTAACTTATGGTACTCGAGTTATATTTTAAATTTATCTTCTTTTAACTACCCTTTGTAGAGATTAGTAGGTGTTCACACCTTCACTTCAGGTACATGCCTTATATTTTAAATATACCTGTTATTAACATTTATTTTTAAGAGATTATCATGTATTCGCATGTAAAATTCAGATACTCACATTTTATTTTTAATTTACCTGCTTTCACTTCTCCTTTGCATATATAAGCAAGAGTTCACGAGTTCACTTCAAGTACTCGGGTTATATTTTAAATTTACTTGCTTTTGAATTCTCTTTTGTAGAGATTAGTAGGTGTTCACGAGTTCACTTCAGGTAATCATGTTATATTTTGAAATTTATCGTCTTTTGACATCTCCTTTGTACAGATTAGTTGGTGTTCCAATGTTCACTTCAAGTACTCCTATTATATCTCAAATTTACTTCCTTCTTTAGACTTCTCCTTTCTAGAGATTAGCAGGTATTCGCAAGTTAACTATTGCTACTCGCATTATATTTTAAATTTACCTGCTTTTGACTTCTCTTTTGGAGAGATTCGCATGTGTTCACGAGTTTACTTCAGGTACTAACATTATATTTTAAATTAACTTTCTTTTGATATCTCCTTTGTAGCGATTAGAAGATGTTCATGAGTTCATTTAAGGTACACGCATTATGTTTTAAACTTACTTGCTTTTAACATCTCTTTTAGAGATACTAGAAGGTTTTCTCGAGTACAATTCAGGTACTCGTTTTATATTTTAAATTTACCTGCTTTTGACTTCTCTTTTGGAGAGATTAGAAGGTTTTCTAATGTTCACTTTATGTAATAGTGCAAAATTTCAAATTTACCTCTTTTGACATGTCTTTTATAGAGATGAGCAAGTGTTTGCGAGTTAACTTCAGTAGTCGTGTTATATTTTAAATTAACTTCCTTTTGACTTATCATTTATAAAGATTAGTAGGGTTCGCGAGTTCACTGAAGATACCCGCATTATAATATAAATTTACCAGCTTTTGACTTCTTGTTTGGAGAGATTAGCAGGTGTTCGCGTGTTCACTTCATATACTCGTGTTATATTTTAAATTTACCTACTTTTGACTTCTCCTTTGCATAGATTAGCAGGAGTTTATGAGTTCACTTCAGGTACTTGCGTTATATTAAATTTACCTGCTTTTGACTTCTCTTTTGCAGAGATTAGCAGATGCTCGCGAGGTTACTTTAGGTACTTGCGTTATATTTTAAATTTACTTGCTTCTTACTTCTCCTTTGTAGAGATTAGCTTGTGTTCACGAGTTCACTTCAGGTACTCGTGTTATTTTTTAAATTTACCTTCTTTTGAAATCTCTTTTAGAAAGATTAGAAGGTGTTTGCGAGTTCACTTCAGGTACTCGCATTATATTTTAAATTTACCTATTTTTGACTTCTCGTTTGGAGAGATTTGCAGATGTTCACGAGTTCACATCAAATACTCGCTGTTAACCCCAGAATCCGCAACATATTCCACAAGACAGGTCTTCCTCCTATATTGGCGGAATCGATTATCCAGTTCGCTCAAGTTTCCAAAACCATATAGATCAAGGGATGCGGCAGAGGATTAAGTTCCCAGTAAGTCCAGGTCGCCCAGTGGAGATTCCAGTACCAGCCCCCTTCAGCAGCAGACTCGATCCTCCAGTCCTCCTTGGTCATCTAGCCTCAGGATATCAGCTTCCCAGATCATCCGCCAACTCTCTCCAAGTGGACTCAAGCGTCCTCCCACATAGGTCGCCGCCCTTCAGTAAGGATCGCGCCCTTTAGCCAGACGGAAGCTTTTGTTCGCAAGCCCAGTCCGCCCCTCTTGCGTGGATTGGCTCGTATTTTCTTCTTTAATTCCCGTCACCGCTGCCCGATTCTCCTGTATCTCGGGTAGCCGATTTTTTTTCCCTGCTTGTTTGGGTAGGCCTTCGAACCTATAAATAGGAGGAAGCGGTGCACCCAAAGCACGCTGATTCGAACCCAGGAGCCCACTTATCAGATGCTGCAGACTCAAATATCAGACATGGCGGTCTCCAGCCTTTCTCAATATTACAGGGATCAGCGGTCCTGATTACTCCTTTTCTTTATCCACTAGTAAATGGTTTCTTGCAATTTCGCAAACCTCTTTTTCCCTACTGCTAGAATTTGAGGGCACATTTCTTGCATCAACATTCGCGAGTTCACTTAAGGTACTCGCGTTATATTTTAAATTTACCAATTTTTGACTTCTCTTTTGGAGAGATTAGCAGGTGTTCGTGAGTTCACTTCAGGTACTGGCATTATATTTTAAATTTACCAGCTTTTGACTTCTCTTTTGCAGAGATTAGCAGATGTTCACGATTTCACTTCAAATACTTGAGTTATTTAAAAAAATTACCAAATTTTGACTTCTCCTTTGCATATATTAGCAGGAGTTCACGAGTTCACATCAGGTAATTATGTTATATTTTAAATTTATCTGATTTGGACTACTCTTTTGAATAGATTAGCATGTGTTTGCAAGCTAACTTCAGGTACTCGCATTAAATTTTAAATTTAACTGCTTTAAACATCTATTTTGCATAGATTAGTTGGTGTTCATATATTCACTTCTGGTACTCACATAATATTTTAAATTTACCTGCTTTTAACTTCTTATTTGCAGAGGTTAGTAGTTCTTCGCGAGTTCACTTCAGGTACTTGCATTATATTTTAAATTTTCTTTCTTTTCACTTCTCTTTTTTCGAGATTAGCAGGTGTTCACAAATTCACTTCAGGTATTCGCATTATAATTTAAATTTACCCGCTTTTGACTTCTACTTTGCAGAGTTTAGCAGGTGTTTGTGATTTCACTTTAGGTACTCGCGTTATATTTTAAATTTACCTTCTTTTCATTTGTCTTTTGTAGAGATTATCATGTATTTATGAGTTCACTTCAGGTTATCGGGTTATATTTTAAATTTTCCTGCTTTTGACTTCTCGTTTAAAGAGATTAGTAGGTGTTCGCGAGTTAAATTCAGGTACTTGAGTAATATTTTAAATTTCGCGCTTTTGACTTCTCCTTAGCAAAGGTTAGTTGGTGTTCGCGAGTTAACTTCAGGTACTTGCATTATATTAAAAATATAGCTGTGTTTGACATCTCTTTTGGTGAGATTAGCAGGTGTTTGTTGATGTGCATGAGAGAAAAACGAGAACCACCAGCTAACGGTTCGAGCACAGGGGAAAGGAAGGGAAGAGAGGTGACTGCAAGCAACTATCTACTACTAGATGAGAGAAAAAAGAGAGCAGAGTCGTTGCAACGACAACATAAGACTTTGCCCGTCGCGGTATTAATGCCTCCCTTGCGACAGGCTTTCCTTTGATTGCAAATGAGTTGATTATAAGTAGAAGGAAAGAACTGAAAGAAGAGCAAGATGGAGACCGCAAAGCCTAAGATTTGAGTCCGCAGCCTTTAACAAGTAGGCTCCTGGGCTCGAGTCACGGTTCTTTGAGTGCACCGCTTCCCCTATTTATAGGTTCGGGGGGCCTACCTAAATAGGCAGTGCTAAAATAATCGGCTACCCGGGGTACAGGAGAACATGGTAGCGGTGACGAGAACAAGAAAGAGTAGACAAGCTAGTCCGCACAAGAGGGGCGGACTAGGATCGCGGTCCTGAGCTTCTGTCGGATACTACAGGGCTCGATCCTGGCTGAAGGGTCGTGACCTCTATGGACTGATACTTGAGTCTGCCTGAAGAGGAGGCCGGGCGATCTAGGGAGCTGATCTCCTGAGGCAGGATGACCTAGGAGGACTGGAAGATGAGTTCGCCTCCAGCGAGCTGGATCTTGCTGAACATGTTGAGGCTTGACAATCTAGTCGGACTGGAGAATCTAGTCCTCTGATTAAGCAGCATGTGACCTTGTAACCTTGTACATGTTACGGACTTTGGGGTTAACATAATCCCCGCACTTTTTTAAGTTTCTTGAAACTTCGAAAATGTTTGCTTAACCGTCGAGTCCGCAACCCTCATTAATGCTATCAACGGTATAAATTTCGCTGGAAAATATGCGTTTGCCAAAAGCTGTCATTGCCAGGGGTCGCTTCTCTCCTCTTGTGGCCTATACTTTGCAGTCCGCCATGACTGGGCTAGGAGCATTCTTCGGGAGCTATTCTTCAAAGGAAGAAAAGCCCAGGACGATGATGAAGACCAAGAAAGCAGTGAAAAGAGATGGAGTGGCTGTCCACTCTATAGGAGAAACTTCCCGAAGGGATAAACAATTAGTTGGAGCAGTCCGTCAAATTGGTGAGTCTGCTCACGAGAAGTCTGTATATTCCACCGCTTCACATTCTGAAAATCCACCAAAGAGTGTTGATGCTCATAATCCGCCTGCGATTACTGAACAGAACCTTGCAGATGCAGTGGACATGGACGTGTACCTGTCAGCTTCGGGAACACTCATGTTGCACATAGACATGAAGAATTAGGTTTCTTCTTTAGATGTCCTGCAGCTTATCGTCGATCTAGATAAAGATAAGCGATCTGTTGGAGAAGGAGCTGAGGAAGAGGTTCCTTCTTAGGCCTTAGTTATCGTTAACCCAAACATAGTCCACGAGAGTCTGTCGAACTTAGAGCAGGTCACTGCGGATTCAACTGAGAAAGAAAGACCTTCTGAAAAGAAGAAAAGGAAGAGAGACAAGTCCACTATTGCTGAGCGGGTTTAGAAGAAGCTACGGGCTGGGAAGGAGAAGAATGTCTCCGTGTGGACTGGGGCTATGAACTTGTATTATAGGCTGCAAGAAAAAGAAGTTCCAGAGGCTGGCTTCGTTACACCAAAGTCCCCAATCGGGTGAAGTGATTCCTTTTCAACGGTCAGTTTGTCAACTAATGAAATACTCAACTCCATAGATACTGACCAACTTGATATAATTAATCAATCCCCATTGAAGGTATTGCAGTCTTAAGTCGAGATTTTGGGGGTAAAGATTGGCGACCACCCCTCTACATCTGTAACTAAAGGAGATGAGAAGGAGAAGATAAGAAAGCAGATCACCGCATAAAAGGAAAAGATCGCTGCCCAGAAGGCGAAAGTGGAGGTGGTCTCGAAGCAGGTCTCTACGCACAACCAAGCTGAGGATCTGCGGGCTGCTGCTGAACTGTTGCGGTCAGGTAAACTCCAACCGGCTCCTAAGCACTTTAAATGTCAGTGGCTTTATAAGTCGTCCAAGTAGAAGTTGAGGCCAATAAAGATAATCACCGAAACTGATGACATAGTCAATTCAACAAGCTCGATAGCTGAGAAAAGATATAAAGTCCATCATAAATGGAGAAAGCGACTAAGCATTTTTGACCCGGAGGGGATAAGGAGGCCTATACACGATAGTCGCCATCTCACCGCGACGATTGCACAAATTTTGATTTTTTATCTTTGTATTTTGAGTCTGTCGCGGCCTGGATTTGAATATGAACCTTGCTTTCTTTGTTGTAGTCTGGAAGTTGCCACTTGGCTCCATTGAGACTAGCGAGATCATGCCCACTCTAAATGCATCAACTTTAGAGCGACCTGGCGTGATCTCCCATTGTGAGTCCACCCAAGGCGAGCAGTTCGGCCTGGACAACATGGCAGTGTTAGAGAGAGAAAAGCTTGAAGATGAAATCAAAGATATTCGAGCTAAGTTAAATAAGAGAGTAGAGCGAGAGAAAGCTCTTGAGGACTAGGTCACCAGCATCTCAATGGCACTGGAGAGGAGTGATAAAGAGATGAGGCGGCTTGGTAACGATGCCTGCTTCTACAAGGGGAAGTACTTGGCCCTAGTGCGGGAAAGAGAGAGCAAGCGAGCTGCCGAAGTCCCGGTAGAGAGGCCACGGTTGCGAAATTGCGCTGCTCCATCTGAAGCTCCGGCCCCTAGATAAGGCAATTAGCCCGCCGCAGACGAGGTGTCGAGGCCGGTAATCGAGCCCATGGTTACTTTGAGCAGGGTGGATTGGGAGGCCGCACACATGAATCAAACCTGCAACTCTATGCATCGCCTCATCTACTAGTTGTATGGAAAAGTACTTCATTTAAGCGATCAAGCTGCGCATCTTTGTAGAGATAGGCAGGAGCAGTCTGCACGACCTGACCATAGAGACCACTAAGTCCGCTTCTGCCGCGAACAAATTGATATTTGATGTAAAATTTGTGTGCTCAAACAATGCTTCGTTTTAACTGTTACGTGATTTGTGTGATCTGTATGATATTGATCTGTGATTTTAACAATGCAGCAATCTGCACGACTAGATATTTTTGCAGGATAAAGGTTTGAATGTGAACTGTTTGGAATGATGTTGTGTACGCTTATTTTGATTTGAAATATGCTTGAAAATTTCTTAGGAACACTAAAAATACGGCGAGCCGGGCAGACTAGATTTTGTGTCCGCGACCTTTTATTTTAACTGATGGCTAGAGACTCTGCGAGCTTAGTCGGACTGATTGATAAAGCTATGCGGCCTAGCTGAAAAGCTGTCAGACCCCGATTGCTATAAATATAGCTTCATTGTTTCTTCAATGCAGGAAATGCGATCGAAGCAGAAGTCCTTGCGGTCTTTGAAAATGGTGCCCGTCCGAACTGATGCAGTTGTCGCCTTTCACGTTGCCGATCATAAAAAATGCAACTTAATAAGGCCGTCCTTGAGGCCTTTATCGATAAGTTTATGGCGGACTCGCTTGTGCTCGTCCGACTACTAGTTGATCAAGAAAGGATTAACTTCTCCATGAAAACTCAGATCGCAGTGCCTATTGACCATTTTAACTGCAGGTTCAAGTTCCCTTTGTTGTGGGAAATTGCTAAAATTTTTGAACACTACCACTTCACCATATCATGCATATGGTAGCGCTCAAAAACCGCTACTATATTTGAAAAAACCGCTACTATAGGGATACAGTAGCGGTTGCGTGTGTGTTACATCTGCTGCCATGGTCGTAGTGTATGGTAGCGGTTACCCAATGTATTGATGCGTTTTTGCAACAACTACTATAGGTACATATATTGTAGCGGTTATGGTTTTCAATGGTAGCGATTATTCCATTTTACAGCAACGGTTACGATACTCTATGGTAGCATTTATGCTTGTATTTGACAACATTTATGATTTTCTTTGATAGCAGTTATCCTCAAATATAACAATGGTTTTTTTCTCAATGACAACGATTATGATGATCAATTCAAATGTGTTTACAAATGTGATTATCAATGTCATTCCCAAGCCAAAATTCAATTACATCTCGAACACACAAATGTCATTCCCAAGCCAAGAGTAAAAATTTCAAATGAAAAATAATCCAATTAGCTATATATTATCATCAACTAAATGACAAAAAAAAATTAAACTTTACTCCTCAACACATACATCTCAAACACTCAAATTGGTAATAGAATCAACAAAACAATAAATTTGCTGCTCATCCATCAATTTTTCCATAAACTTTGTGGCTGAAGACCACAACGCGACACCTCCATGTTCTTCTTTTGAATACTTCTGGTAAATCTCGGTCAGCTTGTCATCTTGCGCAGAAGATTGAAATCTCACCAAAAGCTCAGTGCACTCCCTGCACCATAATAAGGATTATCAATTACAATCATGCCATCTTATCGCCGAAAAATTCAACAATAGATACCACCAAGAATAAGAGTTTTATACCTTAGCTGCTGCTCCGAAAAACAAATGTGATACTGCAAATATTTTGTCCACGGCGGAGTCTTATTCAGAGTGCAGTGTATATAACAAAGGTACTGGCTTCAAACAACAACACCAATAATGCATGCCAAAGATAATGGCTGCTCCTACACATGAATTCCATACTAATTAAGATCTAATGAACTAATTCAGTCCTGGAAAAACAACATACTCTTTTTCAACTATTTTGTGGAATATTTAATTTTTTTATAATCCCCCCAAAAAACCTTCACCAGTTTTTATTCTTTACTGCAAATGCTAGGAAACATGTACAATAACTTCGACTTATTACTTCTTCCATAAATTTTCAATTAACCTCCACATAACATTATGATTAAAAGTCGAGAAAAATACTTCTGTAGATTCTTTGTCTTTTACCAATTCATCCATTCACATATCCATGTTCTATTAAATAATCAGAAATACCAAATTTGTAAACTTTAGATTACATTTTGTTCATTTACCATTATTGTTAGGACAATTATAGATTTCATGTCCTTCTGTATTGGACTCAAACATGTTGAGCCCCTTGCCTACTATTAAGGCTCCGTTTAGGAGGACATATTTTCACCGGTCAAGCGGTTACGACAACATGAACCAGTCCTTAATTTGAAAACACAATAAGTCCTCCCGGTTCATGCGGTCGTAACAGCTTGATCGGTGAAAATAAGTCCTCCCAAATAGAGCCTAAATTTTAAAACACAACTCATAAAATCGCTTCCAGATAACTCAATCTTCAGTCACTTGAAAACTTTCCATGATATTTGTAGTACAATTAAATACAGCCTAATTTCAGAAACACTAGAAGCATAAAAATGAATTGCAGAAGAATTTCTAGGTTAATAAATCCACTAGCAAAGCTGAAACACACCAGAAGAATGGAAAAAAGAAAATGAAGGAGAAAAGGATTTTACCTGCGAACCTCATCTAAGAACATAAATCTTCTTAATTCCCCTGAACACATCCGACAATAAACCAAATAGATCTCTCCCGCTTCTAACAATAAACTGAAACCAAGAGAAATCTGAATAAGGCAAATAAAGTAGAGAAGTATTGGTGTGAAAAGAAATAAATAAAGTGCAACCAAAAACCTCTTCATGTCCAGCTAGGTTGGCCTTCTCTTTCTTGAAGACGGAGGTATCAAAATCCAGAGAGGGAGTAGTCTCGCTGATAGTCAGAGAAGCGACCATTCAACCAATGATGACACCCTCTCGGCGCCCTCCGGTAGCAGTCGCATCACTACAAATCTACCCTAGAATATTTCTCGTGGATTTGGATAATACGGCTGTGGAGGAGAACTCATACTGGAAGTTAGGGCTCTGCCGGTGTCCTCAGGGTGTCGAGCGGGGCACAGCGGTGCGTGAGGGTTTTGATGAATCAAAAGCAGCGGGTTTTTTTTGCAGTGGCAGAAGTGGCGGAATACTTACATAGAAATATTGTTTGGATCCAACAGTGGAGATCGATCCAACGACAGAAGTGGCAGAATGCTATCTGTAGTATTTTTGTAACAGTGATAAAATAACTGATACTATAGGTATGATAGGTTATAGTAGAGGTTATCTATTTATAGTTGCGGTTCTAAATGATACCATATATAACTTTTGGTACCGTTTACTTAACCATTACAAATTAAGTGCTACTATATGCATGAAATGGTGTAGTGTACGACATGGTGCCTGGCCAGCTCGCGCTGAACACCCTTGCTGCCATCTATAATTATGTCTCTTACCAGCGATCTGAGAAGATTGCGTTCTCCTTGAATATTTCAAGGAAAGTCTTCTCAGTCTGCTCAATAACACCAACTGGAGTTCGCCCGTATAGGGGTGTGATTTAATTCTACTGCAGAGGTATGAAGGTTATGGGTCTGCGGAACAAGATCCATAACTGGACCCCAAGGTACCTGATCCTTGAAGGCAACCTGGGGTTCACGCACACTCATCCGCAGTAGCGCGCGGACTCTTCCTTCAAATGTATAAAGCTTGATGTAGTGGAGACCGTAATTGTTCACTTCTTTGCGGAAGCAAGGCTGGACATAGAGCACTACATCCCGCTATTGGCGGGCTTGGACAATGTAGCTCGTCAAGAAAGTAAGCTATGCGACCTACCTTTGTAGTTACTGCGATCTGCAGTGAACTGATTTTTTCCTCTTTGCAGCGGTCTTGGCGGTGCCAGCAAATCCGCCTCAAACACTGAGCGGCCTGACCCCTACATAAAGGGAGAGAAAACAAGAAATTGTAAGAAAAAGAATAGAGGCGGGGAATCCCACCACGGCCTACTCTACTTCAGAAATCATTGATATGCAAGGCTTTGGAAGAAGCCAGAAAGATATGCGGGGAAACCCGATTATCCACTGGAATAGAAAAAATAAGCATGTCCTCCTCTCCACTGCGCTTCCCACTTAGAGGTTTCCAAGAATATCTTGTCACACGCATGTGGCGATCTCCGTGCTCTATGGGAAGTGCAACTTGCGCTACTTAAAGAATTTCCCCACTACCGAGATTCCTCTGCTAGCCGCACAGGCCGGCGCAAACAATATGGTGACGAGCAAATTCCTAGGCTGCCTGACAAGGGACCTGCTCAAGGAAAAGTAGAAACTTCAGGAGAGAATGAAATCATTTAAAGAAAGGAAGAAGCGACTAGGAAAGAAGGTCGCTCTTCAGAAGGAGGAGGCGGCATTAAGTTGTGTATTCGCAGCAGTCTCCTTATTAAGTCCACGGCGACCGAACTTGTGTTTGTTTATCTGCAGACCGTATACTACCTCAGGAATTGCAGCTTCCCGGATTCCATGTTTCCTTATGTAGGGGAAAGCGTCGAGATCTCTATCTAGCGGTTCATCGAAGGAGGCTACATAAAGGATAGTATGGAAGGAGTGCCTTTTCTCCATCTCTTCCCTGAGCTGGAGGACCAGGTTGTGGTGTTGGAGCGGACTATAAAAGGAAAAGCAGTGATCGATGAGGTTGAAGAGGAAGGAGAAGAAGAGGAAGGAAAAGAGGAAAAGAAGAGGAAGAAGGCGTAGCCGAAGATGAATCTGCTATTGAAGCCGGCTCAAGCCAGCGGGGAGGAGACCAGTTTGCCGAGTCCGACTCATCTTGGTCTAGCTCTAATGACAAGAGCTCGCATGGCGAGTTTGGGGACAGTGAGAGCTTTGACAGTAGCGGAAGCGGCTCGGAGGGCTACTCCCCCGATATCAACATTGACAGATCAAGTCCAGATGCTCCTCCTGCGGAAAAGAAGCGCAAGAGATCGTCCAAATGATTTATTTTGCTTTTATTTTGTAAAGGAAGTGGCGGACTATGGTTTAGAGGCTGCAAACTTTTTGAATGTTATAAACTTGACATTGATGAATATAAAGGATATCTTGATCAACTCGCGTCTTCTGCTATTTTCATTGTTCATTTGTATTTCAATGGTGTCTAAAATGTGCATGACCAATGATCGCCGCAAGTAGATTAATGAAATCCAGTCTTTGCCATTTAGAATCTAGGTCGTGTGCTTAGGGATTGCATAAACGGCTTAGATAACCAAGATGATTAATAGTTCAGGCCGCGCCAATTGATTTTTCAGCTCGCCAAATATTATATAACTCAGGAAAATATTTTAATTATAGCTCATCGTAGCATCATGCGTAGGATATGTATATGATTTGCTAGCTCGCTAAAAGATGCAATGAAGTGTTGACGCGGGCTTTTGCGAGTACAAATTCTAGTCCACTATTTCATTAACCAAGATTCTGATGATATACTTTTGCGAGATGAGAAAGCATAGATGGTAGATGTTGAGAACTAAGAGAATTATATATAAACTCTGTGAGCTTTGAAAGATGGGTTACATACTTAGGTGACCAAGCGGGCAGGTGCGCACATGGCCCATTTCTTTCCTCATAGGGTCACAGAAGCTGTAAGATAAACCTTCTACAAAGACTGGCGGACTGGGCGAATACCAATATGCAGTCTGCACCTAATATAAATGATTCACAACTTAGGTGACTAAGTGGGTAGGTGCACATGGAGCCTATTGTTTTCCTCACAGGGTCTCAGAAGCTGTAAGATCAACCATCTACAAAGACTAGCGGACTAGGCAGATACCAATATGAAGTCTGCGCCTTGTCTGAATTTTTTCCTGTTATGAGAATGAGCTACAGACTTGGGTGACCAAGCGGGCAAGTGCACACGGAGCCCATTGCTTTCCTCGCAGGGTCACAGAAGCTGTACACTCAATCCTCACCAGATGAGAGAAGAAAGGTTAACTGCCCTCTTACCTAGAGTATAGTCAAGGTTGAACTTTTGGCCAAATGCGCTTAGAGCCCATTACTTTCCTCTGAGATCAAAAATACTATGGGTCTCCTGCAGGAACTGTTTCAGTGGTAACAAGGAGTATTCAAGGGTCACAAGCAAAGATGATCTCTAGGCAGGTGCATATAGCATCGCTTTCCTCACGCTATCATGAATGTCGTAACGATATCCCTTAAAAGGCAAGGTAGAGCTAGCACCCACCCTGTCCCTCCAGAATGCAGAGGTGTGGTTAGATACCAGTCGGGATCCGAAATTAATTATCCCACCGCGCTAGAATCTGCAAGCTCCTACTATACTGTGCGAAATCTCCCCACAACACGTGGTCATCATGATGTTACACTAATAACAACGATCCAAGGGGATGTCCCAACTGATCTCAGCGATGTCTCCCGGTGTCAGTTATCCTTGCTTTTGAGTTGTATAGAATACAAAGAATTTTTTTGGAAAAATGTCAGTAAGGAGACTTTGATTAATAATAATCTTTTGAAAAGTTTACATAAGAAGGAAGAGAAAGGAGGAGGTTTAGGTATAGAACAGTTTTAGATCATCCCTGCTCCATGGGTATGATACATCCTCTCTTTCATAGGTTTGCAAGAGATAAGCTCCGTTCTTCAGTACTTCTTTGATAATGAATGGACTAGCCCAATTCGGATTCAACTCTCTACTGAGCCGGCTTTTGCAGCAACATCAACTATTTTAAGAAAAAGATCTCCCACTTTAAAGTGTTTGATCCTCACATTCTTATCAAAGTATCTGGCCATTCTTCTCTTTAATTCTTCCTGCCTTATGGCTGCTTTATCTCTGATTTCCTCAATATGATCCAGGCTGAACTTTATTTCTTCATTGTTTAGCTTAAGCCAATCTTTCCAACATTATTTAGCAAGCAGAACTCTTGGAGATGGGACTTCAAACTCAACTGGAATGAGAGCATCCGAACTATGGGAAAGCATAAACGAAGTCTCTCCTATTGCTGATGAAGGTGTTGTTCTTAAGGTCCAGATGACTGAAGGAAGTTGATCAGCCCAACTGCCTTTGAGATTATGCACTTTCTTTTTGAGCAAGCTGAGAATTTGCTTGTTTCCTGCATCAACTTGCCCATTGCTCCTGGGATGATGGAATGAAGCAAAGCGCAGCTCTGTTCCGATCTGCTTGCAAAAATAAACCATCTCATTGTTGTTGAACTGTGGCCCATTGTCTATGATAATATCCATTGGAATACCATGCCGGCAGACTATCTCGCCCTAGATGAAGTTCTTTACAACTTGAGTTGTTGTTTTAGCCAATGCCTTTGTCTTGATCCACTTGCTTAAATAATCAATCATTACTATGATGAAATTCCTTTGTCCGCTTTCCATGGGAAAAGGACCAAGGAGATCTATTCCCCATACTACAAATGTCCAAGGTGTTGCGATTGATTTGAGCAGCTGAGCTGATTGATTTTGAAGTGGAGCGAACTTCTAGCACTTAGCACATTTCTTTGCATAAGATTCTGAATCTTTCTTCATGGTAGACCAAAAATATCCTTGTCGGAGGATCCTTCTCCCTAGAGTCCTTGCTCCTGAGGGGCACCCACACTCACCAGAATGAACTTCATGAAGCACAATAGGAGCTTCCACTTCTGAGACACATCTGGCAATTATTGACAGGAAGGTTTTTCTGTATACAACGCCTGATACCAAATAGTAATAAGCTGGTTTTACTTTGAACTTTATCTTATCCTTGATCAATGGGGTAAAGTTTCCTGTAGACAAATAAAGGATGAATGGATCCATCCAGGAAGGGTGTTGATCAATTTTTATCAGCTCTTCATCATCCACTGTCGGGCGTAAGAGTTTAGAAGTTGTTCCTCCTAATGGAAGTCCATGCTTAGCAAGAACATCCGCTTCTTCATTCTCAGCTCTTTGAAATTGCTCAATTGTGAAACTCTTAAACTTGCCGATTTCCATCATGAAGAGGGCAAGGTATTTATTTTAGATCGATTCTCTTGTTTTAAAGTTTCCCAAGACTTGTGATGCCATTACCAGAGAATCAGTTTTGATGTGAACATGTTCAATCCCAAGTTCTCTTATAAGCTTCAAGCTTACTATCAAAGCCTCACACTCTGTCTGATTGTTTGTACCTAGAAAGAAGAACTTTATTGCTTGCTTTAGCTTGATGAAATTAGGATTAATCAGAACCACTCCTGCTCCCGAGGAATATCTTCGTGAGGCTAACTCAATGTAGATGGTCCAAGCCAAAGGAGATTTTTCTGCTTGACCAGAGCTGGATTCTGCTGTATCAACCAAGAAGTCTTCCAGTACTTGTGCTTTGATGGATGTTCTGGGTACATAAGAGATCTCAAATTCACTTAGCTCTATTGCCCATTCTGCCAACCTTCCTGAATGCTCTAGCTTTTCCCGCACACTTTTCAAAAGTTGATCTATCACAACTTGAATTGCGTGCGCCTAGCAGTATGGACGGAGTCTCTGAGCAGACATTACTAGTGCTAAAGCCAACCTCTCCAGAATCAGATATCTTATTTCTGCGCTTTTGAGGATATGGCTAACATAGTACACTAGAAACTGTGTCTTGCTCTCTTCTCGAACAAGAATTGAGCTGACTGCCTCTGAGCCAACTCCCAGATATAAGAACAACAATTCCCTTGACCGGGGGCTCTGCAACCAAGGTATTGAAGTTAACTATTTCTTTAGCTGCTGAAAGGCTTCTGAATACTCTTCTGTCCACTCAAATTTGGACGCTCCTCGAAGAATTCTAAAGAAAGAGGCACTCTTGTCACTAACTCGGGAGACAAATCTCCTAAGACCTACAAACCTTCCTCCTAATTATTGAACTTCTTTGGGTGACTTAGGAGATGCCTTATTAAGAATAGCTTTAACCTTATCAGGATTAGGGGCAAGTCCTTCTGGAGTAAGGAGATGACCAAGAAATTTCCCCTTACTCTCCCCAAAGGTGCACTTTAATGGATTGAGTTTCATCTTATATTTTCACAGAGTAGTGAACGTCTCTGCTTGATCTTGCAGGTGCAAAGAGAAGGATTTACTTTAGATCAAGAGATCATCAATATACACCTCAAGGTTTCTTCCTTTTTATTGTTTAAACACATGATCCATCATGCGTTTATAAGTTTCACCAGCATTCTTCAACATGAAAGGAATCACGAGGTAACAATAACAACTGTCGTTTGTGATGAAAGACGTATAAGGAACGTCAGGCTTATGCATTTTAATTTGATGGTAACCAGAGAATGCATATAAGAAATTCATAAAAAAATACCCAACACCGAAATCAACTAAAGAAGCTATTCGAGGCAAGGGCTAAAAATCTTTATGACATGCTTTATTTAATCGCGTGAAATCTACA
Source organism: Platanthera zijinensis (assembly GCA_039513925.1). Taxonomy (NCBI): domain Eukaryota; kingdom Viridiplantae; phylum Streptophyta; class Magnoliopsida; order Asparagales; family Orchidaceae; genus Platanthera; species Platanthera zijinensis. The sequence goes on from CM077086.1 coordinate 138,469,356, forward strand.
CACATTCTCCATTTTCCTCCTAGTTTTTCAACCATTACAACATTAGATATCCGGGAGGGATATTGAAATTCACAGATAAACTTCGCCTTATGGAGCTTTGATACCTTCTCTCTGATTGGATCAACAAGCTTGGTCGCCACATCTATTTTCTTTTGTTGCACAGGCTTGAATCTTGGATCAATGTTGATATGGTGGCAGGCGATATCTGGATAACCACCCGGCATGTCCTCCGCTGACCAAGCGAAGACATCTAGGTTCTCTAGCAGGCAAGAGATCAACTTTGCTTTTTGATCTTACGGTAGCCCTGATTTGATTGAGAGCTGACTCTCCTCCACTTCAGTAATGGGGACTCCTTGAGTAACCTGGGAAGGTTCCAGGTGAGCTCCTTCTCTATCATAAGTTGCCTCTGAACTGGAAGAGACTTCTGGTGCTGTAGTTGGTAAAGCGGGAGGACTGGTTTCATTCATGTTGACTATGCGAACATAAAATTCCCTATCTTTCTTTGGGCCACTCCTGACCATATATTGCTGGCCATCAATGTTAAACTTTATTTCAAGGTGGTACTTCGAGACCACCGCTTGATACTTATTGAGTAGAGGTCTCCCGAAGATCGCATAGTAGTTGCTTAGAGCATTGACTACTATGAATTGGATTTGTCTAGTTATTCTTGCGAGCCTTACTGAAAGTTTAACACTTCCTTCAACCTCCTTTCTTTCTCCATAGAAGCCCGAAAATGGCCCTTAGGTGGAAAGCTGAGGCTTTCCGGTCTTGAGGGCCTCTAAGGTTGACTTGAAAAGGAGGTTGACAGAACTGCCTATATCGATTAGAATTCTTTCCACGGTGTAGTCCTCGATGGTTGTCTTGATCACAACAACATTATTGAATGGGTTGGCAGTTTTGGGAAGGTCGACCTGGCTGAAAGTGACACTTCCGCTTGATGGGGAAGAAAAAGAAGGAGAAGCGACCTTTGCCCTAGAGACCCTCGTGATTAAAGATTTTCGAGTTGATTTGGTCCCTGCTCCATCATGAATGCAAAAGAGCCGCCCAACGATTCTTCATCATCTACGTCAATGCATTAACTTTGAATGTTGATATGCCCTAGACTACCAACATCCTCAACTTCTTCAAATTCCCAATGGGCTTTAGCCACATCCTTGCCTTTGGAGGCAGACAGCTTTTATGAAGCGTCTTTCTTGCCCAGGTCCTTCATCTTGCCTTCAGCAACAAGTCTCTTTACCAGTTGTCGAAGGGATCAGCAATCCTCGGTCAAATGTCCCTTCTCTTTATGGAACTCGCAGAATAGATAAGAGTTCCTTTGTTTCCACTCTCTCGGAGGTCCTTGCTTCTTTTCATCAGACCTCCACGGAGTTGCTCTAGTGCTGCCTTGGAGAAGGCATAACATCTTGAAGAATAGGAAGAACCTATATAGATAAGGTAGGAGTGGTGGCCAACAACAATCTCTGATCACAAAACTTTTGATGGCCAATGAATGGTTTCTTGTGGTGGAAGTGTCGCCCCCTCTGAGCAGGAGGCTGATAGTCGGGGCGAGGAGGCCTGTTGTGATGATGATCAACAGAGGAAGAACAAGAAGCATCCCTTCCTTCAACCTTAGCTGTCAGGGATGAAATGTAAGTCGGATTGTCGTTTTTGCCTTGAATGAAGCAATTGACTAGAGCAATCAACTCCTATTAAGTTGATGGCACTTTAGTTGTTGCCTTTAACTTCAAAGGTACTCCACGGAGGCCGTAGATTAAGGCAACATTATAGTAGTAAGGGTTCACATTCTTCATCCCCTGGATCTCGTTCTAGAAGAGATCAACGAATCGAGCAACCGACTCGTTGTCTATTTGCTTGATATCAAAGAGAGCAGTTGGACCATCCTTTCTCTACTTAGAGGTAGCAAACCTCAGTAGGAGTTTGCTGCGGAACTCGGCGAAAGAAGAAGTTCTGCATGAAGGCAGCTGATAGAACAACTCTCTTGCCTGTCTGTTGAGGGTGGTAACTAAGAGTTTAGATTTTATGTCGTCGGAGAGGCATCTCAATGCAACTGCACCTTCGAATTCCTACAGATTGGTAACAGGATCATTCTCCCTTGTATAGAGAGGAAGACGAGGTTCTCTGAAGCTGTTTGGATCTGCATCCCATCAGATTCGATCAACGAAAGGAGAGGGTGCTTCAAATTCAGCAGGGTAGGTGGGAAGATCTGGAGAAGGAACGTCTGCACGCTATGTGTAAGACCCCCCCTTTTTTTCTTTTTAAACCACCGGGGTCATAGGACCAGAACCGCCGCTTTACGGTGACACCTTCACGCCCGAGAAGGTCATCATTTCAAAACTCCGATCCTGCCGGCCGATTCGATCACAATATAGTAGCAAAATAATAGAATACAAGTCCATAGAAATCACATATATAGTAAATAATCTCCACGTAGGGAGAGTCCGCAAAAATAACAAAGGTACAGAAAATAAGGCTCATGTCGGGTACATCAATATCCTCGCTAAAAATCACTTAGGCTGGAAGCAAAAGCTAAACATCTACTAACGATCGGGACTCACAATCCTAGCTGTCTGAACTCCGGTGCTAGAATGTCCCATCTCCAAGCGTGCCGACCTCCGGGGCTTCTCCTCCATGTTGGGCTCCACGGTTCCCTAAAATGATATGATTCGAAATCTGTTAGTCTAAAAGACTAAGTCTTATCATCCCCCGCCCCTTCCCCAATGGCTCCTAGGCACCGAGCGGGGAGGAGGAAAGGAGAGGAAATGAAGGTGGAGAATAACAAAGTAACAGGTGACGGCGGAACTAATCTAGCAGTTCTAAGAGTACATGTGATAGTAATGAAAGTATGAAAGAAAGAATATATAATATGTAACCTTAACTTATGTGAAAATACATAAGCTATGGGATCTTCTGCAAGGCTCCTATCATATAAAAAGCCCCATACCTATTTATACAATAGGGTGTCGATTTTCTAGCAGCATGTATATATCTACAGAGTAAAAACCAAAACTTATAAGCACGCTCACGTGAACTTATAAGCCAAGGGGTCGTATTACAGGGCCTATTATATAAAACGTCCCATACAACTTTATACAATAGGTGTCCGGGTTATATGTAATGATGATGGTATGACATGCAAAATATGCTATGCTGTGAACATGCAAGTGCAACTCACCCACTCGACTCTGTCTACATAAACCTTTAGTTCCCCCTTTTAGAGCTTAACCTCCCAGGATACCTCCGTAGTGGCAAACGGAAGCGGTGGGTTGGGCCTCACACACCTCTAAACCGGAAATTGCACAACCAGTCAAAGCTATCATACGCCTCGACACTGGTGCACTAAGAGGAGCTCTTGCATACTCTTTCCGGCTGGCTCACCGGACATTATTTGTCGAAGTGCTAAACAGCACTTGCCGAGTCGACGTATTGGCGTCGGTGCATCGACCCTCCAATACCGAAGACCCACCACCTTATAATTTATGAACATTCAACTTTATGCATCACCTACCGTGCCAAAGCTCCCCGGACCATCCCGTCCGTCACAACCAACAACTGAGCCAAAGCTCGCCGGGCCAACTTGCCCATCACCAAACCACTGAGCCTACTGCCCTTGTGACCCAACTTAACATCCCGATACATCGAGGTGAGTGAAAGTGAATCCCTAGTTGTGCTAGTTACTCTTGCAGTTTAGTTTGCCTACAGTTTAGGTTAGCCTAGGACTGCACCCGACATACCTCGTGATGGGCTCTCAAAGGGCACTAGAAACTATGATGGGTTAAAGCCCAAAGCTCCCTTTCGCAAGACACTTATTATTAGTTACTACCCGATTCCCGATCCCTTTAGTATTATACTGGTTCTAACCCTAATGAGTTTTGACCCTGTCTCCCCCTTCAAAGGATAAACGATCTTTCGTCGATCTCGAGTACCACCTAATCTTAGACAACTCTACAATCCTACTCTTCCCATCTTCTAATGGTATACTCCAATCCACTTACCAAAATCAGTAAACAAAATCCTATCTCTCTACGACCATTCCCTATGTTAACACGATTTCTGCAGTTTTACGAAACGCAGACCATCCTTAGCTATATTATTTATATAATTGGAGGTACTCCAAATTATCATCCAATATCCCTATAATAATTATTGGGGGCCACCATGACATGATTAGCCTAAATCCAGAATTTCATAATTTTCCTAATTTACTTGATAATTTATTTAATTTCGTAAGAAATCCAAATACTTAGTTTGAACATGAAGTACCTTTTTCAGGCACGCAAAATGCTCCACAAATTTATGATAAATAAAAGATGACTACTTAATAGTAAATTCTAAGTCTTCCAATTTTTCAGTAAGGTTTGGGACTTGATCCATAATTTTAAACATAATCCCATAATTAACAGCTAATGAAGTAAATATTGTAAATAAGCTTCCATAAATTATAATAAAATTCAAGCATGGCTAATATGCCCTAAACACACTTTTGACAAAATTTTCAAATTTCTCAGTGAATAATGAGCTCACATTTTAATTTAAAGCAATAATCCTCATTCTTACATTATTGTAACAACTACTGTAAATATTCACTTAAACATTATAGTAAAATTTTCTCAAGCGTATTTTGATCTAAATACACCTTTAAAGGAGTTCCGAAATTTTCAATCCATTATTGTGCTCTGAATCTAATTATGAATTTAATTGCATTCTTAAAAGCTTATGAAGAAAGTCCTGAAAATACACATTTTAAAATTATAATAAAATTCAAGTATGAGTATATTGACCTAAAACACCCTCTGCCAATTTTCATAACTTCCTATTGAATAGTGTGATCATAATAATTAAAAGATTATCAAGGGCAATTCTATGTACTATAAAGGAGGTGCTAAATGTATTATTCCAAAATTACAAATAAAACCACCAGAGGCTCTAATTAATCCTATGACCATACTACCCAAGTTTCATGACTTTTCATTAAGTTTTAGTGGTCTATCTTGCACGTATAAGGGTTATGCCCTAAATTAGGGTTTGGGTTTTGAGGGATTTATCCATATCCAAATCCTCTGAGATTTTTACTAGAGGACCTTAGCTACCCTATTATCCCCTCTACCAAATTTCATGACCATAAAAGGGAATTTGAGCCCATGCCCTTCTCAAATGCACGAAGTCCAAACATAAGGTTTTAACTTCGGTCCTAGGGCAATCCTACCCCAAACCACCCCATAATCCATATGAGGGTGTTATATGTCATGTCAAACCAGTGTCCCAAACTTCAGCCTCTGTTGAGGTGGTTTGGCCACCCAAACCCACAAGGTGTATTTTTGACCTAAATACCCTTCTAAGGGAAAAACTATGATTTGCTCATTTCCCAAACAAATCAACTCAAAATGAGGTGAAATTTTTTACAACACCTCATGATGACCCCAAGGACCACTCCCCAAAATTTGGGAGGGATTGGAGTTTATTAGGTCCCCTAACTAACTTACTCTAGTGTTATTAAATAATTTCAAAAACTAGAGAAAAATTGTCCCCAAAAATTCTCATTTTTGGGCAGGTCTTAGGTATAGTTTAGGGTAACTCCCTGTCCAAATTTCAGGTCATTTGGTCAAAGGATGAAGTGGGGGCACACATTTTAATCTCTGTCTAGCCTTAAGTATAGCCCCCACCAAAATGAGGGTTGTTGTCAAACTACTCATCCAAATTGGTTGAAATCAATTTTAAAATAACATAGACTCTCAGATCTACAAATTTTATGTTGACCATTTTCTCTGTACAAGCCTCTATGTAGTTTTAAATTAATATAAAATATGACTTAATATGTGTGACAGAATTCATTAAAATGAAATATTAATATAATGCTCCTACACGGATCTTGATGCAAGATCCAGTGGTTCCTGCTTATCTTCTTCCTCCAGCTGACGGGTAGGATTGAATCGACCTGGAGCTTCTTCCAGCTGCCACCGCCGGCCACCCGACCACCTTTTTGGCCAGCCACCGCCATCACCACCTCCGTCGAGGTGGTGGCTATCGCCAGGCGGCGGCACAGCTGCCGGATGGCCTTTTCCGGTGATCTCGACAAATCTCATTTTTCACGAAAAAACCATGAAAATAAAAGCTTTGATCGGGCTCAATTGATCCCGATTTTTATTCTAAGCGATCCCTATGACCTACCCATAGGAGAAGAAGAAGGGGAGGACCTTGTTTGCGGCCTAGAGACGGGTTGATCGTCGGAATGCCATTTTCTATGGTGGCACTGCTCGGTTTCTTCAATAGTATAGTTAACTACTCCGGCTCATTCAGGTAAGGTGTGTAAACGACTCCTAGGAGTCCAGTAAAGGTTTTAAGATAGTGAAATTGGGGAGGTGGTGGTCATGGCATCAATTCCATTAATGGCCTTGAATGGTCTTGCTCAACCATGGTGGTGGGGAGGTGAATTGTGCTCAATCCAGCCAGAAAATAGTTGGAAACTCATCCTCTTCCCTAGAGGAGTTGAATCCAGCCCTTAATGGAGAGAGGAGAAGGGCCTTCCATCATGGCACCATTAATGACCATGAATGGCCTTTCTCGGCCAAGGTGGTTCTGTGCATACCAACAATTGAAAAGGGCTAGAAAAGCTCTTGATCTTTTCAGAGCTATTAGGCGAGATGAACCAAGCAAGTAAGAAGGGCCCTTGGATTCCCTATGCCATACATGGCCGAATAATGTCATGGACCTAGCCTAAATGCAGCCCACTAAGCTAATATAAGGTTGTTAGGAGGTGGTTAGCCCAAGTGGCTAGGGGCTTGAGCTTGAGTTAGACTTTTTTGAGCTATGTTTGGCTTGACCTAGCTTAGGGTTGACTTTGGTAAAATTGACCTTTTGTGTCACCATCAATGGGTCTTTGATGACGTATTGGCCTCCCTTAGGGTCTAGGTAGGGATGGGTAGGGTTGACATGACACCTTGAAGGTCACTTGACACTTATTAAGGGCACTTTGACCACTTTGGGGTTTGAGTTGACTTGAGTCAACATAGCCACTAGGGTCGACCCCAGTGGGTCCTTGGTGGCCCATTGACCCCACTTTAGGGTTAGGAGGGCATGGGTGGGGTCCACTTGGATAAGGGAAGGTCAATTGACCCTGTGTAAGTAAGTTTGACCATTTAGGGTTAGGGTTGACTTAGGTCAACTTAAGCTCTAAGGTTGACCCTATTGGATCTTGGTGACCCATTGACCCCACTCTAGGTCTTGGGAGACCTTGGTATGGTTTGTTGGGCTCATTATGGCACTTTTCCCTTAGCTAGGGCATCTTGCCCTATTTAGGCCTAAGATGATCCTAGGTCAACTTGGCCATCCCGGATTGACTCCAATGGACCCTTAAGGCCTTTTAGGCTTCATTTGGTTCAGCGGTGGCGGGTTGATCCAGCGGGTGGAAACGGAGTGTTCGAAATGGAGGGGGGAGGTGGCTTCTCCAAACGGAGCTTTTTGAGGGCGTTTCTCAAGAGGGGAGGGTGGAAACGGAGCAAACGCCGCCGGAGATTCATTTGTTTTTCCTCCTTCCGGCGGCGTTTGCTCAAAACGTAGCAACGAAACGCCCAAACAAATGGAGCCTTAATAGATTGGTGAGGTCATGAGGGGTCTTGAAGTCTCATGATCATCCGAAACTCGGGTTTAGGAATCAACTATTTGCAGACCATTCATCACAATCACCTTTATTCCTATGTACACTTGGTCTTCTTGGGCTTCCTAGGGTTTTGTCATGACCCAGTCATGACAAAACCACTCCTAGGGGGTCTAGTTGTCTGATGGATGTTACAAATCCCAATACATAAACAAAAAATTTCATCCTCGAAAATTCTACAGCAAACTCAGCACCCACAATCACAGATTCTACAGCTACACAATTCACTGATTGCACACAGTATTTATAGTGGTTCCCCAAAGTCTGGGTACATCCACTTTACCCCTTCACCTATCCAGCAGTATGCTAGATTTAGTCTAACTTCTTCCTTTATCTCAAATCCTCAGATCCTACACCTCAGAATCGGGAAGGATCCCTACAACTCAGAATGTTTCGACATTCCTACAACTCAGGCTAACAATCCCTACCTCAGCCTTGCCACAAGGCCTACAACTTAGAGAATACCTTCTTCTACAACTCAAGCATAAACAGCCCTACCACTCAGAGAACAAATCTCTTACACTCAGCCTTTATAAAATAGGCTTACAACTCAGATATATGAATAGATCCTACAGAATTTGATAAGGAATTTTATAATCTCTTACCCCTGTTGAGAGAGAAGGGATTAGAACTTTCTTGATCAGCTTCTTGAAGAGGCTGATGGCTGAAATCAACTTCATCAAAGCTTTCTTCAAAGATTCTTGAATCTGAACTTATTTGGGTTGATTTCCTTTGAATATAACTGACTGGCAGCTCCCTCCTTAGATTCCAAAAATAGATCTGAATCTTCTTGATAGATTAGTTCAGTATTTGCTTCTTGAGAGACCTATGATTTTCTCCTTCTTGACTTCAAATAGCTGGATCTCTCTCTCTCCAAACCTCTTGAAGATACTTCTGAATTCTTGATTGAATTCAACTTAGACAGAATCTGAATATGTAACTACTTTAGAACGTCTTCTTAGATCTTCTCACGAAGATCTTCTTCTTTGTGACTTGTACTTTCTTGATCAGAGATCAATCTCACAATAGTTGTGTTAGTTGTGTCAAATTCATCTTCTTCATTCTTATAAATCCATCTATATATAGACTTCAACCATGGTAACCGGCTGATCTGGTTTCTAACTAACTTCTGACAAGTCTAACAGCTTAAGTAAACCTGTTGTAACTCACAGCTGTCAAGTCTTCAAATAGTTGTTGAGCCTTTGTCTCTGTCAACAAAGCGTCGAGACTGGCTGACAAAAAGTGTCGAGACAATCTGTCAATATGTGTCGACATATGTTACTTAAGTGTCGACACAAACATTGGTGATGTCGACATAGCTGCCTTGATGTCGACACAGCTTCCTGACACTGCATCTAGAGAATGTGTCGACACTGATTATTTTTGTCGACACAATCACTTCTTCACTTTTCAGCACTCGACATTGTAGAAACTCTGCTGAGTGTCGACACAAGTCTTGTGTGTCGACACAGTTGATGTAGACAAAGAATTCTGAGTGTCGACACTGCCTTCATGTGTCGACATAGCTGATGTCGACTCTGCTTCTGTGTGTCAACACAGCCTCCCAGTGTCGACACATTTGATATTGACTATAATCTTCTGTGTGTCGACACAGTTTCTTCTGGTATCGACACTGCTTTCCCAAGTGTCGACACAGGCTTTCTTAAGTGTCGACAAATGGACTTAGAAACTTTTCTCTGCATATTAGCCAATACTTAACCTGCACATATAAACTCAAAATAACATCAAATACACCTTGATTTATATCATTGAGCTGAGTGAGGCTTCTCCAAATCAGGTACACATTTTCCAATGTACCCAACAATCTCCCCCTATTTGGAGATGTCATAACCCTTTAGCCAATGATATACACCACTTAGAAAATAAACATGATGATGTACATAAGCATTATATTACAGGGTACTTTATAAACAAAACACATATCATAGTTACATCACAGAATAAAGATGTAAAAGAAAATGATCACAGAACAATGTTTTGTATATTAACTCAAAAATGTTTGTTACAAGTTGTTTACATTAATTTATTTAACAAACTAGCAATTACATAGTTCTTGGACAAAAACTAGTAAAACTTAGACTAAGGCTGGGCTGGCTCCTTTATGACTATTCCTTTCCCTGGTTTAATCTGAGCCTGTACAGAAGGTTCTGTATCTTAAATGAGCTTCTTACCTTTCAAATCAGCCTTCTTTTGAGCTTCAGCCTTAATCCTTTGCCTTTCAAAGTAATGAAAAGGCTTAGGGAAATACTTACTAGGCTCCTGTGCATCAGGAGGTAGCTTCCCAATCATGGCCTTCCTTCTGTATTGAACTATGGCTTCTTTCCTAGCCTCATACTTCTGCCACTTCTGCTCATTATACCATTTACCCCTTTCATCAACTTGGTCTTTGACAGCTTTCCAGGCAGTTAATATGATATTTCTTGAAGTGGGGCTCCACTGCTCAAAGTCAGGTTTTAGCTCTGCCTGCTCTCTGAATCTTTTCTTTGATAGTTGAGCATCTTGCTGAGCTTTCAGACCAGCTAATGGCATATCTACTTTTTTAATAATAACATTAGTAACTGGTTGAGGAGGGTTGTACATAAACTGAACTTGTTGATGTATCATTTCAATATCTGCAGGGGGTAAATGACTTGGGCAACCTCAGGTTGATCACCTTCAAGTAGAGTTGTTTGCACACCTGACTTAGCCACATTATCATCATTACATAAGGGTGGATATCCCAGAGTGGCTCTAATGTTGTTGGTTACCCATTTGGCATGATCAGAGCCAGCATATACTAACACCCTCTCCCCCTTTATGACTTCTCTTGTCATATGATCTCTTAAGTCCTCTTTTTGAAATCTGATTTGCCCATCCAGGTAATTGATTCCATCTTTAAAGAATGGATTTAACTTTTGAAGCTTGTCAGTAATTAACTTCTGAGATGAAGTGATGGCACTTTTAACTGAATTTAGGGCAGCCTGTAGCTTCTTATCATAGTCTTCCATTTCTTTAGTCCTTGCAGCAGTCATTCCAGTAACAGCATTTTTTAACTCAGTGACTATCTCATTGTGAGATTCAGTCAGATTGTCATTCATTCTTATTTTATTTTCAAGGACATAGCCTTGTTTGATAGCTATATCATCCACCTGCTTCTTTATCTCTGCTTGTTGCTTTGCAAGAAATACCACAACATTGCCCCCCTTGTGGAAGCAATCTGTCATCTCTTTCTTATTCTGGTTGACCTCAAATCTGATAGATTTTATGTCTTGTGCCAGATCAAAATGAAGTATCTTATGACTTTCATCGACATATTTTTCCAAGGCCAGGCTTTGCTCATCCAGCTTCATTTGTAATTTCACCATAAGCTTGCTATAATCAAAATCAGAAGTAGATTGTGAAGTAGTTGTTTGGAGAGCCTTCTTATAGCTTTGACTTCTTCTCTTAAAGACCATTAGTTTTCTTTTCTTGGACCTCCCTGACTTCTTCATGCTCAGACTCTGAAGAACTTTCAATATTAACTCTGTCTTGAGGAGTGGAAGAAATTTCTTTATCAGCACCATGTTGCTCCTCCTCAATATTAACCTGCTCCCCCTCAATCCATACGTGCTCCCCCTCAAATCTTAGGGTATCCATTTTATCTGTTGCTCCTTCAAGATCAAGAAACAACTCTTCAAGAGTGAATTCTTGTTGAGTGTGAGCAGGAGATAGTACTTTCTCAACAGCAGCAGTAACTCCAGAAATATCAAGACCAGTTTGAGAAACTATGTCTTCTAATAAATTTATTCTTTCTTCCTCCTGCACCTGTTCAGAATGTGGCTCCCCCTGCAACTGTGCAGTAATTGGCTCCCCCTGCACCTGTGCAGATATAGTCTCTTCCTGGACTTGGGTAGTCTTAGTCTGATCCTGAACTTGTTCTCTAACTTATGCTTCTTGTTCTTGTGCATCTTCATGACCATGCTCAGAAAGGTCATGTGCTGGTGTTTTTGCCGTTAGCTCTTGCTTGTCCTCATTAGGCATCTCCTTTTAAAGAACTCTATCCCATCTTGAGAATAACCTTATGTCTATTCTCCTCATGTTATTTATCTCTGATCCAGGAATCTGTTGCAACACCTCTGGAATTATTCCAGCCAGGTACAGACTCATGATCCTAGCCAAGTGTGGCTTCTTGATTCCTTATTTTATCTTATCAAACAGTACTGTAGACCAATTGGTGTGAATCTTAAAGATTATCCTTGTCAGCAGGCTGAACATATAGGCTGATATCCTATCATGGCCACCTGGTTTACATAAGATCAATTTTCCTACTATTTCAGACAGGAATTTCCCTTGATGATTCATGCCTTTTCTGTTGATGGCAGCTCCTATCTTTAAGGTTGGATCCAATCCACACCATTGAAGAGCCTCCCTGGTCCTTAAGGTTGGGACCTCTTCCTCATCATGTATTCTAGGAAGATGGAGAATATTGCCCAACCTCTTCTGAGACAACTTGAATTTTTCTCTATGTACAATGGATTTGATCTTCAATCCTGTTGAGTCCATTGATGCAGTAGTATAGAACTCGAAGACTTCTTTCTTCCATATCTTTGTAGGTTCAGAGACAAGATATTCTAATCCGTTGTCTGCAAGAAGTGAAATGACCTGTTTGATCTCCATTGCGGCATCGTCGAATGCATGCCTAACCAACTCATACCCTTCATTGATGTTGTCTTCAACCTTGGGCGCCATTAGAATGAAGAGAAAGCTTGGTTGGAGAAAAGAGAGTTTGTCGACAAAAGGTTTTTGTCTCGAAACCCTGGTGAGCGTGTCGACATAATATGTTCTTGACCTATTTATACCCTTTAAATCAAAGAAGGTCAAAAGGCGGGCAAAAACACTCTCAATATGCCGACACAGTTGGAATGTGTCGACACAAACTCCTAATATCTCGACAACAAAGATGACCTCTATGTGTCGACACAAATTGATGATGTGTAGACACTTGACTTACAAAGATGAGGAACGGAAATTCTGTGTCGACACTTATTCGAAGTGTCGACACAAAGTCTGAATATGAGGAAACCACTTCTCTGGATGTGTCGACACAACTCTTCTGGATGTGTCGACACTGCTTGTCTGGATGTGTCGACATATAGTCCCTTAGGTGTCGACACTTTTACTCTGTGTCGACACAATTTCCCTGAATTGTCGACATAACTTCTCTGTGTCGACACATTATTACTGAATGTGTCGACACCATTTTACTTAGCCAATTTTTGGTAAACTAACCTATGGTCAGCATTCCTAATTCAATTTTAAATCTATTGAATTTAGTTTCATCCAGAGGCTTGGTAAATACATCTGCAATTTGAAAATCAGTTTTAACAAATTCTAATGAGATGTCTTCTTTTTCTACATGTTCTCTAAGAAAATGGTATCTTATCTCTATATGCTTAGTCCTACTATGTGATACAGGATTGTTTGCAATAGAAATGACACTTTTAGAATCACACAATAAAGGTGTTATACTTACATGAATACCATAGTCCCTTAGCTGATGCTGAATCCACAACAGATATGCACAACAACTTCCTGCTGCCACATATTCAGACTCAGCTGTGGATATTGCCACACTAGTCTGCTTCTTACTGCTCTAGGATATCAACCTTCCTCCCAAGAATTGGCATGTACCTGTAGTACTTTTTCATCTTCTCTATAGCCTGCAAAATCTGCATCTGAATAACCTGTAAGTAGAAAATCTCCATTCCTAGGGTACAAAAGGCCTAGATTAGGTGTGCCCTTTAGATATCTCAAAATCCTCTTCACTGTTGTATAATGTGATTCTTTAGGGCATGCTTGGTATGTAGCACAGACGAATATAGCATACATAATGTCTGGTCTCCTAGCAGTGAGATATAATAGAGAGCCAATTATTCCTCTATACAAAGACTCATCTACAGGATTACCTGCATCATCTTTGCATATAGGCATACTTGTTCCCATAGGAGTTCTCATGGTGGAGGATGATTCCATACCATACTTCTTAATTAAGTCCTTGGTGAACTTAGACTAGGATATGGACATGCCATCTTCAGTCTGTCTTACTTGGAGTCCCAAGAAGAACTTAAGTTCCCCCATACTGCTCATTTCAAACTTCCCTTGCATAAGTTTCGCAAACTTCATGCAAAGGTTGTTCTCTGTAGACCCAAAAATTATGTCATCTACATAGATCTGAACTAAGATTATCTTACCTTTAGATTCCCTTAGGAATAGAGTTTTGTCTATTTTACCTCTTGAGAATTTGTTCTCAATAAGGAAAGTAGACAGGGTTTCATAGCAAGCCCTTGGGGATTGCTTTAACCCATACAATGCTTTCCTAAGTCTATAGACATAACCAGGTTTAAGAGAATCTACAAAACCTAATGGCTGCTCTACATAGACTTCTTCTTTTAGATCACCATTCAGGAATGCTAATTTCACATCCATTTGGTATACCTTAAAGCCTTGATATACTGCATAGGCAAGGAACATCCTGATTGCTTCTAGTCATGCTACTGGGGCAAATGTTTGATCAAAGTCTATTCCCTCTTCCTGCTTGTATCGTTTTGCAACCAATCTTGCTTTGTTCTTCACAATAACTCCACTCTCTTCCAACTTGTTCTTAAAAATCCACTTTGTACCAATGATGTTGTGGTCTTTTTGTTTAGGAACTAACTCCCAGACCTTGCATCTTTTAAACTGATTAAGCTCCTCATGCATAACATTAATCCAGTGTTGGTCTTAGATAACTTATTCAAATTTCTTTGGCTCTAGTTGAGATAGAAAACTTGAGTGCAGGACTGTATTCAGATTTTCTGCTTCTGGTTTGCACTCAATGTCTTGGATCACCAATTATTTGATTTGTTGGATGATCCTTTAGATGTCTTATAGCTGGAGGTAGACTTCCTTCAGGCTGAACACCTCCAGTTTCTTCATTATGCTGCACCTCTTGGTTGTCATCAGCTTCTAGAGAGTCTTGTACTTCCCCTGGATAGTAGCCATCATTTTCCAATTCTTCATCTGTAGTTGAGCCTTCTGTAATGGAAAGCTTGTCCATTCTATTATTTATACCTGTTGGACTGCATGAACTACAAGGCAACTCACTGTTGATTAATCTAGTTTCATTAAATACAACATGTACAGATTCTTCTACAACCTTTGTAATCAAGTTGTAGACCCTATAAGCCTTACTATTGATGTTGTACCCAACAAATATCCCATCTTGGAATTTGGAAGCAAAATTAGTTAGATAAGACTTGCCATTGTTAAGGATATAACACTTGCAACCAAAGATTCTAAAATAGGATAAATTTGGTCTTCTACCTTTCATGATCTTATAGGGTGTCTTTTTGTTGCTTTTGGTAATAGAGGCCCTATTAATCACATGACATGCAGTACTAACTTCCTCAACCCAGAAGTATTTTGGGAGAGAAGTGTCACTCAATAGAGTCTTTCCAGCTTTAATCAATGTCCTATTCTTCCTTTCAGCACTATTTTGCTGAGGTGTTCTAGGTGAGGAGAACTCTTGAAAAATCCCAAATTCTTCACAAAATCTTGTCATACTTTCATATTGAAATTCAGTGCCATGGTCACTTCTGATTTTGACCACTGTGCTATTCAGTTCATTCTGAATTTGTTCTACAAAACTATGTAAAACACTTGTGGTTTCATATTTCTGTCTCAGAAAGAACACCCAAGAATATCTAGAATAGTCATCTAAAACCACAAAAAGTGTAGACCTTCCTACCTAGACTATGAACTGGCATAGGACAAAATAAATCCATATGAAGTAGGTAAAGAAACCTGACTGAATCCTTGTTTTCAAGGCTATGAAAGGAGGATTTTGTCTCCTTGCCCTTTTGACAAGCTGAACATATCCCATCCTTTACACACTTAACCTGAGGACCATTTCTCACTAACTCTTTGCTAAAGAGTTGACCAATTGTTTTGTAGTTAAGATGAGCAAGCCTCTAGTGCCAATTGACACAATGATATGCTCTCTCATCAGCTACAAGACAAATAGGAGAAACCTTGTTCTCACACACAAAGTCAAGACAATAAACATTTCTTTTTCTATACCCAGTCAATATGACCTTTTGATCACTTGACCTTTTGATATGACATCAATTCTTCACAAATGAAATGTCATATCCTAGATCACTCAGCTGACTTATGCTTATCAGGTGGTGTTTCAAACCTTTTACATAAGCCACTTGAGTGGTGGTAATTTGGTTTGAAGAAATGTTACCAAATCCTTTGATGATTCCTCTTTCAGATCCACCAAAGATTACTTTAGGCCAATCCTTGATAGGTGAGTACTCCTTCAGTAGCCCCTTTGTTCAAGTCATGTGCCTGGAACATCCACTGTCCATGTACCATTTATGGGCATGTCAACTTGGACTTTCATGCAGTATAGAATTACCTAACCTTAGAGCCCAAGAAAGTCTTGGGTCCTTGGTTCAAGTTAGCACCATTCATATCAAATCTACCATCAGCTATTCTAACTGGTAGACTGTTATTCTTCGTGACACTTATGTTATGCCAGGAGTCTAAGGCAAAATGGCCTGTCTTGCCACAACACCAGCATTCATACTTGTTGTATCTTGGTCTAGATACATTTTTGGCAGAAAAATTTTTGTTCTGTGCTTGTGCTGCTGTAGCTACACCCACTATTTTCCTTAGAACATGGGGTTTATTGACATGGGTTGACTTATTAGCATTAAAACCCTTGTTATTAAGAATATCAGTCTTATTATGACCATGAATGTTTTCAAGATCATATTTCTTAGAAGGCACTTGTACCTTTCTAAACATTACAGGAACTTTAAAATTTACTGGCTGGACTCGTGCTTTGCCTTTTCTCTTCAATTGGACAGCCCTGGTGTTACCTTTAAAGCCTAATCCTGCCTTACCCTTTTGAGCCACAAAAGCATCTATTAAGGGTAAGACTGATATTGGCTTAAAGTAACTAGCCACTAGATCTTTCTCCTTTTGAAGTCTGACTTCCAGACTTTTAATTAGATCATTTTTATATGTGATTTTACACATCTGAATAACAGTTATAGTTTTCAGCTTGGCAACCTCATTCCTTTTTTGATCCAATTCTTTCTCTAAACCAGATGCAGTCATCTTAAGATCTGCAATTTCCTTAGCCTGAGTTTTAGCCAGGTTTTTGCTTTTCTTAAGTGCATGCAATAAGTCCCCATATTCATCTATCAACTGATGAATATCTCCTTCAGATTAAGATCCATCCTCATCACTTGATGCAGATGAATCTGACTCTGAACCAGTACTGTAATCAGAAATTTTAGAATTACTTTGTACCTTACTGGGACTAGGCTGATCCTGGCACTTGTTTTCTTCTAATTCAGCCATCAGTCCCATGCATTGATGGTCTTCTTATTCATAGATGGAGTTCAGCAATTTCATAAACTCATCTTCTTCACTAGCTCCATACAGTCCAATGTATGCTTTATCTTCAGATTTTGACTCTGAGGAGGATTGATTTGTAAGACTATTCTCCTTCTTAGCAACAAAGGATTTCTCCTTCTTGCCCTTTTGTTTAGTCTTCTTTCTGTCTGCTGACTCCTTCCTCTTTTCTGGACACTCAGCCACCACATGTCCAGTCCTATTGCAGCAATATCAAACAATTTTTGATGTTGTAGCTTTGCTGGGCTTAGACCTGCTCCTTTCCTTTTTGATGATTTTCTCTTTTGATAGTAGTCATAAACTGGTTGTGATGTGGAGGGCCTTGACTTCCACTGCTTCTTCTTCAAGAACCTCTGAAATTGCCTTGTAAAGGCAGCAAAATCTGCATTTGAATCACTGCTATCTGAGTTTTGATTATCTGAATTCTCTGAGATAACTTCAACAACTTCCATAGGAGGTGATGGAGATATCCTTCTATTCTTTCTAGTGGCTTCAACTTTGAAGGCCACAGAACTTTCTCTATGTGATCCTTTTGTATTTCTTTCTTCCTCCTTCCTAGCCATTTGTTGCATTTCATATGATAGCAACTTTCCAAATAAGGTTGGAGGAGAAATGTCTGCTAGTTTGGCCACTTCTCTAATGGCACAAATCTTGGTATCCCAATCCTTTGTCAAGGATCCTAAGAATTTGTCATTCAGCTCATATGTACTGAAGACCCTTCCATAGGACATAAGTTCATTCACTACCCAGTAGAATTTCTTGTAGCATTCAGATATGCTATCAGACTTCCCTTGTCTGAAACTTTCATATTCTTGATTGAGCATAGACTTTCTATCTTGTCTAACTTTTTCAGAACCCTCCATGTAGACAATCAAAGTGTCCCACATTTCCTTGGAGGTTTTGCAGTGAATCAAATTTTGGAAAGTAGAATCATCTATGGCTCTCACTATGATATTCTTAGCTCTTTTATCCATAGTTGTCAGTATAATCTCATCCTTAGTCATTTCAGAAAAATCATTAGGAGTTCTTTGATTTGCATCTAGAATAGACACATTCATTGGGATATATGGACCTTCTTTTACTGTGATATATATCATTGGGTCAGAGGCCTCCATAAACAACCTAACCCTTTCTTTCCAGATTCCAAAAATCTCTTTCCAGCAGATGGGTAATTTCATTGACCCTTGTTCCTTGTGATTCTCTCCAAAAACCCATTTTCTTGATTCTTGATTCTGCCTTAGGGATCTAACTAATACTGTTAAGTCCTTCTTTGATCAACCTCCCTCTGATACCACATGACAGTTTTACTTTCAAGACTACCTAAACACCTAGAGGGGGGGTGAATAGGTTCTAATTCTTGTTTTAAAATTAAGACAGAATATCACTTCAACGCTGTAATATAAAACAGAAAATTCTACAGCAAACTCAGCACACACAATCACAGATTCTACAGCTACACAATTCACAGATTGCACACAGTATTTATAGTGGTTTCCCAAGGTCTGGGTACATCCACTTTCCCCCTTAACCTATCCAACAGTATGCTATGATCGGCCTAACTTCTTCCTTTTTCTCAGATCCTCAGATCCTACAGCTCAAGAACCAAAATTATTCCTATAACTGAGAATGTTTCCACATTCCTACAACTCAAGCTAACAAGCCCTACCTCAGCCTTGCCACAAGGCCTACAACTCAAAGAATACCTTCTCCTACAACTCAGGCACAAATAGTCCTACCACTCAGAGTACAAATCTCCTACACTCAGCCTTTATAAAATAAGCTTACAACTCAGATCTATGAATAGATCATACAGAATTTTATTAGGAATTTTATAATCTCTTACCCCTATTGAGAGACAAGGGATAAGAACTTTCTTGTTCAGCTTCTTGAAGAGGTTGATTGCTGAAATCAACTTGTTCTTAGATTTTTTCAAAGCTTCTTGAATCTGAACTGAGTTGGGTTGATTTTCTTTGAATATAACTGACTGGCAGCTTCCTCCTTAGATTCTAGAAATAGATTTGAATCTTTTTGATAGATTAGTTCAGTATCTGCTTCTTGAGAGACCTTTGATTGTCTCCTTCTTGACTTCAAATAGCTGGATCTCTCTCTCTCCAAACCTCTTGAAGATACTTCTGAATTCTTGATTGAATTTAACTTAGATAGAATCTGAATAGATAACTACTTCAGAACGTCTTCTTAGATCTTGTCACGAAGATCTTCTTCTTTGTGACTTGTACTTTCTTGATCAGAGATCAATCTATCAATAGTTGTGTTAGTTGTGTCAAATTCATCTTCTTCCTTCTTCTGAATCCATCTATATATAGGCTTCATCCATGGTAACCGGCTAATCCGGTTTCTAACTAACTTCTGAAGAGTCTGTCAGCTTCAGTAAACCTGTTGTAACTCACAGCTGTCAAGTCTTCAAATAGTTTTTGATCCTTTGTCTCTGTCAACAAAGCGTCGAGATTGACTGACATAAAGTGTCGAGACAATCTGTCAATATGTGTCGATACATGTGACTTAAGTGTCGACACAGACTTTGGTGATGTCAACATAGCATCCTTGATGTCGACACAGCTTCTTGACACTGCATCTAGAGAATGTGTCGACACTTATTATTTGTGTCGACACAATCACTTCTTCACTTTTCAGCACTCGACATTGTATAAACTCTGCTGAGTGTCGACACAAGTTCTGTGCGTCGACACAGTGGATGTAGACTAAGAATTCTGTGTTTCGACACTGCCTTCAGGTGTCGACACAGTTGATGTTGACTCTGCTTCTGTGTGTCGACACAGCCTCCAAGTGTCGAAACATTTGATGTCAACTATAATCTTCTATATGTCGACACAGTTTCTTATTGTGTCGACACTTCTTCCCCAAGTGTCGACACAGGCTTTCTTAAGTGTCGACACATGGACTTGGAAACTTTTCTCTGCATATTAGCCAATACTTAACCTGCACATATAAACTCAAAATAACATCAAATACACCTTGATGTATATCATTGAGCTAAGTGAGGCTTCTCCAAATTAGGTACACATTTTCCAATGTATCCAACAAGGACCTTGACCAATGGAACCTTCTTGCGTCGCAAGACCTGTATCCCCTCGTCGTCAATCCGGACTGGCTCTAGGTGAATTGACCAATCAGATGCTACCGGCCCGTCCGTGGTTGTAATCTGCTGCTCCAGGCATAGTATAGCCCTCCTAAGAGAAGATACGTGGAATACGTCATGCAGACCTGCCAGCTCCGGTGGCTACTCCAGCCTGTATGCTAAGGGACCGATCCGCTCCAGGATCCTTTAAGGCCCCATATATCTCGGGCTGAGCTTCTTCTTCTGACCACGCACCCGTGAAACTCCATGTATTGGTCAGATCTTCAAGAATACCCGGTACCTCACCTGAAACTCCACCTAACGATGTCGAGCATCGTAATACTTAGCCTGTCTGCTCTGTGCCTCTGACATCCTGTCCCGTATCAGCCTTACCTGAGCCTTGGTGTCCTCACAAAACTCATATTCCAAAACCTTTAGATCATCGTCCTGTACCCATGACAGTGGAGTCCTACACCTTCATCTGTATAGAGCCTCATAAGGAGCCATCCCTATGCTAGACTGGTAGCTATTATTATATGAGAACTCTACCAATCGCAGTACGTCTTCTAATGTCTGATTGGTGCATTCCGTCTGCCCGTCAGTCTGTGGATGAAAAGCTATACTGAATGTCAGCCGAGTGCCCAAGTAAGTATGCACTGATCTCCACTCCCTGGACTTAAACCGTCCATCCCAATCTGATACGATCGTCCTGGGTACGCCATGATAACAGACGAACTGCTCTACGAATTTTTGAACCAGCATACCAACTGAGTCATCTTTTCTGATTGGGATAAATCTGGCTACCTTCGTCAGCTGGTCTATGATTACCCAGATCGAATCATTTCCCATCCGCGATCGGGGAAGGCAATGTATGAAGTCCATTATGATATCCTCAAACTTCCACTCTGGCACTGGAAGTGGTTATAATAATCCTGTGGGATTTCTGCACTCCGCCTTCACCAGCTAGCATGTCTCGCATTGGGTCACGAAGTAGGTGATATCCTTATACATTCCTGGCCAGTACGTGGTCTTATTCAGATCCGCAATCATCTTTATAACTCCCGGGTGTACCGAATACAAGCTGTAGTGGGCCTCTGTCATAATATCCTCTCGGACCTGGCCTCCCTCTGGTATATAAACCCTTCCTCTAAAGCACGCCAGGCCATCCCTCAGTGTGTAATCTCTAGAAGTGCCTGACTCCAAGGCCCGGAATATCGGCTCCAGCTTGGCATCTTGCCTCTGCCAATCTCTGACCCGGTCTCGAATGTAATCTATGGCGCTCATCAGGACTAAATACTCCTCATAAAGATTGGGGTCATCAAACGACACCAACGTGATGTGCATATCCTCTAATCTCTGCACCAGCTCCATGGATATAATTTTGGGCTTCGCTCCGGAGGTGGCGGCTCTCTGACTCAGCGCATCGGCTACTACATTCGCCTTCCCTGGGTGGTAGTGCATCTCGTGCTGGTAATCTACTAGAAACTTCACCCATCGCCTCTGTCTGATATTAAGCTCCTTCTACATGTCCACATACTTAAAATTTTTGTGATCGGAGTATATGTCGCAGTGGACACCGTACAGATAATGCCGCCAGAATTTCTTAGCAAACATGACCACTCCCATCTCTAAAGCATGAACAGGGTAGTTCTGCTCATGCTTCTTTCACTGGCGGGAAGCATAAGCAATTACATGGCCCTTCTGCATCAGCACTGCTCCCATGCCTTGGTAGGAAGCGTCGGTTGTAGACCTAGAATCCCTCTCTCCCCGAAGGAAGGGCAAGAATAGGAGTCGAGGTGAGTCGATCCTTTAACTCCCGGAAAGGTGTCTCGCACTGCGGGGTCCAAATGTAAGGCAAATCCTTCCTCGTTAGGGATGTAATTGGGAGGTCAATTTGAGAGAATCCCTCCACGAACTTCCGGTAATAACCGGCAAGTCCTAGAAAACTACGTACGTTTATGGCCGTCATCAGCTGCGACCAATCTCGAACTGCATGAATCTTGGCCGGGTCCACTGCAAACCCAGCTCCACTAATAATATGGCCTAGGAAGGCCACCTCCTTCAAACCGAACTGGTATTTGCTGAACTTCGCATAAAGGTGGCGCTCCCGTAGTCTCTCTAGAGTTAATGTCAGATGGCGTGTGTGCTCCTCCTCCGTCCTCGAGTAGATGAGGATGTCGTCAATAAACACGATGATGAACACATCCAGATAAGCCTCGAACACTCGATTCATGAGGCTCATGAACGCTGATGGTGCATTCGTGAGCCCGAAGGGTGTAACACCCCGAAACTCAAAAGAGGGACGGGTGATGTTTTAAGCCCAGTCTGAATTTTGGAGCAGGTGTCACGGGCGTGTCACGGGCATGACACGGGCGTGACACGGGCGTGTCACGGGCGTAACACAGGCGTGTTCGGCCACGGTCATGTGGTCGACGTTTTGACGGTCGGAGATCGTCGTGTGGAGGCACACGGCCTGGGACACGGGCGTGTCCCAGGGCGTGTCACTTTGGGCTATTTTCTGGGGAAGGCACACGGTCCATGATACGGGCCCTGACACGAGCGTGTTAAATTCGACACGGGCGTGTCGGGTGCCGTGTCGCAGTCCGTGCCCTTCTCGGGTTGGGAAAACTGGTCGATTGCACACGGGGGGCGTGGCACGGGTCTCGACACGGGCGTGTCACAGGTGACACGGGCGTGTCGAAGGCCGTGTCAAAGGCCGTGTGCTTGTTTTTCGTATCGGTCGAGACGGCGAATGGGTGACACGACCAGGCACACGGCCGTGTTGCAACCCGTGTTCGGCCCAGATTTTATGATTTCAGATCTAATCTTGGCCGTTCGTTTCCTTGACTTTGGATCTGACGGTGGGGGGCTGCTCCTGGGTGGTTTTAGCTGGGATTTAGGGTTGGGAATCCTCATTTCCTTTAGCCATTCTCTCTCTAAGTGTTTAGAGAGAAGGGAGAGCAAGGAGGAAGGAGGAGTCCAAGATCCGGCCGCCGGAGGAGCTTCGGAGCTCCGAATCACGATCCGAGTCCAGATCCGCGGAGGTGACGCCGTTGCGGTGCTTTCCAACCGCATAGTTTTCTATGGCGCCGCGTTTAAACGCAAGGGTAACGAGTTCTCATCCTTGGGCATGTGAAGCCCTTTTTCCCTTTGCATAGGAAGCCCTCTCTCGCGAGTGAGCGAAGAGTTAGAGCGTTCCTTGGGGTAGATATGTAAAGTCCCCCTTGTGTAGAGTCCGTATGGGAAAACGGACATAGGCATTGTGTGTGAAGCCTATCCGGACAAGTAGAGCCGGATCGATGATGTTGCATTGCATATGATCCGTGGAAGACTCCGGGTGTTTGGACGTTTTTTTTTCGGGTTTTCTACGTTGTAGATTGCAACAGGGAGCCTTGGAGATTAACTCCAAGGTGCACCCAGAAAACTGGGCAAATGCGAGTTTTGGCAACACGATGGTCGGGGATCCAACGTGAACATAACCGGGTTATGTGATTGTTGTGGCGGAAACGTGACTCGGTGAGTCTTGACCTGCGCATATGGCTTAAATTGCCGTTGCGATATGAGCACGGGTCACGCGGAACCGTACCCGGTCTATGTCGTTCGGTCGGACCGTTGGCATGGATGAGGGTCTTCGGCGGTCTATGACTTAAATTGCCGTGACCAAAGCCAGGAAGGCAAAATGCTCATATGTTTGGCCGTCCGAGAGGCGGTGGTGGAACGGGAATGTCTATGGCTTGAATTGACGTGACGTTGGCCGGTTCGCCGTGAATGTGCCCTGAGTGCATGGGGTGTGTGGCCGTGCGAGCCTACGCCTGTGTTGAAGTGTGTTTACACTATTGTTGTTTCCTACTAATAAAGTGCAGGGAAAGAGCATCGCCGCCCCGATTTTGGGGGCGGGATCGTTATAATTTGGTCAACATTGCTGACCGTTGCTATTGTTTGCCACCGGGCAGTGGTTTGTTGCTTGCAGGTGCTGCGGAGCCGAGCGGAAAATAGCGGGCTAAAGCCCATGTTGCTGCGCCGGCCCTTGAAGGCCTAATTGTTTATGCTTTCCCGTTTATCATGTATGGCCGGCCTGTGTGCCGAAGTTTGGAAAACACTACTTTTTGTTAAGAGAACAGTGTAAGGCCTTAAGGCCATTTATCTTTTGTGTATGTTTACATTCCTGGGTTTGTAGTGGACATTCATGCTCTGTGTCTGGGTTCTTACTTCTTTTGCAACCTATTAAATTGCTTCCGCTAGGTGTTGTGTAGGACGTTATGATTGGTTGAATGGTTTCAACGCGTAACCAACCGGTCTGTCCGTAGTATATGGCGTCGGGCCCCAGCCAGACCTACTGCTATATGCTATGTGACGGATAGGGGTATTACAAATTGGTATCAGACTACTGGTTTCAGTCAAACTTAAATGAATTCGTGGACGAATTCACTTTAAGGGGTGGTGAGCACATGTGTGCGTCATCGTTATAACATGAAAAGAACCCATGAATGTCCACTTAGGAATGAAAATACACATGTTTGAGGAGCCTGCGTGTTCCTATAATTGCTGTTTGCAGTAATATTTGGTCGCTTATCGGTGTTTTGCACGATTATAGGTGACCAGAAGTGGTGCTGGACCGTCAGAACGGCCAGGTTCTGAGGCAAGCAGTGCGCCAAGTGAAGCGCCTGCAACACCTCCGTCTGTCGAGACCATTAGATGGTGGCAGAAGCTGTCTTTGCTATGATTAATGCGCAACCTGCAAGACAGGTGCAGCAGCCTGCTCCTGCGGGGGAGCAAGTGCCGCTCCAAGCGGCGGAGCCTAGAAGGGTTGAGCAGGTGGCAGTGGAGCCGGAGTTGCCTCGGAAAGCAACTGAAAGACAGTTGAAGCATGTGATGGGCTTCCACCCACCGGTGTTCTCGGGAACGGGAACCCCGACCCAGGCTGAAGATTGGCTCGCAAGAGTAAATAGGGTGATGACAGCTACTGAAACGGAAGAGTGGTAGAAGACCACAATGGCGACGTTCCTGTTGGATGGGGACGCAAGGTTATGGTGGAAAGGCCTAGAGCTACACCAGTTGAGGGGAAGGCCGTTGGCCAAAGTTCCTATGGCGGAGTTTGCAAGATTGTTCATGGCTCGATACCTCCCCTCAGCGCAGAGGATCGCATTGGAGAACGAGTTCCAAAAGTTGGTGCAAGGAGATAGCACTGTAGACGAGTACCTCCACGAGTTTACTCGGTTAGGGAGATATGTTAGCGCTACCTTTGCCGACGAGGAGCGAAAGACTAACCGCTTTTACGAAGGGTTAAGAGATGAGCTGAGGTTGCTACAGTCAGGGCCTATGGCGCAGGGTTTCCTAACCTTGGTCAACTCAGCCCGGTCCTTGGAGAAGGACATGAGAAATGTACAAGCTAAGAAGGAATCTGGCGGGAAGAAATCGGAGTACAAAGCGCCGACTACGTCGAAGTCGGGCTATCGAAAATTCTTCAAGAAGACTAGGACGTCAGGTCCAGCTTATTCTACAGGTGCCTCAGGGGCAACTACCAACCGAACCCCGGGCGCTTGTTTCACGTGTGGAAAGAAGGGGCTCTTTGCCCGTGACTGCTGGAGTGGACGCTCAAAGTCCGAAGGGAAACAAGGAGCTACTTACGAAGAGAAGGGCAAAGCGGTGGAGTCGACCGCATCCCATTATGCTCCGACTCAGCCTAGAGTCTATAACTTGGGCCAGCAGGAGGCCATCAAGCAAGCAGATGTGGTGACAGGTATGAGTTAATTTATAGCAAGTTGACTTTAAAATACCATTACCTATTGCTTGTTATGCTAATGTCTTTTGCTTAGGCTTTGTGGTGATTAGCGATAGTCCGGCACGGGCACTGTTCGATACGGGAGCTTCACACTCATTCTTGTCCAAAAATTTTATATCACGCATCGGAGTCCCTTCTTCGATGGCGAAGGACAAGTTGGATGTGCTGCTACCGAATGGGTGCTCGATGCGTGCGGACAGAGTGTGCGCCGTAAAGGTTCACATAGGGAGCCAAGAGTTCGACTTGCTAGCGTCATTGCTGCCGCTAGTAGAGTTCGACGTTATCTTTAGGATGGATTGGCTTTCGGAGCAGAAGGCTTGGATTGACTGTGACCGGAAGGAGGTCAAGCTGGGTGTTGGGCGGGGGACAACATTCGAGGGACTCAAGGGGTCGAGCAAGGCACTGATATCTGCTCTTCAGGTGGTAAAGGCAGTTCGTGCTGGTGCAGAGCTGTTCTTTGCAATAGTGGGGGTTGTGGAGCCAAAGTCCACATTGGATAGCATCCCCGTGGTTTGTGAATACCCCGATGTATTCCCGGATAGTCTTCCCGGGGCCCCACCGCGGCGAGAGATTGATTTCACCATCGAGCTCATACCGGGGGCCAAACCGGTGTCACGTGCTCCGTATAGGTTGGCGCCTAAGGAGATGGCAGAGTTGAAAGTTCAGCTAGAGGAGCTGATGGAACAAGGTTATGTGCGTCCAAGCTCGTCGCCTTGGAGCGCACCGGTCCTCTTCGTTAAGAAGAAGGATGGTAGTATGCGGTTGTGTATCGACTACAGAGAGTTGAACAAGCTGACGGAGAAGAACAAGTACCCGATCCTGAGGATTGATGATCTCTTTGATCAGTTAGTTGGATCGTCGGTATATTCTAAGTTGGACTTGAAGTCGGGTTACAATCAGTTGAGGATAAGGGAATGTGATATCCCGAAGACGGCGTTCAGCACAAGGTATGGGCATTTCGAGTTCACGGTCATGCCGTTTGGACTGACAAATGCGCCATCAGTGTTTATGGACTTGATGAACATGACGTTCCGAGATTTCCTGGATCGCTTTGTGATCGTCTTTATTGACGATATATTGGTGTACTCGCAGTGCGAAGAAGATCACTTCAACCACTTGCATCTAGTGTTGGAGACTTTGAGGAGGAATGAGCTGTATGCGAAATTCTCCAAGTGCGAGTTCTGGCTACCCTCAGTAGCGTTCCTTGGTCACATTGTTAGTGGGGAAGGTATAGCGGTGGATCCGGCGAAGATCATTGCGATACGGGAGTGGCCTGCGTTGTCTTCTGTCGTGGAAGTCCGTAGTTTTCTCGGGCTTGCCGGATATTACAGGTTCTTCGTAGAGAACTTCTCGCGGATAGCGCTACCTCTCATGAAGTTGACAAGGAAAGATCAGAGATTCTTGTGGACGCAGGAGTGCGTGCAAGCGTTTGAGGAGCTGAAGAGACGGTTGACCACGGCGCCAGTGCTTAGTTCGCCGAGTGGGACCGAGGGCTTTGAGGTGTATAGCGACGCTTCAGGTAGTGGTTTGGGCTGCGTGTTGTTGCAGCATGGAAGTGTGATTGTGTATGGATCGCGTCAGCTGAAGGTGCATGAAAGAAATTATCCGGTGCACGACTTGGAGTTGGCGGCCGTGATATTTGCACTCAAGTTGTGGAGGCACTACTTATACAGCGTAAGAGTCGATATATACACCGATCACAAGAGCCTAAAGTACTTGTTGGATCAAAAGGACCTTAATATGAGGCAGAGGAGGTGGATGGAGTTCCTGGGGGACTACACCTTCAAAGTACATTATGTACCCGGGAAGGGCAACGCAGTTGCGGATGCGCTGAGTCGCAGGGCCCCCGCCCAAGCCAACTGGTTGTCGGTGCATGATAAGCGGCTGATACGGGAGTTGGAGGAGCTTGAGATCTGTTGCGTTGACAAGCAGACGAGCGCCAAAGCAATTTTGAACTGGACAGAAGTTCAGTATGACCTGGCTGACCGGGTTCGGCAGGCAATTGAGTTAGATGACTCCATGAAGGAGCTTATGGAGGCTGCTCTGGATGGGTCAAATTCCCAGTTCTCGGTAGTAGATGGTTTATTAAGGAAGGATCATCGGTTGTGCGTCCCAAGTGGGGGTAACCTCCGGGCGGAGTTGATGTACGAGGCTCATCATACCAAGTACTCAATCCACCCAGGGAGAACGAAGATGTATCGTGATCTCAAAAAGTTGTTTTGGTGGCCGGGGCTCAAGAAAGACGTGGCGTTGTACGTCGCTAAATGCTAAACGTGCGCCTTGGTGAAGGCGGAGTGCCAAAAGCCGGGAGGATTTCTGAAGTCCTTGCCTATACCGGAGTGGAAATTCGACGACATATCTATGGACTTTGTGCATGGGTTGCCAAGGTCGCATAAGGGGAACGACGCCATCCGGGTGATCGTAGATCGGTTAACAATGGTGTCTCACTTCATTCCGCATAGGAAGGACGATCCAGTGGAGAAATTGGCGAAGTTGTATGTTGACAACATTGTTAGGCTGCATGGCGTGCCCCGTAGCATTGTGAGTGGTCGCGATGGGCGGTTCACGTCAAATGATTGGAGATTGGTGCAGCAAATGCTGGGAACAAAGTTAAAGTTCAGCACAGCCTTCCATCCGCAGACGGATGGGCAGACCAAGAGAGTCAATAGGACGATGGAGGACATGCTACGCAAGTGTGTTCTGGACTTCGGTAAGCATTGGGAGGACCACCTGTATTTGGTGGAGTTCGCGTACAACAACAGCTACCAGACGAGTATCCAGATGGCGCCCTTTGAGGCCCTATATGGTAGGAGGTGTCGCACGCCATTATCGTGGCTTGAAACGGGTGAGGCAAGGTTGTACAAGAAGCAGGAGGTGGAGAATGCTACTTCTTTGGTGCGGATCATTCGAGAGCGTTTGCTGATCGCTCAGGATAGGCAAGCTAAGTACTACAATGCCAAGCATCGGAATGTGGAGTTCGCGGTGGGCGATGGGGTGTACTTGAAAGTAAAGCCGTTCAAGGGTGTTTCGCGGGTGAGACGCTTGAAGAAGCTGAGCCCAAGATACCTTGGACCCTTTGAGATTCTGGAGCGGGTCGGCGAAGCGGCTTATCGTTTGAAGTTATCGGAAGAGTTGAGTGGACTACACGATGTGTTCCACATTTCAGTGTTGCGGAAGGCGGTGCGGGAGCCTTCGTAGGTGATCGCATTTGATCAAGTACCGGTGGACGAAGGGTTGACAACTAAGGTCAAGCCCGTTTGTATTGAAGATGCAGAGGTCAAGAGGCTCTGTAACAAGGAGATCCGGATGGTTAAGGTCCGGTGGAATAATTGCGGTCGGGAGGAGCTCTCTTGGGAAAGGGAGCAAACTATGCAGGAGAAGTACCCGGAGTTATTCCGCTCAGGTACCGTTAAAAGTTTTAAGTTCCTATGGTTTTCCTTTAGTAAATTTCGTGGGCGAAATTCTTTTAAGGGGGAGAGAGTTGTAACACCCAGAAACTCAAAAGAGGGACGGGTGATGTTTTAAGCCCAGTCTGAATTTTGGAGCAGGTGTCACGGGCGTGTCACGGGCGTGACACGGGCGTGACATGGGCGTGTCCCGGGCGTGACACAGGCATGTTCGGCCACGGTCATGTGGTTGACGTTTTGACGGTCGGAGATCGTCGTGTGGAGGCACACGGCCTGGGACACGGGCGTGTCCCAGGGCGTGTCACTTTGGGCGGTTTTCTGGGGAAGGTACACGGGCCATGACAAGGGCCCTGATACGGGCGTGCCAAATTCGACACAGGCGTGTCGGGTGTCGTGTCGCAGGCCGTGTCCTTCTCGAGTTGGGAAAACTAGCCGATTGCACATGGGGGGCGTGGCACGGGTCTCGACACGGGCGTGTCACAGGTGACACAGGCGTGTCGAAGGCCGTGTCAAAGGCCGTGTGCTGGTTTTTCGTATCGGTCGAGACGGCGAATGGGTGACACGGCTAGGCACACGGCCATGTTGCAACCCGTGTTCGGCCCAGATTTTATGATTTCAGATCTAATCTTGGTCATTCGTTTCGTTGACTTTGGATCCGACGGTGGGGGCTGCTCCTGTGTTGTTTTAGCTGGGATTTAGGGTTGGGAATCCTCATTTCCTTTAGTCATTCTCTCTCTAAGAGTTTAGAGAGAAGGGAGAGCAAGGAGGAAGGAGGAGTCCAAGATCCGGCCGCCGGAGGAGCTTCGGAGCTCCGAATCGCGATCCGAATCCAGATCCGCGGAGGTGACGCCGTGCGGTGCTTTCCAACCGCATAGTTTTCGATGGCGCCACGGAAAAATGCAAGGGTAACGAGTTCTCATCCTTGGGCATGTGAAGCCCTTTTTCCCTTTGCATAGGAAGCCCTCTCTCGCGAGTGAGCGAAGAGTTGGAGCGTTCCATGGGGTAGATATGTAAAGTCCCCCTTGTGTAGAGTCCGTATGCGAAAATGGACATATGCATTGTGTGTGAAGCCTATCCGGACAAGTAGAGCCGGATCGGTGATGTTGCATTGCATATGAACCGGGGAAGACTCCGGGTGTTTGGGCGTTTTTTTTCGGGTTTTCTACGTGGTAGATTGCAACAGGGAGCCTTGGAGATTAACTCCAAGGTGCACCCGGAAAACTGGGCAAAAGCGAGTTTTGCCAACACGATGGCCGGGGAGCCAACGTGAACATAACCGGGTTATGTGATTGTTGTGGCGGAAACGGGACTCGGTGAGTCTTGACCTGCGCATATGGCTTAAATTGCCGTTGCGATATGAGCACGGGTCAGGCGGAACCGTACCCGGTCTATGTCGTTCGGTCGGACCGTTGGCATGGATGAGGGTCTTCGGCGGTCTATGGCTTAAATTGCCGTGACCAAAGCCAGGAAGGCAAAATGCTCATATGGTTGGCCGTCCGAGAGGCAGTGGTGGAACGGGAATGTCTATTGCCTTAATTGACGTGACGTTGGCCGGTTCACCGTGAATGTGCCCTGAGTGCATGGGGTGTGTGGCCGTGCGAGCCTATGCCTGTGTTGAAATGTGTTTACACTATTATTGTTGCCTACTAATAAAGTGCAGGGAAAGAGCATCGCCGCCCCGATTTTGGGGGCGGGATCGTTATAATTTGGTCAGCATTGCTGACCGTTGCTATTGTTTGCCACCGGGCGGAGGTTTGTTGCTTGTAGGTGCTGCGGAGCCGAGCGGAAAAATAGCGGGCTAAAGCCCATGTTTCTGCGCCGCCCCTTGAAGGCCTAATTGTTTATGCTTTCCCGTTTATCATGTATGGCCGGCTTACGTGCCAAAGTTTGGAAAACACTACTTTTTGTTAAGAGAACAGTGTAAGGACTTAAGGCCATTTATCTTTTGTGTATGTTTACATTCCTGGGTTTGTAGTGGACATTCATGCTCTGTGTCTGGGTTCTTACTTCTTTTGCAACCTATTAAATTGCTTTCGCTAGGTGTTGTGTAGGACGTTATGATTGGTTGAATGGTTTCAACGAGTAACCAACCGGTCTGTCCGTAGTATATAGCATCGGGCCCCAGCCGGACCTACTGCTATATGCTATGCGAACGGATAGGGGTGTTACAAAGGGCATCACGGTAAACTCGAATAACCCATATCTTCTACTAAAGGCAGTCTTTGGAATGTCCTCCTCCCTAATCCGCATGTTATAGTAGCAAGACCTCAAATCCAATTTTTAGAAGAAATGCGCCCCCTCCAGCTTATCAAATAGCTCATCTATCCTTGGAAGTGGATAGGTATTCCAGATTGTCAGTCTGTTCTGTGCTCGGTAGTTGATGCATAATCTGAGTGTCCTGTCCTTCTTCTTGATAAACACCACCGGGGCTCCCCATGGTGAAGAGCTCGACCAGACAAATTCGGCTTCCACTAGTTCCTGCAGCTGGCTTCGAAACTATGTCAACTCATTTGGGGCCATCCGGTAAAGAGCTTTAGATGCCGGCTTAGCCCCCAGCACAAACTGTATCTAGAAATCCTTCTCCCGGTGCGGGGGTTGCCCTGGAAGCTTCTCTGGGAATACGTCAGCAAAGTCCCATGAAAGTGAGAGTAAGATCTACCTTTTAGCTAGAGGGGGGTGAATAGAGTATATTAAAATAATTTTGCAAATTAAAAATTAATTGGCAGTGGAAGAATTGATTTATTTATAGGTGTATTGTGCTTGTAGTAAATAAAACTAATCAAGAAATAAAAACACAGCACACATCAAATAAAATACAGGCAACCCAAATACAAAAGGATCTATAGTGGTTCCCCAATCAACCTTGGTATATCCACTCTTCTACCACCCTAGGTAGGAATCCACTGCAGGAATAGTTGATCAGGTGTCCTGGGCACCAATGAGCTTTTGATAAGGTGCTCAAAAACCAACCCATATTTTTTGATCAGGTGTCTTGCCACCACTGAGTTTTGACAAGTTCTCAGAAACCAAACACAAAACTTTTGAAGGGAGTTTTGAGTAACCCTTTTTACAACAAAAGAAAAGAAAAGGAGGTAAAGTTGTTCTTCTCTGTCAACAGTCAAAGAGGAGACTAGTGGATTTATGATGTCAAAGCTCCCCCTGAGATTTGCAGTTGTTCAGGAGAAGAAGCTTTGCACAGGGTGATAGGCCTTCAGAAGATGAGATCTCCATCAAATGATAATTTCAGCAATGACTGAAATGTGTTGTGTATGGAGTCTTGATTGATGAAGCCTTGAACACTTGAATCAGAGATGAGACACTATAATCCTGTAGTTCTTGTGTGTCTCACAGATCTCAGATGTTGTTCTTAGTTTTTCTCTTGTTGTTTGTTGTTACTGTATTGTCTGTCTCTATTGTCTGAAATGATATATTGAAATCCAATCTTCTAGATAGCCGTTAGCCAGTCATAAATGACTTCCTTAATTGATATCTGTCTCTGGAGGAAAGTCCTAAGAAACATTCACCTTTTAGTCT
This sequence comes from Platanthera zijinensis, assembly GCA_039513925.1. Lineage (NCBI taxonomy): Eukaryota > Viridiplantae > Streptophyta > Magnoliopsida > Asparagales > Orchidaceae > Platanthera > Platanthera zijinensis. The sequence continues at coordinate 138,502,274 of CM077086.1, forward strand.
CCTTGAAACTTGCTCCAGATTGATTGAAACGGCTACAAAATCCTTTGCATTAAATGTTGGATATGAATAAATTTGAATTCCATAACTGACTGAATTTGAAATCCTGAAATCGTTGATCTCTCAAGAAAATCATCGATATGAGCTCTACTACCGTCGACCTAAGCTCAGAGACATGAACTTGACTTGAAACAGAAATCATCGATCTGAGCTCGACTATCGTCGATCTAAGCTCAGACATCTGGATTTTGCCTAGAGACAGAACCGTCGATCTGAGCTCGAAGATCGTCAAACCGAGTTCGACGACTCGTTGAACTGAGCTCAGAGATAGTCGAACTGAGTTCGACGCCTCGTCGATTTGAGCTCGACGATAATTGCCTGAGTCTTTCTGTACTGGTAATCTGATCTAGGAGGTCTTGGGGGCAGCTTTTAAACCTAAGTTCTAAGCCTTAGACCTATTCTAGTTTGACCTTTAAATCTATACAATGAGGTCAAGACATATTCCTAAGGACATAGTGATCCTTACCCAAATCAGTAATATGGTGTTCCAACAATCTCCCCCAATTTGGGTTAGGATTACTATTTACATGATAGAGGAATTAAAAAGCGTACAAGCAGAAATAAAAGAAATTACAACATTGCAGAATAATGAAATGCAGCATTGCAGAAACAAATGAATGATTACAGCAGATTGTCAAAGAGAGATATATAAAGTTCAGCTTACAAGATCAGTCCTTTTTCTTGCCCTTTTTGAAAAGGATTTCCCTATTGCGATTTTGAGCTTCTTTCTTAGATCTTTTGTAATGAGCAGCACTTAGGGAGGTTTGAGATTTGGGTCTGGGCACAACTGCCTTTGGCTGCAACTTCATGTAACTTTCTGGGTCAAAGAATTTTCTAGAAGAATATCTCTCAAGCTCTTTCTTTCTTTGTTCAGATAATGTAGTATTATTTGAAGTATCTTTTCCTTGTTCTCTTGCTTTCTTTATCTGGTCTAAAGAAGCTAATTCCTTCATTCTTGTTGTCCAAGAGATATGATTGTTCTCTAGATCTTAATGGGGAATAGGAGCTTCATATCTATTGATAGTATCAGCAGGAGGAGCTCTTGAGTGAACAATTTCTTTGATTTTATATGGGAATGGATCAGAAGTTGAATCAATTGGTCCTCATCCTTCCCTTTGATAAGGATGTTGTCTGGATTATCCTCTTGAATATACTCTATATCCTCTTTGATTCCCTCTATATTGGCCTTTTATGGACTGGTAGCCTCTTTGTTGATGTCCTCTTGATTGTGATCTATCTTGAACCTAAGAGGAACTTTGAGTTGTAGAATGAGAGGTTTGTTGTGCTGAACTTCCACCAGATCCTGCATCTGGAGAGGGAGGAGGAGGAGAAGGATTATGATGGGATGTGCCTTGGTCATACTTCCTTCTCTTCTTCATAGCCTTTAATTGGTTCCTTGAGTATTGCATCCAGGGTTCAGTAATTGGACAGTCATGCAGAATGTAGTAGGGAATATCATTATCATTGTTGACTTTTTCTAGAGGGACTCTCTTCAATGCTTTGCTGCTTGCTTTCCTCTTCCTTGCAATGGTTGCAGAGGAGTCATCAGAATCAGTTATAAATTCATCACTGTCTGAGCTTTGAGGATTGTCATACATCTCATCAACCCTTTTAATATATTCTTGTTGTTTTTTAGTTTGTTTAGATGAAGCAGCAGCAGCAGCAAGAATAGGAGCAGTGACAGAAGCTAGAGCAAGAGCAGAAGTAGCAACACTAGCAGGAGCAACAACAGAAATAGCAGCAGGAGCAGCACTAATAGCAAAAACAGAAACACTAACAACAGGAGCAACACAAACTGGTACACTAACAGCAGGAGATTCTGAAATAATAATTGGAGAAGCACGCTCAACAACAATATCAGGCTCTCAAACACCGGCCTCTATCATTATCATATCATCAGCAGTATCAAAATAAACTTTCTCAACAGCAGTATCAACACACACATCATCAGCAGTAGTAATAATTTCCACAGCCTTGATAGAATTGATATAAGATAATATCAAGCTGGGATCACAGCTAGAGACAGGCACAATGGCCTTAGTGAGATCTTCAGCTTATTGAGCTAGAAGATATCTGCTATAGAGAGCATCAAAATCTGAAAGCAGTGACCTGAAGTCAACTGTACTGAATGATAGAACTGGAGATGGGGCTGGAGCAACTTGCATTGCTTCTGAGCTTTGCATGAAATCTGAATCTGGAGCAGGCAGCATAACTTCTTCATTTGGCATCTCCCCCTTCCTGGATTCCGTATAAACTGGATCAAGGCACCCCCAAAGAAGGGATTGCCGGAGGAGGATGGAAAGAAGAAAGCCTGACAGATAACTCATTGATTGATTTAAGAAGTGGAGCCATGGAGGTATCCAGCAAGAGTGTTAGCATGGGAGCTAACATCTCATATAGTTTATCTGCAAGGGAAGGAATGTCTACTTGCTCAAGGGATGCTTGAGTAGAGGTAGAGGAGAATGGTGCAGAGGTTGATGGTGTTGGAGGAGCTGCCGAAATGTGGAGAAATGATGTGGATGGTAGAGGAATGGATGGTTCTGATATGGGGATGGTGGTGATGGATGTCACTGGAATGGAGATGGATGGGGTGAAAGTTGGTTGAGCCAGAATATCTTGTAGTAGTTGTTGGTAAGAAGTAAAAGATGATGGGGGCTCTAGAGGTGATGAAAGAGAATCATACATAAAGGAATCATCTAACAGATTGAATGATGGAAGATGGATGGATGAATCAAAGTCAAGAGGGGGATAATAATGTAGAGGATGGAATTGCTCTTGATGAGTGGCTGGTGGTGGTGAAGAGATAGTTGGAGATGAAATTGAGATGGGTGATGAAATTGTGATGGGTGAAGAAATTGAAATTGTGGATGTAGGGATGGTTTAAGAAACAGGAGGTGGAGATGGTGGAGATGAGGAGGAGGAAGCAGCAGGCAATTCTTATAGGGGGGCAGTTGCCTGAGGGGAAGTGACTGGAACAGTCCTTGTGCCTTAAGTGGAGGTAGCTGCAGGACCCCTGCTGGGTTTGGCAATCTGCCTATCCCACTTTCCAAAGAGAGACCAAGAGAGTCTCTTGGAAGCATTGATGTGCATCCCATTTGGGACTAGCAGTTGGGGGCATCTGTTATGCAAAAACAAGCCTAATATCCTCCCAAAGTTAACAAAGTTCTTGTTAATCTTCTTCTTAATTAAATCAAAAAAGAGTTCTCTCGAATTCATATGTTTCGTATCAACTATAGCAGCCATCAAGCAAAACTAATACCTAGAGATTGTATCATGAGCAGAATATTTTGCTAATAGAACTTTTCCCACTATATCAGCCAGGAACCTATACTCCTGATGGTTAAAATGCGTAGGTTTCTTTTTATTTTATTTAGAGATGAGTGGGATATTATTTTATAAAGAAAAAGAAGAGCGTTTTTATTTGTCAGAAACTGAGTTTTAACGAGAGGGAGACAAGTGCACCTATCGTGTGTAGTACAGGATATTCCCATGTGGAGGAATATCAGGGTCGTATTGTTCTCGGGGTCGTCTTACCTATTTTTACTCTTTCCCTGAAATACCTATTATTCTACCGATAATTTTTAGGTTTGATAAAAAAGGAAATGGCATAAACATATAAAAAATGCATAATAATAAAAAAAAGTGCAGAAGGCCGATGACCAACTCAGCGCGACGCTATCAGAAAGAGAATTGAACTAAAATAACTTTTAACAAAAAGAGATCCTAAATTTCAAATTAATTAAGGTGGAGACTTGGCCGTGGAGGTTCCAAAGGAATGAGCTCACTTATCTCTAGGACTATCGCTCACCTGAACGCTAAGACTATTTAACCGATCATTAGACCGACGAAGGATTCCTCTTAACTCCCGCATTACGCTGAGAACCCCGCTATTGGGTGGGGAACCCAATCTGATAGAGTCATGCGCCTCCTCTCTCGAGGGTTAGCGCGAAGATCTCTTTACCCAAGGGTGATCGATCCATACGTGCGGCCTCTCGGCGTTGCGTATGGATAACGTAAATAGGGCCCGCACATCGATATGCGGTCCTACGCGTCGTTAACCCGGGACAAACCTTAAGAAATTTAATTAAACTGAAAACAGGACCTTTAATTATTTAAAGCCATTTTATCTGTCCCAATGCTCTTCGATATCGAGGGCTAAGGGCGGTTAGCCACTCATCGGAATGGGGACACTTACACTAGAAAGCAATAAAGAAAGCAGTAAGAAAGCGGTAAAGAAAGCTGAAAATTGCAAGTCCTACTCAAACGAGTAGGACTGAAGAAAGCAGTAAATGTGAATCCCGGCTCAAATGAGTGGGCGGGGGTAAATTAATCTCATACACGCACGCACTCTACTTGAAAGTAAAACACACACATGCACTCTACAGAAATTAAAACACACACACGCACACAAAGTTTTCCTACTCAAGTGAGTAGGAGAAAAATTACAGCAATAAAAAGACAAGTCCCACTCAAACGAGTGGGCGAAAAATGAAAGCAGAGCGCCATTTAACTCTTAACGAGTAGGCGAAAATAAATGCATACGCACACACTCTACAGAAATTAAAATAAAGCTGTAAATTCTAACTCGTACACGCACGCACAATTGCAAAAAACATAAGAAAAATAAAGTGCTAGAAAAATTAAAACGACTGCATTTCTACCGCTAGAATACGGTATGAATGCATAAAAAGACAAAATAAAAATTAAACGGAGCGAAAAGTTTTGCAAATAAACGCAAAATGGAAGTGAGCGAAAAATTATAATGATTATATTTTCATTCTTATGTTTTTATAAAAAAGCCAAAAAAGTGAAAAGAAAACTAAAAAAGACGAAAAGTTTTTACGATCTTAAAGAGCCTAAGTTAAATAAAATGAAAACATCACTTTTTAGGAGTTTTTATAAAAGCCCTAAGAATGAAAATAGAAAAAGAAAGAAAAATTAAACTAAAAAAAAGCGAAAAATGAAAATAAAACGGACAGCACAATGGCTAGAAATGTCGTAAAATTCCTAACTAAACTAAGTTAAAAAGCTTTAAAATGAAGAAAACATACAAAAGAACAAAAAAGGGAACGAAAAATTGCAAAGATAGAGCGCTTCCAAATGAACATTCGTGTTTTGCAAGAGAGAAAAATCTAAACATTTTATTAATTGAAAAGCTATTACAACCAAAGGGAGGGGGGAGAAATTCTCTTACATAACATTTGGATCCAAATGTGCAGCACTTCGGCTAAGCAAAGTGGTCAAAATAAAAGACAAGAAAAGCTTCCTGGAAGCTCTTATTTATAGGCAAATTTTCGGGTGTGACACGTCCTAAGTCACGGGCGTGACAGGGGACGTGACAGGGGGCGTGTCAGTACTGTTTAGGAGCTGATCGGGTGATTTGACTGGAAAGTTGACTTCGGCTGAAAACGTGGCGGTCACGCCCCAGGTCACGGGCGTGACGCTGGTCGTGTCGGGGAGGTGGATCTGGGGATTTGACGGGAGCCTTGACTTCGGGGCGGTTCACGTGGCGGTCATGCCCTCGGTCACGGGCGTGACATGTGTCAGTCATGGGCGTGACTGGGGCATGTCAGGGAGGTTGATCTGGGCACGGTCCGGCCGCAAAGTTGCGCGCGTCACGTCAGGCCAGGTGGCGAAGTCACGCCCGTGTCACACTTTGACACGGGCGTGTTTGGGGGGTGTCGAGCTCGGTTTGATGATCGCCGATCGTCGAGCTAGCAACCTGTGGTCGGCGATCGTCGAGGGCGTGACACGGGCGTGTCGGTCATGTGACACGGGTGTGTCAGTCGATTTTTTGACATTTTCTGGAATTTTCTGGAATAAAAAATAAAGCTAAGTTAGAAATAATATTTACAAAAAGAGGCAATTTATACTAATAAAAAAGACAAAAATAAACAAAAATGACTTAAATAAAATACGAAAATATAGGTATATTTACAACTCATCAACTCCACTGAAAGGTTTTCTTAAGCAATTTGTTAGGGTTTACTGCTGAATGTCCCATTCTATCCAACATAGCAGAAAACTCTTCTCTAGACAATTCCACTGTATCATGTCCAGTACTCAATTGAAAAACTTCTGTCAGAAGTGCAGGAGTGAGGGATACCTGAGTTCCTGAAATAATCCCGACGACTGTATTTTGATCCAGATTATGGGCTGTGTACACCAATTTTTTAATCTCATCTGCAGCCAGCTTCATCCTTGTAGTCATGATTGTCACCAACTATTGCTCCTTGAACAGCTCTAGAATATCCTTGAATATCTGAGCACTTCCTTCAAACGAATCCATATCTATATCAAAACCAGTGTCAAACTTCATTGCGGCTAAGATAAAAACCGAGACGACCATGTTTTTCCTGCAAAAACAAACAAACAAGACCAAGTTTAGAAGGGTTTGGAGGGAAGGAAAGCTCTGTAGAAAGTATAAATGCGCAAAAGAGAACGACGAATGAAAAATGATTTTTATATTAGGGTTCGACGCTGAAATGGAAAGATCGTTGAACTCCGTTCGACGATCTGGGCTTCTAAAGGAATCTGAAAGGTATTCAACATCGTCGATCTCTGTTTTATGATAATGGAGAGCGTCGAGCTTCGTTCGACGATCTCTGACCGGAAAGAGATATCCTAGAACTATCTGGAAAATGCTGAACTCTGGTCGACGATTTCTGAGAACGTCAGTCTCCGTTCGACGATCTTTGGGAAAAACGTCGAGCGCAATTCAGAGATCAGAAATAACCTATAGATACTAGAAAAATCAAGTTTTTAGCCTAGTCTTGGTCAATTTTAAGGTTTTAAAATCTTGAATCTTAATTTAAACTTCCTCAATCTAACATTCCTATCTGATTCAGGAAGAATGTGTGTTTCTTTTCATCCAAGGATTTGGTGAAAATATCTCCCCATTGCAAATCAGTTGAGATATATTAAAGTTCAATTTTATTCTTCTCAACATTATCTCTTAAGAAGTGATGCCTAATCTCTATATGTTTTGTCCTACTATGGAGGACTGGATTTTGTGCTATATAAATAGCACTGGTGTTATCACAAAATATTTTTAACTTATCTAAGTTTTAACCATAGTCTAGAAACTGATTTTGAATCCACAATATCTGTGAGAAACAACTACCCGCTGTCATGTATTCAGCTTCAGTAGTTGATGTGGACACAAATGTTTGTTTCTTACAAAACCAGGAGACAAGTATGTCACCAAGAAACTGACAAGTTCTACTGGTGCTTTTCATGTATACTCTACATCCAGCATAATCTGCATCTGAAAATCCAGTTAATTCAAATCCTGAATCTTTTGGATACTAGAGACCTAGATTTGGACAACTTTTCACATACCTAATGTTAGATATGACTCTCTAGGTCTTACTTGGAATCTAGCACAGATGCATGTAGCAAACATTATGTCAGGTATACTAGCTGTAAGGTAAGATAAAGAGCCAATCATTGCTCTATATGTTGTCTGATCAACAGGTTTCCCATGTTTATCAGCATCTAATACAGCATTAGTAGACATAGGTGTTTTTATAGAGGATGCTTCAGACATACCAAATTTCTTGACCAATTCTTTTGCATAATTGGTTTGAGAAATAATATGCCATCAGCATGCATTTTGACTTGTAATCCTAGAAAGAAGGAAAGCTCACCCATGCTACTCATTTCAAATTTTGAATGCATTTGGTTAGAGAACCTTTTGCACAAATTTGAATCAGTAGATCCAAAGATAATGTCATCTACATAAATTTGTACTAGTAGGATATTTGACTTATGGGTTCTAATGAAAAGAGTTAGGTCTACTCTACCCCTTATAAAATAATTTTTTAAGATAAAGCATGCTAAGGTCACATACCATGCTCTAGGAGCTTGCTTGAGACCATATAATGCCTTATGTAATTTAAAAACATAATCAGGATGAATAGGAGAGATAAAACCTAGGGGTTGTCTAACATAGACTTCTTCCTTTATATCTCCATTGAGAAATGCACTCTTTACATCCATTTGATAGACCTTAAATCTCTTGTGAGCTGCATAGGCTAGGAATATTCTTATGGCCTCTAACCTTACAACTGGTGCAAAGGTCTGGTCATATTCTATTCCTTCTTCTTGAGAGTATCTTTGTGCAACTAGCATTGACTTGTTTCTTACAATAATTCCTTGATCATCCAATTTGTTCCTGAACACCCATTTTGTTCCAACAATGGAATAATCCTTTGGCCTTGGCACTAGCTCCCAAACTTTGTTTCTTTCAAATTGATGTAACTCCTCTTGCATTGCAATGATCTAGTGTGGATCTTGTTCTGCATCTTGTATGAATTGAGGCTCAATTTGAGATAGAAAGCAGGTGTGCATCAGGTTTTGTTTGACCTGATTTCTGGTTTGCACACCAGCTGAGATATCTCCAATCACTTGGGAGATTGGGTGATCTCTTGATGTTACTAAATCAACAGGGGGTGTTGATTGTTCACCAACCTGTGTTGTTGTTTCCTCTTGTGGAACAACAACTTGCTCTTCAATGTGGTTCTCACCAAGATGTTGAGTGTCCTCTTCATCTTCACTGCTTTCACCTTTTTGTTTGATAGGTGAAGGTGTTGTATCCTTTTCAATGATGTTTAACCTGTTCAAATTCTCTGAGAGAGAATGTACCTGCAAAGGTTCTATGGTAGATGTATTCTTCTCCTTATAAGACATGTTAGTTTCATCAAAAGATACATGTATAGATTCTTCAATTTTAAGAGATGATTTGTTATACACCATATAAGCCTTACTGATCATGGAGTATCCCAGAAACACTCGTTCATCAGCTTTGGCTTGAAATTTTGCTATGTATTTCTTATCATTATTGTAAATGTAACAAATACAACCAAAAAATTAGAAATAATCTACTTTAGGTTTCTTCCCTTTGAGTAATTCTTAGGGATTCTTTCCCTTCATCTTATGTATCAAACTTCTATTCAATACATAGTTTGACGTTTTCACTATCTCTCCCCAAAAGGATAGAGGAAGGTGAGCATCTGTCAACAATGTAGTAGTAGATTCAATAAGGGTTCTATTTTTCCTTTCAGCTACCCCATTTTATTGAGGAGTTCTAGGAGCTGAGAAAGTGTGCCTGATTCCTTCACTCTGACAGAACTCTTGAATAAAAAGAGAATCAAACTCTGTCCCATGATCACTTCTGATCAGGGCAATGTGAGTATTGAACTCAATCTATATGCATTTGAGAAACTCTGTCAAACACTTAAAGTTATTAGACTTCTTCCTCAGAAAGAACAACCATGTGAATCTGGAGAAGTCATCTACAACTACTAAAGTGTAATATTTCCCTCCTAGGCTTTGTACTGTAATGGGTACAAAAAGGTCCATATGTAACAGATACAAAATCCTAGGTGAATCTTTCTTATTAAGTGACTTAAAGTTATATTTAGTTTACTTGCCTAATTGACAAGCCCTGCAAAATCCTTCCTTATTGTAAGGGCCAGAAGGTAGTCCTCTAACAAGGTCTTCCTTGGATAGCCTAGCAATGGTTCAAAGGTTTACATGTCCTAATCTCTTATGCCATAGTTCATTCGGTTTACTAACAGAATTAAAAGGACAGATATCTACCTTAGTTGATTGAAAATCCACAAGATAGATGTTACCATTCCTTTTACCTGTCAACACAGTTGTGTTGTCCTCTGATTTGATTTTGCATGAAGATTTATTGAAAGTCACCTTGTAGCCTTCATCACACAATTGACTGATGCTGATTAAGTTGTGCTTCAGTCCTTCCATATAGGCCACCTTTTTGAATGTGACTGACCCTATCTGGACTGCACCATATCCCTTGGTCCTTCCAAAGTTTGAGTCTCCAAATATGACTTTGGGTCCAAGATTGGCTTTGAAGGATGTTAGATTATCCTTGCTTCCTGTCATGTGCTTTGAGCACCCACTATCCAGATACCATTGCCTGTTTATTGTTGGATAGGTCTTCACCTGCACATAAAACAATTTATTTGTTTTTACCCAATTTACCTTGGGCCAAGGTTGATAGCCTTTAAAATCTGAAAAAAAAGACATCCCTGGTTGACACTTATAACCTTCAGGTTGATATCTCCTAGGAGGTATTATCCATTCAACATAAGGGTTAAAGCCTTGGGATGTAGAACCTCTAGAATTGAATTTTTATTTACCCTTAAAAACATATTCAAAGCTCTGATCTCTGTTCGACGATCTCTGAGCTGAGTTCGACGATCTTGGGTCATATTATCGAGCTCTGTTCGAAGATTGACTTTGCCTGAGTTCAGAGTTCAGCGATCATCGACCTGAGTTCGACGATTTAGCTTGAGATCGCTGAGCTCCGTTCGGAGATCGTCGAGCTCTGTTCGACATTTTCTGTTGAACCTTGTTTTTCTTAGGAATATCAGAATTCTTCCTAGCTACCTCTACAACCCCTTTTCCTTTATCTGAGATAAATTTGATTGGGGTTGTTAATACTATAGGTTGGATGGATAAAGCACCCAAGACCAGTGTACTGTTAAGTCTTGAGTTCACTGTGCTTGTGATGTCCATCAGTCTGATGCTTCTCCCATTAAGGGATTCTTCAAACTTCTTTGCCTGAGATAGTTCACTTTTCAGTGAAGCTATCTCCTCCCTACAACATTCTAATTCCTCAGAGAGTTTGAGGTTATCTGATTTTAAAGTTCTATGTTCAGATAGTTGATTTCTGAGAGAGATAATCTCTTTCTCAGACTTGAGTAGGTCTAAACATAGTGCCTTAAATTCAAATTTAAAGTCCTCTTAATCAAAATCAAAAGAATCTATTACCTGATCTTCTTCAGTTTCATGTTCAGATTAAGATTCTGACTCTTGTTCTGCATCAGAATTATGTTGAGAGGCATTGATAGCCATCATACAGAACTCCTTCTCTTGGGCATCATCTTCATCATCACTTGAGCGTGATGAAGCCTGTGATTCTTCTTCAGTCTCACTCCAGGTTTTAGCTACAAATCATTTCCTAGTGTGTTTGTTCTTGCTGGAGGAGGATTTATCATTGTTATTTCTCCTAAAGTCTTTGTCTCTTCTCCTATCTTTCTTATCTTTCTTGTCCTTGTTTTGATTCTCTGGACAGTCAGACACAATGTGGCTTGGTTTCCTGCATCCAAAACAGATAATCTCCTTATTACTAGATTTGTCATATCTTGGCTTTTCATGGCCTCTGGATGACCTTTTACTGAAGTCTTTTCAAGCCATCTTGTAGAATCTTCTGGCTAGTAGGCTCATTAACTCTTCATTGCCTGTGACCTTGTCTTCAGGCTGTTTTTCTGTAGCTTTGAAAGCAATTGTCATTTCCTTCCTTGTTGCTGGATAAGCTGTCTTTTGCTCTTCCTCTCTATTTTTGATGAGCAGCTCATAAGACTTGAGCTTGCCCAATAGAGCTTCAGTGGTGATCTCATTTAGGCTTCTAGCATCCTTGATTGGCCAGATCCTTGAGTCCCAAGTGCTTGGGAAGCGCATTAGGATCTTATCATTGAGTTCAGTCAATGAGATCTCCTTATCCAAAGTTTTCAGTTCACTGACAATTAGACTGAGTCTGTTATATAAGTCAGCAACTGACTCTGTTTCTCCCTTCTAGAAATTCTCATACTGGGTTAAGAGATGAGAACTTCTGTCTTTTCTTTCATCAGCAGATCCTGACACAAGCTCAGATAGCTTGTCCCATATTTCTTTTGTTGAGTTGCATTAAGGCACATTTTGAAATATGTCATCAGACATAGTCTAAGACAATATGTTCAATGCCTTAGCATCAACAACTTTCCACTTTTTTGATTTCTGCATTTGTTCCTAAAGGGGGTGGAACAACACTTGTACTTGTACTTTTTGGAGGTCTTGGACACACTGTTAAAACAGAATTAAAGATATCCTCATCAATAGAATTCATGTATAATTTAATCCTTGCCTTCTAAAGTGCAAACTTAGAAAGATTGCACACTGGAGGTCTGGTGCTTGAATAGACTTTATTCTGTGCCATGATTTTATATGAAAATAATTATAATAGAAATAATAACCCTCTATTAAAGATTGATCTTATCAGAGATCTTTTGGTTCAGGTGTTAGCCTGTAGGAACAACCAAGCTGATGATGGTTTAGTTAATGAATAACCAACCTCCCTCTAATACCAATTGAAAGTGAGGGTAAGATCTACCTTTACTCTAGAGGGGGGGGGGGGTGAAAAGAGTATATTAAAATAATTTTGCAAATTAAAAATTAATTGGCAGTGGAAGACTTGATTTATTTATAGGTGTATTGTGCTTGCAGTAAATAAAACTAAGTAAGCAAGAAACAAAAACACAACACACAACAAATAAAACACAGGCAACCAGAAGACACAAGGATCTATAGTAGTTCCCCAATCAACCTGGGTACATCCACTCTTCTACCACCCTAGGTTGGAATCCACTGCAGGAATAGTTGATCAGGTGTCCTGGGCACCAATGAGCTTTTGATAAGGTGCTCAAAAACCAACCCAGATTTTTTGATAAGGTGTCTTGCCAACACTGAGTTATGATAAGGTCTCAGAAACCAAACACAAAACTTTTGAAGGGAGTTTTGAGTAACACTTTTTACAACAAAAGAAAAGAAAAGGAGGTGAAGTTGTTCTTCTCTGTCAACAGTCAAAGAGGAGACTAGTGGATTGATGATGTCAAAGCTCCCCCTGAGATTTATAGTTGTTCAGGAGAAGAAGCTTTGCACAGGGTGATAGGCGTTAAAAAGATGAGATATCCAGCAAATGATAATTTTAGCAATGACTTAAATGTGTTGTGTGTAACATCCCATTTCCGACTAGACCCCTAGGAGTCGGTTGGTTGTGACAAAACCCCAGGGAGCACATAAAATTGAAATAAGCAATCAAATATTTCGGGTCACGGGTTGGTCACGCCCGTGACCGACCCGTCACGCCCGTGACCTGGGCGTGACTACTTCGACGATCGTCGATCTCCACGAGACGATCGTCGAACGTGCTGTCTGGGCATGTCACGCCCGTGACCAAGGTGTCACGCCCGTGACTATGGGCGTGACCCCATCGACGATCATCGATCGCCGTGAGACGATCGTCGACCTTGCGGCCCGGGCATGTCACGCCCGTGACATGAGTGTCACGCCCGTGACCTAGGGCGTGACCAGCCTTCGACGATCATCGATCTAAATTCGACGATCGTCGGCCTCGAAATTTGCCGTTCGGGCATGTCACGCCCGTGACCTAGAGGTCACGCCCGTGACCTAGGGCGTGACCAGCCTTCGACGATCGTCGATCTCAATTCGACGATCGTCGACCCAAAATCTGCCGTTCGGGCCTGTCACGCCCGGACCCAAGGTGTTACGCTCGTGACCATCCATCGACGATCGTCGATCTTAGTTCGACGATCGTCGAACCCAGAATTGGCCATCCGGGCCTGTCACGCCCGTGACCTATGTGTCACGCCCGTGACATTGGCCGAAACGACGGTTCAGGCCCGAAATTATTCTAACACGCGTGGTAATAAATGCTGGTGTGGGAAGTTACACCAGGAGTAACTTCCGGCCGTTTTCCTTCTATAATTATATAATAAATGAGGAAAAGGTGGTCCAATAGAAAATCGCCAGCTGGACACACCTGTTCAGTTTCCACCGTTTCTTATCCCTTCACCGTAACCGAAACGTTAAGGGGAGGAGCCTTCATGGCCATAATGGTTTTACCCATTCACCTTCCCACTTCCTGATTTATAAAAGCCCACCTGGACAAGAGGAGAAGGTTACACGCTCAAGTAATCGGATCAGACCTTTGTTCTTGCTGTAGGAGAAGTTCAGCAAACGCCACCACCGCGCCATGGCACCCCGTCGTTCTTCTCGCCTTCAAACCGCGAACAAGGTCCTCCTCTACTCCTTCTCTTTCATGGGAAGATCTTAGGATTCTTAGAAAGGAGGTTCGTGCTCAACGGAGCCGGACCCATCTCTCGTTTTCATGGAAAAACCATGAAAAAGATATTTTGAGTTTGCCGGAAACCGCCACTTCCGGCGGCCAAACCACCGCCGACCGCTAGCCATCGCCTCAACAGAGGTGGTGGTGGTGGTGGCTGGCAAGGGAAGTGACCGAACGGCCGGCGACGGACCACGGAATGCTTACAGGAAAAATGTTTTCCTGTGTCTGTTCGGGTTCATGAAGAAGATGAACAGTAGATTTAATATATAATACATAGATTATTATATAGTACATAATGGAAAAATAGGTTATTTGAATGTATTTTTGAGGCTGCAAAACGAGGCACTTGGAGGCCGATTTAGGAAAAATGACCGGTCACAAAAGTTGTAGCCCTCTGGGTCTACTTTAGTTTAAAATTGATTTTATTCAATTTGGGTGAGTGATTTGACCACAGCACTCATTTTGGTGGGATCAAGACCTAGGCTAACCAGAAATTGAAATGGTTGCCCACGGTTCATAACATGTCCAAATGACTTGAAATTTGGACTGGAGATCTTTAATATTTGTATCGAGAGGCTGTCCAAAAATGAGAATTTTTGGAGAACTTTTGCCTAAGGTTTTTGTAAAATTTTAATAAATAATATAAAATTAATTAGGAGATGAAATTAAGTCCAAACTCCCCCAAAATTTTGGGTGGTGGTCCCTGGCATCAATGTTAGGATCTGTACAAAATTTCAACTCGATTGGTCGAGTTTTGAATAGGGAAGTATCAAGTCCTAGATAGGTCTTGGTGAGGGGTACTTTGGGGAAAAGTACGAATGGAGATGGAGTGGACAAATCTCCTCAAAAGAGGCTGAAGTTGTTGGCCACTGATTTGTTGAGCCTATGTCTACCCTCTTGGGTAACATGGTGTGGATTAGGGTGGATTTTACCCTAAGAGATTGGCTAAAACCCAACGGGTGGGAGTTTGTGGTTTGTGAAGGACATAGGAGCAAAAGCTCTTGTATGCCCTTGAAATTTGGAGGAGAGTGGCATGATATGCTGAAAACCCTCTGGTGGAAATAGTGAGGGAATTGGAGGTAATTGGGTACCTCGGAAGTTGAGAGTTTGAATTAGGTTAGAAATTTAATTTAGTTATTTTAAGCACTAAATCTAATCCAAAAATTATGAAACTCGGGAGGAGGGAGTTTTAGGATGGTTTAGACTTATGATAATTTTCCTGGAATTTTATGATTGATAAATATTATACTTCATGTGTTAACGGATTATTTGCCCGATTTGTTGTTTCAATTATTTGGAGGCTTTAAATTAATTATAATCATTTAAAATTCTGGATTTAGATCTTGACCAGTAGAACATTGATCCCTGAATTTTTATGGAATTTTATGTTGAGTAAATCTAGTACTTTATTCGCAGATGATAGAAAGGGCTCTTATGTTTAAAAGTTAATTATGGATAAAATACTTGCTGGAAAATTGTGAAACTTGGCCTGTGCTAATTTTAGACCTTTATCAGCATGACATAAATTATTTATAATTTTTGGAAGAATATTTTCTGTACTTGATTCATAAACAACAGAAGTTAGAGATTATTTCTAAAATAGTTTTCATGCCCTTTTAATGATAGAAAAATTATGATACTTAGGATTTAACCTATTTAGATAACCTAGTATTTATCATAAATTTGCTGGACATCTTGCATGAGAACTTAGGGTAGTTCATGTTCAAACCGGTAGCCCTAGGGATTTTCGAGGAATTTAATTAAATGCCAAATAAATTAAGAAAATTTTCATTTTCTGGATTTAGGTCATTTATGTCATGGTAAGTCTCCAGTAAATAATTTAGGGCATTTGGATGAGTAATGGATCATTTCATAACCGGTTCGACATGTAGCCTAGGTCAGTCTGCATATAGTAAATTGTGAAATGCAATAGGACATGATCTGAGGAAGATATAAAGAGTAGTGAGTAGTGGTGATAGTTAGAGTTAAGAGGTGCTCGGGTTTGGCGAAAGATCGCTTTTCCCGAAGAGAGGAAGGTTAAAAATTACCCTAGGATAGTTTTTTTGTAACGACCTCCCCAGCACCATGCTCGCAAGGACGGCCGCCGGCACCCCCAGCACCACGCTCGAAAGGGTTCAGCCTAACCAGTTCTGTAGACCATGCACCCCAACCCCTCTCCCTCCACAGGCGGGTTGTTGGTGGCCGTAGCCCCCCTTAGATGAGTCAAACTCGATAGTCAAGCCCGCACTACGGGGACTTCCCAAGAGGTCACCCATCCCAGTACTACTCCAGCCAGAGCACGCTTAACTATGAAGTTCTTTCAACTCTCATCACCAATTGTCCAGCTGGCGGTTTTCTATTGGACCACTTGTAAGACCACCCTTTTTTTTCTTTTTCAACCACCGGGGTCTTAGGCCCAGAATCGCCGCTTTGCGGTGACACCTTCACGTCCTGAAGGGTCATCACCACAAGGCGCCGATTCCGCCGGCCATTTCGATCACAGAAAGGTAGCACAATATAAGAAGTAAGAGCAATGCAGTCCACATTAATAAAATCACATATAAATAATAAAGCTCCACGAAGGGAGTGTCCACAGAAAGCATCAGAGTGCAGCATAATGTAAAACTTAAAAATAAGGGCATAAGCCCTGTACATCAGAGTCCTCACTACAAGTCTCTCATACGGAAGTGAAACAGAAACTACTCAAGGTCGAGACTCACGGTCCCGGCTGTGTGAACTCCGGAGCTAGACTGCCCCATCTCTAGGCGCACCGATCTCTGGGGCTGCTCCTCCATGCTGGGCTCCACGATCCCCTAAATGATGCGGTTCGAAAACCGTTAGTCATAAAGTCTAAGCCCTATCATCCCCTACCCCTTCCCCTATGGCTCCTAGGTACCGAGCGGGGAGGAAGAAAGGGAAGGACATGATGGTAGAGACAAATCAAGAAACAGGTGACTATGGACTTAATCTAGCAAGATGTATTCGGTGAGCAGTTAATATGATTTTTATAATAGGTCTAGCAATAAGAAAAGCAAATATATGAATTTAAACCTTCACTTATGCGAGAACACATATGCAAAAGGGATCTTTTGCAAGGCTCCCATCGTATAGAGTGTCCCATACCACTTATACGTTGGGGTGTCGGTTATCAAACAGCAATGGTTGTTATATATTGAAATTAACCTTTGATTTATAAACTTGCCCACACAAGCTTATAGACCAAGGGGTCGTTTTGCAGGTCCTAATGTATAAGCGTCCCATACCACTTATACTTTAGGTGTCAGGGTTAAATGAATCGATTATGCTATGACATGCTAGTGGGTATGATGAAACATGCAAGTGCAACTCACACACCTGACTCTGTGCACACAGACCTTTAGTTCCCCCTTTCGGAGCCGTTACCTCCCAGGATACCTCCGTAGTGACAGACGGAAGCGGTGGGTTGGGCCTCGCCCACCTCAAAACCAGTAAAAGCACCACTGGTCTGACTTATCGTACGCCTCAACGCTTGGTGCACTAAGCGGACGCCTGCGTACTCTTGCCGGCTGGCGCACCGGACTTCTGTTGGCAAAGTGCTAACCACCTCGCCGAGTCAACGATATCGGTGTCGGTGCAATCGAACTCCCCGATATCGTAAAACCCACCACCTTAACTTTTCCTATCTTATGCACATGCAAGTTTAATCGCAAACACACAAAACCGAGCCGAAGCTCCCCGGACCAAACGTCCGTCTCCAACCAACCGAGCCGAAGCTCCTCGGACCATCCCGTCCGTCTCCAGAACAACCGAGCTGAGGCTCCCCGGACCCAAACGTCCGTTTCAAAAACACCCGAGCCGAAGCTCTCATCAATATTCCGGTGCCAACAGTGTTTGTGAAAAGTGCAATCCTAGTTACTAAGTTACTCTTGCCAGTTTATTACTACAGTTTACGTTAGCCCAGGACTGCCCCCGATATACCCCGTGAAGGGCTCTCAAGGGGCACTAGGAACCAAGACGGCGGCATTACGGTCCGAAGTTCCCTTTCGCAAGGCACTTAATATTATTGGTTTATTTCTCTTAGCCCGTTCCCTTCTCACATTACGATAAACTATCCTAGGGTGATTTTTAAACCTTCCACTCTTCGGGGAAGACGATCTTTCGTCGAACCCGAGCACCTCTTAACTCTTGCTATCACCCCTACTCACTACTCTTTATATCTTCCTATAGTGATTTCTCCACTATTGCCCACCCAAACAAAATGAGTTATTTAACTCCAATGTCTTCCTCAGATCATGTCTTATTTCAATTCACAATTGCTATATGCAGACCGACCTAGGCTACATGTCGAACCGGTTATGCAATGATCCATTACTCATCAAAATGCCCTAAATTATTTACTAGAGACTTACCATGATATAAATGACCTAAGTCCAGAAAATGGAAATTTTCCTAATTTATTTGGCATATAATTAAATTCCTCGAAAATCCCAAGGACTGCCGGTTTGAACATGAACTACCCTAAGTTCTCATGCAAGATGTCCAGAAATTTTATGATAAATACTAGGCTATCTCAATAGGTTAAATCCTAAGTATCATAATTTTCCTATCATTAGACGGGCATGAAAACTATTTTAGAAATAATCTCTAACTTCTGTCGTTTATAAATCAAGTACAGAAAATATTCTTCCAAAAATTATAAATAATTTATGTCATGCAGACAAAGGTCTAGAATTAGCACAGGCCAAGTTTCACAATTTTCCAGCAAGTATTTTATCCATAATTAACTTTTAAACATAAGAGCCCTTTCTATCATCTGCGAATAAAGTACTAGATTTACTCAACATAAAATTCCATAAAAATTCAGGGATCAATGTTCTACTGGTCAAGATCTAAATCCAGAATTTTAAATGATTATAATTAATTTAAAGCCTCCAAATAATTGAAACAACAAATCGGGCAAATAATCCGTTAACACATGAAGTATAATATTTATCAATCATAAAATTCCAGGAAAATTATCATAAGTCTAAAACATCCTAAAACTCCCTCCTCCCGAGTTTCATAATTTTTGGATTAGATTTAGTGCTTAAAATAACTAAATTACATTTCTAACCTAATTCAAACTCTCAACTTTCGAGGTACCCAATTACCTCCAATTCCCTCACTATTTCCACCAGAGGGTTTTCAGCATATCATGCCACTCTCCTCCAAATTTCAAGGGCATACAAGAGCTTTTGCTCCTATGTCCTTCACAAACCTCAAACTCCCACCCGTTGGGTTTGAGCCAATCTCTTAGGGTAAAATCCACCCTAATCCACACCATGTTACCCAAGAGGGTAGACATAGGCTCAACAAATTAGTGGCCAACAACTTCAGCCTCTTTTGAGGAGATTTGTCCACTCCATCTCCAATCGTACTTTTCCCCAAAGTACCCCTCACCAAGACCTATCTAGGACTTGATACTTCCCTATTCAAAACTCGACCAATCGAGTTGAAATTTTGTACAGATCCTAACATTGATGTCAGGGACCACCACCCAAAATTTTGGGGGAGTTTGGACTTAATTTCATCTCCTAATTAATTTTATATTGTTTATTAAAATTTTACAAAAACTTTAGGCAAAAGTTCTCCAAAAATTCTCAATTTTGGACAGCCTCTCGATACACATATTATAGATCTCTAGTCCAAATTTCAAGTCATTTGGACATGTTATGAACCGTGGGCAACCATTTCAATTTTTGGTTAGCCTAGGTCTTGATCCCACCAAAATGAGTGATGTGGTCAAACCACTCACCCAAATTGAATAAAATCAATTTTAAACTAAAGTAGACCCAGAGGGCTACAACTTTTGTGACTGGTCATTTTTCCTAAATCGGCCTCTAAGTGCCTCGTTTTGCAGCCTCAAAAATACATTCGAATAACCTATTTTTCCATTATGTACTATATAATAATCTATGTATTATATATTAAATCTACTGTTCATCTTCTTCATGAACCCGAACAGACACAGGAAA
Organism: Platanthera zijinensis; assembly: GCA_039513925.1. Lineage (NCBI taxonomy): Eukaryota > Viridiplantae > Streptophyta > Magnoliopsida > Asparagales > Orchidaceae > Platanthera > Platanthera zijinensis. The sequence goes on from CM077086.1 coordinate 138,522,260, forward strand.
ACATTTTTCCTGTAAGCATTCCGTGGTCCGTTGCCGGCCGTTCGGTCACTTCCCTGGCCAGCCACCACCACCACCACCTCTGTTGAGGCGATGGCTAGCGGTCGGCGGTGGTTTGGCCGCCGGAAGTGGCGGTTTCCGGCGAACTCAAAATATCTTTTTCATGGTTTTTTCCATGAAAACGAGAGATGGGTCCGGCTCCGTTGAGCGCGAACCTCCTTTCTAAGAATCCTAAGATCTACCCATGAAAGAGAAGGAGTAGAGGAGGACCTTGTTCGCGGTTTGAAGGCGAGAAGAACGTCGGGGTGCCATGGCGCGGTGGTGGCGTTGCTGAACTTCTCCTACAGTAAGAACAAGGATCTGATCCGATTACTTGACCGTGTAACCTTCTCCTCTTTCACCAGGTGGGCTTTTATAAGTCAGGAAGTGGGAAGGTGAATGGGTAAAACCATTATGGCCATGAAGGCTCCTCCCCTTAACGTTTCGGTTATGGTGAAGGGATAAGAAACGGTGGAAACTGAACAGGTGTGTCCAGCTGGCGGTTTTCTATTGGACCACCTTTTTCTCAGTTAAGTTAGGGCGTTTGGTCTAATGGTATCAGAGCAAACATCGATCAGAAGGAAGTAGCAGTCCACAAACCCTAGGTCACCCCCCACTCGAGTTTAGTTTGGGGACAAACTAAGCAGCGGAAGCAGTGGTGTGCCCATATGGGGATCACATATAAATTGTCCACCTTTATGTAATATTTGAACGTTTTCTCAGCGTGTGTTTTTGTTACGCAGCCTCCAGCACGGACTACGCCGCAAGGTGGAGTTCAACAGGCTCAGGATGTGGCACCACCCCCACCGGCCCCCACTCCTTTCCTTCAGTCAGACATGGGACAGACCCTGACTGCCATTCTGGAGGCCTTCAGGGCCCAGCAGATTCCGGCCCCGCAGCCAAATCCGGGGGCCAACTGGCTAAGCATCTTCCGAGGACTGGCTCCCCCGTCCTATTTGGGAACAGAGTCGGCTGTTCGGACGGAAGAGTGGCTAGATATCATGTACGAGATGCTGACCGGGATTCGGTGTCCATGGGAGGAGAGGGTGGCTCTAGTTGTCTCCTGCCTGGAGTCCCATGCAAAGAGGTGGTGGAAGACGCTGTTGGACACGACATTTGCTGATAGGGAGGTCGCAGAAATTACTTGGGAGGAGTTCAGGGCCGCACTGCTGGAGCATTTCGTTCCGCAGCCGGCTAGGGATGATTTGGAGGAGCGGTTCTTACAGCTGAAGCAGGGTACCCGGACCGTGGTGGAGTACCATCGAGAGTTTGACCATCTGGCTCGATACGCAGATTCCTACCAGCTGGACGAGGCAGGGTATATCAGGAGGTTCTATAAGGGCCTGCGGGAGGACTTGAGGGAGGCTCTGTTGTTCGTATCTGACGGGCCCATCTCCCGGATCTTGGAGATGGCCAAAAGGATTGAGGCTGACTGGCACACCACCCGGGGCCGGAAGCGGCCAGCAGAGGATCAGGGACGGAGAGGTAGGAATGACCAGCGGCGGGGTGCTGTACCAGAGGGGAGGAGGACAGAGGACCAGCCTCGTCAGGACGTGAGGCAGGAGCCGAGGGAACAGGTGGTATTAGCCCCTCCCCCTCTTCGGATGCAGGAGATGCCGAGACCCGGGGGAATGGCGTATCCCCCACCAGAGTGTTTTCTTTGTCATCAGATTGGGCACATTCGGAGGAACTGCCCCATGAGGGGGGCACCACCTCCAGCACATCAGGGCGGCCCGCCAGCTCAACATCACGGAGGCCGAGGACACGGCCGTGGTCGTGGATACCAGTGGGGAGATCGTAGACAGGAAAGAGAGCAGGTATATGCTTTGGACCATGCGCAGCCGCGGAATCCGGAGCAGGTCATCGCAGGTACGCTGCAATGTTTCTTTATTTTCATAGAATCTCCCTTTAAGTTGTTAAAACTCAGAATCGCACTAGATAGGTTAACAAGGAAAGAAAATTCTTTATAGAACCCTAAGATATTTAATCACCCCAGGTATAGTCTTCATCAGCGGCAAGCCTGCCCGCACGCTGTTCGATACTGGAGCTACTCACTCCTTTGTGTCGGAGTCGTTCGTAGAAGGACTGGAAGGTGTGGAGCGGTTCACAGGCTCGAGGATGAGGGTGCGACTACCGGATGGATCTGAGCTCCTTACCACGGATCACTGCAATATGGAGGCGGAAATTGGTGGAAAAGCGTTCGAGGCTCCAGCGACGATTTTGAAGCTGACGGACTATGACCTGATCTTGGGCATGGTATGGCTGCACTGGAACTATGCCCAGATTGACTGCCAGGCAAAGAGGATCACCGTGAGACACGGGGACTCTTTCATTACCATCGAAGGTATAAGACCTGTCTCTCGTATACTCTTATCTTCGGTACAGGCCGTTAAGGCCCATCTGCAGGGAGAGGAGGTCTATCAGATTCTATTTGAGATGACGGAGGTTAAGGAGTCGGTGACAGACATCCCGGTGGTGCGAGATTTCGCTGACATCTTTCCGGAGAAACTGCCAGGACTACCTCCACACCGAGAGCAGGATTTTAAGATACAGCTTGTGCCGGGAGCCAAGCCAGCGTCTAGGGCCCCTTATCGGATGGCCCCAAAGGAGTTGGCAGAGTTTCGGACTCAGTTGCAGGAATTGGTTGAGGCAGGTTTTGTTAGACCGAGTTCCTCGCCATGGGGAGCACCGGTCCTGTTCGTGAAGAAGAAGGATGGGACACTCCGCCTGTGCATCGACTATCGAGCACTAAACAGGCTGACCGTCCGGAATACCTATCCGCTCCCACGGATAGACGAATTATTCGACCAGCTGGAGGGAGCCCATTATTTCTCGAAGCTGGACTTGAGATCAGGATACTACCAGCTACGGATCCAGGAGGAGGATATCCCGAAGACGGCCTTTAGTAGCAGATATGGCCTGTATGAGTTCACTGTGATGCCCTTTGGGCTCACGAATGCTCCGTTGGCGTTCATGAGTCTCATGAACCGGGTTTTTGAGGCCTACTTGGATGTGTTCGTCATAGTATTCATAGACGACATCCTGATCTACTCTAGGACGGAGGAGGAGCACACTCGGCATCTGGCACTGACCTTGGAGAGGTTGCGGGAGCATCGCCTTTATGCCAAATTCAGCAAGTGTCAGTTCTGGCTGAAGGAGGTGGCCTTCCTAGGCCACATCATCTGCGGAGCCGGGTTAGCAGTAGATCCAGCAAAGATTCGGGCAGTTCGCGATTGGCCGCAGCTGAGGACAGCCACCGATGTACGCAGTTTCTTGGGACTTGCCGGTTACTACCGGAAGTTCGTGGAGGGGTTCTCTCGGATTGCCCTCCCCCTCACATCTTTGATAAAGAAGGAGGCACCTTTTGTTTGGACCCCGCAGTGCCAGGCGGCTTTCCAGGAGCTGAAGGACCGACTCATCTCGGCCCCTATTCTGGCCCTTCCATCCGGAAAGGAAGGATTCCAAGTGTATACCGACGCATCATACCAAGGGATGGGAGCGGTGCTGATGCAGAACGGACATGTCATAACATATGCCTCCCGCCAGCTGAAGACCCATGAGAGGAACTACCCGGTGCACGACCTCGAGATGGGAGCAGTCGTTTTTGCTCTGAAGGTCTGGCGCCATTATCTTTATGGAGTCCACTGCGATATCTTCTCCGATCACAAGAACTTGAAATACGTGGACACGCAGAAGGAGCTGAATATCAGGCAGAGGCGTTGGGTGGAGTTCTTAGCAGATTATCAGTATGAGATGCACTACCATCCAGGGAAGGCAAACGTGGTGGCCGACGCGTTGAGCCGGAGAGCTGCCACTTCCGAAGCTGGGCCCCAGGTTATGTCCATGGAGCTAGTCCAGTCATTCAGAGATATGCAGATATCCCTAGTGTCCGAGGATGACCCAGATCTGTATAGGGAGTATCTGGCATCGATAGTGGCCATTGACGATATTCGGGATCGCATTCGGGACGGACAGAGGATAGATGCGTGGGCAGAGCCGATGTTCCGAGCTTTGGAGGAAGGTTCGACAGGAGATTATTCCCTGAGAGATGGTTTGCTCCACTTCAGAGGCAGAGTATATATACCCGCAGGAGGCCAGATCCGAGAGGATATTATGATGGAGGCGCATTGCAGCCGGTACTCGGTACACCCGGGGATCACAAAGATGACCGCTGATTTGAAGAGGACGATGTTTTGGCCGGGCATGAAGAAGGACATTACGTACTTCGTGACCCATTGCGAGGCGTGTCAGTTGGTGAAGGCGGAGTGCAGGAACCCCGCAGGACTGTTGCAGCCACTCCCGGTGCCGGAGTGGAAGTTTGACGATATAGCGATGGATTTTATACATGGTCTTCCCCGGTCTCGGACGGGGAACGACTCGATTTGGGTGATTGTTGATCGGTTGACGAAGGTGGCCCGCTTTGTACCGATCAGGAAGGATGACTCGGTGGGAGTGCTGGTACGGAAGTTTGTGGAGCAGTATGTCCGGTATCATGGCGTGCCCCGGACGATAGTATCGGACCGCGATGGACGGTTTACATCCAGGGAGTGGCGGTCAGTGCAGGCATATTTGGGCACCCGGTTGACTTTTAGCACGGCCTTCCACCCTCAGACAGACGGGCAGACAGAGCGCACCAACAGGACGTTGGAGGATCTACTACGACTGTGTATACTTGACCGAGGGGAGCCGTGGGAGAAGATGTTACCGTTGGTCGAGTTCTCCTACAATAATAGCTACCAGTCCAGCATCAGGATGGCGCCTTATGAAGCCTTGTATGGACGAAAATGTAGGACCCCTCTTTCTTGGGTTCAGGACGAGGATCCGAAGCTGCTGGGATCGGATTTCGTTGAAGACACCGAGGCTCAGGTGAGACTGATCAGAGATAGGATGTTGGAGGCGTAGAGCAGACAGGCTAAATACTATGACGCCCGGCATCGTCAGGTGGAGTTTGGGGTAGGGGATCGAGTGTTCTTGAAGATTCGGCACATGCACGGAGTCTCACGGGTGCGCGGTCGGAGGAAGAAACTCAGCCCTAGGTATATGGGCCCTTACCGGATCCTGGAGCGGATCGGACCCCTAGCCTACAGGCTAGAGTTACCACCGGAGCTGGCAGCTCTACACGACGTCTTCCACATCTCTTCGCTGAGAAGGGCTCTACTACGCCCGGAGCAGCGGATTTTGACCACCGAAGGGCCGGTAGCTTCAGACCGATCTGTTCACTTGGAGCCGGTTCGGATCGACGACAAAGGAGTGCGGATCTTGCGGCGCAAGAAGATCCCCTTAGTCAAGGTTCTGTGGAGAAACCACGGTCAGGAGGAGCACACCTGGGAACCGCAGGATCTGATGAGGCAAAGACACCCGGAGTTGTTCAGCCAGGTACATCTCACCACCTCTCGGTATACTATAGATTGCCTTCTTGTTTTGGAATGTTAAGACTAGATACGGAAAATCCAGGACCTAGGCATGCGCACTTAATCAGGAAGGTAGGGGCTAATCTTTTGTTTATTGGGGAGATTGTCTTCATTATCAAACGAACAGTCACCTGAACCCAATAGAAAGATCGTATGGGATGTTACAAGTTTAATTTATTCCGATAGAAATCCCCGTAGGCTCAACCTCAATTTCGGGGACGAAATTTTTGTTTTGTTTATTGGGATTTGTAACATCCCATTTCCGGCTAGACCCCTAGGAGTCGGTTGGTTGTGACAAAACCCCAGGGAGCACATAAAATTGAAATAAGCGATCAAATATTTCGGGTCACGGGTTGGTCACGCCCGTGACCGACCCGTCACGCCCGTGACCTGGGCGTGACTACTTCGACGATCGTCGATCTCCACGAGACGATCGTCGAACGTGCTGTCTGGGCATGTCACGCCCGTGACCAAGGTGTCACGCCCGTGACTATGGGCGTGACCCCATCGACGATCGTCGATCGCCGTGAGACGATCGTCGACCTTGCGGCCCGGGCATGTCACGCCCGTGACCTAGGGCGTGACCAGCCTTCGACGATCGTCGATCTAAATTCGACGATCGTCGGCCTCAAAATTTGCCATTCGGGCATGTCACGCCCGTGACCTAGAGGTCACGCCCGTGACCTAGGGCGTGACCAGCCTTCGACGATCGTCGACCCAAAATCTGCCGTTCGGGCCTGTCACGCCCGTGACCCAAGGTGTCACGCCCGTGACCATCCATCGACGATCGTCGATCTCAGTTCGACGATCGTCGAACCCAGAATTGGCCATCCGGGCCTGTCACGCCCGTGACCTATGTGTCACGCCCGTGACATTGGCCGAAACGACGGTTCAGGCCCGAAATTATTCTAACACGCGTGGTAATAAATGCTGGTGTGGGAAGTTACACCAGGAGTAACTTCCGGCCGTTTTCCTTCTATAATTATATAATAAATGAGGAAAAGGTGGTCCAATAGAAACCCGCCAGCTGGACACACCTGTTCAGTTTCCACCGTTTCTTATCCCTTCACCGTAACCGAAACGTTAAGGGGAGGAGCCTTCATGGCCATAATGGTTTTACCCATTCACCTTCCCACTTCCTGATTTATAAAAGCCCACCTGGACAAGAGGAGAAGGTTACACGCTCAAGTAATCGGATCAGACCTTTGTTCTTGCTGTAGGAGAAGTTCAGCAAACGCCACCACCGCGCCATGGCACCCCGTCGTTCTTCTCGCCTTCAAACCGCGAACAAGGTCCTCCTCTACTCCTTCTCTTTCATGGGTAGATCTTAGGATTCTTAGAAAGGAGGTTCGCGCTCAACGTAGCCGGACCCATCTCTCGTTTTCATGGAAAAACCATGAAAAAGATATTTTGAGTTCGCCGGAAACCGCCACTTCCGGCGGCCAAACCACCGCCGACCGCTAGCCATCGCCTCAACAGAGGTGGTGGTGGTGGTGGCTGGCCAGGGAAGTGACCGAACGGCCGGCGACGGACCACGGAATGCTTATAGGAAAAATGTTTTCCTGTGTCTGTTCGGGTTCATGAAGAAGATGAACAGTAGATTTAATATATAATACATAGATTATTATATAGTACATAATGGAAAAATAGGTTATTTGAATGTATTTCTGAGGCTGCAAAACGAGGCACTTAGAGGACGATTTAGGAAAAATGACCAGTCACAAAAGTTGTAGCCCTCTGGGTCTACTTTAGTTTAAAATTGATTTTATTCAATTTGGGTGAGTGGTTTGACCACAGCACTCATTTTGGTGGGATCAAGACCTAGGCTAACCAGAAATTGAAATGGTTGCCCACGGTTCATAACATGTCCAAATGACTTGAAATTTGGACTGGAGATCTATAATATGCGTATCGAGAGGCTGTCCAAAATTGAGAATTTTTGGAGAACTTTTGCCTAAAGTTTTTGTAAAATTTTAATAAACAATATAAAATTAATTAGGAGATGAAATTAAGTCCAAACTCCCCCAAAATTTTGGGTGGTGGTCCCTGGCATCAATGTTAGGATCTGTACAAAATTTCAACTCGATTGGTCGAGTTTTGAATAGGGAAGTATCAAGTCCTAGATAGGTCTTGGTGAGGGGTACTTTGGGGAAAAGTACGATTGGAGATGGAGTGGACAAATCTCCTCAAAAGAGGCTGAAGTTGTTGGCCACTGATTTGTTGAGCCTATGTCTACCCTCTTGGGTAACATGGTGTGGATTAGGGTGGATTTTACCCTAAGAGATTGGCTCAAACCCAACGGGTGGGAGTTTGAGGTTTGTGAAGGACATAGGAGAAAAAGCTCTTGTATGCCCATGAAATTTGGAGGAGAGTGGCATGATATGCTGAAAACCCTCTGGTGGAAATAGTGAGGGAATTGGAGGTAATTGGGTACCTCGGAAGTTGAGAGTTTGAATTAGGTTAGAAATGTAATTTAGTTATTTTAAGCACTAAATCTAATCCAAAAATTATGAAACTCGGGAGGAGGGAGTTTTAGGATGTTTTAGACTTATGATAATTTTCCTGGAATTTTATGATTGATAAATATTATACTTCATGTGTTAACGGATTATTTGCCCGATTTGTTGTTTCAATTATTTGGAGGCTTTAAATTAATTATAATCATTTAAAATTCTGGATTTAGATCTTGACCAATAGAACATTGATCCCTGAATTTTTATGGAATTTTATGTTGAGTAAATCTAGTACTTTATTCGCAGATGATTGAAAGGGCTCTTATGTTTAAAAGTTAATTATGGATAAAATACTTGCTGGAAAATTGTGAAACTTGGTCTGTGCTAATTTTAGACCTTTATCTACATGACATAAATTATATATAATTTTTGGAAGAATATTTTCTGTACTTGATTCATAAACAACAGAAGTTAGAGATTATTTCTAAAATATTTTTCATGCCCTTTTAATGATAGAAAAATTATGATACTTAGGATTTAACCTATTTAGATAACCTAGTATTTATCATAAATTTACTGGACATTTTGCATGAGAACATAGGATAGTTCATGTTCAAACCGGTAGCCCTAGGGATTTTCGAGGAATTTAATTAAATGCCAAATAAATTAAGAAAATTTCCATTTTCTGGATTTAGGTCATTTATGTCATGGTAAGTCTCCAGTAAATAATTTAGGGCATTTGGATGAGTAATGGATCATTTCATAACCGGTTCGACATGTAGCCTAGGTCGGTTTGCATATAGTAAATTGTGAAATGCAATAGGACATGATCTGAGGAAGATATAAAGAGTAGTGAGTAGTGTTGATAGTTAGAGTTAAGAGGTGCTCGGGTTTGGCGAAAGATCGCTTTTCCCGAAGAGAGGAAGGTTAAAAATTACCCTAGGATAGTCTATTGTAATATGAGAAGGGAATCGGGCTAAGGAAAATAAACCAATAATATTAAGTGCCTTGCGAAAGGGAACTTCGGGCCGTAATGCCGCCGTCTTGGTTCCTAGTGCCCCTTGAGAGCCATTCACGGGGTATACCGGGGGCAGTCCTGGGCTAACGTAAACTGTAATAATAAACTGGCAAGAGTAACTTAGTAACTAGGATTGCACTTTTCACAAACACTGTTGGCACAGGAAGATTGATGAGAGGTTCAGCTCGGGTGAGTTGGAAACGGACGTTTGGGTCCGGGGAGCTTCGGCTCGGTTGGTTAAGAGACGGACGGGATGGTCCGGGGAGCTTCGGCTCGGTTGGTTGGAGACGGACGTTTGGTCCGGGGAGCTTCGGCTCGGTTTGTGTGTTTACGATTAAACTTGCATGTGCATAAAATAGGAAATGTTAAGGTGGTGGGTCTTTCGATATCGGGGAGTTCAATTGCACCGACACCGATATCGTTGACTCGGCGAGGTGGTTAGCACTTCGCCAACAGAAGTCCGGTGCGCCAGCCGGCAAGAGTACGCAGGCGTCCGCTTAGTGCACCAAGCGTTGAGGCGTACGATAGGTCAGACCAGTGGTGCTTTTACTGGTTTTGAGGTGGGCGAGGCCCAACCCACCGCTTCCGTCTGCCACTACGGAGGTATCCTGGGAGGTAACGGCTCCGAAAGGGGGAACTAAAGGTCTGTGTGCACAGAGTCGGGTGTGTGAGTTGCACTTGCATGTTTCATCATACCCACTAGCATGTCATAGCATAATCGATTCATTTAACCCTGACACCTAAAGTATAAGTGGTATGGGACGCTTATACATTAGGACCTGCAAAACGACCCCTTGGTCTATAAGCTTGTGTGGGCAAGTTTATAAATCAAAGGTTAATTTCATTATATAACAACCATTGCTATTTGATAACCGACACCCCAACGTATAAGTGGTATGGGACACTCTATACGATGGGAGCCTTGTAAAAGATCCCTTTTGCTTATGTGTTCTCGCATAAGTGAAGGTTTAAATTCATATGATTGCTTTTCTTATTGCTAGACATATTATAACAATCATATTAACTGCTCACCGAATACATCTTGCTAGATTAAGTCCATAGTCACCTGTTTCTTGATTTATCTCTACCATCATGTCCTTCCCTTTCTTCCTCCCCGCTCAGTACCTAGGAGCCATGGGGGAAGGGGTAGGGGATGATAGGGCTTAGTCTTTATGACTAACGGTTTTCGAACCGCATCATTTAGGGGATCGTGGAGCCCAGCATGGAGGAGCAGCCCCAGAGACCGGTGCGCCTAGAGATGGGGCAGTCTAGCTCCGGAGTTCACACAGCCGGGACCGTGAGTCTCGACCTCGAGTAGTTTCTGTTTTCGCTTCCGCATGAGAGACTTGTAGTGAGGACTCTGATGTACAGGGCTTATGCCCTTATTTCTAGTTTTACAATATGCTGCACTCTGATGCTTTCTATGGACACTCCCTTCGTGGAGCTTTATTATATATATGTGATTTTATTAATGTGGACTGCATTGCTCTTACTTCTTATATTGTGCTACCTTTCTGTGATCGAAATGGCCGGCGGAATCGGCGCCTTGTGGTGATGACCCTTCAGGACGTGAAGGTGTCACCGCAAAGCGGCGATTCTGGGCCTAAGACCCCGGGTTTGAAAAAGAAAAAAAAAGGGGGTCTTACATTGTGTCTGGAGACTTGATTGATGAATCCTTGAACCCTTGAATCAGAGATGAGAAACTGTAATCCTGTAGTTCTTGTGTTTCTCACAGATCTCAGATGTTGTTCTTAGTTTTTCTCTTATTGTCTATTATTACTGTATTGTCTATCTCAATTGTTTGAAATGATATATTGAAATCCAATCTTCTAGATAGCCGTTAGCCAGTCATAAATGAATTCCTTAATTGATATCTGTCTCTGGAGGAAAGTCCTAAGAAACATTCTCCTTTAGTCTCCTTTAAACTTGCTCCAGATTGATTGAAACGGCTACAAAATCCTTTGCATTAAATGTTGGATATGAATAAATTTGAATTACATAACTGACTGAATTTAAAATCCTGAAATCGTCGATCTCTCAAGAAAATCGTCGATCTGAGCTCGACTACCGTCGACCTGAGCTCAGAGACAGGAACTTGACTTGAAAAAGAAATCGTCGATCTGAGCTCGATTATCGTCGATCTGAGCTCAGAGATCTGAATTTTGGCTAGAGACAGAAACATCGATCTGAGCTCGAAGATCGTCGAACTGAGTTCGATGACTCGTTGAACTAAGCTCATAGATAGTCGAACTGAGTTCGATGCCTCGTCGATCTGAGCTCGACGATAATTGCCTGAGTCTTTCTGCACTTGTAATCATATCTAGGAGGTCTTGGAGGCAGCTTTCAAACCTAAGTTCTAAGCCTTAGACCTATTCTAGTTTGACCTTTAAATCTATACAATGAGGTCAAGAAACATTCCTAAGGACATAGTGATCCTTACCCAAATAAGTAATAGGTGTTCCAACATCCCGCACCCCTAGGATATCAGATATGGAATCCTTGGTCTCGGCCATTTCAAACAGCACCTCATAGACTTCCTCTCCCCGTAGGTGGGCTTTAACGGCCTGCACAGATGATAACAAGAGAGGGGGAATAGGTCTAATACCTTCGATGACGACGTGGGAATCCCCATGCCTCACGGTGATCCTCTTTGACAGGCAGTCAATCAAGGCATGGTTCCATTGCAGCCATGTCATGCCCAGGATCAGATCATAGGCTGACATCCTTAGGATCATTGTTGGTGCTTCGAATGCCTTCCCGCCAATCTCTGCCTCCATGTTGTAGTGGGCAGTGGTGAACAGCTCTAATCAATCGGGTAGTCGTATCCTCATCATCAAGCCTGTGAATGGCTCCACGCCTTCCAACCCTTCCACGAAAGCCTCCAACGCGAACAAGTGCGAAGCACCCGTATCGCACATCGTATAAGCGGGCTTGTTGCTGATAAGACTATGCCTAGGGTAGTTAAATATCTAAAAAAACTAGTTTTGGTTTTCTTTCCTAGTCTGTCAATTCTATATCCAAGAATCTAATTATTAAGGAAACAAAGAACCTAAAAGTTACTGGCGTACCTGTGATCACTTGCTCTGGGTTCCGTGGTTGAACCAGATCCAGTGTATAGAGTTGCTCCCTCTCCTTCCTGCGGTTCTGCCCTGGTATCTATGTCCACAGCCATGTCCTCAGCCTCCAAAATACTGAGCAGGCGGGGCTGTTGGTACCCTAGTTTGGATTTGTGTTAAGTCCTCTCAATTGGTTTCTTGACCCAAGATTTATCTATGGTTAAAGGTTAGTTGTTAGGTTAGATTTCCTCAGTTGTAGGATTGTCACTTATCTAGTGGAAATCTGGCTAAGTTGTTTTTGGTTCGACTATAGTCGAACGGCGCTTGACTATCATCTATCCACTGTTCGACGATTGTTTATCAGTTGGTCGACTTTCGTCAGTCAGCAGATCGTCTATCTTTGAGTTAGTTCAACTCTTGATAGCTAGATGATCTTTGGTCTCTGCCTCGTCGATCATCGAACCCTGCTCGACTTCTTTTGACCAGACAGTCTGTTTGATAGTTTGACTATCTGCCTTGATAGTTCAACTATATGATAGCTCGACTATCTGCTCTGATAGTTCGACTATCTGTTCTGTTTTGATAGTTCGACTATCTGCTCTGATAGTTCGACTATCTGTTCTGTTGTGATTGTTTGATTATCTGTTTGATAGTTCGACTATCTGCTCTGTGTTGATAGTTCGACTATCTGTTTGATGGTTCGACTATCTTGTTGATAGTTCGACAATCTGTTTGATGGTTCGACTATCTTTTTGATAGCTCGACTATCTGCTTTGATAGTTCGACTATCTGTGTCATTCGACTATCTGTTCTGATAGTTCGACGATCTCTGTTGTTCGGTCGACGATCTCCGTGGATCGTTCGACTATCTTTTGTCTGCTATTAGTAATTTTGTACACCTTCTCTTCTGTGATTTATTTCATATTTATTTGGCATATTTTATTAAAAATTATTTCATTGATTTTATGCTGACATTTCAAGGCAATCTTTGCCCCATTCTTTATGCATAAGTCAAGTTCTTTCTGACAAAAGTCTTTTGTCTTATTAGTTGAAATATCTTTATGCTTTATCTGCCATGCTGTCCTTTGCAGCCGTTAGACACAAAGTCTTCTCTGGCCGTAAAGAGTTTAGTCTGATATGACTTTCTCTAGTATTCTTTTATCAGATTGGATATGCAGCTTCTCAGAAAGCTTTATCCCTTTATATGATGTCTGTCTGCAGGATATATTTTTGTATTGTGCTATTTGCAGCCGAGATTGCAGATCTCAGAAGAAGAAAAAGTTCAAATAAAGATTAGAGTCGTTACAGAGGCTAATATATAAAGAGCCTTTTCTTTTGAAAGAAGTAACAACACACATATACATAGAAAGAGAGATATACTCAGACTCCAAGTCTGGTTGACTCAGATATTCATATACAGATTCAAAATAAGAAGAACAGCTCTCAGTTTCTTTCACATTCAACTGAGAAGATATACTCTTTTCAGCATTCTTCTTCAACCCTGAGTTCATCCTGCTTCCAGGAACATTCACACTCAGAGCCTCTAGAAGAAAAAGAAGAAGAAAGAAAAGCTGATTAAAGAAGAACAATCATTCTGCATCAAGAGTCTTCTTCAAGCTGCTCCTTCAAGAACTTCAAGACAGCTCTCTGTCAAAAGTTCAGAAGAGTTCCTGCACCTTGAAGCAAGACTTCTTCCTGGATATCATAAGCCAGGGGGAGCCTTGATTCCTTAGAGCTTTCTAGCTCTATGCAATCAACTTGCTTCTCTAATATTGTTTTAATAATAGAGAAGGCACTCTAAATCTCTCTTAACCTCCTGTAAAAGGGTTATTACTCCCTTCAAAAGTGAACCTTTGTGGCAGGGCACCTTAGAAAAAACCTGTGTTGGATTTTGAGCTCCTGATCAAAAGCTCAAAGGGTCTACTTGATCTACCTTAACCAGATCAGTTGGTGGCAGGGCACCTGAACAAAAACCTGTAGTGGATTCCTACCAGGGTTGTAGAAGAGTGGATGTACCTATTTAGAGGGAACCACTATAAACCTCTTGTGTCATCTGTGTTGCTTACTTTAATTATTGCACTGTGGCTGTGAGTAGAACTAACTAGGATTGCTAGTTGCTGTGTTAGGACTAAAGCTGAAACTGTAATTACAGTTAGCTTTCTCTTGTGCACCACACTTTGTGTTAGGCTCTAGGATTTCAAATATCTATAAACTCTTTCCGCAAACTAACTCTAAGGGAGTTGAGTATTGTCATAATTTTTGAATACTCTATTCACCCCCCCCCCCTCTAGAGTTGTATCTATCCTCACTTTCAATTAGTATCATAGGGATGTTGACTGACTGTACAGGCTAACACCTGAGTCACAAGATCCAGATAGATACCAAGTTTATAGACATTCACTTCATGGACCAGTACAAGGATTATTCTAGCACCAGACCTCCAGTTTACAACTTAGCTAAGTTCAGCATCTAGAAGGCAAGAATCAAGTTATATATGAATTCTATTGATGAAGATATTTTTTTCTTCTATTTTGACAGGACCTCCAACACCAACTGCAGTAGCCACTGCTACAACATCTACAAATCTCAGTGCAGTGCCACCTCCAGACTATAATGATGCATACAAGAAAGCAAAAGTAGCTGATGCAAAAGCCATGAATATTCTGGTTCAGACCATGTCTGATGAAACCTTTCAGAAAGTGGCTGATTGCACTTCTACAAAAGCCATGCGGGACTCACTGAACCTGATTGTAGCTGGTTTAGCTGATGAGAGGAAGGACAGAAGGTCCAACCTTATATCTCAATATGAAAACTTCAAGAAGACTGAAGCTGAATCTGTTGAAGGAATGTACACCAGGCTCCGCTCCATCATCAATGAGCTGAGTGCCCTTGATAAGGAGATTACATTGACAGAGGTCAATGATAAGATACTGACGTGCTTCCCCAGCACATGAGATCTTAGGATCTGGCCAATCAAGGACGCCAGAAGTACTACTGAGATCTCAACTGAAGCCCTCCTTAGAAAGCTCAAATCTTTTGAGCAAGTTCTAAAGTCAAGGGAAGCTGAAGCTGAAGCTAAGACTCCCACTCCAACAAGGAAAGAGCAAACTCTTGCTCTCAAAGCTGCTGATGCTTCTGAAGGAAGCCAATCCAATGAGGAGTTGATGACACTCTTTGCCAAAAGGTTTCTCAAGATGGGCAGAAAGGACTTCAGAAAGAAGTCTTCAAGATATGAAGATAAACCAAGGTATGATAGATCTCCTGCTAAAGAAATTATCTGTTATGGTTGCAGGAAACCTGGACACATTCTACCAGATTGTCTAGAGGAAAAGAACAAGAATAAGAGAAAAGAAAAAGAACATCAGAAGAAGCACTCCAAGTCCTCCTCTTACAAAAATAAGAAGAAGGAGAAAGGATTTATTGCTGAAACCTGGAGTGATTCAGATGAGGAATCTTCCTCCTCAAGCTCCAGTGAAGATGAGGAAGAGAAGAAGGCAAAAGAAATTTGTCTTATGGCAATTGATGCCTGCAGTAATCACTCAGCTGCAGAGAGTTCTGATGATGATGAAGAAATGCCTACAGAAGATCAGGTATTATCTTCTTATGATTTTTCTTCTGCTGAATTTAAATCTTAATTTAAATCTTTTTGTTTAGATTTAATTAGTTCAGTAAAAGAAATTAAGGAGCTTAGAAATAGGATAGCAGAATCAGAAATCCTCTCCATTGAAAATGCTAAATTAGAAGCAGAACTCACTAAGTCCAGTGAAGAAATAAATTTCTTAAAAATGAACTAGCTAAGTCAAAAAGATTAGAAGAATATCTAAATGGTAGAAGCCTTAAGCTGCTAGAGATCACTAGCATGACAAACACTAGGTCAGGCAATAATAAGCTAGGCTTAGGTGCCTCATCAAGTGAACCCCCCTTGGTTCTTAAAAATCATCTTTCAACTCTAGTAAACTTTATTTCAGCTGATGGAATAAAGAATGCTGAGCAAGTAAATCTAGTTAACAAAGCCTTAAATAAAGCTAAGAGAGAAAAGAGAAAGCAAAAATTTAAGGAACTATAAAAGTCGTCGAACACTGCTCAACGATCGAAGGCTCAATAGTCGAACGATGCTCGACGATCTGAGCATCGATCGTCGAACAATGATCGACGATCTCAATATGATTTTCAAAATAATCACCTGAACCTTAGAAATCGTAATGTAAATAGAAACCCTAGGTTTATTGACCCATCAACTGCATGGAGCATTCCACCTAGGAGATCCTATCCCTTAGGATATAAACCCTAGCCTGCTTATTCTTTTATTTCAAGCTTTCATTATGTGAAGAATAATGGACCCAAGGTTGTCTGGGTCCACAATGTCTAACTGTTTAATTCGCAGGTGAAGACCTATCCAATTACTAAAGATAAATGGTATTTGGATAGTGGCTGTTCCAAACACATGAGAGGAAACAAAGAAAATCTGTCAAAATACAAGGCCAAGCTTGGACCAAGGGTGATTTTTGGGGATTCCAGCTATGGTCAAACTGAAGGATATGGTAGGATTACCATTGGAGCAGTAACATTTAAAACGGTTGCATATGTAACTGGACTGAAGCACAACCTAATCTCGGTAAGCCACTAATGTGATGCAGGTTATCAGGTATCTTTCACTAAAACTATCTGTAATATTACTTTAAATAGTAATGTAGTGTTAGTAGGCATTAGACAGGGTAATATTTATTTAGTAGATTTTAACTCAACTCAATCTTAAATATGCCTGTTTAATGAAGTAACAAATAATAACACCTTATGGCATAGGAGGCTTAGCCATGTTAACCTCATGAACATATCTAGGTTATTTAAATACAACCTTGTTATAGGTTTACCTTCTTGCCCCTACAAGAAGGAAATCCTATGCAAGGCTTGTCAATTAGGCAAGCAAACCAAAAATTCCTTTAAATCTGTAAATAAAAGTGATTCACCTAGAATCCTGTATTTATTACATTTGGACCTTTTTGGACCAATAAATGTACACTGTCTAGGAAGGAAGTTTTACACTTTAGTGATTGTTGATGACTTCTCTAGGTTCACTTGGGTGTTCTTCTTGAGAACTAAGGCTGATAACTTCAAAGTTCTTACAGACTTTCTGCTATATGTGCAGACTGAGTATTCTACTCATGTGGCCTTGATCAGAAGTGATCATGATACTGAGTTTGAGTCTCTTCTCATGCAAGAATTCTGTGAAAAAGAAGGTATCAAACATAGCTTCTCTGCTCCTAGAACTCCCCAACAAAATGGGGTAGTTGAAAGGAAGAATAGAACCCTGATTGAAGCTGCTGGAACATTATTGGCAGATGCTAATATGCCTCTCTCTTATTGGGCAGAAGCTGTTAGCACAGCTAATTATGTCTTGAACAGATGTCTTATACACAAGCTTAAGAGTAAAACTCCTTATGAGTTGCTTAAAGGAAAGAAATCTAAAATTAATTATTTTAAAGTCTTTGGTTGTGTAGTGTATATTCACAATAACAACAAAGAATACCTTAGAAAGTTTGAAGCAAAAGCTTCAATGGGAATTTTTCTTGGATATTCCCAAGTAAGCAAAGCTTATAGGGTCTTTAACAAATCAACATCTAAAATAGAGGAGTCTGTGCATGTCTCTTTTGATGAGTCAAAGATGTTTTACAAGGAGAAGGAAACTTCTCCTTCCTCAAGCTCATTGCAGGTACCTGAGTCATGCAAAGATGTCACTCAAGAGATTCTCCCACTATCAACTCTTCATATCACTGATTCAGACAGTGATGAAGACAATGTGGAAGCAGTTGCTGTACCACCAACAGTTGATCCAATTCCTCAAGAGAAATTAATTCAAACTATTATTGAAGATCACATCCCACCTACTGATATTGTCACACTTAGAGATCATCCTACATCTCATGTGATTTGTGACATATCAGCTGGTGTGCAAACAAGACATTAATTAAGACAGGATGTGATGCATGCTTGTTTCCTTTCACAGATTGAGCCCCTCACCATAAAAGATGCTGAGCTAGATCCCCACTGGATCATTGCTATGCAAGAGAAGCTTAATCAATTTGAAAGATGTAAAGTATGGACTTTGGTTCCAAGACCTAAAAGCCAACTGATCATAGGCACCAAGTGGGTGTTTAGAAACAAGTTGGATGCCCAAGTAATTATTGTAAGGAACAAAGCTAGGCTTGTAGCTCAGGGCTACAGACAGGAGGAAGGTATAGACTATGACCAAACCTTTGCCCCTATTGCAAGGATAGAGGCAATAAGGATCTTTCTAGCCTATGCAGCCTATATGAAGTTTAAGGTTTTTCAGATGGATGTCAAGAGTGCATTCCTAAATGGTGAGCTAAAGGAAGAGGTGTTTGTTGAACAACCTCCTGGGTTTGTCTCTTCAACTCAACCCTCATTTGTTTACAAGTTGCAAAAAGCTCTTTATGGACTTAAGCAAGCACCCAGAGCCTGGTATGAGACTCTAGCTAGTTTCTTGTTAGAGCACAACTTTGTTAGGGGAGTAGTTGATAGAACCCTGTTTGTCAAGCATCACAAGGACACCATCCTGTTAGTTCAAGTTTATATGGATGATATTATTTTTGGCTCCACTGATACAAAACTTTGCAAAAAGTTCTCAGACCTGAAGCATTATAAGTTTGAGATGAGTAGTATGGGTGAGCTGTCTTACTTTCTTGGTCTCAGAGTAAAGCAAGATGCTGATGGAATCTTCATCTCCCAATCCAAATATGCCAAGGAATTGGTAAAGAAGTTTAGGATGGCTGATGCTTCAGCAATGCATACACCCATGGCTACTAATGCAGTTATAGATTCTGATGATCAGGGTAAGCCAGTTGATCAGAAAAACTATAGGGCCATTGTTGGTTCCCTATTGTATTTAACGGCAAGTAGACTAGATATAATGTTTACCACATGCCTATGTGCTAGATTCCAGCTCAACCCCAAGGAATCTCATTTGATTCTCCTCAAGAGAATTTTGATATACTTGAAGGGATGTCCAAATTTAGGACTGTGGTACCCAGCTGAATCAGAATTTGAGTTAATTGGATACTCTGATTCTGACTATGCTGGTTGTAGAGTTGACAGGAAAAGTACCTCAGGAACATGTCAGTTCCTGGGAGAGAGATTAGTCTCTTGGTTCTGTAAGAAATAGGCTTCTGTCTCAACTTCAACTGTAGAGGCGGAATATATAGCAGCTGCTAGTTGTTGTTCACAGATCCTGTGGATTCAAAACCAACTTTTGGATTATGGGTACACACACAAGAACACCAAAATCATGTGTGACAGTACCATTGCTATCTCCATTGCACAAAATCCTGTGCACCACTCTAGGACCAAGCACATTGAGATTAGACATCATTTTCTAAGAGACTGTGTGGAAAAGAACAATATCAACCTTTAGTTCATATCCATTGACCTTCAGAGAGGTGATATTTTCACCAAGCCCTTAGATGAACAAAAGCATCTGTTCTTTTTGGTTCAACTAGGCATGATAAATGGAAAAGACTAAGTGTGACTTCTGCCTTGTTGAAATCTATTTGAAGATCGTCGAACGACGTTCGACGATAGTCGAATAGGTTGATCCTATCATCAACCTATAGTTGACCCCGACTCATTTGCTTGTGAAGACAGAAATAGTCGAACGATTGCTCGACTACTCTGCTTCAGGAAACGATCGTCGAACGACCGTTCGACTATCGCTTCTACTATCTATTAAAACAGGTCGACGATTGTCATTTAATATAAAACCGATGGTCGACCTAGGTTAAGAGATCGTCTTTTTAGTAGTCGACAGAGCTCGTCTTTTCCTATTCTGTCTTTCTGCTTGAGCTCTGCCCCGCGCTTTTTGCCGTTTCGTTTTCGTCGTCCTCTCCAACCAAATCAATGGCGATTGCTCCAGGTCTCCTGACAGCGATGAAGTTTGACGCCGGTTTCAGTGTGGATTTCGACTCATTCAGCGCCTGCGATGCGGATATTATAGAGACGCTACAGCTCTGCAAGGATCAAGGACTGGAAAAGCTGATGTCCACTGGGATTAAGATAAACATTCCAGAGATGAAAGAATGGGTTTTCTCATCGTCTTCTAATGATGAATCCATGACCGGGACAATAGGCGGCGAAGAGGTAATCCTGACTCCTGCCGTACTGACTGTAAGACCCCCTTTTTTTTTCTTTTCAACCACCGGGGTCTTAGGCCCAGAACCGCCGCTTTGCGGTGACTCCTTCACGTCCTGAAGGGTCATCACCACAAGGCGCCGATTCTGCCGGCCATTTCGATCACAGAAAAAGTAGCATAATATAAGAAGTAAGAGCAATGCAGTCCACATTAATAAAATCACATATATATAATAAAGCTCCACGAAGGGAGTGTCCACAGAAAGCATCAGAGTGCAGCATAATGTAAAACTAGAAATAAGGGCATAAGCCCTGTACATCAGAGTCCTCACTACAAGTCTCTCATGCGGAAGCGAAACAGAAACTACTCAAGGTCGAGACTCACGGTCCCGGCTGTGTGAACTCCGGAGCTAGACTGCCCCATCTCTAGGCGCACCGATCTCTGGGGCTGCTCCTCCATGCTGGGCTCCACGATCCCCTAAATGATGCGGTCCGAAAACCGTTAGTCATAAAGACTAAGCCCTATCATCCCCTACCCCTTCCCCCATGGCTCCTAGGTACCGAGAGGGGAGGAAGAAAGGGAAGGACATGATGGTAGAGATAAATCAAGAAACAGGTGACTATGGACTTAATCTAGCAAGATGTATTCGGTGAGCAGTTAATATGATTGTTATAATAGGTCTAGCAATAAGAAAAGCAAATATGTAAATTTAAACCTTCACTTATGCGAGAACACATAAGCAAAAGGGATCTTTGGCAAGGCTCCCATCGTATAGAGTGTCCCATACCACTTATACGTTGGGGTGTCGGTTATCAAACAGCAATGGTTGTTATATATTGAAATTAACCTTTGATTTATAAACTTGCCCACACAAGCTTATAGACCAAGGGGTCGTTTTGCAGGTCCTAATGTATAAGCGTCCCATACCACTTATACTTTAGGTGTCAGGGTTAAATGAATCGATTATGCTATGACATGCTAGTGGGTATGATGAAACATGCAAGTGCAACTCACACACCCGACTCTGTGCACACAGACCTTTAGTTCCCCCTTTCGGAGCTGTTACCTCCCAGGATACCTCCGTAGTGGCAGACGGAAGCGGTGGGTTGGGCCTCGCCCATCTCAAAACCAGTAAAAGCACCACTGGTCTGACCTCTCGTACGCCTCAACGCTTGGTGCACTAAGCGGACGCCTGCGTACTCTTGCCGGCTGGCGCACCGGACTTCTGTTGGCGAAGTACTAACCACCTCGCCGAGTCAACAATATCGGTGTCGGTGCAATCGAACTCCCCGATATCGAAAGACCCACCACCTTAACATTTCCTATTTTATGCACATGCAAGTTTAATCGTAAACACACAAACCGAGCCGAAGCTCCCCGGACCAAACGTCCGTCTCCAACCAACCGAGCCGAAGCTCCTCGGACCATCTCGTCCGTCTCTTAACCAACCGAGCCGAAGCTCCCCGGACCCAAACGTCCGTTTCCAACTCACCCGAGCCGAAGCTCTCATCAATCTTCCAGTGCCAACAGTGTTTGTGAAAAGTGCAATCATAGTTACTAAGTTACTCTTGCCAGTTTATTATTACAGTTTACGTTAGCCCAGGACTGCCCCCGGTATACCCCGTGAAGGGCTCTCAAGGGGCACTAGGAACCAAGACGGCGGCATTACGGCCCGAAGTTCCCTTTCGCAAGGCACTTAATATTATTGGTTTATTTCCGTTAGCCCGATTCCATTCTCATATTACAATAGACTATCCTAGGGTAATTTTTAACCTTCCTCTCTTCGGGAAAAGCGATCTTTCGCCAAACCCGAGCTCCTATTAACTCTAACTATCACCACTACTCACTACTCTTTATATTTTCCTCAGATCATGTCCTATTGCATTTCACAATTTACTATATGCAGACCGACCTAGGCTACATGTCGAACCGGTTATGAAATGATCCATTACTCATCCAAATGCCCTAAATTATTTACTGGAGACTTACCATGACATAAATGACCTAAATACAGAAAATGGAAATTTTCTTAATTTATTTGGCATTTAATTAAATTCCTCGAAAATCCCTAGGGCTACCGGTTTGAACATGAACTACCCTAAGTTCTCATGCAAGATGTCCAACAAATTTATGATAAATACTAGGTTATCTAAATAGGTTAAATCCTAAGTATCATAATTTTTCTATCATTAAAAGGGCATGAAAACTATTTTAGAAATAATCTCTAACTTCTGTTGTTTATGAATCAAGTACAGAAAATATTATTCCAAAAATTATAAATAATTTATGCCATGCAGATAAAGGCCTAAAATTAGCACTGGCCATGTTTCATAATTTTCCAGTAAGTAATTTGTCCATAATTAATTTTTAAACATAAAAGCTCTTTCTATCATCTGTGAACAAAGTACCAGATTTATTCAACATAAAATTCCATAAAAATTCAGGGATCAATTTTCTACTGGTCAAGATCTAAATCCAGAATTTTAACTGATTATAATTAATTTAAAACCTCCAAATAATTGAAACAACAAATCGGGCAAATAATCCGTTAACACATGAAGTATAATATTTATCAATCATAAAATTCCAGAAGATTTACTTTAAGTCTAAAACATCCTAAAACTCCCTCCTCCCGAGTTTCACAATTTTTGGATTAGATTTAGTGCTTAAAATAACTAAATTACATTTTTATCCAAATCCGACATCTCAACTTTCGAGGTACCTAACTACCTCCAATTCCTTCACTATTTCAACCAGAGGGTTTTCATCATATCATCCCCCTCTCCTCCAAATTTCAAGGGCATACAAGAGCTTTTGCTCCTATGTCCTTCACAAACCTCAAACTCCCACCCGTTGGATTTGAGCCAATCTCTTAGGGTAAAATCCACCCTAAGCCACACCATGTTACCCAAGAGGGTAGACATAGACTCAACAAATCAGTGGCCAACAACTTCAGCCTCTTTTGAGGAGATTTGTCCACTCCATCTCCAATCGTACTTTTCCCCAAAGTACCCCTCACCAAGACCTATCTAGGACTTGATACTTCCCTATTCAAAACTCGACCAATCGAGTTGAAATTTTGTACAGATCTTAATATTGATGCCAGGGACCACCACCCAAACTTTGGGGGAGTTTGGACTTAATTTCATCTCCTAATTAATTTTATATTGTTTATTAAATTTTTACAAAAACTTTAGGCAAAAGTTCTCCAAAAATTCTCATTTTTGGATAGCCTCTCGATATACATATTATAGACCTCCAGTCCAAATTTCAAGTCATTTGGACATGTTATGAACTGTGGGCAACCATTTTAATTTCTGGTTAGCCTAGGTCTTGATCCCACCAAAATGAGTGCTGTGTTCAAACCACTCACCCAAATTGAATAAAATCAATTTTAAATTAAAGTAGACCCCGAGGGCTACAACTTTTGTGTCTGGTCATTTTTCCTAAAACGGCCTCTACGTGCCTCGTTTCGCAGCCTCAACATATATCCAAATAATCTATTTTTCCATATGTAATATATAATAATCTATATATTATAAAATTATTTCTACTGTTCATCTTCTACATGAACCCGAAAACCAGACACAGAAAAATCATTTTTCCTGTAAGCATTCCGTGATCCGTTGCCGGCCGTTCGGTCACTTCCCTGGCCAGCCACCACCACCACCACCTCCGTTGAGGCGATGGCTATCGGTCGGCGGTGGTTTGGCCGCCGGAGGTGGCGGTTTCCGGCGAACTCAAAATACCTTTTTCATGGTTTTTCCATGAAAACGAGAGACGGGTCCGGCTCCGTTGAGCGCGAACCTCCTTTCTAAGAATCCTAAGATCTACCCATGAAAGAGAAGGAGCAGAGGAGGACCTTGTTCGCGGTTTGAAGGCGAGAAGAACGACGGGGTGCCATGGCGCGGTGGTGGCGTTGCTGAACTTCTCCTACAGCAAGAACAAGGGTCTGATCCGATTACTTGAGCGTGTAACCTTCTCCTCATTCACCAGGTGGGCTTTTATAAGTCAGGAAGTGGGAAGGTGAATGGGTAAATCCTTAATGGCCATGAAGGTTCCTCCCCTTAACGCTTCGGTTATGATGCAGGGATAAGAAACGGTGGAAAACTGAACCGGTGTGTCCAGCTGGCGGTTTTCTATTGGACCACCTTTTCCTCATTTATTATATAATTATAGAAGGAAAACGGCCGGTAGTTACTCCTGGTGTAACTTCCTACACCAGCATTTATTACCACGCGTGTTAGAATAATTTCGGGCCTGAACCGTCGTTTCGGCCAATGTCACGGGCGTGACACATAGGTCACGGGCGTGACAGGCCTGGATAGCCAATTCTGGGTTCGACGATCGTCGAACTGAGATCGACGATCGTCGATGGATGGTCACGGGCGTGACACCTTGGGTCACGGGTGTGACAGGCCCGAACGGCAGATTTTGGGTCGACGATCGTCGAATTGAGATCGACGATCGTCGAAGGCTGGTCACGCCCTAGGTCACGGGCGTGACCTCTAGGTCACGGGCGTGACATGCCCGAACGGCAAATTTCGAGGTCGACGATCGTCCAATTGAGGTCGACGATCGTCGAAGGCTGGTCACGCCCTAGGTCACGGGCGTGACACTCATGTCACGGGCGTGACATGCCCGGGCCGCAAGGTCGACGATCGTCTCACGGCGATCGACGATCGTCGATGGGGTCACGCCCATAGTCACGGGCATGACACCTTGGTCACGGGCGTGACATTCCCCCACAGCACGTTCGACGATCGTCTCGTGGAGATCGACGATCGTCGAAGTAGTCGCGCCCAAGTCACGGGCGTGACGGGTCGGTCACGGGCGTGACCAACCCATGACCCGAAATTATTGATCGCTTTAATTCAATTTTATGTGCTCCCTGGGGTTCCGTCACGACCAACTGACTCCTAGGGGTCTAGCCGGAAATGGGATGTTACAAATCCCAATAAACAAAACAAAAATTTCGTCCCCGAAATTGAGGTTGAGCCTACGGGGATTTCTATCGGAATACATTAAACTTGTAACATCCCATACGATCTTTCTATTGGGTTCAGGCGACTGTTCGTTTGATAACGAAGTCAATCTCCCCAATAAACAAAAGATTAGCCCCTACCTTTCTGGTTAAGCGCGCATGCCTAGGTCCTGGATTTTCCGTATCTAGTCTTAACATTCCAAAACAAGAAGGCAATCTATAGTATACCGAGAGGTGGTGAGATGTACCTGACTGAACAACTCCGGGTATCTTTGCCTCATCAGATCCTGCGGTTCCCAGGTGTGCTCCTCCTGACCGTGGTTTCTCCACAGAACCTTGACTAAGGGGATCTTCTTGTGCCGCAAGATCCGTACTCCTTTGTCGTCGATCCGAACCGGCTCCAAGTGAACAGATCGGTCTGAAGCTACCGGCCCTTCGGTGGTCAAAATCCGCTGCTCCGGGCGTAGTAGAGCCCTTCTCAGCGAAGAGATGTGGAAGACGTCGTGAAGAGCTGCCAGCTCTGGTGGCAACTCTAGCCTGTAGGCTAGGGGTCCGATCCGCTCCAGGATCCGGTAAGGGCCCATATACCTAGGGCTGAGTTTCTTCCTCCGACCGCGCACCCATGAGACTCCGTGCATGGGTCGGATCTTCAAGAACACTCGATCCCCTACCC
The DNA here is from genome assembly GCA_039513925.1 of Platanthera zijinensis. NCBI lineage: Eukaryota > Viridiplantae > Streptophyta > Magnoliopsida > Asparagales > Orchidaceae > Platanthera > Platanthera zijinensis. Next base: position 138,548,034 of record CM077086.1, read on the forward strand.
GAAACTCCACCCGACGATGCCGGGCGTCATAGTATTTAGCCTGTCTGCTCTGCGCCTCCAACATCTTATCTCTGATCAGTCTCACCTGAGCCTCAGTATCTTCCACAAAATCCGATCCCAACAGCTTCGGATCCTCGTCTTGAACCCAAGAAAGCGGGGTCCTACATTTTCTTCCATACAGGGCTTCATAAGGTGCCATCCTGATGCTGGACTGGTAGCTATTATTATAGGAGAACTCGACCAATGGTAACATCTTCTCCCACGGCTCCCCTCGGTCCAGTATACACAGCTGTAGTAAATCCTCCAAGGTCCGGTTGGTGCGCTCGGTCTGCCGTCCGTCTGAGGGTGGAAGGCCGTACTAAAAGTCAACTGGGTGCCCAAATATGCCTGCACTGACCGCCACTCCCTGGATGTAAACCGTCCATCACGGTCCGACACTATCGTCCGGGGCATGCCATGATATCGGACATACTGCTCCACAAACTTCCGTACCAGCACTCCCACCGAGTCATCCTTCCTGATCGGTACAAAGCGGGCCACCTTCGTCAACCGATCGACAATCACCCAAATCGAGTTGTTCCCCGTCCGAGACCGGGGAAGACCATGTATAAAATCCATCGCTATATCGTCAAACTTCCACTCCGGCACCGGGAGTGGCTGCAACAGTCCTGCGGGGTTCCTGCACTCCGCCTTCACCAACTGACACGCCTCGCAATGGGTCACGAAGTACGTAATGTCCTTCTTCATGCCCGGCCAAAACATCGTCCTCTTCAAATCAGCGGTCATCTTTGTGATCCCCGGGTGCACCGAGTACCGGCTGCAATGCGCCTCCATCATAATATCCTCTCGGATCTGGCCTCCTGCGGGTATATATACTCTGCCTCTGAAGTGGAGCAAACCATCTCTCAGGGAATAATCTCCTGTCGAACCTTCCTCCAAAGCTCGGAACATCGGCTCCGCCCACGCATCTGTCCTCTGTCCGTCCCGAATGCGATCCCGAATATCGTCAATGGCCACTATCGATGCCAGATACTCCCTATACAGATCTGGGTCATACTCGGACACTAGGGATATCTGCATATCTCTGAATGACTGGACTAGCTCCATGGACATAACCTGGGGCCCAGCTTCGGAAGTGGCAGCTCTCCGGCTCAACGCGTCGGCCACCACGTTTGCCTTCCCTGGGTGGTAGTGCATCTCATACTGATAATCTGCTAAGAACTCCACCCAACGCCTCTGTCTGATATTCAGCTCCTTCTGCGTGTCCACGTATTTCAGGTTCTCTTGATCGGAGAAGATATCGCAGTGGACTCCATAAAGATAATGGCGCCAGACCTTCAGAGCAAAAACGACCGCTCCCATCTTGAGGTCGTGCACCGGGTAGTTCCTCTCATGGATCTTCAGCTGGCGGGAGGCATATGCTATGACATGTCTGTTCTGCATCAGCACCGCTCCCATCCCTTGGTATGATGCGTCGGTATACACCTGGAATCCTTCCTTTCCGGATGGAAGGGCCAGAATAGGGGCCGAGATGAGTCGGTCCTTCAGCTCCTGGAAAGCCGCCTGGCACTGCGGGGTCCAAATAAAAGGTGCCTCCTTCTTTGTCAAAGATGTGAGGGGGAGGGCAATCCGAGAGAACCCCTCCACAAACTTCCGGTAGTAACTGGCAAGTCCCAAGAAACTGCGTACATCGGTGGCTATCCTCAGCTGCGGCCAATCGCGAACTGCCCGAATCTTTGCTGGATCTACTGCTAACCCGGCTCCGCAGATGATGTGGCCTAGGAAGGCCACCTCCTTCAGCCAGAACTGACACTTGCTGAATTTGGCATAAAGGCGATGCTCCCGCAACCTCTCCAAGGTCAGTGCCAGATGCCGAGTGTGCTCCTCCTCCGTCCTAGAGTAGATCAGGATGTCGTCTATGAATACTATGACGAACACATCCAAGTAGGCCTCGAAAACCCGGTTCATGAGACTCATGAACGCCGACGGAGCATTCGTGAGCCCAAAGGGCATCACGGTGAACTCATATAGGCCATATCTGCTACTAAAGGCCGTCTTCGGGATATCCTCCTCCTGGATCCGCAGCTGGTAGTATCCTGATCTCAAGTTCAGCTTCGAGAAATAATGGGCCCCCTCCAGCTGGTCGAATAATTCGTCTATCCGTGGGAGCGGATAGGTATTCCGGACGGTCAGCCTGTTTAGTGCTCGATAATCGATGCACAGGCGGAGTGTCCCATCCTTCTTCTTCACGAACAGGACCGGAGCTCCCCATGGCGAGGAACTCGGTCTAACAAAACCTGCCTCAACTAATTCCTGCAACTGAGTCCGAAACTCTGCCAACTCCTTTGGGGCCATCCGATAAGGGGCCCTAGACGCCGGCTTGGCTCCCGGCACAAGCTGTATCTGAAAATCCTGCTCTCGGTGTGGAGGTAGTCCTGGCAGTTTCTCCGGAAAGATGTCAGCGAAATCTCGCACCACCGGGATGTCTGTCACCGACTCATTAACTTCCGCCATCTCAAAAAGAATCTGATAGACCTCCTCTCCCTACAGATGGGCCTTAACGGCCTGTACCAAAGATAAGAGTATACGAGAGACAGGTCTTATACCTTCGATGGTAATGAAAGAGTCCCTGTGTCTCACGGTGATCCTCTTTGCCTGGCAGTCAATCTGGGCATAGTTCCAGTGCAGCAATACCATGCCCAGGATCAGGTCGTAGTCCGTCAGCTTCAAAATCGTCGCTGGAGCCTCGAATGCTTTTCCACCAATCTCCGCCTCCATATTGCAGTGATCCGTGGTAAGGAGCTCAGATCCATCTGGTAGTCGCACCCTCATCCTCGAGCCTGTGAACCGCCCCACACCTTCCAGTCCTTCCACGAACGACTCCGACACAAAGGAGTGAGTAGCTCCAGTATCAAAAAGCGTGCGGGCCGGCTTGCCGCTGATGAAGACTATACCTGGGGTGATTAAATATCTCAGGGTTCTATAAAGAGTTTTCTTTCCTTGTTAATCTATCTAGTGCGGTTCTGAGTTTTAACAACTTAAAGGAAAATTCTATGAAAGTAAAGAAGCATTGCAGCGTACCTGCTATGACCTGCTCCGGATTTCGAGGCTGCGCAAGGTCCAAAGCATATACCTGCTCTCTTTCCTGTCTACGATCTCCCCACTGGTATCCACGACCACGGCCGCGTCCTCGGCCTCCATAATGCTGAGCTGGTGGGCCTCCCTGATGTGCTGGAGGTGGTGCCCCCTCATGGGGCAGTTCCTCCGAATGTGCCCAATCTGATGACAAAGAAAACACTCTGGTGGGGGATACGCCATTCCCCCGGGTCTCGGCATCTCCTGCATCCGAAGAGGGGGAGGGGCTAATACCACCTGTTCCCTCGGCTCCGGCCTCACGTCCTGACGAGGCTGGTCCTCTGTCCTCCTCCCCTCTGGTACAGCACCCCGCCGCTGGTCATTCCTACCTCTCCGTCCCTGATCCTCTGCTGGCCGCTTCCGGCCCCGGGTGGCGTGCCAATCTGCCTCAATCCTTTTGGCCATCTCCAAGATCCGGGAGATGGGCCCGTCAGATACGAACAACAGAGCCTCCCTCAAGTCCTCCCGCAGGCCCTTATAGAACCTCCTGATATACCCTGCCTTGTCCAACTGGTAGGAATCTGCGTATCGAGCCAGATGGTCAAACTCTCGATGGTACTCCACCACGGTCCGGGTACCCTGCTTCAGCTGTAAGAACCGCTCCTCCAAATCATCCCTAGCCGATTGCGGAATGAAATGCTCCAGCAGTGCGGCCCTGAACTCCTCCCAAGTAACCTTCGCAACCTCCCTATCAGCAAAGGTTGTGTCCAACAGCGTCTTCCACCACCTCTTTGCATGGGACTCCAGGCAGGAGACAACCAGAGCCACCCTCTCCTCCCAGGGACATCGTATCCCGGTCAGCATCTCGTACATGATATCTAGCCACTCTTCCGTCCGAACAGCCGACTCTGTCCCTAAATAGGACGGGGGAGAAAGGCCCCGGAAGATGCTTAGCCAGTTGGCCCCCGGATTTGGCTGCGGGGCCGGAAACTGCTGGGCACTGAAGTCCTCCAGAACGGCAGTCAGGGTCTGTCCCATGTCTGACTGCAGGAAAGGAGTGGGGGCCGGTGGGGTTGGTGCAACATCCTGAGCCTGTTGAACTCCACCTTGCGGCGTAGTCCGTGCTGGAGGCTGCGTAACAAAAACACACGCTGAGAAAACGTTCAAATATTACATAAAGGTGGACAATTATATGTGATCCCCATATGGGCACACCACTGCTTCCGCTGCTTAGTTTGTCCCCAAACTAAACTCGAGCGGGGGGGTGACCTAGGGTTTGTGGACTGCTACTTCCGTCTGATCGATGTTTCCTCTGATACCACTTGTAATACCCCCTTTTTTTTTCAACCACCGGGGTCTTAGGCCCAGAACCGCCGCTTTGCGGTGACTCCTTCACGTCCTGAAGGGTCATCACCACAAGGCGCCGATTCTGCCGGCCATTTCGATCACAGAAAAAGTAGCATAATATAAGAAGTAAGAGCAATGCAGTCCACATTAATAAAATCACATATATATAATAAAGCTCCACGAAGGGAGTGTCCACAGAAAGCATCAGAGTGCAGCATAATGTAAAACTAGAAATAAGGGCATAAGCCCTGTACATCAGAGTCCTCACTACAAGTCTCTCATGCGTAAGCGAAACAGAAACTACTCAAGGTCGAGACTCACGGTCCCGGCTGTGTGAACTCCGGAGCTAGACTGCCCCATCTCTAGGCGCACCGATATCTGGGGCTGCTCCTCCATGCTGGGCTCCACGATCCCCTAAATGATGCGGTCCGAAAACCGTTAGTCATAAAGACTAAGCCCTATCATCCCCTACCCCTTCCCCCATGGCTCCTTGGTACCGAGCGGGGAGGAAGAAAGGGAAGGACATGATGGTAGAGATAAATCAAGAAACAGGTGACTATGGACTTAATCTAGCAAGATGTATTCGGTGAGCAGTTAATATGATTGTTATAATAGGTCTAGCAATAAGAAAAGCAAATATGTAAATTTAAACCTTCACTTATGCGAGAACACATAAGCAAAAGGGATCTTTGGCAAGGCTCCCATCGTATAGAGTGTCCCATACCACTTATACGTTGGGGTGTCGGTTATCAAACAGCAATGGTTGTTATATATTGAAATTAACCTTTGATTTATAAACTTCCCCACACAAGCTTATAGACCAAGGGGTCGTTTTGCAGGTCCTAATATATAAGCGTCCCATACCACTTATACTTTAGGTGTCAGGGTTAAATGAATCGATTATGCTATGACATGCTAGTGGGTATGATGAAACATGCAAGTGCAACTCACACACCCGACTCTGTGCACACAGACCTTTAGTTCCCCCTTTCGGAGCCGTTACCTCCCAGTATACCTCCGTAGTGGCAGACGGAAGCGGTGGGTTGGGCCTCGCCCACCTCAAAACCAGTAAAAGCACCACTGGTCTGACCTATCGTACGCCTCAACGCTTGGTGCATTAAGCGGACGCCTGCGTACTCTTGCCGGCTAGCGCACCGGACTTCTGTTGGCGAAGTGCTAACCACCTCACTGAGTCAACGATATCGGTGTCGGTGCAATCGAACTCCCCGATATCGAAAGACCCACCACCTTAACATTTCCTATTTTATGCACATGCAGGTTTAATCGTAAACACACAAACCAAGCCGAAGCTCCCCGGACCAAATGTCCGTCTCCAACCAACCGAGCCGAAGCTCCCCGGACCATCTCGTCCGTCTCTTAACCAACCGAGCCGAAGCTCCCCGGACCCAAACGTCCGTTTCCAACTCACCCGAGCCGAAGCTCTCATCAATCTTCCAGTGCCAACAGTGTTTGTGAAAAGTGCAATCTTAGTTACTAAGTTACTCTTGCCAGTTTATTATTACAGTTTACGTTAGCCCAGGACTGCCCCCGGTATACCCCGTGAAGGGCTCTCAAGGGGCACTAGGAACCAAGACGGCGGCATTACGGCCCGAAGTTCCCTTTCGCAAGGCACTTAATATTATTGGTTTATTTCCGTTAGCCCGATTCCGTTCTCATATTACAATAGACTATCCTAGGGTAATTTTTAACCTTCCTCTCTTCGGGAAAAGCGATCTTTCGCCAAACCCGAGCACCTCTTAACTCTAACTATCACCACTACTCACTACTCTTTATATCTTCCTCAGATCATGTCCTATTGCATTTCACAATTTACTATATGCAGACCGACCTAGGCTACATGTCGAACCGGTTATGAAATGATCCATTACTCATCCAAATGCCCTAAATTATTTACTGGAGACTTACCATGACATAAATGACCTAAATCCAGAAAATGGAAATTTTCTTAATTTATTTGGCATTTAATTAAATTCCTCGAAAATCCCTAGGGCTACCGGTTTGAACATGAACTACCCTAAGTTCTCATGCAAGATGTTCAACAAATTTATGATAAATACTAGGTTATCTAAATAGGTTAAATCCTAAGTATCATAATTTTTCTATCATTAAAAGGGCATGAAAACTATTTTAGAAATAATCTCTAACTTCTGTTGTTTATGAATCAAGTACAGAAAATATTCTTCCAAAAATTATAAATAATGTATGCCATGCAGATAAAGGCCTAAAATTAGCACTGGCCAAGTTTCATAATTTTCCAGTAAGTAATTTGTCCATAATTAATTTTTAAACATAAAAGCTCTTTCTATCATCTGTGAACAAAGTACCAGATTTATTCAACATAAAATTCCATAAAATTTCAGGGATCAATGTTCTACTGGTCAAGATCTAAATCCAGAATTTTAACTGATTATAATTAATTTAAAAGCTCCAAATAATTGAAACAACAAATCGGGCAAATAATTCGTTAACACATGAAGTATAATATTTATCAATCATAAAATTCCAGAAGATTTACTTTAAGTCTAAAACATCCTAAAACTCCCTCCTCCCGAGTTTCACAATTTTTGGATTAGATTTAGTGCTTAAAATAACTAAATTACATTTTTATCCTAATCCGACATCTCAACTTTCGAGGTACCTAACTACCTCCAATTCCTTCACTATTTCAACCAGAGGGTTTTCATCATATCATCCCCCTCTCCTCCAAATTTCAAGGGCATACAAGAGCTTTTGCTCCTATGTCCTTCACAAATCTCAAACTCCCACCCGTTGGATTTGAGCCAATCTCTTAGGGTAAAATCCACCCTATGCCACACCATGTTACCCAAGAGGGTAGACATAAACTCAACAAATCAGTGGCCAACAACTTCAGCCTCTTTTGAGGAGATTTGTCCACTCCATCTCCAATCGTACTTTTCCCCAAAGTACCCCTCACCAATACCTATCTCGGACTTGATACTTCCTTATTCAAAACTCGACCAATCGAGTTGAAATTTTGTACAGATCTTAATATTGATGCCAGGGACCACCACCCAAAATTTGGGGGAGTTTGGACTTAATTTCATCTCCTAATTAATTTTATATTGTTTATTAAATTTTTACAAAAACATTAGGCAAAAGTTCTCCAAAAATTCTCATTTTTGGATAGCCTCTCGATATACATATTATAGACCTCCAGTCCAAATTTCAAGTCATTTGGACATGTTATGAACCGTGGGCAACCATTTTAATTTCTGGTTAGCCTAGGTCTTGATCCCACCAAAATGAGTGTTTTGTTCAAACCACTCACCCAAATTGAATAAAATCAATTTTAAATTAAAGTAGACCCCGAGGGCTACAACTTTTGTGTCTGGTCATTTTTCCTAAAACGGCCTCTACGTGCCTCGTTTCGCAGCCTCAACATATATCCAATAATCTATTTTTCCATATGTAATATATAATAATCTATATATTATAAAATTATTTCTACTGTTCATCTTCTACATGAACCCGAAAACCAGACACAGAAAAATCATTTTTCCTGTAAGCATTCCGTGATCCGTCGCCGGCCGTTCGGTCACTTCCCTGGCCAGCCACCACCACCACCACCTCCGTTGAGGCGATGGCTATCGGTCGGCGGTGGTTTGGCCGCCGGAGGTGGCGGTTTCCGGCGAACTCAAAATACCTTTTTCATGGTTTTTCCATGAAAACGAGAGACGGGTCCGGCTCCGTTGAGCGCGAACCTCCTTTCTAAGAATCCTAAGATCTACCCATGAAAGAGAAGGAGCAAAGGAGGACCTTGTTCGCGGTTTGAAGGCGAGAAGAACGACGGGGTGCCATGGCGCGGTGGTGGCGTTGCTGAACTTCTCCTACAGCAAGAACAAGGGTCTGATCCGATTACTTGAGCGTGTAACCTTCTCCTCTTTCATCAGGTGGGCTTTTATAAGTCAGGAAGTGGGAAGGTGAATGGGTAAATCCTTAATGGCCATGAAGGTTCCTCCTCTTAATGCTTCGGTTATGATGCAGGGATAAGAAACGGTGGAAAACTGAACCGGTGTGTCCAGCTGGCGGTTTTCTATTGGACCACCTTTTCCTCATTTATTATATAATTATAGAAGGAAAACGGCCGGTAGTTACTCCTGGTGTAACTTCCCACACCAGCATTTATTACCACGCGTGTTAGAATAATTTCGGGCCTGAACCGTCGTTTCGGCCAATGTCACGGGCGTGACACATAGGTCACGGGCGTGACAGGCCCGGATAGCCAATTCTGGGTTCGACGATCGTCGAACTGAGATCGACGATCGTCGATGGATGGTCACGGGCGTGACACCTTGGGTCACGGGCGTGATAGGCCCGAACGACAGATTTTGGGTCGACGATCGTCGAATTGAGATCGACGATCGTCGAAGGCTGGTCACGCCCTAGGTCACGGGCGTGACCTCTAGGTCACGGCCGTGACATGCCCGAACGGCAAATTTCGAGGTCGACGATCGTCGAATTGAGGTCGACGATCGTCGAAGGCTGGTCACGCCCTAGGTCACGGGCGTGACACTCATGTCACGGGAGTGACATGCCTGGGCCACAAGGTCGACGATCGTCTCACGGCGATCGACGATCGTCGATGGGGTCACGCCCATAGTCACGGGCGTGACACCTTGGTCACGGGCATGACATGCCCCCACAGCATGTTCGACGATCGTCTCGTGGAGATTGACGATCGTCGAAGTAGTCGCGCCCAAGTCACGGGCGTGACGGGTCGGTCACGGGCGTGACCAACCCGTGACCCGAAAATATTGATCGCTTTAATTCAATTTTATGTGCTCCCTGGGGTTCCGTCACGACCAACTGACTCCTAGGGGTCTAGCCGGAAATGGGATGTTACAAATCTGAAATTTTCGGATAATTGAATGGTCAAGAGGAGTATGACCAAGATACTCAAGAGTATGGAAGAATGCTCGTAGAGCTAGGACTTGCTGAGGGCATTCCTACAAAGTTGCTGAAAGTAAACTTCCCGATGAGGATAAAGTTCTTAGCAGAACTGGTTGGAAAAGTGCTATTGGGTAAGAACTCTGCTCATGACAACATCACCAGGCAGCAGTTTGCCTTGATGTGTGCCATTGTAAATAAGAAAGAGATTAATTGGGCAAGTATAATGTTTGATTTGATCAGGAAGAAGAACAGCAAGAAGGAAGTAACCCTTGGAAGGGTAATAGGAATATTTCTAAAAGAAAAGTATCCTCAACTGTTGGGTACAGTTGCTACATCCATCAATGCTATAAAGAAGATGGATCCCACTCTGTTTGTTAAGTGGAGGAGGAACATCCAGAAGCCCTCACCAGCTGGGGTTGCTCCTGCTATATCTTAGAGCACCAGGACTGTATCAGTCACTCCCCACCTACCTGAATAAGGCTCTTCCATTTCCCCCATTCCACCTTCATCTGCATTGTCATCCACATCTACTACATTACCATCCACTTCTACTGAAGTTCCATCTACATCTACTGTCTCTCTTCCATTTGATTCCTGCACTATTCTCTATGCATCACCAGCATCTTTACCCCCTTCTCATCTTGCTGGGACATCAATTCCTAGTTTTGATTTGCTAGTTTCTGAGACTCTACCCACTCCACCTCAGTCACCACTTACATCTCTATATCATATTCATCTTCCCTCATCAACTCATCAGTCTCCAGTTCACAACATATCTAATCAGGAGACCACCGTCCCTCATGATCTTCCATCTACTATGATTCCCCACCCATCCTTTGAAATAACTCCAGCCTTCATTTCAAGCATTATGGAGCTAATTACTCCTTCGATCAAAATCATGATTGAAGAAGCAATTGCACCTCTTGTTTCTTCCATTTCTTCCCTTACTCAATCTATCACAGCCCTCTACAAATCTACTTAGCCCTCTTCATTTAGGGGCCTGAGTTCAGTACCTACTGAAATCAGGCAGGGGGAGATGTTCCAGGAAGATGTCTCAGGACTTCCCCTGATCTCTCTCTCAGCTGAAGCTCCAGAAGAGACTCCTTCAAAAGAAATCCTGAAAGCTGCAGATGCAACTTCTATTACAGTTACAGTTCCAGACCCAGTAACTGTTCAAGTAGCCCAAGTCTCAGATCAGAGGGCATCTGATATTATAATGGAAGCAGAATTTGTTGTCAAAGTTTTCCTTGAAGAATCCTCCACTCCCATTGTTGCTCTATACCTAGAGGGAGTCATCACCTCATTTCTAGATGATTTATGGGAGTTGGGAAATCCTGCAGGTAATTCATTTACTCAATTCCTTGACATGTTAACTGACATGTTAACATTTGAATATCTTGAAGGTATGTTGCTAGCCCATTTAGAAAATCTGTGTGTTCCTGATACTACAGATCAAGTGCAAGAAGATCAAGAAGATCTAGAAGCTCCAGAACCAGCTCAAGAACCTGCTGTTCAAGAACCTGTATCTACTCCTCTAGCTCAGATAGCTGTGCAAGATGAACTTGTCTCCAAGACAGTTACTGAAGAGCAAGAAGAGAAATCAACTCTGTGGGATGACACCCTAGGACCTGATTTGGATACCCTTCTGGCACAAGATGCCTTAGAAGAGGAAAGAGAGAAAGCTGCATTGAAAGCCAAAGAACAAGCTGAGCAAGAGGCTTTTGATCCCTATGATCAACCTCAATCATCTCATTCTGATGATAAGGATGATTCTGATGAGTTAGAAGGTTCTAAGAAGAAGAAAGCAGCAAAAAGAAAAAGGAAAGCTGCTGCTCCTCCTCCTCCAAATCCTAATCATGATGTTCCCTATTACATACTGAAAGGGTTAGATCCCAAATCTAAAGAATATCAACATTGGATGGGACTATCCAGAAACCAACAAAAGCATAAAAAGAAAAGCAAAAGATATGACAGTCCAGCTCACAAGTGGACTCCTAGAGGACCTCCTCCTCCTCCTCCAAGTGTAGGAGCTTCTGGAAATGTTTCTGCCAATCCCTAAGCTCCTTCTGCAAGATTCATACCCTCACAGGCTTATCAAAGAGGAAGTAATCCAGGATATTAAGGCAGATCTCAATTTGGACATCAAATATAAGAGGCTGATACAAAAGAGCAAGTGAAGGAGATAGTATATCAGAAGCCAACCTTTTCTCCTCCTCCCTCACCCAAGAGAATAGTTGTGCCTTCCAAAGAAAAGAAAAGCATACCATCCAAAAAGCCAGCTCAAACAAAGAAAATAGATTCAAAAGGTAAAAGAGTAGTTTATTCTGAAAAAGCAAGTAAAAAATATGCAGAGTTTTCTCCTCCATCTTCTCTAGTTATTCAAGAAAATAAAGAGCAAGCAACAAGTTTGCTAGAACTCTCTACAGAATTCAAAATTGTAAAACCTCTAGATTCAACTGATGATAATGAATATGAAAGCCAAGAGCTTAATCCTGATTTCAGGATGGCCAGATTCTTGAATTGGATGGATCAGCTCAGATCAGACAAGCAACAGCTGAAGGAAACAATGTTGTAGGCTTAACTACAATGTAAAAATTCAGAAAGAAGGAACTAGATAGATTCCAGGTGAGACCTGAGGTTTTTGATGCTTCAAAGTACATGGAAAAGCATCCAGAAGCTGTAGTGCTAAGAACAGGAGAATCCAAGATTATTGGAGAATAATACTTGAAGACCTCAAAGAAAGATGCTCCAGATCCTTACAGAAAAATTTCTTTTCTTCCTTGTTCTTCTGTCTCCAAATCAGACTCTGATGCTGTTTGAGTTCTTATTTATTGTCAGATTGTTTATCTGTTTGATTGATGCAATTTGATGCTTAGATGTTTCTTTTCCTGAGTTATATTTATTTCTAGTAGTTTTATTTTGAGAGATTTAACCCAAATAGGGGGAGATTGTTGGTACCCTAGTTTGGATTTGTGTTAAGTCCTCTCAATTAGTTTCTTGACCCAAGATTTATCTATGGTCAAAGGTTAGTTGTTAGGTTAGATTTCCTCAGTGGTAGGATTGTCACTTATCCAGTGGAAATCTAGCTAAGTTGTTTTTGGTTCGACTATAGTCGAACGGCGCTCGACTATCGTCTATCATCTGCTCGACGATCGTTTATCAGTTGGTCAACTTTCGTCAGTCAGCAGATCGTCTATCTTTGAGTTAGTTCAACTCTTGATAGCTCGACGATCTGTGGTCTCTGCCCCATCGATCGTCGAACCCTGCTCGACTTCTTTTGACCAGACAGTCTGTTTGATAGTTCGACTATCTGGCTTGATAGTTCAACTATCTGATAGCTCGACTATCTGCTCTGATAGTTCGACTATCTGTTCTATTTTGATAGTTCGACTATCTGCTCTGATAGTTCGAATATCTGTTCTGTTGTGATAGTTCGACTATCTGTTTGATAGTTCGACTATCTGCTCTATGTTGATAGTTCGACTATCTGTTTGATGGTTTGACTATCTTGTTGATAGTTCGACTATTTATTTGATGGTTCGACTATCTTTTTGATAGCTCGACTATCTGCTTTGATAGTTCGACTATCTGTGTCGTTCGACTATCTGTTTTGATAGTTCGACGATCTCTGAGGTTCGGACGACGATCTCCGTGGATCGTTCGACGATCTTTTGTCTGTTGTTAGTAATTTTGTACTCCTTCTCTTCTGTGATTTATTTCCTATTTATTTGGCATATTTTATTAAGGATTATTTCATTTATTTTATGCTGACATTTCAAGGCAATCTTTGCCCCATTCTTTATGCATAAGTCAAGTTCTTTCTGACAAAAGTCTTTTGTCTTATTAGTTGAAATATCTTTATGCTTTATCTGCCATGCTGTCCTTTGTAGCCGTTAGACACAAAAGTATTCTCTGGCCGTAAAGAGTTTAGTCTGATGTGACTTTCTCTAGTATTATTTTATCAGATTGGATATGCAGCTTCTCAGAAAGCATTATCCCTTTATAGGATGTCTGTCTGCAGGATATATTTTTGTATTGTGCTATTTGCAGCCCAGATTGCAAATCTCAGAAGAAGACAAAGTTCAAATAAAGATTAGAGCCGTTACAGAGACTAATATATAAAGAGCCTTTTCTTTTGAAAGAAGTAACAACACACATATACATAGAAAGAGAGATATACTCACAGACTCCAAGTCTGGTTGACTAAGATATTCATATACAGATTCAAAAATAGAAGAACAACTATTAGTTTCTTTCACATTCAACTGAGAAGATATACTCTCTTCAGCATTCTTCTTCAACCATGAGTTCATCCTGCTTCTAGGAACATTCACACTCAGAGCCTCTCGAAGAAGAAGAAGAAGAAAGAAAAGCTGATTAAAGAAGAACAATCATTCTGCATCAAGAGTCTTCTTCAAGCTGCTCCTTCAAGAACTTCAAGACAGCTCTCTGTCAAAAGTTAAGAAGAGTTCTTGCACCCTGAAGCAAGAATTCTTCCTGGATATCGATAAGTCAGGGGGAGCCTTGATTACTTAGAGCTTTCTAGCTCTGTGCAATCCACTTGCTTCTCTAATATTGTTTTAATAATAGAGAAGACACTCTAACTCTCTCTCAACCTCCTGTAAAAGGGTTTTTACTCCCTTCAAAAGTGAACCTTGGTGGCAGGGCATCTTAGCAAAAACCTGTGTTGGATTTTGAGCTCCTAATCAAAATCTCAAAGGGTCTACTTGATCTACCTGAACCAGAACAGTTGGAGGAAGGGCACCTGAACAAAAACCTGTAGTGGATTCCTACCAGGGTGGTAGAAGAGTGGATGTACCTATTTAGAGAGAACCACTATAAACCTATTATGTCGTCTGTGTTGCTTACTTTAATTATTACACTGTGGCTGTGAGTAGAATTAACTAGGATTTCTAGTTGCTGTGTTAGGACTAAAGCTAAAACTGTAATTACATTTAGCTTTCTCTTGTGCACCACACTTTGTGTTAGGCTCTAGGGTTTCAAATATCAATAA